>CM057934.1:5600678-6800678 GCA_030141595.1 Chydorus sphaericus | reverse complement strand
TTCGTTTTAACATTAGCACCTTTATCAGTCAATAACTTGAGGATATCGATCAGGTTCTCATTTTTATAATTTTTGCATAAATAAAGAAGTGGAGTCGATCCACTTTTAGTCATATCGTCTACTTCGACATCCTTCTCTATGAGTAGCCGAATGAGGTCGACCAAGTTGTTTTTACTGTACCAAAGACACAAGTAATGAAGAGGGGTCATTCCATGCTACGTCTTGGCGTTGATATCGATACCTTTTCGTATCAATAGCTTTTTCGTAATAGTAGCACAATAAATAAAGGAGGGTTCTTCCAACTCATCTTTGGCGTTAACGTCAGGCCTTTTTGAACTAAAAGTTGGATCAGCTCGACCAAGTCATAGTGGTTGAAATATTCACGTAAGAAACGAAGGACAGTACGCTTGTCTGTAATAGACGATGATGACGTACCGTGGACGTCTAAAGTTTCATTTCCTAGCATCGTTTCGAAATCAATCCTTTTAAGTGTGAGTTCCGATTCAGTGACGGTGAGCCTTATTCTTCCTCAACGTCATCTTTTGGGTTCGATCCTAATAGTGCGAATAACAAAAACGCTTATATAAAAGTTGTAGAATTGTGTAATCGGATATTCCACATCGAACTTGAAGAAAGAGCTTTTTTTTTTTAATTTGAGCTACTATCGGGCGCTTCATCGTTGATTCCGCCAACATGGATTTGGTCAATTCAAACGCTACACTATCTCTTGAAAAAGGTTCTTCAGATCTTTTTGAGTCATAACCATGGCTTCTTTTTTCCTGATTCGTGCGATGCGTTCAAAGCTATCTTCGTCTCCAAAAGGATGCTTTCCTCCACTCAGCGTATAGGCAAAGATGAGACCATGGCTACTTTAAAATCGAAACGTTCTGATTCGTAGACTTCTGGAGCGGTGGAGCCATCCAGCCCCTTGTTCCCGATGGATTGGTCACGTTCGTGTTGGTGAAATCTTTGTTCGATTTCAAAACTTTGAAAATGTTGAAAACGGCGAGCTTTATCAACTCTGTCCCGTCCTGGGAAACAGAGATAAGGATGAAGGTAGGTTTTATATCTCGATGAACGATCCCCAACTAAAACGAACGATCCTCAAACAAAAAAGGGAATGAGTCCACTTCAATTCTTATTCAAATGCTCAAAAGAAATCACTAGAATCACGAAAACAATAATCACGACTTAAGCATACAATAACATTTGAAGAATCTTTATTCTTTGGATGGTATTGCGTACGATCTAATCAAATCCATGATAAAAGCTGAGCCCACAATGAGACCAACTGTGGAAGAAGTTGTCGACGAGAGTCCCTTTTTCTTACCCGATTTGATAATTACAAATTGCATTCCATAGTACTATTTTTCTTTTTAATTATTCGGCTATATATATGAAATGTGCTTATAAAGTGAAGTTTAGGGCAAATGATTTATTGAAATGGAATAAAAATATTCCTGAAATTGAAAAACTGATGGAAGATACTCCTCTCAAATACTTATGCCGCTATCATTATGAAATAAATTTGACCTCATCCATTACGTCGTAGAGAAAGCAGCTAACGTCAGAAGTCAAAATAGAAAATGGAGAAACGCTTCATCTTCTCTTATGTGAAAATTATCCACATAATAAATTGATTGGTATGATTAAAATGCTTAAAAAAAAGCAGATGTGAACGCTAAGAGGCACTTTGATGGTAGGATGCCGATTTATTCCCTTTGTGAAAATTATTTAAATCACAACCTGATTGATACTACTCAGCTATTGATTGAAAAAGTAACCGATATCAATGCAAAAACTTAAGATGGAAGGACTTCATTTCAATATTTGTGCGAACATTATGAAAAGGAGAACCTCACTGACATACTGTTCAACTCTTGGTCCAGAACGGCGCCAACGTCAAGACTAACACGAACCATGGAAATTAAACTCCACTTCATTCATTGTGCGAATCTTATAAAAACTATAACTTATTCTATATTGTTAAACTGACAAAACTGTTATTAGAGGAAGGCACAGAAGTCAATGGAAAAATTGAATTTTGTGAACGGACCCCTCTCAGTTGTTTGTGCCAATACTATTATAAAACGGATAACATGATCGACAACGCCAGATTGTTGTTGTTGTTGTTCGACAAAAGCCAATCATCACCCAAACATTTCCCACCATATTTGCACCGAGATTTCTACCGATTTTCTGTAATATCATTTTGCTGTGCGTATAATTCACCGATGTATTTTTTTTAAACCTGAAAATTAAGTGACCAAGTGCTCGACAGAGTGATTGGCGAAGAAAATGTTTTGGGTTTTCTTCGAAAATTGATAGTTTTTTGGGCCGTTTTGTCTCTTTCAAGGGGCACCGAAGCGCTTTTCTAGGGGCGCCGTCATCGTAAAGCCCCCCCCCCCCCCCTCTCTAATCCGCTTATGGGTTCATAGGTTTGAAGTTATGTTGAAGTTAAGTTCTGGAACTCTGGAGGACCACATCAATGGGCAATTCAATACTACTACTTTAAAATTCAAAAGTGAGACAGAAGTCTTTCACCAAGTGACTAAAGGATTAGCTCATATTTGTATCTATTGGGGATCGTGCATCGGGGTATCAAACCGACCAATATTCTCATTTTCGTTCCAGATGATGGTATACGGAACCTCAGATAAAACTGGCAGATTTCAATGTTTCAAAAATTCTCAAGAATGACCAGGATAGCTTCACCAATACGAGCGTGACGAATCCGAGTGGAACTAAAGGTTGGATAGCTACGGAGGTGTACACATTAAAACGGTTTGACTTTAAAGTGAATATCTAGTCACTCGGTTGTGTATTTGGATGTGATCTAAGCCGGGGAAAACATTCTTTTGGGGACGACGATACCAATAGGTGCATTTCACGCAACAAAGATAATTCCAAGATAAATTCAAGCCCATGATTTTGACCCCGGCTATGTTGGCGGTTGAACCAACATTACGACCTTCTGTTGAAAGTGTTTTACAGAGCATTCTGTTTGTACCAAATTAATATGGCAGCATTATGACGACTCCTAATATGGTGGTTTTGACCTATTCCATTTTATATCTCTCAATTTAAAAAAAAGCAACAAGTAAAATATAATTGCGTATTTCAATGGAAAATACAGGTTTTTTTACTCCTACAAATTTATTGAACTGGCATGATATTGCGAGGTTTGACAAGGCTTTTAGCATTAAACGGGGAAGATGATGCTAAGTGGTTTATTTAAGAAAACAGCTATATATCTCTTGTGTTTGAGTATTTCCTAGACACATCGGGTAAGCCGCAGGACCTAGGGCGTGCAACCGTTTTTAGCATTCACCCACTATAACTTGAAACTCGCTGGGAACAAAGGAACAAGAGAAAACCTGCTCAGAGATAAAAGCTTGATGATGGTGTGGACCACAACTTTGAATCGCTGTTTACCTGCTATATACTTTCTCAAAGCTTTATATTCTTCTAGCTGTGATTGCAAAATAAAACAAATGCCATTGTTCAAAGTTAAACAAGGAAGCTAAACTATAATATTGCAGGTTTATCCCCACAAGCGATTCGTCAACCAATTGGGTCGTAGCAAGTGATTTATGGATACACATCTGCTTCCTAATCGTTAACTGCATTTCGATTTTTTCTTTCGCTTCTCTTTATTTATAAATGTTCTTTGGTTTCATTTATACCCCTCTAAACCCTTATTATATAGCAGGTTTATCCCCACAAGCGATTCGTCAACCATTTGGGTCGTCGCAAGTGATTTATGGATACACATCTGCTTCCTAATTGTTAAGTGCATATAATTTTTTCGCTTTATTTCTTAAATCAAAAACTATGTTTTCAAGTTTCAACCCTCTTACTTTACATTATCTATAATTATATTTTCTTACTACACTGCAAGGTCATCCCCACAGGCGATAAGTCAACCGATTGGGTCGTCGCGAGCGAATTATAGACGCACATTTGCTTTTTTACCTTCTTTACCAAATAGTGAACCTACTTATATAGACTTAATAGTTGCAAACTTGAACTGCCATGGCAACCCTTTATTTCTTAATTCAAAATATAATTATATTTACTTATTACACTGCAACAAGGACATCCCCACAGGCGATACGTCAACCAATTGGGTCGTCTCGAGGAAATTAATGAGAAACATTTGCTTCCTAATCGTTGATAGAAAATTAATGTTCTTATCCTCATAAATATTTAAATATATATTACCTACATTATTATACCCTTCAAACCCATCTGCATTATTCTTACAATCTTACTATGATTATGAAATAGTCCTATATTTCTGATTTTTATGAGACCCAATTTTTAATGTCAATTACAAGGTCCTTGTGGTTGTCCTATTGTTATAATCTGTATTATCCTGTTTGAATTTTATACGTCTAAAAAATAGATCTGATAACTTGTAAACCATATTATAAAAACGTTCTTTACTTTTAGCTAGAAATTCTATATGTAATAAACTCTAATTAGGTAAACTAGAAATGCCATCTTGGAAATTCCATTTATAGGCCTACCGTTTATTGCAAATGATTGGTTATAAGGAATTTAATAAGGCAGTATGCTTATTTTTTTCTTAACTTTCCTATTATGTGTAATATTTTGAACACTTTTAGCCTATCTGATATCTCCGCCAGCCGTGTGCACGAGAGTTAAAACTCATTTAATAAATTGTGAAAGATTTAGCTATGACAGGTGTAATATTTATGTGTTTTATTCTTCTAGATATCAGAAAAGGAGTTCTCAAAAGTGTATCCAGAGCTACTTTTGCTGACACAGCTATGATACCACAAGAGTTCAGCCCCAAAACTTGTTCAAAACTTTTCTCTGGCTCTTTTAAAGCGCCACAATGGACTTTCTGTCCAGCACTTGGCAACCAGTCTATCTGGCTATGCTACCTCATTCAGAAAGACAGCTGCTTTGTACGTTTTCCACCTTTAAAAATAAATTCTAGTTTCTAATATGTTATTACAGCATAATATTAGTATTTTCTAGATGATCAACTATTGCAAAAGAAATGTTGATTGCTCTGAACTGGTCTTTCTTAAACTCTCCAATGGGTTTAAAGAAGTTACAAAAGCTCTGGAATCCAATTCCAAAAATTTGGTGGAAGCCCAATCCTGTTTACATACAGATATCCTGGCCTTAAAACCAAAAAGACAATGGACAAAGCATGCCACAGGTGGGGAAAATAAAAATAAATAAAGAAAAGCCGTCATTGATTACTATTCACATATCTTATTTATATTAAATCAATTCTGGAAGCACCTACCAAATATTGAAGCCCAGTACTGGGCCTCTATCAGCAGCACGGAGGCATACCAATCTCTCGAGTTCGGCTGTGTCATCCTCGAGCGCCTCCAAGCCGCCAATCAAACCAATACAGTTAGCAGTGAATGCTCAACCGGTGGTGAGCAACAAAGTAAAACCGAATGGATATTAAGTCAAGCAATGTCGGCCTCTGCTGAAGCGACTAACCCATGATGACTTCAATAAGAGCCCTTTCTTACCCGCAATCCTCAAAAGCTCTACTTCGCAGTGAGGAGAACATGTACGATGTTGTCCAGTTGAGAGAATCGTTGATAAAGACCCAAGAAGAACGCGTGGGAGATAAAGCTGGACCATCCTTGAGGCATCTGGTTCATGCGCTCACTCGACCGAGTCATCTCCTACGCACTCGAGCCTCTACTGCCGTCAAGAAGATCATCATCAACGGTGTATAGATCGCTCTGTTGCTCTCATAGCCGAACTGAATTCGTTCTTTGAAGGAGTGAAGGTAGTTTCCAGCTCGTGGAATCGTGAAGAAACCGAAGGAGGACCGACCGTCGTCCCTCTAAGCGAAGTGGACGCCAACTCTTTGATTTTCTGCTTGCGTCCTCTCGCTTCCATTACGAAACAGGACTATTCAAGCAGTGGACGACTGGACGTGTAGCACTTGCTGCTTTCGAAGCTACCCACTTCCCAGGAGTCGCTCAGCGGCTCAGATCCAGCAACTCTGCTGGTACTACATCTTCAAATCTTACGGACAGATGCCGAAAACGGTTATCAAGCGCAACTACCCCCAGTTGATAGACATGTTTATCAAGAATCACAAACTTGGAGCTTGGTCTGAGTCTTGTCTAGCTGCATTCTTGAAACTTGCACCAGAAGAGGCCATCAAGGATGTAATGGATGCTGTCGGATTTGTTCTATCGCAAGTGATTTGCTTTGCATTTTCCGAGACGACTACATCATCTTTAGGACTCCTGAAGAAGAGTTCTACGACTAGAGTGTCATAGAGAATGTTAAAGAGGACGATGCGCTGCGCCACATGAAACGAGAATCAAGAGTTTACTCCTATCAAGAACAGATGGAAGAGCTACAACTCCGTCATGGACTGAAAGAAAAGCAGATATGTGAAGGGAAATATAAAGAGCCAGATCAGAATCCTAAACAGAAAGAAGCTAGAAACCATTCACAATAAAATACCGGTTCTCAATGCTGCTGTCCAACAGCCGTTATCCATGCTTAGGGCCGCACTAGATAGCATTTCCAGCATCCTATCGAACCACTTGACTAAGCTAATACCGGAAATCCTTTGAACTCTGAGCTCTCCTGTAGCTGCCTCACTTCGATTTTTCCCTGCTTCGATAGATTTTATGGATGAAGGCATCGCTCACTTCACTCTACTAGTTGTTAAGCCTCATTGTGACATGGATCCTACCTGGGAGATAGAGCCTATTGATGATGCTTCTCGTCGCATCCTAGCTCAGCTGCAGCACTCCTCTGCTAAGGAACCGTGGATGCCCCTTTTACTTACGTGTTCCCGTTCGTTCGCGGTACTTTGAAGACATTGAGCTCTAAAGAGGAGATTTGATTACTCAGGTATATAAATAAATTGCTTATACATTTGTATGATAACCATCATAAATTATATTTTCATTTTAAGTTTTCCGATTCATCTAGCGCTATTTAAAGTTAATCATTCATATGAGAATAATCATTCATATCCGGAACGAAATCCTCGTCTCTTGCCACTAAAAGAGACGATGCAGATGTTGATTCACGTTACTGGCACAACAAGTGGTCGTGAGTAACAGGCTGCTTATGCCGCTCTACTTGAAACAACAGTTGTCTCTGGTCGTCCTGGGTGCGCTACAGCCACCGATGATGAGATCATCTGTCTCTTGGAAGGACTTGAGAGCAGTGTGGACTCTGTTTACGATGCCTGTCTCTACAGTCTTACCACCCTGCCGCCCATCTTGTCACGAAACCGGACCAAGACGCTAACTAATCGTCTCATTCATCGCCTTTGGGTTGCCAAGTTTGAAGTCGTCCCTGAAATCCGTGAACGGGTAAATTGTAATTAATAATTGAGAATCCAACTTTTTAAATATAAATTCTGTATTTCAGGGAGAACAATTATGTATAAATAGCCAAGAGCTACCACTCCAAGATGTGATGCACATGGTAGAACCCGTCCGAGCCGTCGGGGCTGAAAGTTTGGTTTCTACTCTTCAACTCAATGCTACTGAAGTGGACTCCACTGGCACTGTCAAGAGTCAAGCGTCTTATGAAACTGTATGGAGACAAGTTGACTCTCACTCCACCCCTGCTGGACAACTTTGAACGCGAGCTGGAACCAGCTATTGATGTGTGGCAGCCGAGGACTGGTATCGGACTTGCCCATTATCGTATCGTCCCCTTACTGGAAAAAGGAGGAGCTGTCCGTCTTGCTGGTTTCTTAGTGTCAAAAGGTCTCGGTGATCGTCACAAAGATGCCCAGAAGAATATACTTAACGCAGCCGCCGCTCTAGTTGTTCAGCACGGCAATGAAACCATCTCCAAGCTGCTGTCCGTCTTCGAAACCTTTGACTCGGCCCGCCAAACCTTCCTTATCCTTATGAACTTTCTTGTCCGCCATTTGAAGAAGAAAGATCCTCGAGTGAACCCCGCATATTCAAACTGATGGATGCCTGGTCGACACCATCGCGACCTGTCCAGGAAGCTGTCTGAAACGAAGTTTGTCCACTTCATTGACGCTCCGTCCTTGTCTCTCATCATTCATGTCGTCAAGCGTGCGTTCCAGGATCGTTCAACTAGTAATGGCTGGGGACCAACACGCCACGTACTCTCAAAAAGTTCTTGTTTACATTGTTCAACTTGCTGCTGGGATGTTTGGCATCGAACGTCTACGATAAGTGCCAACTAGCTGTTAGGACCCTCGGTGACTTGACGCGCAAACTGGGCGAGTGCGGGCGAGCGCGTACTCCCAGAGATCATTCCAATTTTGGAACAAGGACTTAACTCAGGAGAGGCCCACACCCGCCAGGTAATTCAACTTAATTTTGTTCTTATCTAGAAGTATTTTAAATACGAGTTATTTGTTTTTAATAGGGTGTTTGCATTAGCTTGTCTGAAATCATGGCGTCCACATCGCATGAAATGGAGAATTTTTTCATCTACAGCTTGGTACCGACCGTGCGCAAGTCTCTATGCGATCCACTTATTCCCGAGGTTCGCCAAGCCGCTGCCAAATCCTTCGACAGCCTGCACAGTGCAGTGGGTGAACGAATCCTGAACGATATTTCCCCCTTCAAGCTTGAAGCCCTTAACGATCCCGGTGATGGAGAAAATGCTCTAGACGGTCTCTGTCAAGTGATGGCCATCAAGAGCCGTTTTGTGCTACCGTACTTGATCCCACACCTTACTACACTACCTGTTAACACGAAAGCGCTCTCCGTTTCGGCATCGGTTGTCGGTGACATCTTGCCCGCCACTTTAACCGACTCCTTCCAGCGCTTTTGGCTGCTGTTGAAACGCCTACTAGAGCCAAAGAAGTAGAATACTGTCAAGTCTTTCTACTCTCTGTCCAGGATGAACAAGACATCCGTGCTATCGTGGACAAATTTTTGTCCAGCACTAAATTTGAAAAGAGGAATCATTAATTTTCCACTCAATTTTCAACTCTTCCCTAATTGTCTTCATTATAAATGTATCTTAGATGAAGCCGCACACAACGCGTCCATTACGCGGTTTTGTTGAGAACCGCTAAAAGAGGGATTCAGCAATATTGGATGCTTCCTCGTCGAAATCGTAAAAAATTTTTAATTCTCAACGAATCATGTTGACAAGCTGATCTTCATTGCAGCCTTTTTCAAATACTGAAATACACAGCATTATATTTTATACCTCCGTCTATGATCTCAAGGGCATCTCATTCATCTATAGTGATTCTCGGAGTTGTTTGCTCCTTGAATCCTCTCAGATGTAGAGCGGACGGCTCTTGGTTTGGATTTTAAGCGCTCGTAGCCAAAGGTGGGAATATCTAGTGAACGTATCATTTCTGAAGAATCTGAACCTGTTGAATAGCTCTCACCGTTTCCTACACTCGACTTCATGGCATCGAGGGTTTGTTAACTATTAGGCAGGCAGATAGAAGAAGGGCGCTGAATGCGGCCGTTGAGTACCGTCGAAGATATGACATTAGGCCTCAAATAAACTAGCATACCAGAAGCATAGCGTGACGAGTACAAGACTGAACGCACTTCCCTACTCAACGATTTTAAGTGAAAAACAATCGGAGTCAGTGAGTGGCGGTCCACCTGGTCACGTACGATACGCTTAGTGCGAAATAATTACGAGTCGTTGTTAACGTCATACTGTACAATATCGACCAGAGAAAGGTTAGCCCTCAATGACAAATAATCGAGCAAGTTTTACGCACATTTGGCCAAAGGTAGATATCGGGATGCCCATTCCCGCAACGCCCAATAGGGACTGACTAAGCTAAATTTATTTAAACAAGACGTATAGAATCATACAATGACTTTTAAAATAGAAAATGTCAAAATACATTTCCGGCGAGCTGATAGACAGGTTTTGTGATGGATATCACAACAAAAAGATGAATTATAATAAATTCATAAGAATTAAAGTTGATATTTCACCATGATCAAGATTAGAGTAGTCCACTAGGAGATCTTCAAAAGTACAGGAACTCTCTCCTCTTATTCAGCCGTCGGATCAGGTTCTTTAACTATTTCTATGACAGAATCTGGAGAGGAAGGAATTGGTTGCTCCATTTCGGCTTGGACAGACTCCTCTTCCGGCATCGAAGAAGATGTAAAAGGTAAAACAAGCTGGACTAGGAGCTCTTTTAGGCCGCATGTGTTAAGTAATTTTCGAGCGATATCAAAATGTTCAGGGTCTCGTAGAAAGGTCCGTCGAAAAATTCGTTTGCAAAAAAATTGGCTGCGGTAATAAATGTTTTTGGATACCGACCCTTCCGGCTATACAAATAACTACCTTACATGTGCGCTTAAAAGTACACCACTGATTGAATGGTGCCTTAGCCGCAACAGTGCAGAGAAAACTTGCCAACGATTACTTTTTATCCCAGCTTGTGAAACTTGTGAATTTCAACTATAATCTATGCCCGAGAGTAATCTATTCCTCCCTTCGCATTGTAAGCCTCAATGCCTATTCAATACCATAGAAATGTATTTCTATTGTATTTTTATTTTAACATCAGGAAAAAGGGAGATATGACCAAATGAAAATGATGATGGCCGAAGCGGAGATATGATAAGTGGGGTCGGTCAAGAGGAGAGTCGACTTGTCTATCTTGTCCGTTGTGACGATCCCTTGCAATCAAGAAGATAACCGTCCGTGATAGGTAAGAAAAAAGTGAGAGAAGGTGATGCCAAGGTCCGCCCGAGTTTGGGCAGCTTCATCCCGCTCCTTGAATCAAGACGAAATCCAAGTTGCTAGTGTACTTGACCAATTCGGGAAAGGCTCCGTTGAAGCGCTTTTCGTAAGTCGTAAAGCGGTTGGGTAAAGCGGGTGGTTCTACATCCTTGCCGTCGAAGCGGATCACTTTGTCCACCAGGAATTTGAGCTTCAAGTTGGGGTATTTGGACGTCTTCCCAAGAGGTTTGTTGAACCCGAAAGCTAGATTTGGGCCGTCGGCTTCATTGTCACGTAGGCAGCGTTCGCGGTCTAGCTCGTGAACTTTGGGGAGCGTCAGCATCAACTTAAAGATGATGTCGTCGTTGATGACGGCAAATGTAAACAAACGATATGAAATTTTGTAGAGCTGATTCGTTTACCATAATAGGTGAGGCGGAGGCATTCTTGGCTTGGGCAAACTTATTTTGTGCGCACTACAGTTCCGCACGACATTTTCCATCTTGTAGAGGGAATAGTAAGTCTTGTAGAGTGATATAAACGATTGACTCGCGCAGCATGAAAGACATTATCGTAGTGACCACAGTAGAGGCTGGACCAGTTTAGCTTCTTTTCATCTAGGACGAACTTGCGGAAAGCGGATCCCTCAGTCTTGATGTCGGACATCTTAGAATCGCAAGTGATGGTGACGATATTCATGTCGCTGGCGGTGACGTGACAAGCCAAAGTGGCCATTTTAGTGCCATCCATAGCGTCAATGGTGCCTCCATGATGCTGCTCAAAGACTTTTATCAGTTTGTTGCAGTAACTATTAATGCTATTAATGCACTTCTCTGATGCGCATTTCTTTGAAGAGGTCAGCTAGCGGTCGATCTTTGACGTGCCCAGATGGATAGTCGTCCTTCTGGCCGTGATATTTAGCACCAATTTTAATGATGAAATATTAATTATTTGTACACATTACACTAAATTTAGCTTACCATGATACAAGTCTTGGTATCCCACACAAGATAGTTGAAATATATAGCAAAGGCTGGACTGTACTTCCGTAACAATCTGGACTGATTGCTCCTTCACTTGGGTGTAAGATGCCGTTTAGATGCCATACTTCCGGTCGTGTTTAGCACTAGACAGAGGCTAACTTATCAGGGACTTGCAACACGGTTCACTCCGGTTCCAACCAAATCTGGATTAAAAGCTTTTATTCTGGACTTTAAGTCAATTGAGTGACAGCCTCTTGTAGGCAGCCAGCAGATCGGCGTCTCCTTCAGAGATGGTAGATAAAACAGACACTGAAATTTACTGAGAAATTTCATCAATTCCAAAAGAGCCACTTTTTATTTAGGAGTTGGTATGATGATGACATGATGATAACACTGCTTATTATATACTGAAGTCGGTATGAATGAAACTATGAAAGGATACTCGGTTGAACAATTTATTAAAGTAACGAATTGGACACATTCTCCTTGGTCACACTACAAAAACATATTTGTTTAAAAACATTTAAAACAAAACCTTTTTCATTAATGATAATTTAAAAACGCACGACTACTTCATCTCTCGTTTTTTGGCCGGACTTTTGTTCCTATAACGTTGAATTATATCTTCCGCACGTGGCTTGTGATCAAATATCTTTTGAAGTTGATTCTTAGAGTCTTCCAAACCATCACTGATAACCTTGCTCCTCTGCAAAGCACCCTGTAACAAAACAAAATATAGTAAACATCTACACGATCAATTCGCTGTCCCATTAAACAAATGGAATCGTAAACGTACCTTGATCAATTCATTGACACGCATCAGGTCACGTTCACTATTTTTTCCAGCTCCCAACTTCTCCATAACTTCCAAAACGGCACTCAGCCGTTCGTGAATTTGTGACTCGGAATGCGCCTATGTTAAAAATACATTACTTTAATTCAAAACCGCTAGAGAAAATTATGGTGTCGCACTAACCATTTCTTCAATTTAGGCACTAAGGTGGAAAACCTTCCAGCCATGAACCTTCTGCAGCACTTGCTTCTTATTAGCAAGATCCGTAACAGTCGGTCGCCTTTCATCTTTAAGCTTCACGTCGGAATAGTGAGTGAAATGGCGGTTCCGAGCTTTCCACGACTGATGGTAAGTGCTGATGAGTGAGACTCGAGGTCGCTTCACGACAGTGGCGACTTCCTTCGGCATGGCTACGGAATAGAAATTCAATTAAATTGAAGAAGAGGCACATAGCGTAAAATTATAAATACTTACACTTGACAGAATTTTCCGGCTTTAAATCCTTCAAATGAAGCGGAGCTAGCATTTCATCGTCACTAGACCGAACTTCTTTAAGTTCTTGACCAAGTCTGATAAAACCATAAAATAGAAATTAGAAAAGAAGTTTAATCAAAATGAAATGAAAACTTACAGTTGTTGTTTTCTCGGCTTCTTCCTTGGACTCATCTGTACTTCCGGTGGATTAGGAAGGTGAACTGCGGCCGAGGAGCTCATCCTCGTTACAGAAGCAATAGCTCCACTTGTTTCAGCATTATCCAACGCTTTTTGTTTAACTTGGATGTTGGAATAGGCTTTACCTGGATATGAACAGCACAAGTTAACTTTACCTATTGATTTTTAATTTACAAATTCGTAATAACACTTACCGAGAACGATAGCTGAGGAGTTGACGTAGCTGATGACAGGCTCTTCATTATCGGGCGGTATAGCTGATGAAGAAGAGGCCGACAGAGTAGTGGATCCTCCGCTTGAAGAGCGCGACGAGTCTCCGTTCGATTCACCAGGTGTAGCGGGTAACACGGGTGGAACTACACCAGCAGTAGGGGTACTTGTAACAGGATTCGTAAACATCGTAATCAAATTCTTCTGTGCTTTTAAAGGAGCCCTGCACCACATTTTTTGAATATGATAAATTCAAAGCTATAACTTTTATTCTTAGTTATTTATAAATTACCCCTCGTAATCTCGCTTGCGTAGGATACTAGGCCGAGGAGACGAGCCCCTCAATTTATAGGGCGTGTTTGTTGGAATCGGAGGTGGATGGGGCTGTGCGATCGGCGTAGCACTTACTGCGCCTCCGGTATCACTGTTTACGATAGTGGTTTCGTTTAAAGCTTGCAGTGCGGGACGAGGGTGAGCAGCTGAGGGAAGAACCTCAACAGAAGAGGGGGATGGAACAGCAACCAATGAAGTGACGGTTGAATCATCTGGATACTGGACGATCACCGGTTGTGGCAAGACTTTGATCACCGGAATAACGTTGGTCGAAGTTGTAGCAGTTTTACCAAAATGGTTCTCGACACCCTAAATGAAAAAAAAATGATTAGAATGTATAATTTTGGAAAAAATATGAACTTCATATTTACTTGAATGTTTAAAGAAGATGAAGTCAAATAAGGAGTATAAATTTAGAAGAAGAAAAAATCCTTTTTTACTTACGTCATCAGTACTCCTTTCAAATTCCATTTTGAAGTGAATATCATCGGATGAGTCACTGTACTCTGAACTCTGGTCTATTTCGGATTCAGAATCCATATCGCCCGGTTCGTCAAGAGGATTCTGTGGCATTGATTTAAAGGAAGCTGTAATTAAATCGAACAGGGGAAAAATAATTTAAACTTTATATTTTACTTACTCTCGGTATAGACCAACAAGTCGCAGTAACAGCAATGGGCTGGTTCTGGTTGATAATGATAACTCTAGGCGGAGATATTCTAGTAGCAATGGCAGGTGTGCCTACGCCTGCACCTGAGGAAGGGACGATCACCGGTTGTGTCAAGACTTTGATCACCGGAATAACGTTAGTCGAAGTCGAGTCTTGGGTTGTAGTTACTAGAAATGAAGAGCATTTAGTAAGAGTTTTTTCTTTTAAAAATGTTACAAGTATTTACCAGGAGAAATTCCAGCTACAAGGGTACACTGAGGAGGACAGCCTACTTTAGATACAGCAGGCGACAATACAGTTTCAGAAAAATGTCTTTCGACATCCTATTAATGAAAGAGAAAAATGATTAGAATGTATAATTTTGGAAAAATGAAAAACTTTATATTTACTTGAATGTTTGAAGAAGATGTAGTCAAATAAGGAGTATAAAATTTAGGAAAAAAAATCGTTTTTTACTTACTTTATCAGTACTTCTTTCATATTCCATTTTGAAGTGAATATCATCGGATGAGTCACTGTACTCTGAACTCTGGTCTATTTCGGATTCAGAAAGATTGCCCGGTTCATAAAGCCGATTCTGTGGGATTGATTGAAAGGAAGCTGTAATTATATCGAACGGGGGAAAAGGGGAAAAATATTAAAAAATTTTTTTTTACTTACTCTTAACCTTATCGGAAACTTCTCCATGGTGGTCTGTTGCTGCTGAAAAACTGCTGCTATTGTATCACTAAATTACGAGACTGTCAACAGCATGGTCAACATTAAAAGCAATTTCACAACAACAGACGGGCAGCAGACGGGTGCCGGCTCTAAGTTACTGAAGCGCCGTCTGGCGGTCTAGCAAATCAGCATCTAGCGGTGAAATTTACAACTATATTCAAAATTGAAAAGCAGCCCCAAAAATGAATGCAAAATTAGACTGAACGGACTGAACCGTCAAGTTAAAAGTGTAGGCCAGTAAGCTAATACAACTCGGTTGGAACTTGGAAAATTTTTAGACTCCAAGTCCCACTCGAATGACTATGGTACTCACTTCTTTCTATATAGATGAATATATATTATAATTGAATATATATATTAAATTGAATATATTCTATAAAGATTAATACCTACTAGCTAATAAAATTTATAATTAAAAGCTTGGTTATTTTCTGAATTCGTCAATTCACAACACGTCAACACCATATTACATACACTACACTCATTTAAATCTGTAATTTAGATGAATTTAGATGTATTCCCTTTATTCATAATTTATACGCTTTTTGCCTTATTTCAAACGCTTTCACTTCTTCGTAGATCTTTTCCAAACTATTTGAAAACTTTCGGTTACGTATTCCTTGAGCTGCACCATTTATGATGTATCGTCATTTCTGCCTATTTCTGTAGGATTTCTATTACAGCAGACAGAAATTTGTTCACGATTAAGAAGTTAACTTGCCTCGTCTTTCGTCCGGTTGGTATAAGAATGTCAATTGAAAGTTTGGGATACTCCGTCACGCAATCTTTTTCCTCTTCGACCATTCCCGTACCTAAAAAAAACCCCAAAATCAAGATCAATTGACTTTTCATCTAGACTGAGCTAAAAATAAAGATGAACAAGACCTCGTCAACATTTTTTTATGAACGATATCATTCCATAATATTTCGATAACTGGGTGATGAATGATAAACGGCTAAAAAAAGCTATTAATAATTAAAATAACTCTTGATCAATATGTACGTGGTACTACTCAGTGGCAAGAAAATATCTTAGGAATGAATTCAACATATAACATCCTCACAGTACAATAACATGCTATAGTGAGTGGTTCAACCTGTGCATTACAGAAGTAAAAGCATTTTACTTTTTGGATAGCTTCCAGCCTATTGACATAACCATGAGATCTTTTAACTCGAGTCCCCATTAGATTAAAAATCGCCCGTGTACGATGTACCGTGTATTGTTTTAGAAAGCCATGTCACTTGAAATTTAAATGGAGAATTAAGACTTTTTTTACACCTGTTCCCTCTGAAGAACTTGAACTTCTGCTCCAATATCCTATTCCTATTCTCTTCCAGGTATCAGATCGCTTTTATTTTTTGCATTCTTTTGATGTTGTGCGACTTTAAAAGTTATAAGGTCATTGTTACATCGCACAAGGTTGGATCATGCAATTGGTGGACAGCATCGAGACAGAGTCTTTGACAAAAGTCTCAGTATCATGATCTGCAGAGCCGTGTTGGCGGCGTTCATGATAGCGGCCTGAAAGGCTTTTTTTACTGGCATAATTAGTTCTCGACGTTTTTTTCGTTTATGCCGCAAGAGGGCATTATATACGTCGATGAAGCGATATTAGCTAACAAAAAATTACTCTAATTGTGGTGTAGAAAACGGACCCTACTCATAAAATAACACTCCTACTTTATTTCTAGTTATGAGTGTCAATACTTAGACCAAGTTCAAGTCAAGCTCCCTATAATCCCCGTACTTTGCGGGATTTCTAAAGAGCAGTAACATCTGATTCTGGATAGTTCCTGGCTAAATATTGGTAAGTTAAAGACATTCGTCTCATTTTAGATGTCACGACGATCAGCCATTCTTGAATTTAAAAAAGAACTTATTTTAACTATAAAAAGCGACAAGCGTTGAAGTATGTAACACGCTCGTTGGCTCCTCTCCCGCATGGCCAAGGGAAACTCTCAATAATTTCAATAAGATGCCCTACCATATTGCTGGGATTGCGGATAATTTAGAGCTGGCAGCTCACATCCACCGCTTTAGGACCAAATAAATTGGTAAGTGCATGTTCCTTTCAATTTGTGTGAATGTTTTTTCCTCTTCAAACAATCTTTTTTTGATTGTGATGAGTGGAGTATATTATAGAATCAAAAGAAGAATGGAACTGTATTCATCAGTTACGCACTGAAAAAAAGCAATCGCATAGAATCCAAGAAGTGAAAAAGGCGGATGTGTATTCAATCGTATTCAACATTTCTATATCTACTATACAGTCCATCTCTTCCAGCGATTTAGGTCTAAAAACGTGTCTAAAAGTTTTAGACGGTTCTTCCATTGCCAGATCTTCGGGTTCGAGTGGAACGTCTTGTTCGATGCCTTTCTATAAGACCGGAGTGGTATGCTCCCTATACGTCAGGTTTTGTTTTCTCCATTTTGACTTGCTCGTAATCCTATGAGCATTAACATCGCCTCTGTCAGAAGCAAAATGGTTTGTATGCCTAACTCTTCTTCCCTGCTGAAAGTCAAGACAATACCGGTACTTCTGCAAACGGTTCAATACCGATGAATTTGGCGGATTGGCTGATTAAATCAGCGTGCATCAATGCGACTTTGTCAATGGTATAGTTGTGGTGTGGGTACCTCGAATAGAGGAAGCGGTTGAAGCTACAATGGCAACACTCCATCGAAGCTCTCTTTATTTCTACTCAAGATGACGGTCTTCTGCTTGGAAGCCTACATAAGTTGTAAAGATGACAACCATCGCAACTTGTATATTCTGGTCCTATAGACCGTACCGCAGTCTTCCTTTTTAACAGTTTTGTCGTCTGCTACTTATCCGCACTGGTACAGCCACAATGCTTGTTTAATAGCTTTTTAAGACGCAGACGCTTTTCTAGGAAAAAATTGGTTGAACTGTTGAAGACTTCGAGATGAAAACCAAAAAGAAATTCAATTCTGAATTGTTTGAGCTTTACGACCGGTATAAAAAGGCTTGGCTGAAAGTACTGCATTATGAAAATAGCAACGGGATAAATAAAGAAACCTCCAAGTGGAGAATTCATGTCGGACGTGTTATTGGAGTCAAAACTTTTCTCTTCTTCGTAATCCATTCACTGCGACGAGGATCATTTTTGCTCTCATACATACATTGCTGTAATGTCTTGTAGCCTGAATAATTGCAATCATTCAACTGCCCCATTAGAATAAATTCCCTTCGGATAATGAATGAATACAATTGGTTATATAACAGCCTTCTGCTTTTTATTTCTTGCATGGATTATCCGAGGATAGCAATCCTTTTTGTTAGCATTTCAATCGTTTATTTACACTCATCACATTTCAATTTTGATTTGTTCAAACTCTTGACTTTTTCCAGACACATATAGCTGTTCAAGTACAGAGTGCAATTCAAATGCGTATTGAAATTTTTCTGAGATTAAAAACCAAGGGAAGATTCAGTTCCTTGGAAATTATCTGAGGTGGTGTAACATGACGAAAGAGAAAAGCTGAAATTACGTGAAGTGTATGCATGTATTTTCAGCTAACAAACATTGATAATGTATTATCCCTGTAATCCTATTTCGATATTGGTGCAGTATTTTATGTTGTGTTGTGCGCCCAAGTAATGTTCGGTACATTTATGATCGACTCTTTGGCTTCAATCCACTTTGACTCGGGAAAATATGTAAAGGTAGTCAATATGAAGAAAAATCAGTTGTGAAATGTAATCAGCGTTCTCGTCGTCTTCCAGCTTGTCGTTAGTTTCTTTCGAAAGTAGAGGTATTTTACAAATATCAAAATAATATAGAGAACTAAGATTTTAAAAACAGCAAAAGAAAGAAATAAGCATGTCAAGTGTCTCCAAGAAAAGCGTCTGCGACGTAAAAAGCTATTAAACAAACATTGTGGCTGTACCAGTGCGGATAAGTAGCAGACGACAAAACTGCTAAAAAGGAAGACTGCGGTACGGTCTATAGAAACCCTACCGTTGCAGCATCTAGGCTACTCTATAGCAGTACACTTTCGAAACGAGTTGGAAGTCTTCATTGAAACGCTCCTCCGCCTCCGCAAATTTATAATGTTGATCGGTTATACACATGACAAAATCCTACTGCGCATACGCGGTGTCAGCTGCTGCTGTTTCTACTGCAATCCGCGATTTACTATCACAATCATGTCGGACTTATACTGCTAAAGTTCACGCCTTGCCGGAAGACCCGAAAGTAACGATGATACATGACACTACGTATCCATCTTCTTCTACTATTAGAAAAAACTACCATCTCCTTTATCCCATTGATCATCATATCGCATTTTGAAGATATTGATTGAAAATTAAATATTTTTAAGCTGGTTTATCGGTTGAATTCTTGCTTAAAAAGGATGACTACGTATGTCCACAGGTAATCTATAGCAGCTCGCTTCGTAATTAGCAAACATCCAAATTACACTATATTTGCCGACCTCACTGAACTCGAACATTCTCAAGTTCAGTTACCAAACTCGTCTACGGGATCTTTGCTCATACCACGCTACAGAAAAAGAGAGCGCGAGAACTCAACTCTCTGCGTCAAAGGGGAGAGACTCTATGAATTGTATGAATAAGATAGCTAAGCTTATATACGATTGGCAGGTATGTAGATTGTACAAGGTGCTGTACATAAGCTTCCTTGCTGCTCTAGTGGGCGGCAGCAATAAATCGATTTGTCCTTCAAAGTAATCTCTTATATTTTCTACTGACAATTCAAATGGGAATAGCAAGCTGCAATATATACACTAGAAATCTAAATTATTAAAGTTTTGTTTATAATCCTTAAAATTCTCCAAAGAGTATATTGTAATAAGCCTTTTCTTTGTACCTTTCTGGTTCATTAACGAAAAAGTAATGATAAGACCTTGGCCTTGATCGTTTAAAAGGTATCAAAGTCTTGTTCTACAACTTGCTGCAATCTTTTATAATCGACAGATGTCGGATATTATATTCCCTGGTAGGCTATAGGCCTACCCTTTAGCAATGTAAGATTCAATGTAGATCAAATGTAAGCTTCAAAGGAATTGTTCTTGTGAGAAAGAGCTGAGTGGGTGTAGCGTGTGAGATGAGAAAGTCGGCACCCTCATCAGCACTATAGAAGCCGACCCAAAGCCACAATTTCGGCAATTTCGATATGAAACTTTCAAAAATAGAGAGATATGAAAGTAGCCAGAAAAGGGAGCGACCAACTTACCATTTTTAGAACTACCTAAAGAGTGCATATATTGTAATCCTCTTTTCATTGTGCTTCACTAACGAAAAAAGTCAGGGCAAGGTCTTGGCCTTGACCGTTAAGGTATAAGTTTTGTGCTATAACTTACCGCAATCTTATTTCCTTTTATATTATGAGTGAAAAGTATTGTCTCAAGTATAGTTGACAATGTTTTATAAACGGAAACGTCTGTTTGGATAACTATCATGCAGGGTCGCGGCAGTAAAGAATCGATCTTTGCCTGGTCATTAACCAGGAAACGGCGGCCAGTATCACAACAACATCACCGACTGTATCCCGGATACACAAATTCCATTATATACAAATTAGCTTCTCTTACAAGCTGCTTCTCTTCGTAGTCACGGTTCACGAAGATTCAGTATTTCAGTATAGAAAGAATGAAGAAAAAGCTAACTTACGGATAAAATCCCATTATTATTTTAAATTACATTAAAGAAAATCGAGACTTCAAAATAACTTCCTAAAAGACCAGAATATTAGATGCTGTCAAAAATCACAATGATACAAAAGGAAATGAACCCGTTATTCAATATAAAGTCTTTATCTTAGATGCTGACCATCCTTTTCTTGATCACATCATCCAGCATATTAATTACTTTTAAAAGAATTATCATGTTCCAAAAGGATTGACCTTCGATCATTTTTTATGTGATTATTCAGAGAACGTATATATTGCCATATTTACCAGATTTCTCTGGTATCTTTTATTCTAATGTCGCTCTTTTTCTTCTAGCTTCTTCAATATCCATTCACTAGCTGGAAAGCTGCTAAGCTAGGACTGATACGACGATAAAGGCCTCTTCTTTGAACCAATGATATACCAAGAAAACTGGATCGTTGAGAGTAATCTTTATCGATCATTCGATTCGATTTTTAGTTTCCCAATCAGTCTGAACAATATATTTTCGCTAATGCGAAGGAATTTCAATTTTCTGCCGGCTTCTTGGTGAATTTCTGACAATTGCAAACTAATATTGGACAATCAAATTACTGCAGTCGATTTCAATGCGATCCGTGTGACCGTGTCACCACAAAAACCGATTCATCGGACTGCCGTGTACCGATGCCGTCCCCCCATCACCAATGTACATCCTGATGTCACCTCCAACAAGCAACTGCCTGCAGTGTTATCATGCACGGATATTTGCTTCACTTATTTAATGAAGCTCCTCAGCAGGAGCATCCATCTCAACAACGACGCCTACGCAACAAGAAAGGCAATATGTCTTCCAGCTAGGAACTCTTCGGTCCCTTTCGTTTGGCAAGGTCCGAGACCTTCTACGCACTACGCCTAATGGACTCCCACATCACATTCCCTGATAATTAATTGTTAACTTGTTTGAGTTGTTTCTGAATATAATCTTTTTGTTAACAGTGTATGTGAATAATTCTTTCGATCTTGACCGGTATCTAACATATAAGTAGTTCAATGGAAAAAACACAAGCACATGAACGGATGTATTTATCACATCTCTGTTTTTGTTTTCAAAGTTTGAATAACTAGTACTTGACGATTTAGGGTCAGGTCAGTTAAAAGTTAGTTACAACGGATAGTGTCAGGTTGGCCACTTGATGCATAGAGAAATAGAGCGTTAAATATTTCCAAATTCCATTCAGACTAAATTTGAATGTACTTGTACATTTTGTAATTAGAACGAGTCCTTGGGTCTTGAGATCTCACAAGGTCCAACACTTGTGCGCCGGTGTCGACAATCGACATATTGCAAGGGTTGGCCGGTTAGTGAATATACTAAAAGCGGATACAACCATCCACCGTCCCTCCGCCGATCTCAAAACTGTGTCCGTCGCCCTTGCGATAGCTATAAAATATCAACAAATGTTACGTAACCTATTTATTTGTATTCTTTATTATTTATAACTTCCAACGGCTTCCAAGTGTTCTGCGAAACCTGCAATTCCGAGAGGACAAAATTATTTTCTCCCTTTTAAAATTCCTTTGAAATCCATTCAGTTTTTAAAACGCACTGCAACATATTAATCACGGTAAGAGAGAACATGTTTAATCCTCAATTTCTTCTTCGTTTTATGCAATTGAACCTTTTACATTTCAAATCTGTGCTACACAAGTTCACATTTTAGGGCTGCTGGAAAGGGCAAACAAAAAAATGATCACGCATCTGTCTATTAATAATTTTAACCGGTTCCTTCCTGTTGGACAACTCTTGCATCATCTTCTCGATGAGCTCTGGATTTTGAGACAAAACGGAGTGGGGTAGTTCGATAAC
Organism: Chydorus sphaericus; assembly: GCA_030141595.1. Lineage (NCBI taxonomy): Eukaryota > Metazoa > Arthropoda > Branchiopoda > Diplostraca > Chydoridae > Chydorus > Chydorus sphaericus. Next base: position 6,778,103 of record CM057934.1, on the reverse strand, counting down.
CCGCAACTTTTTTAACTGAGGGAGAATCTCGGATACGATGGTCGTCGTGAGACTGGAACACCGCTCAATACTACAATATTCCAAGTCTGGCCACAATTCTGGAATTTCAGTCCAATCCAGTCGAGGGATGTGTGCCTATATTAATAAAAGTAATATTGAATTATAATCCTGCAATATCTATTGATGAATATGATAAATACTTCCAATCCGATGTGGCAGCATTCTAATATAACACTGATCAGCTTGGTAGATTTCCTTTCAATTATCAGAGGAGACCAGCCTCCCAAACAGACCCTACAGCGGAAAGTGGTTAACGCTGGTAATAATGTATCCGACGTCCAGTGTCTAGCAGCGTCGCTAATTTCTGATTTGATAGTACTTGAGGAACCATCGATACATAATTTCTGCAGTTTACTACACGAAGCTAACAGATCAAAATCGATCTCTTTGCAAGATTCGAAACGTAGTTTTGTTAAATTAGGACCGAATTTGTCCAAAACAGGCTTGACAAATTTGGGATTCACTCGAATTAGTTTAAGATCGCGAATCTAGAAATTGAAAGAAATAAAAAAATCAAGTCAATAAAAAAATTATACATCGTTTAGACAAATTTTTATACTATAAATACCTCTGATGACCATCCACTCAAAAGGGACACGAGTTTTTCTGAGAACTTCTCTTCTTCAGAATCAAAAGAGGAATTAAAAAATTCGAAAGTTGCCTTCTTCATTTGTGGAAAGAGGGATCCAATAGCTCGGACTGAGTCTGCGTCACTTAGCGGGATAGGAAAATTAAGTCTTTCCATAAAAGGAAAATCTGAAATGGATAAAAATTAAAACTGTCAATTTCTTTTCTTTGAAAAAAAAGAAGCAAACAAGCAAAAAACATACCAGTAAATGGAGTAGGCAATGTAATCGAATCCTTTCCGCTACCAATGTTGAGAGCTACAGCTACATCTCGACAAGCTTCTTCAAACCCTTTCTGATGGGGAGATATTCCCATCTCTTTCACCTTGTGTATGATTTGGAATACTTCAGTGTCGATCTCTTCACTTACACGTATGGCCCGCAGCTTCGGCAGGTGGCGAAGAGTGAAGGCGTAGACAGAAAAAGTAGGGAGAGAGCTACAGTTGCGATAGCAATTCAGGTGCAAAGTGAGCTCTTGAAGTGTGGAACAGAGAGGATTGAGAAGTTCGGTAGGAATTTGCAATCCTTCAAGGACCGAGTCTTGACTCCATCGCTCGTCTTCAGCAGGGAACAGTTTCTCGTTGACGTCTCCATTAACAAGGAGTCCTAGAAGATGCTTTTTCTGAAGGCAAAAGTCCAATGAGACGATGAGACTGATGAGAACTGGGCAGTGCTTCCCTATGAAGCTCAGTATAGATTTGTGGGTAGGATCACTGTTCAATGGATCCTCATGTTCTCTCGTCACGATATCAAGATCTGAGAATTGCTCTAGATCAAGATGCGTCAACAGAGCAAAACGAAGATTTTGCCAGCTTGGCATAGCAGTAATGGAACTTGATGGTGTTGTGGGTGATTCCATGTTGACTAGTTTGTACGGGCAGTGATGGAACCGGATGGCAAGTTCCTTCAGTTTGGGAGACCGTCGAGCAATAGCTGACATGAGCTTTGGAAAAGAATCCAAATGTGGAGCTGGAGTGTAGACGGCCAGTTCAGTGAAGTACTCATCCAAGACACAGTCCAAAGGTGCATATTCATGCAACATGTCCTTTTCTCCTTCACTGTTGCTGTAATTCTTGTAGGTGTTGTGCAGTTGTTGCACTGCTCCTGGTGTGAATACATCTCTCCATAAGGTGCTGAACTTGAAGTCGAAAATGGTGCTCAAATGTGCGACACATTTCTCCCTAAAAAGTATCAATATTGACACAAATGTCATCAATTGCATAGCTTTAGATGCATGCATTTAGGACAGTATAACTACCTAACAGTTTTCTTCACTCTGCCCCATAGATGCTGATCGATCAGGTCTCTGACAGACTGAACACTTTGTGGTGTAGCCTTATAAACCAGCTCATCAAAAAAGACTTGTAAGGCCAATTGCTCCAAAGTTGGAAGTTTTTTGTTTTTGTTCAACCAATTGAATGAATCCATGGTGACCACTTTATGAATCAAGCAGAAGAGCCAATCTGCAATAGTATTTCAAGAATATTATAGATTATATGAAAGAGAAAAAATACATATTATAGTACAAGGCACTTGAATGTCTAATTGTGAGATATTCGCACACACATATTATGTTACCTTGGTAGATAAAGGCGAGCTGTGACAACTGACAGTTCCCACTTAATGACTTGAGCGACTGAATAATGAGGGCTACGAAAAGAGCGAACTTGGAACCGCACGACGACTTTTCACTCTTTTAATAATATATTTTCTTTTACTTTTAGCGAAACTTCTAAGTGTTTTGATTCTTAAAGCGACAGTCGTAGGAGTTTCCTGGTATGTAAAGGATAACTGATCGAAAAGCCTCGACAATTTCTTCTTTGTTTATCTAAATTCTGGCCACCACTATGAGATAATCTTCTGCTCCTGCTCGCCGCTCTGTTCTTAGTATGAGCTTACTTTCTCTACCGCTAGAGGTAATAAAACGGCGGGAATTACACAACATATGAATTCATTTATTAATCAAATCGCACTGGTAATCTTTATAGCTTTTACTGCGCTTAAACGCTTATCACAAAAACCCTCGTAAATAACCTTTCTCATCTCTTCCGTAATCGCGCGACAAAAATTATCGAAATATCGGATGCTGGCCAAGATTAGGATACATTAGATGTCATCTCTAAATCCCACATGAGATGCCTGAGAGCTGTTTGGTCGCAATCTTCACCGCATCTTTCAAATCGTTCGCTCAATTTATCGAAATAATCGGCTGCTGAATCTCTAGCATCTAATTTAAAATATAAATTATTACGAATCAATTATTTATATTCAAATTAAAGCTGTAATACTTGATGAAAGGTGTGCATGAAGAAGATAAGAGAATGACCAAGGAGCAGCTCGAGTCATCAGCTGACTAACCCATGGAACTTTTCTTTGAAGTTCTAAATTAGGCAATATTATGTTTGCGCCTCCTTTGACAGAAACTGCTAACCTATTTGGATTAAACAAACATTTAAAAATTGAATTATAAACTAGATTATTAGATTGCATAATACCGATAGGGTGTTTTCGCAATAGGCCGTAGGAACCAAGTTCTTTTTCACCAATGACGTAAGCATTATCCGGAGTTGACGTAACTGAATGGAATGACTGGAAACCGTTCATTCCGTCTATCAATTTACGGCGGAATGCGCTGGACCAATCTCCTTCCGGTTCCAGATCTTCGTAATCAGCATCAATCTTCTTGCCAACTGACGGATCTGTTGCAGCCTGCTCGGCGGCTAAATGATGAGACGAATGCAGCGCATCATTAAGAGCTTCAGTATCAGAAGAATTTGCAAAGATTTTATTCAGCTCCTCCTAAAAATAAAAATGATAAATTAGCCATAATTTATGTATATTACTAATTAAGTAATAAACCTTTGATGGAGAAATCAGATGAGCCAAAGAGTCATCCTTGGAAAGGTAGTATTTACCCTAAAGAAAGAAAAAAAAAAGTGGAAAACAATCAGTAAAAAGAGGGATCTTCTTTTTTCTACCTGGAGAACAAAAGGTTTCTCATGCTCAAATTCAATCAACAGCATCGGCTTGGAATAATGACGACAAATCTCTTGAGTCTTGCGCTTGATTGTATAACCGGCTGTTATTTAAAGAGCCAATTAAATTGCTTAAAAGCCTGGGAATAACCGAGAATGCGAGCTTTGGCGGTCAAAAACAAAGTTTCCGCCGCATCTAGCACCATCCAGTTGGAATTCTTTAGAGCTTTTTCCGTCGTTTAGAGAGCTTTCACAACATTATGGAACGTTACGCAATCGTAGAGCGTAAGCAACATCAATATCGTTGCGCAAAGTCCCCAAATCGTTCACCAACTGACCAACTGCTTTTTCTTTCGGTTCAACTAAAATAAAGAGAAAATAACTTATAATCACAAGAAATGTAAGTGAAATATTATTTTTATACCTGATGCCACACTGGTTCCAACTGGAATTTGATCATTTTCTTGTAACTTTTCTTTCTCGTATTTTCTACCATCAAATTTCATCCAAATCAAGCTAAATTTAGCACACGAAAATTAGTTCACGATTAAGTATGAATACTGAATTAATGGGTAGAGAAGTCAACAATAATAATAAAAAATAACGAAGAAATGTGATTATGTGAGACCTTGATTCACCATTCCAGGCAGGGCTCCCCTCTTTAATTTTATAAGGAAGTTTTTTTTTGGCAAAATCTCTTCTTAATTAATTGCTCTTCTTTCAAATACTTTTTTTCACTACTTTTCTACACACCCATGGGAGCTACAAAAAATCTTAACAGTGCCCTTGAAAAGCTCGACGAAACAATTCATTTGGGGGCCTTTCAGTACAAGTATAAATAGAGGAGAAGCACCCTTTGTAGCCTGGAAAGCGTACATATATTACATGAAATGCTCATTTATGTGATTTATTCTACTAAAATAAGCAATTTAAGAATTTTTCATAATTTAACGCCTTTCCAAAATACATTTTACATTTTACCGAAGGATTTATACGTCTCAGCTCTTTCACTGTAAATTGGATGAGGTCCAAAATAGCAGTTTGTAGAGTTACTAGAGATGGCGTAAGCGGCAGCCGCAATTCAATTACATCCGGCAAGAATGTATAAAAAGAAGTTAATTTTAATTAGACCCAAAGTATGGTGTAAGTTTACCTGAGCTTCTTCTAAAGTTGATTGGATGGTAGCGTGAAATCGTGCCACAAGAAAAGGTTCCGCACATAAAGGAATTTCATAACATGCGTGACCGGCACGTGTACGTTAGACCGAATAGACACTTGACCGAGTCACAAGACCGAACGACCCTCGACACAAGACCGAAACCCTATACCCGCCTGTTCCTCTTTTAATGGTGGACTGGACAGCCAATTGGGGATTGGGGGCGTTGTTAATGGTGCTAGGGGTTTGGCATACAATCCTGGGCGGGGTATATATCTTAATGATTAAATGTCCCGACATTAGACCGAACATCAGACGACACTAGACCGAACATTAAACGACACTAAACCGAATGCAAATTATAACCAATAGACAACAATAAACGTTCCACATGTATAAATAATCATTTAATTGCACGATAGACCAAATGCCATCCGACACTAAACCGAATGCATCAGACAGTTGACCGAAATTTAACCGACATTTGCCCGAAGGCTTATTCAATCCATAAGACACAAGACCGAATATCATCCGACACTTGACCGAAGGCATTTTTAATCCATAAGACAGTTGACCGAAATTTAACCGACATTTGACCGAAGGCTTATTCAATCCATAAGACACAAGACCGAATATCATCTTACACTTGACCGAAGGCATTTTCAATCCATAAGACAGTTGCCCGAAATTTATCCGACATTTGACCGAACTAGGCTTATTCAATCTATAAGACACAAGACCGAATATCATTTGACACTCGACCGAAGGCATTTTCAACCCATATAAGACAGTTGACCGAAATTCACCCGACATTTGAACGAAGGCTTATTCAATCCATAAGACACAAGGCCGAATTGCATCCGACACTTGACCAAAGTTTTATTTAATCCATAAAATACATGACCGAAGGCATTTTCAATCCATTAGACAGTCGACCGAAATTCTTGACACTTGACCGAGGCTTATTTAATCCATAAGACACAAGACCGAAGCCCGAAGGTCTATTTAATCGACAAGACAGTAGACCAAACTTCATCTGACAGTAGACCGAAAATCATCCGACATAAGTATGTTTAATCGAAAGTATACCAACCGAACTTCTTTCGACACTAGACCGAAAGCATTTTCAATACATAAGACAGTAGACCAAAAGCCTTTTCAATCCATAGGACACAAGATCGAGTATCATCCGAGACTAGACCGAACGCTTATTCAATCCACAAGACCAAACATAATCTCCGATACTAGAACGAGATTTTGTTTATTCAACAATTACGACACCTAAAGTATAGCCTCTCATTCTCGTCCAAACTAGTTAAGTGTGTAGTATTTGGTCAACCTATTTAAATGAAAAAAAAATTTGAAATGCGTGTATTCTAGCTCTTTTTATCAGTGTGTCGCCTTTGATCCCAAGATACCTCATTATGCTCTTCATATCTATGGTGGTGAAATCCGGGGACACTACTTCGTGGATGGAATTCAATATACGAGTTCTTTAAACGCAATCCTTCCCATCAGCATTCTACATACGCTGCTATTTCTTCGTGTATCTCAAGTAAAAGGTTGGTTGAATAAGAAAATACTTAACCTTAATAAGGATAAGATCAATGCGTTGTAAGTAAATTCAGAAAGACGAAAGCCTTGTCCAGATCCTGTTTCTCTCCTCATCAACGATATGTCAATCACGCAATCTAATTGTTTTCGCAATCTTGGTGTCCTGCTTGACTCTCATCTCACTATTGAAAGATACAGCGTTACATGCAGGAAGATTTTTTTTTCAATCTCTGCCTGATTGACCGCATAAACCTACACGAGTACAGAACGCTGCTGCCCATCTTAATACGGGTACCAGAATACGTGAGCCCATCACTCCAGATTCTGCAAAAGCAGCGCATCGACTTCAAGATAGCTGTTCTCGTGTTCGAGTATCACAAAATATATTCCGCTTCTGATGAATCTTTTCTTCCTCTGGCAATTATATTCTTTCTTCTAGTGCATAAAATGTTTTAAATGCTCCAGTATATCTTTTTGAGTATATTGCTCCCTATTTTTCTATTCATGACCTAAGATCTGACTAATAAGTCAGAATCGTACCTACTCCTTCTCGTAACACAACTAAGGCCTATGGGGATCGCGCTTTTTTGGGCACTGGTCAAACCATTTAGAATTCAAACCGTCCCTTAAACCAGTTTTACTCTCCCTTGAAGACACGTTTATTTATGTGATTGCAATTCATTAACTAGGCACAGTTTATTGCAACGCGCAAAACCTTAGCAGCTAGTTTTTCTCCGGACCATCGGGTTGTCTTCTTCTCACTAAGCCACCCATTTTTGTTTAACAATGTGATTGCAATTCATTAACTAGGCACAGTTTATTGCAACGCACAAAACCTTAGCAGCTAGTTTTTCTCCGGACCATCGGGTTGTCTTCTTCTCACTAAGCCACCCAGCAGCCTAGTATGGAAAGTTAAATGAAGTAGGCATGACTAGAATCATATGAATATTAAGAATCAATTGGTGTAAATAAGGAAATTACTGTTAATGTCTGTACATTATTTACTACGTACAATCTAAATTAGCCATCGAGATCGCTTCGTGAACTCTCGACTAATTGAGTAATTGTACAACATAAGGCCGCTTCGACTTAAAAAATACTAAACAGTGACTTAAAAGCTTACGTTATTGCTGGGAAACATGCTGGCGGTTAAAAAAAGCACCAGGGAGGGCGAACGATGGCAAATCACGCCCATAGGATCGAGTGAATGTCGACTCAGATGCCCAGCTACCAGTCCTTAATATGGAATCGACCAAAATACCTTTAGAGAGAGGGCAAGAAACTGCACCTCCTCTAGTAGAATAAGTGGTAAATGCGAGGTCTATACCCGACTCGGATAAAACTGATTTGATCGAGTGAAATATATTGGTAGTAGAAACTTGCCGGAAAAGCCAAATATTCATATCATAAATTTTCAGAACATTCAACTCCTTCTAGAAGAAAGTCTACACCATTCCGGAGAGTTTTAAGGTCCCGCTTGCTGTTTTTTAACAAGAGGGTGACGAACAGTCTGAATGTCCTTTCCTCGACTCCATTCGTCAACAACTACTAAAGTACAGGTTGTATACGTGCGTAGGTTGGGTTTAGGTGGTGTTCCTCATTCGTTTCCAAGTGAACTCAGTGCGTCCACATAGGAAGTGGATCATCAGCGCCAATAGGCATCGACGTCGTTGTGCATTCTTCACATCCTACATCGGCCCTGTTCATGACATTATCTGCCGGCATGGTCTCTCCTCTTAAACCTTAGCTGATGATTGGAAAGAGTATGACATATTTCTCCTCAACGCCAATAACGAGCAGAAGCAGGAATCCCTAAATAAGATTGAAAGATGTGTACAAGACATCAGTGCCTGGGCACGATCCTTCCGCCTTAACTTAACGAGACAAAGTTGGAAGTGCTTTTGTCTTTTCATCATTACGACGATCTAAACCGGCATCTTTTCAACTTTCCGTGGGTACAACAACCATGAGCCCCACACTACTAATTAGAGACTTGGACGTTCTTATCGACTCCCAGTTTGACATGTCCCGGCAAATCAATGCAGTTAGCAGCAGGGCGTTTTACCACCAACATCAAATCCGAAAGTACCTAAACCGGTCTTAAATGACTCAACTACTCCGGACTTTAGTCATCTCTCATCTAGACTATGCTAACGCACTTTACGTGGAACTCCCGTCCAGGTCATTCAACCGAGCTGACCGTAAACTTTGGAACTTCCTCAGCTCCAATATCAGAGCCAAGACGACTTTGACTTCTTTCGAACAGCCTTAAATACCGATCCTTTTCGACGCGACTTTTTCGATTGTTTAATTTCGTGCAATCATTTCTCACTGATTCACTCACAAGCGCTTTTGATCATGTTTCCTTCCAGGTTTTTGTAAAGAGTGATATACAAATGCAGTACATGATTATTATTAAAAGAGCAAGTTTCTGGCTAATAATAGAATAGAAAGGTTTTTTAAGGACCGCATTAATATCCCATGTACTTGAGTACTTAGGACAAGGTGGATTCCAAATATAGCTGCAGTTGACCATCGGGAACGAATCTGGGTCATTCGATCAACGATGAAAGCATGGGTTGATAAATTTTAAGCAGGCTGAAAGACTTGCCTACTGTGTGAAGTTCAGTTAAATACTCTACGAATGGATTCACGCAAGGAGACAGGGTTTCGAGATTCCGTTGAAGCCACCAACTGTGCCAATTTGCCCAGGCCGACTGGTAAGTAGAGTGCGTGGAGTCGCGCGTCCATGGCAACAAAAGGTTGACCACTTCCGGTGAAAGTCCTTCGCGTCCCCAGCGATTCCGCAAAGTCTCTAGGCGATGAGTATCAATTTCCTCTGTGAGCCCAATGAGTGCTGGACTTGTAGTGGGGAGCAGAGGAGGTTATCTTCCAGCTGGTGGACTCCTAGCTATTTCGAAAGACATCTCTAGCAAGCACGAGAAACCAAATGCATTTGGGCCAATATGGAGCGATGCCGGTCCGAGCTGCTCCCTCCCACTTGATCTTCCCCAAGCACCGACATATTATTCAAAATGGGGGAGGGGGAGGCGTAGGCTGTTAAGTCCTGCCAATTGAGAATACAACTAGGAGTATACAACTTCCGACTGTGGTCTCCACGAATAAAAAAAAGGCACTTGAGTGTTCCAAAGAGATGGGAAAAGGTCTATTTTGGATGGCAAGAGGTTGTTAATTACAGTGAACAGACGAGAAGAGAGCACCCAATCGTGGTCGTCAATCTTGAAGATCGGGTTTAAAAAGGAAAAGAGATCTACCATTAACTGACTCAGCAGAACTCACCAACCACTTCAGCTCGGACCTTGTCCTTCCTTAAAGATATACAAAGCCATCAAAATCACGACCATTAAAAGTAAGAGTTCTGATAAAAGACCGCTGAACAGAGTGGTAGTACTGGACTAGCCATGGCAGGAATAGGCAGGGATAGGCATGGAATAGCCAAAATTGCCCAAGAAAAGCTAAGAGTCGTATCCGAACTCTATCATGGCACGATGATAAAAAATAAAAATAAAACAACTAATGCATAGTCAAAGATTGAATACATCTATCTGCATAAAAAGATTAGGTGCTAAAAATGTAACACATCTTATTACCTAAAGTGTACTTTCCATACCTATATATATAATAAGACATCGGGCTAATGTTTGATGGCGTTCAATCTTGAGTAGAAAAGCTTTCGATCTAATGTCGGATGAAGTTCAGTCACTGTCTTATGGATTGACAATACCTTCGGTCGTGTGTCGGATGATATTCGGTCTTGTGTCTTATTGATTCAATAAGCCTTCGGTCAAGTGTCGAATGATTTTCGGTCTACTGTCTAATGCATTGTCGGTCGAGTGACTTCGGTCAAGTGTTGGATGATATTCGGTCTTGTGTCTTACGGATTTAATTAGCCTTCGGCCAAGTGTCATGTGAGTTTCGGTCTACTGTCGTATGAATTGAAAATGGCCTCGGTCGAGTGTCGGATGATATTCGGTCTTGTGTCGTATTGATTGAATATGTCTTCGGTCTAGTGACGGCTTCAATTCGGTCAACTGTCTTATGGATTGAAAGTGTATTCGGTCGAGCGTCGGATGATATTCAGTCTTGTGTCTTATTGATTGAACATGGCTTCGGTCTAGTGTCGGCTTCCATTCGGTCTATTGTCTTATATGGAAGAAATATAGGCCTTCGGTCTAGTGTCGAGTGACATTCGGTCTTATGTCGGATGCATTCGGTTTAGTGTCCGATGGCGTTTGGTCTTTCGTGCAATTAAATGATTATTCATGCATTTTAAAGTTAATTGTTGTCTATTAGTTATGATTTGCGTTCGGTTTAGTGTCGTTTAATGTTCGGTCTAGTGATGTTTGATGTTCGGTCTAGTGTCGGGACATTGATCATATATATACATACCCCACCCAGTGCAATGTAAGCCGGCCCCCTACCATCGTATATAATGCTCTTTTTCCTTATTGGTTGCCTTCTAGACCATTGAAAATGAAGTAGGAAGGTCTGAGTCTTTCGGTCTTCTGTCGGAATTTTCGGTCTTGTGTCAAAAGCGGCCTGGGTCTTGTGTCTATTCGGTCTTGTGTCCACGTGCCGCGTGACCTGACTAAAGCATTGAGTAAAACTGACGGGGAGTTTGAAAACACTCCAATAAATCCTTTCTGTTAAATATAACAAAAATTAGAATAATAAAAATCAATGAAAATTGAACGATTTATCTTATTCTTTTTACGATAAAGGCGCAAGATGAAAGCTTCTTGAGAGGTCTCAATGACTTGATGAGCTTTAAATACTAAAATTCCAGTTGTGAGGTCAATAGGCATTCGCTCCCTAAGCATATCAACTACTAAAATGCGAGAGGAACTAAATATCACTACGCCCTCCATGTAAAAAGGTTACCTGAAAAAAAGAAGAAGAGATTATTAGATAATAAGAAAAATGTTATCTTATCGAATTTAATCTGTCGTTTACACTGCACTCTAAAAAGACGTTTAGGCAACGGTTTGACACCCATAGAATCCAATTCATCAGTAAAGAAGGCTTCCTCTTTATCCGATGTATTACCCAACACCAGCACTAAATTCCCAGGATCACTGTACATTTTAATAAACTAATAAAGACACTATCTAGCCCAATGCCTTTAGCTGCTATCACAAGTCCATCTTCATTCAAAATGTCCAAAAACATTGGATTTTCAAAGGGTAGCATTTTTAAGCAAATAGAACTTCCAGCAAAATTTCAAGAAAAGTCCAAAGCATAGACGAAAACACTGACTGTTCTTCGCTCTGTAAATAAATACATAACTATGAAAAGCAAGTCGGCGTCTTTTAAATTAATAATTATACCTGGGGGATGCTTCTTCCGGTTTCATCGTCACCTACTCTTCTGTCATCAAAACTGTAATACTCTGATTCATCAACCAAATTGTAAAAGTCTCCCAGCTGATCCAATTCGTCCCTCAGAACTACTGTGAGCTTGTAGGTGGTGGTGGCGTGCAAGATATGACCATAGACTGCCACGCCAATGGGTCTCTTGAAACTGGAAGGAATGTCAATCCTGTCCTGGCCACAGGAAGCAGAATGAAGGCAATATTCACTCAGGTTGTACGATGGGTGGAGTAGGTGCTGTGATATGTAAAGGTCTCAATCTCCTTCTCTGTGAATATAAGAAGATTACATAATGATATAGTCAGTCATCTTATAGAGGAAGGGAGCCTTACAATGAATCAAGAATGAGGGAAATTGGACCGTCATAGCTCAAGGTGAAATATGTGAAATTGTCAATGGTGACTTCGCCGACGACCGTTTGAAGAGTCAAATCTGCTTTGCAACCTCCAATGAGTGTCCAAAGCTATAGTCAACATGGTTATGTAATGGTGTGTTGTATAATTTATCGAAATTATGTGTAAATGAATTATTTCATACCAAAAATACAGCAAAATAATGAAAAAATATTTCTCTATTTGTTTGAAAAGCATTGCAGGAGACATCATCGCCATTAATTAAACGCAAGTAACACGAATCGCCATCTAGGGCTAAAAAATAAAACAATATTCAAAATTTGTTAAAAAATTGAAGCCATTGGTCTAAAGTCCAATGCGAGGTTCCCGTAGGGATTTTTGTATAATATTTAATTATATATATATACAAGAATAAAAGGTAATTTCTTATTTTTATTTAATTGCTATGCCATTAATTTGAAATGCAGTAGCACCGTAGAATCAGTTAACTCTTTATTGGTCCATTCAAAGAGTCGGCTGTGACTCCCTACGGGGGTCCCACCCCACCTTTGAACGTACCCAAGTAGGTTTCTTTTGCCATTTTTGGCTGGTATTTGGGTTATCACTCATGGTGGGTAGAAGGAACAGCATATATGCACGAATGAAGTGTTTTCATTTAAATCTTTTTCCGAATTTCATAAAATCGACATGCCTTAGATGTATGGATAGAGAAGAAAATTTCCTATCATTTGAGGCATATTAAGCGTACATCAAATTATGTTTAGCACCAGAAATATTCCAACACACTTAAACCGGTTCAATATTTTAAGGCAAACGGGTTGGGACCTGTTATGACGGGTAGAACGGACGGCACTCCTCCACGAATAATTTAGTGCATTTACTTCTTGTCTATCCAGTTCAAATCTATCCAGCTGCAGTATTTTGTCAATTGCGTAAACAAATAATTAACCTTTTCTGGATAAAATGTGTAATTAAATTCGAGATTGTATAATACTTGTATTTTGTATAAACTTTGACACTATTAAATTCAAGGACAATCAACCAAAACAATTATATCAATACAAGATTCGTTTTATCATTCCCAATAATTATCATGGCATAAAAACTTTAAAATTTACATGTGCATTTACGATGTTTAAATTTGCCGCCGTGATTCTACTACCAGGTAGCGCCGCCAACCTTATTTATTTTACCTTATTGTTCGTTTAACCCACAGGGGAAATTATTATGCAAAAAAATGTAAGCAGCCTTCCGTGGAGAACTCTTTCTCCTCTTTCCAATGATGTCAATCCCGCGTTCACCGGAAGTGCCCTGCGGTCAGGCATAAAGGAAAACGTTCAGCTCAGCGCCATCTGTTGGGACCCAGTGAAGTCTAAAGGGGTCCCCCAAAAATGTAACCGTACTGAAATCGAACTGGTGATTAGAATCCCTACGGGAAATTTGTTGGCTATTTTATGTGACTTAATTCTCTTATTCCCGTTTGTTTTTTTCTTTTCTCTCTTTTTACTTCCACACTAGAAAACAAATCCTTCAATAAATGTCTTGTTTTAAGCAACTGTATCTGTGTGAACATTTGAACTTTCAAGTCTGCGCAACACACAAGTTTACAATTTTAAGGCTGCTGGAAAGGGCATACATAGAATGGATAATAATAACACGTCTGCAGATCAATTATTTCAACCGGTTCCTTCCTGTTTGCGAACTCTCGCGTCATCTTCTCGGTAAGCTCGGGATTTTGAGACAAAACGGAGTGGGGTAATTGGATAACCCGCAATTGTTTTAAGCGAGGGATCATCTTGGATACGATGGTCATCGTGAGCCCGGTACACCGCTTAGTAAACCACATTTCCACGTTTGGCCATAATTCTGGAATTTGAGTCCATTCCAGTCGTGGATTGTGGGCCTATAAATAAAAGTGTAACTGAATCAAAATTGCTTAGCATCTATGGATGAAAATGATTAATTTAATACTTGTGATCCAATGTGGCAGCATTCTAATGTAAGGCGGGTCAGCTTAGTAGATTTTCTCTCAATGATCAGAGGAGACCAGACCCCCAAACAGACAAAGCATTTGAAATCGGTTAAAGCAGGTAAAAAGGTATCCGACGTCCAGCAGTGGCTAGCAGCGTCAATAATTTCTGATTTGATAGTAGAGGAACCATCGATAGATAATTCCTCCAGTTTACTGCAGGAAGCCAAAAGAGACAAGGCGATCTGAGTGCATGAATCGAAATGTAGAGCTTTTAAATTTGCGCCGAAAGCATCTAAAATTAGCTTCACGAATTTGGGATTCACGTTCCTTAGAGTGACGGTGTCAATCTTGAAATTAAAAGCAGTCACACAAATTCAGTATTAATTTTATAAAGTTTATATTTGTTCTCATAATAAAATACCTTTGATGACCATCCACTCAAAAGTGGCACAAGTTCTTCTGTATAGAATTTCTCTTTTTCAGGCTCGTTAAAAGATGTATCAAGACCATTTACGAAAGTAGCCTTTTTCAGATGCGGGAACAGGGATCCAATAGCTCGAACTAAGTCTGCGTCTCCTAGAGGGATAGGAAAATTGAGTTTTTCCATCAAAGAAAAATCTGAAAGGGATAAAAGTAAGAAATGTCAATTTCTTTTCTTGGAAAAAAAAGAAAAAAGCAAACAAACAAATAACATACCAGTAAATGGATTAGGTGATGTAATCAACTCCTGTCCTCTGACAATGTTGAAAGCTGCAGCTGCATCTCTACAAGCTTCTTCAAACTCTTTCTGATAGGGAGAAATTCCCATCTCTTTCACCTTGTGAATGATTTTGAAGGTTTCAATGCCGATCTTTTCATCAGCACTTACACGTATAATCCGAAGCTTCGAAAGGTGGCGAAGAGTGAAGGCGTAGACGGCCAATGTAGGGAGAGAGCTACAGTCGCATTTCCTTCCAAAGCAATCCAAGTGCAAAGAGAGCTCTTGAAGAGTGGAACAGAGAGGATTAAGAAACTTGATGGGAACTTGCAATCCTTCCAGAACCGAATCTTGACTCCATCGCTCGTCGTCAGCAGGGAAAAGATTCTTGTTCACGTCTGCATTTACAAGGAGTTCCAGAAGATGCTTTTTCTGAAGGCAAAAGTCCAATGAGGCCTCGAAGGTGATGAGAACAGGGCAGTGTTTCCCTATAAAGCCCAGAATAGATTTGTTGGTTGAATCATCGTTCAATGGATCCTCATTTGCCTGCATCACATCACCAAAATGAGTGTGTTCGCATAGGTAAAGATGCGTAAGGCATTCAAAACGAAGATTTTCCAAGCTTGGCATAACAGTAATGGAGCTTGATGATGTTGTTGATGATAGCATGTTGACCAACTTGTAGGGGCAGTGATGAAACCAGATGGCTAGGTCCTTCAGTTTGGGAGACCGTCGAGCGATTATCGACATGAGCTTTGGAAAAGAATCAAAAGTAGGAATTGGAGTGTGGATCGTAAGTTCACCATCAAAGTGTTCATCCAAGGCACAGTCCAAAGGTGCATATTCATGCAAGACATCCTTTTCTCCATTAGTGTTGCTGTAATTCTTGTAGGTTTCGTTCAGTTGTTGCTCTTCGGCCTCTTCCTCTGGTGTGAATGCACCTCTCCATCCGCTGTCGAACTTGAACTGGAAAATGTTGTTCAATTTTGAAACACATTTCTCCCTAAAAAGTAAAAATAATGATACAAATGTTATCATTTGAATGAGCTTAGATGAAGCATGGAGAAGGGTGATTACCTTACAGCTTTCTTCACTCTGCCCCATAGATGCTGATCGATCAGGTTTCTGACCGACTGAATGCTTTCAGGTGTAGCCTTGTAAACCAGCTCATCAAAAAAGACTTGTAAGGCCAAGTACTGCAAAGTTGGAAGTTCTTCTTTTTCATTGATCCAATCGATTACATTCATGGTGTAAAATAAATGAGTCAATTAGAAGTGCCAATCTGCATTAAGATTAAGAATATTATTGCTTCATATGAGTTAACAAACGATGTACACGTAACTTGAATGTTGAATTGTGATATATTCGCGCACACATATTTTAATGTTTACCTTGATACTTGATAGAGAAAGACGGGCTGTGACAGTTCCGACTTGATTACTTGAGCGACTGAATGAGGTCTACGATAAAAAAGCGAACTTAGAACCCCACGACGACTTTTTACTTTTTGCGACACTTGTAAGTGTTTTGATTCCCGAAATGACAGTCGTTACTCGTAAGAGTTTCCTGGTATGTTAAAGGATGATTGATAGAAAAACTGAAAAACCTCGACAAATTCTCATTTATTTTTCTGACCACTAACGATGAAATAATCTTCTGCTCCAGCTCGTTGCTCTGTTCTTAGTGAAAGTTAACTTTTTCTACCGCTAGAGGTAATAAAACGGCGGGAATTGCATTACATATGAATTCATTCATTCATTAATCAAATCGCATTGGTATTCTTTGTAGCTTTTACTGCGCTTAAACGCTAATCATAGTTTAAAACCTTCGTAAATAGCCTTTCTCATCTCTACTCTACCGTAATCGGGTTCCTGTTCGCGAACAACGTTGATGATCTACGGAATCTAGTTAATAGTTACGTTAAAACAAAATTTCCAAAAAAAGATTCCATTTAATCAGAGAAGCGCTTCATTTATCTTTCTTTAGATACTGACCTGATAAACTGATTACTTTTTTTCAGTAACGACACGTTTCTTGTTTTCTACACTGATACTTTAATCGATATTTTGCTCACTTCACATAATTTCTAGCTGCTCGTTCTTTGTAGTAACAAGTCATGGTGCAAATAAAAAAGAAACATTAAATTTTTTATGGATGTGCTAAAATAATAGAAAAAAGAAACGTAAACAAAGTAACACAATACACTTTTTATCATCGTGTTGGATAAAGAACTGTTACACAAATATTGTAAAAAGAACTAAAATAAAAAGAGAATATAATTCATAAAATAGCAGAAATAAGGAAACGAGGAGTCAGCCAATCATCCCGAATAGTTTTAATTCTGCGCCAGCATCGAGATGCGCTGCTGCATCCTCAAGTGAAGATAAAGTAGCTGGGGCTGCCGGGTTGCGTAGACGCATCGAGGGCACGTCAGAGGGTTCGATTGATCCAGCTGGGACGCGCAGAGCTGGGCGACGGCTTCAGCCGGACTGGTATTCCGTCGACTATTCGGTGGATGACGGTGTAAGATGTGAGTGAGTCAGAGCTGATTGTTGGAAAACTTTCGGGAGCAGCCGGAGAAGCGGAATCATTTACGGAAGCGCTTTTAATAACTTATAGTGGAGGCAGTTTTCATATTGATTCCAGTCGGCTGTGAATGAATGTGTGTAGATTAGCGGGCAACTGGTGGTCCATCAGATTACAGTGGAATCGCTCCATGGTCAACGAAACCCCGCTCAGCGGGCACTGGGTTCCCCCCTGCTGCTGCTACTACTCGTGATGGGACATCATCTCTTCCGGCTGAGTAGTGTTGGTTGATGAAGGCGACGTTTTAGTTTTCTCCTGGTCGCGCATCAGTTGAGAGGCTTGACTTTTTATCAAATAAACTTGATGAACGGATTGAAGATGTAGCAGAAACTACTTCCGGTGGAGCTCCTTCTCGTTCCGCCGGAACTGGAAAAGTGATAGTGGCGCGACTGAGCTTTCAAAGCTTTGTTGCACTTATCAGAGACGATAAGTGATGATCTGTTAACCGGGCTGCACGACGGTGCCCGCATGTTCATCTTATCCAGACATCCGGAGAAGAGTATTGATGATGGAAGGATATCCATGACACTACCTTGCTGCGCTGCTCTCTTCCGTAATTGTGAATGTTATGAGGAGTCCGTTCACCATGAGATGAAGTTTGAGTAGTCGACTAGTCGTTGTTGCCGCTCAGCTAACAGAGCTGCTAACGTCATCCGCTAATTCCATTGGATTAATCTTGACGATTCCTCCGCCGCTGCTTCCACTAAAAATGTATTTTGTACCATTTTGCTGTTGGATCGCAGCTGAGGTTGTTTGGGAGTCTTTGTCAGTAGCCAATCAGCTGCTTTGCGGATAATCCGTTTATCAGCTCCATGGTCGTGACTCGTGGTGCAGGAATAACAGGTGGGCGTTCTAGTTCGGACGTTGACATTGACAACGTCAATATTCCCCCGCAAGGTGATGGATCAGTACTTTGCATGCGGAGTGGTCTACGATGAAATCAAAATAAGAGCTGTCTTCTGCTCCGATTCCATTTGCTGCTGCTGAATATAGTATGCTGTTTCGGGCTGTTTTTATCATTATTAGGCCTAAATGAGCATTCACTGCTGCTGGAAGATTCCGCCGGTTCCGGAAGCGATTCAACAACAGGGGCGAATGATGTTCTGATGATCGAGAGTGAGCTGGATGACAACGGAAATAAATTAATCAATCCGCTGCTGCTGCTACTGGATGTCAGTGGCGGATAAATCGTAATGCTGTTGATTTATAGTTTGGTGTCGTGTTTGGCTGTTTCATTGTCCAGCTGGCCAACGGGACGGTTGCGGAATGGTCGGAGAGTAGTTGTATTCGTTGGTTCGTTGGGATCATCGGATACGACAAGGCGCCAACTGCCAACAGAAAAGAATAGTGGCGTATCATATGGCGCAGAGATCAGCGGCGTAGGTGCAGAGGTGACCAAAATCCCCTCTCCGTTCGTGTGGAAGATAGTCGGCGTCGTAATATTGCTGACTGCGGTACTGACTGGAGACTTGATTTGCTTCCGAAAGACTGAGAACTGGTCATCATTAGGGGCCCGGCGTTGACGCCGATTCCGTGCTTGTTGACTTTAAGTGGCTTCATGAAGACTTGTTGCAAAACTTATTAATATTACACAGCTCGCAGTGGGCCTCGTTCTTTGGTGATAAGTCCGGTCATCTTGGGCCACGATCAGAGTTTTAGGAATTAGAGCTGCTGGATCCTGGCCGCCTATTTCGAGTTGAATCTCTTTCATCACTTCGTCTAGAACCTGCCATTTCGGATTTAGTTCCAAAACGGGCTCAGCTGTAATCATAAAAATAAATTAGTGCCATTTCAGTAAATAAAGAGGGCTATTTGTTTACCGGAAGAATCCACGGAATTTCCGCGAATGCGAGGCTTTGGTGGTCAAAAACAAAGTTTCCGTCGCATCTTGCGGCATCCAGCCGGAATTCTTTAGAGCTTTCACGTCGTTGGGACGTTACGCAATCGTAGAGCATAAGCGACATCAAAACGTTGCGCAAAGTCCCCAAATCGTTCACCAACTGCTTCGTCTTGCCGTTCAACTAGAAAGAAAATAACTTGTAATACCATGAGATATAAGTAAAATATTATTTTTAAACCTGATGCCAAACTGTTTCGTAGCGTCATTTCATCCAAATCAAGCTAAATTTAGAAAACAATAATTATTTTACAATGAATTGTGAGTACTGTTCTAATGGGTAGAGAATTAGAGATGTCAACAATAATAAAAAAATTACGATGGAATCATGTAATGTGAGACTTTCATTCAACATTCCAGGCAGGGCTCCCCTCTTTTTCTTTTATAAGAACGTTTTTTATTTATTCCCAAAACATTAATATCAGAAGATGAGATGCAATACTTTTGAAACAAATTCGCACTCCTTTTTTAAACTACTTATTCATTGTTGACGAGTTCATAACTTGTCATTGAACGTAAAAGGTCGCAAAAATATCAATCAAATTACTGATTCCCTTGTTTTCCTTTTAAAAAAGAAAAAAAGAGGGGAGCGCGATATTTAGGTCTATCACCCCTCTTCTGCTGGACAAGAGAGGGGTGAATCAAGGGCGGTCGTGTCCCAGTTCTAATATTCAGCAGATTTGTGCATAACTCAAATGTATACAAAAGGAAAGTCATTAAACTTAAAGGGCACCCATTATGAATGACATAATTTATAGTTGAACTGAGCAATCCTTGCGAATTGTTTTCTTATTTTAATGGGTTACTTTCAAATACCTTTTTTCCCTACTACTCTATACACCCATGGGAGCTACAACAAATGTTTACAGTGCCCTTGAACTGCTCGACAAGACAGTTCATTTGGGGGCCTTTCAGCACAAGTATAAATAGAGGAGAAGCACCCAAGTTGGATTCAGTTTAAGCTTGGAAAGCGTACAATCAAGACTTGTTCTAGAAATGCGCATTTGGGTGATGTAGTCCACCGAAAAGAGCAGCTTTAGAATTTGTCATAATCTTACGCCTTTTACAAATTGATTTTAAAATTTTACCGAAGGATTGATACGTCTCAGCTCTTTCACTGTAAATTGAATAAGGTCCAAAATAGCAGTTTGTAGAGTTACTAGAGATGGCGTAAGCGGCAACCGCAATTCCATTACATCCGGCTAGAGGATATAAATAAAATAAACAGTTAAATTTAATTAGACAAAAATTATGATGCAAGTTTACCTGAGCTTCTTTTAGAGTTGATTGGATGGTAGCGTGAAATCGCGGCCACAAGAAAAGGTTCCGCACAAACAGGGATTTCATAACACGCGTGACTTGGCTAAAGCCTCGAGTAAAACTGACGGGGGAGCTTGAAAATACTTTTATAAATCCTTTCTGTTAAATCAAACTAAAATTAGAATAATTAAATTTAATAATCAATGAATAGTTTACCATATTCTTTTGACGATAAAGGCGCAAAATGAAAGCTTCTTGAGAGGTCTCAATGACTTTGTGAGCTTCAAATACTAATATTCCAGTAATGAGGTCGATAGGCATCCGCTCCATCAGCATATCGACTACTAAAATGCGAGAGGAACTAAATATCACTTCACCCTCCATGTAAAAAGGTTGCCTGAAAAATAAGAAATAATTAAAAATAAGAAAACATGTTATCTAATCGAATTTTACCTGTCATTTACACTGCACTCTGACGTAAGACGTTTAGGCAACGGTTTGACACCCATAGAATCCAATTCATCGGTAAAGAAGTTTTCCTCTTTATCCGCTGTACCCAACACCAGCACTAAATTCCCAGAATTACTGTACACTTTTAATAAACTAATAAAGACACTATCTACCCCAATGCCTTTAGCTGCTATCACATTCAAAATGTCCCAAAGAGTAGCATTTTTAAGCAAATAGAACTTCCAGCAAAATTTCAAGAAAAGTCCAAAGCATAGAGGAAAACACTGACTGCTCCTCACTCTGTAAATAAATAAATAAAAATATTAATCAATAAATGTCAGCTACCCTTACTTTGAGGGAAATTCTAGGGGGACAAACAAGTCAGAGTCTTTAAATGAATTATTATACCTGGGGGAAGCTTCTTCTGGTTTCAACCTCACCTATAGTTCTTCTGCCATCAATAGTATTATAATATGATTCATCAACCAAATAATGAAGTTCTCCCAGCTGATCCAATAATTCGTCCCTCATCAGAACTACTGTGAGCTTGTAGGTGGTGGTGGTGTGCAAGATATGACCATAAACTGCCACACCAAGGCCCAAGCAATGGGTCTCTTGAAACTGGATGAAATGTCAATCCTGTCCTGGCCACAGGAAGCAGAATGAAGGCACTCAGGTTGTATGATGGGTGGAGCAGGTGCTGCGATGTGTAAAGGTCTGAATCTCCTTCTCTGTGAAAGTGTGAATGAAGATATGATTACATAACATTATCATCAGTCATCTTATAGGGGAAGGAAGCCTTACATTGAATCAAGAATGAGAGAAATTGGACCGTCACAGCTCAAGTTGAAATATGTGAAATTGTCGCTGGTGACTTTGCCGGCGACCGATTGAATAGTTATCTGCTTTTCAACCAGCAACCTCCATTGAGTGTCTAAAGCTATAGTTAACAGTTATGTAATGGTGGATTGCATGATATATTTGTAATTATGTTTTCAGTTATTTCATACCAAAAATAAAGCAAATAACGAAAAAACATTTCTCTATTTTTTTAAAAGCATATTGCAGCAGACATCATCGCCATTAATTATACGCAAGTAGCACGAAACGCCATCTAGGGCTAAAAAATAAGACAATATTTAAAAGTGTATCTGTTTTTAAAAATATGTTTACTTTTTTTAAGTGGCTTTATTTCCATTTTCCCATTTTATCTTTGCTCTCTTTTTACTTCCATTCTACGGGTCCTTCCTATTTTCTGTTTCTTTCTGGTTCAAATACATTTATAAAAGAGGAAACAAAATCTTCAATTTATTTCTTGTTTAAGACCACTGTATCTGTGTGTATTTCAACTTTTAAGTATGCACAACATAAAAATTTCCAATCTTAGGGCTGCTGGAAAGGACACAGATAAAGTGGTTCATAGCCGGGCGTTTGCCGATCAATTATTTCAACCGGTTCCTTCCTGTTGGAGAACTCTTGCTTCATCTTTTCGGTGAGCTGGGGATTTTGAGCCAAAACGGAATGGGGAACTTTGATTTCCCGCAACTTTTTCAACTGAGGGATGAGCTTGGAAACGGTGGTCATCGTAAGACCAGTGCACTGCCAAATAAACCAACGTTCCATATTTGGCCACAATTCTGGGATTCTAGTCCATTCCAGACGAGGGTTGTGTGCCTTTTAATAAAAATGAAACTGAATAAAAATTGATCAATATCTATAGGATTAAGATAATGATTACTTGCGTTCCAATGTGGCAGCACTCTAATGTGAGACGGGTCAGCTTAGTAGATTGTCTTTCAATGATCAGAGGAGACCATAGTCCCAAACAGGCAGAGCATTTGAAAGTGATTAACGAAGGAAGATATGTCTCCGGCGTCCAGTCGCTAGCAGCATCACTAATTTCTGATTTAATAGTAGAGCCTCCAGAGGAATCATCGATAGATAATTCCTCAAGTTTACTGCAGGAAGCTAAAAGTGAAAAATCGATCTCTTTGCAAAATTCGAAACGTAGAGTTGTTAAATTCGGACCGAAAGCGTCCAAAATTAGCTTTACGAATTTGGGATCCACTTCTTGTAGAATAAGGGTGTCAATCTTTAAATTAAAAGCAATAATAAAAATTAATCATTAATTAGATATCGTTTAAATTCGTTCTTATGATATAAATACCTCTGATAAGCATCCACTCAAAAGTGGTACGAGTTCTTCAGTGTAGAACTTCGTCTCTTCTTCAGACTCAAAAGAGGTATCAAGTTCTTCTTCGAAAGAAGCCTTCTTTAGATGCGGAAAGAGTGAGCAAATGGCTCGGACTGAGTCTGCGTCACTCAGCGGGAAAGGAAAATTGAGTCTTTCCATCAAAGGAAAATCTGAAAGGGATACAAGTAAAAAATTTCATTTCCATTTCAGAGAAAAAATAAGAAACAAACAAGCAAGTTACCAGTAAATGGAGTAGGAGATGTAATCGAATCCTTGCCGCTACCAATGTTGAAAGCTACAGCTACTTCCCGACACGCTTCTTCAAACTCTTTCTGATGGGGAGACATTCCCATCTCTTTCACCTTATGTATGATTTCAAGGGTTTCAATACCGATCTCATCACAATTTGAAGGCATGAACCGTAGCTTCGGCAGGTGGCGAAGAGTGAATGCATACACTTCCGGTGTGCAGTCGCAATTGTAATCCAGATAACAATTGAAGTTCAAACTCAGCTCTTGAAGAGTGGAACAGAGAGGATTTAGAAGTGCGGTAGGAACTTGCAATCCTTCAAGGACCGAGTCTTGACTCCAACGCTCATCGTCAGCTGCGAACATGTTCTCGTTGACGTCTCCATCGAGGATGAGTCCGAGAAGATGCTTTTTCTTAAGGCAGAAATTAAATGAGGCGTTGAGGGTGATGAGAGCAGGGCAGTGTTTCCCTATGAAGCTCAGGATGGATTTGTGAGTGGGGTCATCATTCAGTGGATCCTCATGTTTCTGCACCACAGGATCAGGATCAAAGTACTGAGATAGACCAAGATACGTCAAGCATTCAAAACGAAGACTTTGGCAGCTTGGCATAGCAGGAATCGAGCTCGTTGGTTTTCCGGGTGATGGAATGTTGACAAGTTTGTACGGGTAGAGTTCAAACCAGATGATAAGTTCCTTCAGTTTGGGAGCCCGTTGAGAGATGATGGACATAAGCTTCAGAAATGAATCCAACGTTGGAGTAGGAGAACTGAAGGACAGTTTAGTGAAGTACTCATCCAGCATGCAGTCCAACGGTGCATATTCACGCGAAATATCTTTTTCTCCATCACCATTGCTGTAATTTCTGTACTTCTCGGTCATATGTTCGGCAATCCCCCAACAATCTTTGTATAAGTGGCTGAATTTGAACTGAAAAATCTTGTTGAATTTTGCAATTAATTCCTCTCTGTAAAGTTAAAACAATGACACAAATGTTATCATTTGAATAAGTTTAGATGAAGCATGGAGAAGGGTAATTACCTAACAGTTTTCTTCACTGTTCCACCCCATAGTTGATGATCGATCAGGTCTCTGACCGACTGAACAGTGTCAGGTGTAGCCTTGTAAACCAGCTCATCGAAAAAGACTTGTAAGGCCAAGCACTGTAAATTTGGAACCTTGTTTTCATTGTTCATCATGGCCATGGTGAACAATCAGTCTTTCAGCAGAACCAATAAGCTACATATAGAAGAAAATTGATTATATACGGGAGAACAAAAAATGTACTCATCACTTGAATGTTGGATTGTGAATTACTCATGCACACATATTTGAATGTTACCTTGATATAGAGAAATAAGGAGGCTGTGACAGTTCCCACTTGATGACTTGATGACTTGAGTGACTGCGAATTATTTAACGAGATCTACGATAAAAAGATTCAGAGGAATAAAACGCTGAGAATTAAGTTTAAAGTTAATAATGCTTACATGAAAAGAGAAGTGCAATTCTTCAAAACTGGTCATATGATAGTAGAAAGTAATGACGATGACATTCGGAGAGTTTGTTTATATGTTTACGTCAAGAGCTCAAGGCTGGCGGGAATATTGCGTAATGCGTACGCCGTACAGAGGTGCCAGACTTTCAGATCTGCAAGTCATCTTACGCTGAAAATGCTAGATCCAATAATGCCGGCCTAATTGGATAGACGGATTGATGTCCATTCATTCTTATAGCATTGGTACCTTCAAAAGCGACTTTAGGGTCGCCCTTGAATCCAGCTGGGTACCGGCATTGGTAGGATGCTAGGAGCCGAGCATATTGCCACGAAGAGTGCAACGACCGCAGACGGATGGTCCATCACTGGTGCAAACTGCGAACCGATGCGCATTTGTCGACATCGATGCAAGCGACTGAGCTGAGGGATCGATATGAGTCTTTCATATCCAAATAGCCGTAGCCTCCTGAGAGCACTGCTTTACGTCAGCGAAATGAAAGAAGAGCTCGTCTCTGTCATGACTAACCTACTTGTCTTTATCATCGAAGATCCTGGAATCCCTTATCCCGATCGGTACATATTTTTTTTTTAGCCAGACGCTCAAACCGTCGACTTACCAACGACCCACGTCTCGGATATCCTGTTGATTTACCTCCAAGCTAATGGATTGGTTGCATATGGTTGCTAATGGATTGATTACCTAAATTGCCATTCTATTTTGATTCTGGTTAATTAGTCTATATTTGATTCTTCAAAAGTTGTTTAATACTCTTAAACAGCTAATACTCTTAATACCATCATACCCTCATAGTCGTCACACGTAAAATGCATTTTTGGATACACAAAAAGGAATACTTTTAACTTAAAAGTTGATTTGAGCATTCGGATTAACAGAGTAAGAAAACTTATAGAAATCAAATCATCGCATTTTTTCACAACTTTGTGCTCAAACTAAATATTTGGACAAATTGGGGATGGGCTCATCGTGAGCAAGAAAGGCAAAGTGCGGGCTGAGCGATTTGATATTGTCGGCCAATGGAAAAAATAGAGAAGGAATCGTTGAAAACGTAACCGCATTTTACAGGATGGTGCCGCGCCATCTCAACGCAATCTCTTTGGTCGGGAGCGTGAAAAAAAGGTGGGCCGGCTCGTTTCTCAAAAGACAGTTGCTGGGCAACGACCAGGGGTTTGTTGTTGTTGATGGACGACTTCTTGTTGAGGGATTTCTGGTGGCTCTTTCCTACCAAATGGTCTTTCATTGGAATAATCCCACTGCAGAAAAAATCGACGCAATCCGCCCAGCCGTAATTTCCATTAGGATGGAGAACTGAATAAGAAAATAAGTATTTTTGGACTGAGCGCATAATTATCTCTATAATTGGTAATAATTACTAGCAGAGGGCATGTCTATGTCTGGAGAAGGCCTTCGGTTCTTGATGACTGCAGAGACCACGGCCGTTGGAGTTGGGCTGGCTGAAAGAAGAGGTCGAGGAGCTACTGGAATCCAACGCTTCACTTGTTTCAAGTGCTTTTTACCCCGGAGATGTTCTGGCATTGGTTTATCGCCAGAAATAATGGCTCCATCATCACAAATGCTGCACTTGTACT
This sequence comes from Chydorus sphaericus, assembly GCA_030141595.1. NCBI lineage: Eukaryota > Metazoa > Arthropoda > Branchiopoda > Diplostraca > Chydoridae > Chydorus > Chydorus sphaericus. The sequence continues at coordinate 6,751,579 of CM057934.1, read as the reverse complement.
TTTCATCCGGTTGGCGAACTGAAAATAAGTTTATCACAGTTTAAATGAGTAAAGACAACCAATAGATTATAAAATAATACCTGCACAAGAATCAGAGATCACGGATGGAGTAGAATAATTTGAAATGATAGGACTTTTCAAGGGCTTTTCTTTGGGCATTTTTCAAATGTTTTCGGTCCATAAGATGTTGCTGCATCGGTATCTGGCCAGTAATGGAGTCACAATCACCGCAAATGCTGCACTTGTATTGTCCATCCGACTAGCGGACTATAAATAGACCAAATTTTCAATAAAAATGAGGAAGAACAAAAAGATATTATCATTCAAATAGATTACCTGCACAAGAAACAGACAGAACAGATGAAGATGAGTTTGATTTGATGGGGCTAATGGAAATGTTGTGTAAGGAAGACAGGAGCTGCGAAAAGAAAACACATTTCAAATAAAATAAGGAACACAAAAATAAAATAAATTATAATACCTTCAGAAGAAACAGAGAATACAATTGTAACAGCAGAGTTTGATTTGATGGGACTGCTGATGGAAGTGATGTGGGAGGCCAAAACTGACTCTGGTAACTGAATCAATCGAGGAGCTATAATTCCAAGGGCCTGCTTCTTCAGTGCTTTTAAATGTTTGACTCCCTTCAGGTGAGTTTGCATAGGAACAATCCCAGTGCATGAAAAATTTGGGCATACTCTGCACTCAAAGGATCCATTGGGTCCAGGAACTATTAGATTAAAACAACACACAAAAGGTTAATAATAGTTTTTAAAATAAAAAAATATGTAGATGAATTACTAGCATCAATTATGTCCATGCCTTGGCAATCAGGGGAAGATGGTGTGCTTGGTGGTGCTGAGGTGTGGGATGCAATGGAAGGATTGTTTCCAGCGGCAGCAGTAGCTTGAGCAAGTTTGACAGCTCGTAGGTGTTTCTGCCCCACAACATTATCATCAACAAGGTTGCAAAAAGTACAGGACAAGTTGGTCATTTAAAAAATGAAATGTTTTGCATAAAATAACATAAAACTGGAGGATTCAAGGGCTACAAAAAGAATGACAATAAATGGAAAGAGCAAGTGAATAAGAAATTTATATGAGCAATTCAATAATAAATATTAGGGCTTAAGTTATATTAGCTAATTATTATGCTGTAGTTATGTGTCAGTGCTGGTGGTGACAATGGGGAAGATACCAAGATGGGATTAAATAAAAATACATTGATTATTAATTCTTTCTAGTTTGGGCACCTTGGGCAAGTTAGGATTTCGAGCACAACCACAGCACAATAAGAGTTCGAAGAACGGAAAAGCTAAAGCCCACGTCACACGAAAAATACGTAACATTTCTTTTAACCAGGGCTTTTCGATTTAAAAAAAAGGAGGTTAATCACGACAATTCCAAGTTTTGGACTCGTCGTTTTTCGATGACAAGCAATGAGTAAATAAACATTGGGGAGCGCCATTGAAGGTCGAAGTCTCGAAGTAAACAGCATCCCAATACGTAAAAGAAAAAACGTTTTTTTAAAAACGTCCGCTGGCTTAGATATACGGAGGGTATTTTTGTACATTTTGTCGTTTATTAAAATAATTATTTTCAAGCAATATCAGCAACCCGTCTGACAAGACTACACGCACATTAATAAATATAATAAGGAAAACATTAAGGTAAAACAACAGATTAAATTTTGATTTTAACGGAATTTGGACTTTGGCGCTCCCCGAAGGACGCTCCCTCTGCTTAATTAGGTCCATTTCTTACAACATAAACAAGACCAGTAGTGGTCAGTTAAGCATCCAGACATCTGTAGACGTTCGTTGCTCTCCAGCCCTTTTTTTTTCCCGATCAAGTACTGATTGAACGAGTCTACAACGACTTTGTTGCTCTGCTCACTTTCCAAGTTGAATTTTTACAGATTGAACGACACTTGGTCAGTTTCAATACAGACACGGAGGTAAGTCTTTCATTTTTTTTTTATTAAAAAAGGTAACAGACTGACCGATTGTCTTCTCTTTTTTAGGGATATCAGGAAAGCTGATAACGATATCCATATGAACAAATTTGCGTGAATAAAATGAAATAGCGCTTTTCCACGGGTAAAATTTCCTCTCTGAAACCATCTGTGATCTGTGGTCATGTAACATCCATCATTTTTTTTTTTTGTAAATAAAACTAAAAGCTAACAGTAAACATTTTAACGTAGAAAATTGTCGGTCGATTCGTCATTCCTCGATCAACACGTACGGAACGTCAAACCTCAGAATACACAGAAACTAGGCTATCACTTCATCGATCTCTTTATTTCGTTGCTAAATTCAAAGAAACACAAGATTTTATCTTGTCGGCCAATGGCATAAAGGAGAAGAAATCGTTGAAAACGTAATCGCATTTGATGGGATGATGCCGCGCCCTCTCAACGCTCTCTTCGGCCGGGAGCGAGAACAAAGGTGGGTCAGCTCGTTTCTCCGGTTGCTTGGTAACGCCCGACCGTTTGTTGTTGTTGATGGGAGACTTCTTGTTAAGGGATTTCTGGCGGCTCTTTCCTACCAAATGGTCTTTCATTGGAATAATCCCACTGCAGGAAAAATCGACGCAATCCGCACAGCCGTAATTTCCATTGGGATGGAGAACTAAATGAAGAAAATAAATATTTTTAGACTTAGCATATAATTATATCTATAATTAATCAATAATTACTAGCAGAGGACTTGTCAATGTATGGAGAGGGCGTATGGTTCTTGATGACTGTAGAGGCAACGGCCGTTGGAGTTGGGCTGGCTGAAAGAGGTCGAGGAACGACCGGATTCCGACGCTGCATTTGCTTCAAGTGCTTTTTAGGAGATGTTCTACCATTGGTTTATCGCCAGAAATAATGGCTCCACCATCACAAATGCTGCACTTGTACTTTTCATCCGGTTGGCAAACTAAAAAGAGCAAAATATAAGTTTAAATGAGTAAATAAAAGAAGTAAATAATATATACCTGCGAAAGAATCAGAAATCAGGATGGAGTGGAGGATTTGATTTAGTAGGACTGGCTGTGCTGGAAATATTGTGCGAGGAAACAAAAGAAACATATCCATTGGCCTGAATAGATGGGGTAGCTGGTATTCCCTGGATTTTTTCAAATGATTTTAATTGAGCGTTTTTCAAGTGTTTATGGCCCGTAAGGTTCTGCTGCATCGGAATCTGACCGGTAATAATGGCATTATGGCACCATCATCGCAAATACTGCATTTAAATTGGTCGTCTGGCTGGCGGACTACAAAAGAAATATAAATTACAAATAAAAATGAGTAAGAAAAAAAATGATATACTTAATTACCTGCACAAGAAACCAACAAGGTAGAGTTTGATTTGTTGGGATTGCTCATTGAAATGTTGTGAGAGGCAACCACAGAGGAACCGGCAGGGGCTAAAAATCATCACATTAAATATAAAAATAAGGCACACAAAAATAATATAAATTATAATCCCTTCAGAAGAAACAGAGAATACTGATGTAACAGCAGAGTTTAATTTGATGGAACTGCTGATGGAAGTGATGTGTGAGGCAACAACTGATTCTGGTAACTGGATCGATCGAGGAGCTAGAGATCCATGGGCCTTCTTCTTCAGTGCTTTCAAGTGTTTGGCTCCCATCAGGTGGGCTTGCATGAATAGGAACAATCCCAGTGCATGAAAAATTTAGGCACACTTCACACTCAATGGATCCATTGGGTCCAGGAACTGTTGCATAAAAAAATAAGTAAATAATAATTTTGAAATAAAATATAAAAATATAGTTTCCTTACTAGCATCTCTCATGTCTGTGCCAAGGTAAGAAGGGGGAGATGGTGTCCTTGGTGGTGCTGGGGCATTTAGGATAGCAATGGGAGGATTGTTTCCAGCAGCAAAAGGAGCTTGAGCAAGTTTGACAGCTCGTAGGTGTTTCTGCCACACGACATGATCACCCCAAGTATATCACAAGGTAACAAAAAGTACAGGACAAGTTGGCCATTTTAAAAATTAAATAAATAACATAGAACTGAATTATTCAAGGGCTACAATAGATGGAGAGGGGGAAAAATGATATGAACAATGCAATGAAATTTGTATCTCAGACTGTCAACAGGAGAGCACAACAACAAACAGTGTCGACTGTATACAACTATACGAATGTTGCTGTAACCTAGGTAACCAACAGTTTCTATACCCGGAGGACCGGAGACCCCCTCTGATTATTGTGTGGGAAAAGGGGTGGTGCGGGGTTGAATGTTTTAACAGCCCAAGCTCCGCCTCCACATGGGAAGTAGTCCCTTTTCTTTTTCTTATTACGAAGCGACGGCGGAAATGCGGGATTTTTTTCTCCGAAATACCTCATTACACCAAAATAGCGCATAAGGCTGGACTTAATTTCCCCTGTCATAACAAGAAAACGTCCGATTCTGAATTGATTAATGCGAAACAATAAATTCACTTTGCTTCGTTTATTGATGTATCAAATTTACTCTTTGACGAGACATTCTTTGAACCAAGAAGATAATTAAGATTATTAAATTGACACAAATTTTTTTTTAATATTAGAGATAGTAGTCTCCATCGGAAGAGGATTATTTAAATAATATAAAAAAGGAACGTTGGCACGCAGTGAAAGAAAACAAAAGGGAAAGGTTTATTCTTCCAATTTCCTTTTTTTTTGGGACGAGGGTAACGATTCTTCACTCTCGGGGTCGTCGCCACTAATCTTCTCTTGCTCGGGTGGGACTTGACCTTCGCTACTGTCACCGCTGATCTGCTGCTCAGAGCTGATATCACCGCTGATCTGCTGCGCAGAGCTGTTGTCACCGCTGATCTGCTGCTCAGAGCTGTTGTCACCGCTGATCTGCTGCTCAGAGCTGTTGTCACCACTGATCTGCTGCTCAGAGCTGTTGTCACCACTGATCTGCTGCTCAGAGCTGTTGACCCCGCCGATCTCCTGCTGCTCAGAGTGAGGTTGCTCGAGTGCAGTGATGATAGCCTGAAGTTGTTCATAGAGCTCATCCACTGAATCTCCCGCTGTGGTCTGAATCATATGATAGAATATTAATTTACTTTTCATCCAATTCAAATCATATTTATAAAAACACTAACCAAGAAGCGGAAAAGTCCGAGCTCTCCGCCGTGGATGGCGGTGAATTCGATCTCTCTGCGCAGAACACGACCATCAAGGGAGACGCGGCGGACAATCATCGTAGCCCAAACCTTGAAAAAAAAAATTGAATTTTTTATTTTAATTATTTAAAATTAAAAAAAAAAAAGAGTAAAAAGTTGGACCTACATTAGAGTTTAGGACGACTTCCCTAATCTTCGTCGGATGACGACCGCAATCTTCGCGTAAGAGTAAACGGGCCTTCGTGGACTCATCCTTTTCCTGGTTCAGTTTCAGATAACCGCAACCAAGAAGTTCCCACTTTGCCGGTTTCTCCTTCAACCAACCTAGCTTTTTGTCTTTCTCTTCACTCTTCTCTTCTTGGTCAGCAACAGTCAGCAACTTGGCTGTAACGAATGAATAAATGAAATTATTTTAAAAATTTAAAGCACGAGATTTAAAAAAAAATACCTTTTTCGAACATGAAGAGCTTTCCCATAATCTTCGAAATGTTGTCTTCACTCTCTTCGCCAGTTACAGGGGTCGCAGCCTCACCAACGGCTATCTCTTCCATGTTTTGGCCAAACAAACCGGCAGCCCCTAATCCTCCCGCCTCAGGTTCAGCAAAAATCGGGACACCGGCACCCGCCCATCGAAAGCCACCAGCCGGGGCGAATCCACCAGCAGGGGCGAATCCACCAGCAGGGGCGAATCCACCAGCAGGGGCGAATCCACCAGCAGGGGCGAATCCACCAGCCTGTGATCTCTCCATACCACCACGGAGGCGGAGGACTAAGTGGAGGGTCGATTCTTTCTGGATATTGTAGTCTGAGAGAGTACGTCCATCCTCGAGCTGTTTGCCGGCGAAAATCAAACGCTGCTGGTCAGGAGGGATACCTGAAGAAAAAAGACGAGTTAAGGAATATATTCACAAACCAACACGAGTACTTATATTTAAAAAATTTCAGGTGAAGAAATTCATATTTTTAACCAGTCAGTCAGTCTATTGTAGGCTGCGACTGTCATCATTTTACAAACTAACACGAAAAATGCTGCCAGGAATATACCTTCTTTGTCCTGGATCTTAGCCTTAACGTTTTCAATGGTGTCGGATGGCTCGACTTCCAGTGTGATGGTCTTGCCGGTCAAGGTTTTAACGAAGATCTGCATGCCACCGCGGAGTCGGAGCACCAAATGGAGGGTTGAGTCCTTCTGAATGTTATAGTCGGAGAGGGTACGACCATCTTCCAACTGCTTGCCAGCGAAGATCAGACGCTGTTGATCGGGAGGAATGCCTAAATGAGAAAACAATATTAGGATAAATAAAACAGGTTAATAGCATGACTTAAGTGATTTACCTTCTTTGTCCTGGATCTTTGCCTTAACATTCTCAATAGTATCTGAGGGTTCAACTTCCAAAGTGATGGTCTTGCCCGTCAGGGTCTTGACAAAGATCTGCATGCCTCCCCGAAGGTGAAGCACCAAGTGCAAGGTGGACTCTTTCTGGATGTTGTAGTCTGACAGAGTACGTACATCCTCCAGGTGCTTGCCAGCAAAGCTCAACCACTGCTGGTCAGGTGGGATTGCCTCCTTGTCTTGTATCTTTTCCTTCACTTTGTTGATGGTGTCTGTAGGCTCAACCTCCAGGGTCATGGTCTTCCGACTGTGAGTTTTAACAAAGATATGCATCTTGTCCTGTAAACAAAAATAATTCGAGGTTACGATGACTCGATATTGCCCATCAGAATGGTGGCACAAGCAAACGTTTCGTCACGAAAAAAGGAATTGGCTGTTAGGCAGCAAAAATAAAATTTACTAGAAAATTTACCAGTCACACTAGACAAATAGCATTTGGCACAGATTATCTTGGGTATTTTCTAAGTTCATGAAAAGCAACTTCAATGACTACCTGTCTACGTTTAGACTTTGAGAAATTTCACCAAATCTCCAGACGACGTGACGCAGCAAGATGGCGCCAACAGACAAAGACGTGCCCGGAAACGTCCACTTTTCTGAACGAATTTAACAAAAATATAACTACACAACTTCAGCAAACGCGAAATGTAACAACGTACTATTACATAAAAGCGAAAGAAAAACTGTTCTTGCGAAATTATTCAGTATTTTACCAAAAACGATTTGATAAAAAGATGCAGTTCGTACGACTTGCCAACTCGGAAACTGCGACTTGAATGAGAAACTTGGCTGAAGAGCAGCTCTGTATATTTCCTGCAGGGGAGCGACGCGAGTGTTCGAGTAGTCGACTCTGAAGTCGTCCACATGAGACATGAGGCGCTGATTGGTTCTTTTTTTTTATCCCTCTCCTTTTCTCCTTTTCTTCCCCTCCGACAGAGTGCCCTCTGGAGGAATATCAGGAAAGCTCGTGACGATATCCATTTGTACAAAATTACGTAACTAAAATGAAAAAGCGCTTTTCTACGGATAAACTTCTAGAAGCAATTGAAAATAAGGAACGATACCTGATGCCATATTTCTAAAAATTCAATTTCTTCTCTAAAACCATCTGTGGTCATTTTTAAGTAAATGAAACTTAAAGCAAATAAATAATTTTTAAACGTAGAAAATCGTCGGTCGATTCGTTATACCTCGAACAACACGTAGCTAAGAGAACGTCAAAACTCGATATACACAGAAACTAGGCAATCATTATATCGATCTTTTTTTCTAGTTTTACTTAAGAGATTTTATTTTTTAAAGAACAAGAAAATGCGAAAAACAACCATCCGTATGCGAGGAAATCTTTCTAGAATATGGCGCTGCCTTGAATTCCGGCTAAAACGAGTTAATGTAAACGCACTTAGTTTCTACCGCATCCGCCAACAAGAAGTCGTCCTCCTCTTCGGCTAGACTTCGGTAGATGATCTCCATGTCAGCGACTAGCAAACGTTTTACAGTAAACAGGATCTGCGTCTGTGTAAAATCAATGAGATGATAGTGCCTGTGAAAACAAAACCACAAATAAATACTAGAATGAAAAGTAGAAAGAGTGTGATACGTACTGCATCTTGTGGATTTTACGCTCCAGCTGTTGGATGTCTTTCTCTTTCATCTTGATAGCCGGGCTGCTCTCTTCTAAAAGAGTGACGTAAAGAAGAATTTGGTTCTTTCCAGAAATGAGCAGCTTTGAAACGAATCCTGGGACGTCAACCGTATCTTGATCCGCGCTAACTGGAGAGGATCTGGGGGGTAGCGAAGACACCCATTGGATGCGGACCGACATGCGGTTTCTCGCGCGTGTGGAACAGCTGATTTAACGCCGATTTGTAGTGATTAAACTCATCCGCTAGAGGAACCTGTTAAGAATAGAACCTAGTAAATAATTTTTCTTAAATTGAAAGAAGTGTTAGTTACCTGTGGACTGAGACAACTGGCAAAGATGAGTTTAAGGAGCATCAGATCCAGACGGGATGTGGCGGCCTATGTAACTCCACTGAGTAGAGAGCGCACTGTCTCGGGATCGTGTTGAAACCGAAATTCATTGTCTCGGATATCGATATTACTTCCAATAGCTATCTCCATCATTTTATCGGGATTACGATCATCATCTTCCTCGCCATATCTTCTATGTTCTCGCCCAACTTGAGAACTTTCCGTTTCCGTTGACTAGACCTGATGTAATCCCGTATCAAGAAGCGCAAATGCTGAACTTGTCCCTATTTTCAAAATATAGATGTTAAAATATTGATATAAATTAAACTAATTTAAAAACGAATATACGTGTCGAACGGCACGCTGTGAGGAACTGCTTTTCGTTTTCTGTCCAGAAAGAAATCTAGCATCAACCAGGGGCCGTATTCCGAACATGGGTCAAGTTTCAAGTAAAACTTTTGACTTGAGCCAAAAATATTGACTTTACTAAGTCGACTTGAAAATTGTCTTTTTCTTAAGCTAAAATCGTATTCCGAACATGAGTTTTAGCAGAAAATCAAGTCGACTTAATAAAGTCAAAGTGCCAAGTGCGATCTTTTTTCTTGAGTGGGCGTGTCTTATTTCGACCAATGAGAAGCCACGTTATTAAGGTGAGTTTACTTTGTTTACATCTCACACGAGGTTTTTACGTAGTTTCTATGAGATTTAAATTTTAAAGTGATATATATATATTTTTAGATTGATTCAAGCTAGTGTAAGGATTATGGGGGCGATAAGCCAATCACATAAAAAACTTCTTCTTATTATTGAAAACAGCAATATTGATAGCTAAATAAATGGATGTATCATATATCTAAAATACTAGAAAAGTGATATCATAAAATACTAGGAAATAGTTAATAGAAAAAACCCTACTATATCGAAGAATTAAAAATAATAGTAAATAATAATAGTAAAGGAATCATGGTTGAACATGATAGAAACATGAAATTCTTTCTAATATCACTCATTGGTGTCTCACCAACTTAGTTATTTGCATTATTCATAATTCAAACTAGTTTGACGATCACTTACTCATACCGATATCCTAATATACATTCATCTTGTTATTACATGAAATTATTTACTAAAGGTCACAATTTAAAAAAATCTCTTCCAATTAATTGCATCAATTTTATCGTTTTACTATGATGGTAGTTATGGCTGTTGGAAAAAAATCTAACATACGTGCCGACTTTATAGCACTTTCCCCCTCAAGCTAAACCATTTTTGATTAATATTTTTTATTTCTAAATTTTGAAATTAATTAAAACTACCATGTTATATTGTGACGATTATAATTAATTATTTATAACTCCCATGTAAAAATCCAAATTCAAATTATGCATACAAGTTTCGGTAAATAAATTGAAATAAATATATTTATCGCACTGCACCCGCTGCACTCTCTATGCAAAGAGAGTGCAGTAACGATTACCTTACTGCTAATGTTGAAACATTATCAGCAATACTTCGTAAACACCGTGTTGCTTGTAATTGCAGCATAAGCATACAATCATTGAGCTTTTTTTTAATCCACGCGCACACCGTAAAACGGAGTCATCGCAATGTATGATTTTATCTTTTATAAATCATGTTCCTTTAATCGCTCTAATTATAGAATGGTAGCACCATTTACACATTTAAATTCATCGATACCCTCGCTCCTCCCACCCATCTACTCATTAAAGAAAATTTAATAAAATATTTCATTACTTTGATGACAAAAAACGAGCCAACATTAATATATGTTTGACTGTTATTAACACTTTTTGATTTGATCTCGGCTAACACGCTTACACCTCAAAATAGGGCTATGACTCAATTGGGAATAAATTCGAATAATTTGAATATTCACGGATATTCAACTCAATTCAAATCTATTTTTTATATTTTTATTTATTAATATTCAATTTAAATGAGGATTTTAACTGAATATATTCATTTTCATGGAATTTCCATGGTTTATATAGTGAATATTCGAATGGATATTCACTTCACAATTCAAATTCATGAAATATTTCATATTCATATTCATTCAAATCGACCCATTTGAATTGAATATGATTCCAGTTAATGCCCTACCTCAAAGTATTTAAGAAAGATTAGAAAAATTAGTGCCTCCTCATAATTTTACATTGATGAAAATCCAACCAAGCATACTTAAAGTGAACTTTTCAAGCTCCAAGCCACCAAAAGAGGTGGATTGAAACTTGAGCCATTTTTGGACTTGTCTTGACCCTTTTTGACTTTGACTTTTAACTTGAAACCAGTTCGGAATTCGACTTTTCGCAAAATTGACTTGAAAAAAAATTCAAGCCAAAGTCAAGCAAAAAAAATGGACTTGAACCATGTTCGGAATACGGCCCCAGAATATGACGGAACTACTCCGATGTTACGTAAAATTCGATTGCTTTCTGGTCTATTTTGAATAAACTCAATCCTACGAATGATAAATTTTGGCCGAGTTCCGCTCCTTGTCGTACCAAATGCGTTGCATGCAAGGCATGTCAGCTAGCTGATTGCGGCAAAAAATGTAACTCCTCCTGGGATATGGTAAATATGTGAAGAAAGGCGCATATTGTTAGAGGGCACGTCACCAGCACAAAGGCCATAACGAGCCCAATGAACCAAAACTGTAATCGGAGAGACTTGCGATACATAACCAAAAGATTCGATTGCTATTTGTTGGCGGCGAATATGTTCTCACCTCTATCGTCGTCGAAAAGATCCGGATCGACTTGAGCCTCAGCGCGTCTAATATCCTAACATCATTATTTATACGGTTCGCGCATACATATTCGCTATAGAATCCATAACAAAAATCATCAGTCAGTATGAAAAAAGGGACCTCTTATATACATCTTTGTAAGTCTATCCAATTCTATACTGATACAGGGTTCTGGCTCTCTGCCTCTCTAGTGTCGATCTAATAACGCACCGGTCTAAAGTAGCTTGTAAGGGGAAACAACAGTTTTCTTTGCTGGTTTTCTACCATTCTTTGTCCTATTTATCAAAAGCCAAAACAATGTTTCATCTATTACAAATCCCACAATGTTCATCAAGAAAGGGTGAGTATCGCAAACATTTATAGAAGAAAGGACTGCCCGGAAGCTTTGGCGGAAGAAAATCTAAAAAACTTGCATCACTGCCATAGAAAACGAATTCAAAAGGATTTTCATCGGGCGTGTTGTCCGCATCGTTGAACGGTGGCCAAATGCCTTTTCAGGGTTCCCTTGGTTTTGTAGGAACTCTGACACCCGTTACACTTGAAGGGCAACTCAGGACGAACTGCTTTTGCTGAAAATATTTAAAAAAATAAATTTACGTACAAGCTCAAATCATTATATGAAAAAGAGTGTCCAAATGGTTGAACGATTAATGTATGTGGAAGATGGAACCGATTTTACCAGCAGCTCCACAAGTGTCCAACTGAGAGCGATCAACGGTGTGCACCGCCCTAAGATGTTGCCTAAGATTGCTTTTCCGCATTGCCCGGTAACTGCATAGAGTGCATGGGAAGGAACGGCTCAGTCTGCATCCGTTCTTTAGGTGACAAACCAAACTATTTTCCAGTTTGTAAGTGCGACCACATTTTGAGCACTTAAAAGGAAGGGCAGATCGATCCACTGGTCCTAATGATTAGTTTTAAAAAATGTCAGGTATCAATTTAAATAAATCTCTAGAAGCATTATTTACCTGCTCCGAATTTGGGAAGTTGCGATTCTTTAACGTTATGGATTTTCGTGAGGTGTCTCTGTAGGTTAAACTTCACTTTAAACCGACGGCCGCACTTTTGGCAAGAGAATTTGGCTTCAATACCACAAGCTCTAGCCAAGTGTTGCTTATAGTATGGTTCAGACTTAAAAGTGCTTCCGCAGTTTTTACATTTGAACGGAGTTTCTGCAAAAGTAAAACCAAATAAATTTAGAGGAACAGATGGGATTGAAACAATTAATAAAATATTACGTACCAGAAGAGTAATTCGACGTATCTACACCTTCGTTGGATGAATGCTCGCTTTCGTCACTTTCCTCGTTGACGTACTCTACATCCACGGATGATGGTTTCGCACTTCTTTCACGTTTGCGTTTAGAGGGTCTTGTAGTGGAGCTAGGTGTCTTGAAATCCTCATCTACATTCCAATAAAAAAAAGGAGAAGAAAATCATTAAAATTAACATTAAGTGAAGCGTCTAGGAAAACCTATTACCTTCACAGGTTACATCAGATTCATATTCGGAGGCAGAATCCTGGCTGTAGTCTTCTGAGCTTGTCAGATCTTCTTCTTCTTCCTCTTCCTTGTTAAATAAATTTAATTTTAAAAAAGGAAAAGTCAAAGATGTGTGTCAAAATAGGGTCTTTAATACTGATACCCTCCCCTTATACCTTCTCTTCTCCTCCATCATTCTGCTCCCTGTACATGGATGGAGTAGGTCCCGTTTTAGAACAAAGAGTAGAATTCTCCTCAACTGTACCATGTTAAAAACAACATGACATGAAATAAATTGTTTTTAAGGAACATATGATTAAGCCATCATACCCGAAGAGGGAGCTGTCGATGAACTTTCATCAACACCATTGTCTAGAGAAGTGGACTGGTTCAAATCACTTGGTTCACAGTGCTCCTAATCACGTAAAGAGTAAATTAATAAATACTAGATCCTGTATCATAGTGCTTAGTGAGTTGAATTCAAGTATACATAGCTCTCTTCCTTTGTGCCCTCTACTTCGGCTGCATCTTCCTGATCTTCATTAGGTTTTGAAGCAACTGGATGTAGTTGCTTGGCCTTCCATTCGATGTATTCTGCCTTAGCGGCGAGAAATTCAGCACGAGTCATTGGGCGAGCTCCATCATCCCACCCAGGATCTATTAAACAGAGAAGTAAAATGCATTAGATTGATTTAAAAATAAATCTATCAATACCCATCTGCATCTATACCGAGAGGATCAGCAGCTGTGTTGTTGTTTGTTGAAACGTCGTCTTGATTTGAGAGCAATGGATCCCCATCAACGGTCTCCAAGAAAGGAAGTTGGTGTTGATCAGCAGGCGCAACAAAAGTTATGCCATATCCCCCTACTTCGTCGTCCATCAGCCCTAAATCAAATACCCATTTATAATTATATGTGAAATCTTTTAAATTATACAAGTCAGTAAAGTAGTATTCTGGGTCATCAGAATCATCTTCCGATGAAAATATTTCCTTTTCGAATCTGAGAATTACCAAATTGCTTTGGAGCTTTAAAAAATGATAATACAATGCACTACACCTGTTTCAGGTTGATTGGATATGGCAGCAGCAACGGGGCCTTCCGATCGGAAATCAATAGATTCCTCTACATCAAAGCGCTAGATAAAGAGTACGAAAATTAAATTATGATAGATAGATTAATTCAGATACAAATTTTTATTCAGCAGATGAAAATACTTGCCTGGAGCTGTAGAGGGTTGAAAGAATCATTTGATTGTTCATGATTGGACATGAGCTCCTGAAGTTGGCAAATGAGAGCTGAAATTGAGAGGTGATTTCATTGCTGTAATTCAAATTTGAATAACATATTTACATTTCAGTATAAATACCTGGTATTTTAAGAGTGGATGCCACTTCCAGTAGAGAGGACAGTTGGTGTCTGGGCACAGTGATCTCTCCTCTGTACATGTACTGGCAATTGAAATTAATTAGATTTATGAAACATGTAATCATAATATATAGTAATCTAATTGAACATGGCATACTTGAACCACAATTTTGAGGTCCTCATACCGGATTTGTGGGAGAGTTACCTCTGCTAGTGATATATCATTCAATCGTGGAAGTGTAAACAACTCCTGCAACAAAAATTATCTGATTACAGCAAACTGAATTTTAAATAAACAGATAACAATGCAGTTATACCTCGAAAAACTGACTAGAAGCAAGAAGAACTAGGCGATGAGCCTTTAAATATTGTCCTTCAGTAGTTGACAAGGTCACATCAACCAGTTTTTCCTTCTCTAATAGGATATGAAATTTGTGAACCAGGGCACTAACATGATTTTCTGATTTCAAGTGAAAGTCGGGATCTCCGACTTGAGCCATGTTATGAAATTTTAATGGTTTAGTTTATTTTTGTTGAAATAGTAAAAATAAAAGGGGAGCGTAAAACGTGAATCGCACGTAAGCTCTGTTGACAGTTGTGTTGAGCAGAAATTTTTCGTCTGCAGACCATGTTACCATGTAACCATGGCAACTGCAACTTTTACGGCTCACCGCTGTTTTTGCCGCCAATACCTACGAAACGGCGCATACGATGATACGAGGTGTATATTTATTATTTGGTATAATTTTGTAGAACCTGGTAAAACTTTAGATCAAACATAAATAACAGTTCCGATTTCACGGTGCGATGTATTGTCTCCTCATATTGAGGGCGCAGGAATCCTGCAAGTAACCAAAAATAATACAAAAAATCCGTGGTGAATCCGTGTAAAATCAATGCGACAAATTCCGGGGATACTCATTTAATTGCAGATTTTGAAGAGTCGAGTTTGAAAAGAAACAGTGGAAGATAAGAGAAAGATTATGTAACCATAAATGAACGTTCGCACGCAAACACGCGTACACCGTCATTATTTACAAAGTGAATCGTATTGACCATATCAATCAAGAACTGCAATTGTCAAGTCTTCATACCAACCTGTTATTTTCACCTGATTTTCTGTGGATTTTCTTGATTTTCACGTATTTTCTAGATTTATTTATTTTCATGGATTTTTATTTTCGTTTTTGAGGATTAATTTCTGGATTTCTTATCCGCTAATTCAAGTGCCCTACCCCTCGATGTATTTCGAGTACATTTCGTTCACTAATTACGAGGTTTTTTCCCCAATAATTTTTGGTAAATAACGGAGAAATACCTTGAAAACTTTGCTTTCTCACGTTTTTTTTTTCTAGCCTTCTTACTATACGTTTAAAAAAATGGGACTAATACCTTATTAGTTTTTAAACGAATCTGAATTTAATTATGGTCTTTTTACCCGATGTTACGTTGAATTCGATTCGATTTCTTTCTGGCCTGTTTTGAATCAACTCAATCCAACGAATAAACAGTTACGCAGGGAAGTGGTTTTTATAAGAAAAAGATAAGCCACCGTGAGTGTTATTTATAATAGAAATACTTCAGATTTTCAGATGTTTGACATGGCAACTATACGTACAATAAAAAAAACTTAAGTAAATCTAAATAGCTAATCAAAAAAGATTCACGCTTTTCAGAAACGTTTTTATCTTTTCTAAAATTGGCCTACATTTGAGCCTACATTATGGATTAAAACTAAAATGTTAAACAATAATTTGTTGAAGAATGAACTTCATTCAAGTCATACACGCATGCAACCATTACAAACAGGAAAAAATGAGCCAAAGTAAAAAATTAGGGAAAATTAAATAATCAAAGGAGATTGAATAGTAATATTAAAATAATAATAAAAAATAAGCAAGTCGAGGTTACATCAGCTAAAGAGGAAACGTTGACATATTATTTTCCTACGTTTGAAATGGTATTTTCCATAAATCGTATTCATCAAGAGTTTTCTAGCGTCGAAGGAGTTGATGCCGATGCCCACAAGGTCGGCGTCGTTGAGCGTCTTAAACATGGTGAAATCCGCTTCGTTGGTTATAAACAAGTCTGTAAAACATACACACTGGATTACGCACCATAATTACATTTGGAAAACACAACTATATTACCTGAATAATGGGTCAAACTGATGGTTTCTAGCAGCCGAGAAAACTGACGAAACGAGTTTATGTCGAAAGGGGAAGCCGACAGCGCAGCGGAGACCGTAGAACTGATGAGAGTGCTACTGGACGTCATATCGCTGACTTTCGAGGACTGGTTGCTGTTGCTAACCGGCGGCTTGGTGGTGATAGATTCCATGGATAAATGAAGCTTCTTAGAAGCAGGCACTGTACAATAGACACATTAGAACCTAATAATTAGAGGACGTTTTAGAAGAACTTACGAAAGGAACTATTAGTGTCTACCATATCCTTCCGAGTAGAAGGCATACTAGGAAGAATACTTTGTGAGATCGGTAACTCCTAGCAAAGACGCACTAACTCGTATAGACTTCCTGTATAAACAAAAACAAGCGCACTATTATAGGAATAAATGAAGAGAATTGAACGGGAAAGTTACGAGTATTTATTTCCAAAAATGTAATCCGATTGATGGAATCCAGAATGGTTGGTTCAGACTGGAAAAGCAAATCCAACTCGACGGCGGCCGTAAGAAGCCGTTGATTCAGCTGGCCCGAAGTAGTTTGGAATTTGGAAAGTGATTTGTAGAGGTAATAGCGCCTACAGAATATTTCTAAGAAACAAAATATTAGACGCAACGGATAAGAAAATGAGACCTTTAATATAGTACATAAAAGAGCTCTTGAAGTTGATACCAAACAAATGAGAAATAATTAAGACGATTTTGATAAGCTGATGAGCATTATGAAAAAAAAAAACTGTAATTGAAAATGTCAAGTGAAATAAATGGCTTAATAGTGAACTTGTAAGAATACTTTTTTTCTGAAAAGAGTAGGAATATATTTAACTTACGCTTAACATTATAGAAGCAGGTTGAACAACGTCCATGCTTCCTCGGATCCAAACTGAATATTTCTTTTGAAGCTCATTTAGCGATAACAATCCGGATAACATCTGGAATAAGTCGAATACCGGCGCCGGACTTGATGATGATGCTGTCAACATGAATTCTCTGGCTAGTCCTACGTGATCAAACGTTGTCTCAATCTTCATCGTCACCACCGATTTTAATTTTTTTTAACAAAATGGTTAGATCGGAATTAACATTCGAAATTGAATCATTTCACCAGAATATTATGAGTGACAGAAAATTATCTTTATGGTGATCGCTCCATTCGGCACTCGATAACAAACTCGATTGGCGTGGCTTTCTACAAAAAAAATTTAAGTGTAATTATGAGAAAACAATAAGAGTTGAGTAGACGAGAAATGTTTTACCCGATTACGTTGACGAGTGTTTTTGACGGCCACCCTTGACCCACGGACGACAACTGTGTTGCTCTTTGGATAGCCGACAACACGATTCGTGTCAGGAAAGTGGATACGAGTTTCCCTTTGCTCCATCAACTGGTTTACTTTCTACCCCAAACGGCCGATTAGATTCAAATGGAACGGGAAGCTCACCTCCATTGATAAACTAAACAGACGATGACTATGAGCGGATCTCACTTTACTAATAGATGCGAGGAGGTCCATGTTGCGACTGTATACTGACGATTCATAACTACAAATGAAGACTGAATTTTGAAGAATTTGAAGAGGGAGACTTAAAAGAGACCTACACAGGAATGGGTTTAACGACCTTGCAGGGTCGGATCATGAACTCCACCTTTTTTTTTTACCTGAGGTGATTCTGACTCATTCATTCTACAGAAAATGATGAATCCCATTTTTTCCCCAGCTTTTCCAATGTTTCATTGATTGGATGACGACGAAAAAGCTCTTTGTTTCCACTGTATTAACCTCCACATTTATTTTTTCAAAGTATCATTCATGAAACTTTTTTAATTAACTGAATCATTTTGTTGTTGTTTAAATATGATGTATAGGGTCACTTGAATAGTTGTACGAGCTTTCTTTTTATTTACCCACAAATCTACATCGGCTACTGTACTGTAAAGCAATCTTTTCAAGGCGGCATTACCACGTCGATACCTTTCCTCCCGAAGGTGTAGATACTGTAACCTCTTTCTTTGCAATAACATTCTAGCATGCTGAACAGTAGCATATTAAAGAGTTTTCTCAAATACTTAAAAACAATTCTCCGATGATCATACAAGTGGGAATTATAAGCAGATTACCGTTCCACACGGCTACAGACCAAGATTTGTTTGTGATACTGTACTATTAATATATATTAATATATATATAATAATGTTTTGGAAAGAGCTACTGCTGTCATAGTTTACGAGATAGTTTACTATCGGCTTTTACTAGATTTTTATTATTGAGTTGTTTAAGTTGTGATGAATTCCCAGAGCGATTGTGAACCTACTATTTTACTATTATAGGTTTTTTACCCCAAGGTCTTTTAAAAACCCTTATGTAGTAGCATACATATTATCTTTTTTTAGCGGAATTTTCAATTCATATTGTAAAGTCTTCTCGCACATGTTATAAGGTTAAGCGCAATAATTCAATGTTTCATTACAAAAACTAATGCAGTTGCTTTATATACTGTCGGTTAAGCATCATATCAAAATATATAACGTAGTGCTTACTTAACTATTGCAACTAGACGACGCATCGGCCTTAGAGCCGAGCGACGGAGGAGCAGCTCATCGAACCATATAATTTAACCTAGACGGCGCATCCTGGATCCTTGTGGGATGGCTGAGACCGACAAATTCCGATGCCAAAGTCCGCGACGCGTGCAGAAAATTATGATCAACTAGCTTCACTTTCCATGCCGATCTGGAGCGGATCGTCGCAAAACATCTAAAGCGAGGTAAAGCAGCCGGACCCTTTGCTACATCCGGCCAATATGGCCTACCTTCTACTACCGTTTACTAATTAATCTTTCCACTATCTTCGGACTTCG
This sequence comes from Chydorus sphaericus, assembly GCA_030141595.1. Taxonomy (NCBI): domain Eukaryota; kingdom Metazoa; phylum Arthropoda; class Branchiopoda; order Diplostraca; family Chydoridae; genus Chydorus; species Chydorus sphaericus. The sequence goes on along the minus strand of CM057934.1, from coordinate 6,732,417 downwards.
GTACTCATCGGGGACTCGATAGTAATAAGCTTTCGCCTGCGTCATACATCAAGACGGTCAAGGGCGTGTACGTATTTACTTTCTCATTTTTATCACGAGTGAGAGGAACTTGCGATGATGCGAACTAGCTGTACTCAGCCGGCTCGTGTAGCTTTTCAAATGATCCCTTTCTATCTAAAATCACACCGTGTCATACTATTAAAACATTGATTGTCACAAATTTACACCTCAAGCGCATACCTCAGTTTGTAGTTGTTTGTAAGTCCATGATAATACGTATTGGTTTCCGCCGGAAACCAGTGGGTATCAATTTTAAAAGAGAAAGAAGAACAAAATTTTAAATACACGAGTACGAGCGCACTGTACGTTATGAATTGTTTTAGTAAACCTAATTTAGAGTGAAAAAAGGGCAAGAAACTTTGCTTTCTCTACTTTCACGAGGAAGAAACAGTGGGATCTATTCATTTCTTCGTTACCTGATGTAAATTCTCATTATTATAAATGATTTATGAATCCGAAAATTTCGTCACCGCTCACCGAGTTTCGAATCTACAGTCGTCCTCGACTCTTCGTCAAATCTAATTGGTTCGACCCAGAATCAACTTCAGATCGAATAGCCCATAGTTCTAAGAGCAGACGTTCTGCACTCTTCACTCGCTTGACTTTTTCGTCAATCTTGCCAATAAAAATAAATCGTTTTGTAAACAAATATATACTGGCATATTATTAAGAAATTTGCGCGATAATGGATAACCTCGTGAATGATTTTGTTAGCATGGGTTTAATTGACAATCAAGTCAAAATTAATCAAGTGGCATCTCACTTCAACGGTCGTGTTCGTGATTACGAGGCTGAGTACGTGCTCAAAATGACTAACTGGTAATACATTTTCAATTTCTTTTAACTTCCCTCTACCTTATCCAATATTTATTTTCTTATGTATTAGGAATGTGGAATCTGCTATCCAGAGTTATGATTATCTCATGAGCAGTCACCCACTCCCAGTTATGATCATCAGGAAGTCTGCAACCATTGTTGAAAGCAAAAGTTTCCTCCCAAGCCCACAGTCAGTACCATCTGGTCTGTTTCAAATTACATTTTAATTTTTTTTTCTTTTGACTTTAGTTATGTTGATATGTTCATGAAAACTGTACCCTCCCTGCTGGAAGACAAAATTCAAATTATTCCACCCAGCAGCAGGTCAATATTTTTGTTGTCATCTCTTACATTTTTTAAACTATTTACATCCTCTCTTTTAGGTTCATGACCGTTTGGAGTGTAAGAAATGGTGGGGAATTGCAGTGGCCCGAAGAATGCTATCTTACTTTTTCCAATGTTGATGGAAACCCTTGTGCATATCTTTCTCCTGTTCGAGTTAAGGCTCTGCAACCGCGCTCAAATGCGCAGCCCAGTTCAGCCAGGCCCGTCAAAAGTGCGTTGGACGATGGTTGATCCTAACGGATGTTTCTTTGGACGTATGTCGTGGTTTAAAATGATTTTATTATAATACATTTTCAAAATTATAACATTCTTTCTCGCAGAAAAACTTGCGGTTTCCATCTACGTACCAGACGACAACCTCGACCTGTCCAATCTGTTTGAAAATAATTTCAATCTTAATAACTGATTCAATATCTTTAAATTGATGGCATTAAATGGTCTTGCTTTAACTAGGATATTCGTCGCAATGAGTTTAATTTGTTCGCGTAAATTGCGTTCCTGAAAGTATGATCCTTATTAGCGCAAGAGCCACTGAAATTTGAATAGTTGACTATATCCTCATTACAACTTGAATACAAACCCAGCTGTGTTATAAGCATGTTCAAGATTATTCATCTTTTGAGTTTTATTCACTTTTTTATGATCGGGGATACAACCTGCTACCGTGTCACTACTATCAGCATCTAACTACCTGCTCCCGCAGTAGTTATCCCTTAATATTACGTCCCTATGTAAACCATATTGTACGTAGGGTAATGCGGGCTTGCTCATTATGAAAAAGGGAAACAAAAAACAATATTTATTTGTTGATCTTCATCCATTCTTTGTTTTATTTCCCAAAAAGTAAATATTCTCTGTTACAATTTCCATCTAGTAAGGAAAAGTAACGTAACCTTTCATTAACCAGAGAAAGGATTGCCCGGGAACTTTTTCGAAAGAAAATCTAAGAAACTTGCATCACTGCCATCAGAATCAATTTCGAAAGGATTTTCATAATCGGACGTGTCGTCATCTTCTTCCTCATCGCTGTCGTCCATATCTTCCCAGTTGTTATCATCGTCGGATGGTTCGTCGTCCACTTCATCAGTGAGAATGGGGCATATGCCATCGCAGAAGCAGCCAACTAAACGGAGACGGATGGGCTCTAGTTTACTGCCGAACTCTTTTAGGTTGTCGCAAAGCCACTGCATTTTCGATTCCTCTAGCACAAGTTTCTCGGTTCTGGAAGACCAATCCTTTTTACGATTCTCCGGTTGATGGATGGTGGCAACCAGATTTCCTTTAATTTGACAAGGCGGGGGACAATCTCCGACACCATGGGAAGCGTAAGACCGGTGGATTGCCCAATGCGTAGTGACATCACCGACGGCCAAATCTCTGGAACGTCTCCCCAACTCAAGATGTTGCTGGCCTGTAAATAGGAAAGAATTAGCTTTTAAAAATGAATTTACTTATCAGAAAATAAGAAAAATAGTTACATTGGTTCCGATGTGGCAGCAGTGAAGTTTGATGTCGGTCAGCGTCTCGGATTTCACTTCCAAGAGACGACTCCAATGACCTAAACAGGACATGATCCCTGAGGCCACCAACGGTCGAGATGTCCACGACTCGATCGCTCCCGCAGGATCGCCCTCTTCTCCAGTAATCCCGGCCGAAGTGGCCGTCACATTGGCGGCTCCAACATTCGACAGCGTTAGTGGGGCTATTAAAAAATCCACTGCGATCCCTCAGATCCTGCAAGGATATTCGTCGTTTCCAAGTGTTCCAGGCTCAACTATGCCCCACCAGGCTATTTATTTCCCAAATCCGAATTTCCTTCAGTTCGCAACACCTTTGGATTCAAAATCAGGATCGTCTTATTCTCAAACCCGTCCTGATTGCACTAAATTAAGCCTCACTTGGTAAATCTTATCAAGTAAAAATTAAATCAAGTTCCTAATCGATTCTGATAATTTTTTTATTAGGTCTTGCGTTGATTTGTGCCCATCAATTGGTTTTTACGCTACAGCTGTTCAGCAGAGTAATAATTGCGATTTACGAATAGGTATTTATTGAGAAAAGGAGAGGCAGCTTCAAATTGCTTCTGAATACCAAGGTATATAATTTTTTTGTAGTTCAAGATGTTTTAAATAATTTGATTTTTAAAAGGTGTGGGCTGGCATGAATTGGAAGAAACTCGATGAAAAGTCAATTCAGTTTACAGCCATTAAGCATCTTGACCAAAAACCCGCTATATTCCTCCTCCAGGTTTGTTTTGAAAAATATTTATTTCCACTGATTTGGAATGACTTTTAATTCACAATTGTATTATACAGGGCAGGATTGTGGACGTTGAAAGTTTATTTGTTGCTCTGCGGGAGCGGCTGGTCACATTGAGAGCCCACTAAGAAGGTGGCCCACATGATAAACTAGTTGCAAGATGGGAATTTTGATGGGACTTTAAATTGAGAAAAAAAGTAAAATATGTGACAGCGCATTAAACTTTAAAGCAAATTTGGTTCGTTGGGATTTATTAGACCAGATCACCAGATTTAAAAGAACAGAACTGTGTTTTAATTAAAAGGGGGAAAATCTTTTTGTCCGTCTCTACGTACACCGACTGAACCTTTAAACTGTGGAGACAAATGTTTGTTGTGATGCTATGGATACCCTTCGTCCCATTTATGTTAAAATGTATTCGGAAATTACATTACTTTTGGTCATGATTCCTGAGAAGGTTACTGTAATTTCTCCTACGCTTCTATTTCTTATTGCATTTGACATGATTTGTTAGTGGGATGGGTCATTGGGTCAACAAAATCGGTTTTCACATTAGCTATTATTCATACTCAATAGCAATAAGTTTGGTTTTATCCATGTAAAGGTGCGTTCACACTAGAGCGTTTTTGCTCTTAAATTAAAACCTTACGGAAAAATTCGTCTGCTAGCCAATGTTAATAGATAGGGAATGCAGACGAATTTTTCCGTAAGGTTTTAATTTAGGAGGAAAAACGCTCTAGTGTGAACGCACCTTAAGAAAACATCAAAATCCTCATGAGAAAAATAATTATAAATTCCCTAAGTATATGGATAAAACAGTTCTCACATCATCAGCAACTACATAAGCATCTGTGATCCTTTTTTCTCGTTACTTTTACCAAAAAATACTGTAACAACACATTTAATTGCAAAATTTGATTCGCTATGGGCGATACGATTCACTTTGTTAATAATGACTATGTGCGTGTGTGCGTGTTAACGTGCGAACGTTCATGTAATATGGTTACATAATCTTTCTCTTATCTTCCACTTTAATTAAATTCTCAAATTAAATGAGTGCATCTCCGATCTTTGTTGTCGCATTGATTTCAAGCGGATTCACACTGGAATTTATCATGATTTTTGGTTACTTACGGGATTCTCGTGCCCTCAATATAACGGTGTAATACACCTCACAGTAAAGGAGTCGCTATTTATGTTGGTTTTGATACATACTTTTATTTTAAATGTTTGATAATCAGAGTTTTAACAGGTTTTACAAATAAATTACCAAACCTCGATGCCCGATGATGATGACAAGGAGTTATCGGTTCTTTTGGCATTCTTCATCCAGTAGCCGTGTTCCCGTGTAACTCGTTAAAGCTAGGGTTGAGGTTTAGGCCGTTTTCTACTTTGCTTGACTGTTGCAGTTACCATGGTGACTGGGTGACATGGTCTGCAGACGAAAAATTTATGTTTAGCTGTCAACAGACCTTGCGTGCGATTCACGTTTTGCGTTCACCTTTTATTTTTACTATTTCAACAAAAATAACCTAATCAATAACAATTTTTAAAAAATGGCCCAAGTCGGAGATCCCGACTTTCACTTGAAATCAGAGAATCATGTTAGTGCCCTGGTTCAAAAATTCCATATTCTTTTAGAGAAGGAAACACTGGTTGATGTGACCTTGTCAACTACTGAAGGACAATATTTAAAGGCTCATCGCCTAGTTCTTCTTGCTTCTAGTCAGTTTTTCGAGGTATAACTGCATTGTTATCGGTTCATTAAAATTTGTGTTTGCTTTAGTCAGATAATTTTTGTTACAGGAGTTGTTTACACTTCCACCATTGAATGACACATCACTAGCAGAGATAACTCTCCCACAAATCGGGTATGAGGACCTCAAAATTGTGGTTCAAGTAAGCCATGTTCAATTAGATTGCTATATATCATGATTACATGTTTCATAAAGCTAATAAATTTCAATTGCCAGTACATGTACAGAGGAGAGATCACTGTGCCCAGACACCAACTGCCCTCTCTCCTGGAAACAGCTTCCACTCTTAAAATACCAGGTATTTTATACTGAAAAAAAGAATATTGTTATTCAAATTTATTAACAGTAATGAAATCTCCTCTAAATCTCAGATCTGATTGGCCAACTTCAGGAGGTCATGGCCTATTATGAACAATCAAATGATTCTTTCAATCCTCTACAGCTCCAGGCAAGTAGTTTCATTGCTAAATTGAAATCCAGTTTTGATCTGCATTCATGTAATTAAATCTTATTTTCTTACTCTTTATCTAGCGCTCTGATGACTACGCAGCTATTGATTCCCGATCGAAAGTCCCCGTCTTTGCTGCAATATCTAATGAACCACAAACAGGTGAGTGCATTGTATTATTGTTTTTAATAAGCTCCGAGGCTCCAAAGCAATTTGGTAGTTTTCAACTTTGGGAAAGGAAATATATCTTCATCGGAAGATGATGCTGAAGACCCAGTGTACTAAATTCCTTGCTTGTATAATTTAAAAGATTTCACATATAATTATAAATGGGTATTTGATTTAGGGCTGATGGACGACGAAGTAGGGGGATATGGCATAACTTTTGTTGCGCCTGCTGATCAACACCAACTTCCTTTCTTGGAGACCGTTGATGGGGATCCATTGCTCTCAAATCAAGACGACGTTTCAACAAACAACAACACAGCTGCTGATCCTCTCGGTATAGATGCAGATGGGTATTGATAGATTTATTTTTAAATCAATCTAATGCATTTTATTTATCTGTTTAATAGATCCTGGATGGGATGATGGAGCTCGCCCAATGACTCGTGCTGAATTTCTCGCCGCTAAGGCAGAATACATCGAATGGAAGGCCAAGCAACTACATCCAGTTGCTTCAAAACCTAATGAAGATCAGGGAGATGCAGCCCAAGTAGAAGACACAATGGAAGAGAACATGGTATACTTAAATTCAACTCAATAAGCACTATGATACAGGATCTAGTGTTCATTAATTTACTCTTTACGTGATTAGGAGCACTGTGAACCAAGTGATTTGAACCAGCCCACTTCTCTAGACACTGGTGTTGATGAAAGTTCATCGACAGCTCCCTCTTCGGGTATGATGGCTTATTCATATGTTCCTTAAAAACAATTTATTTCATGTCATGTTGTTTTTAACATGGTACAGTTGAGGAGAATTTTACTCTTTGTTCTAAAACGGGACCTACTCCATCCATGTACAGGGAGCAGAATGATGGAGGAGAAGAGAAGGTATAAGGGGAGGGTATCAGTATTAAAGACCCTATTTTGACACACATCTTTGACTTTTCCTTTTTTAAAATTAAATTTATTTAACAAGGAAGAGGACGAAGAAGAAAATTTGACAAGCTCAGAAGACTACAGCCAGGATTCATCTTACGAATATGAATCTGAAGAGTCCTGTGATGGTAGTTTTTTTTTTTCCTAATATACGCATCACTCGATGTTTTACTTAATTGTATTCCAATTTAAATGAGTTTCCTCTTTATTGTTATTGGAATGTAGATGAGGATTTCAAGACACCTAGCTCCACTACAAGACCATCTAAACGCAAACGTGAAAGTAGTGCGAAACCATCATCAAAACCTATCCGTCCTCCAAAAAAAGGTGTGTGGTTATTTAAGTTTAAGTATGATCCTATTATAGTCATTTTTATATGAACGTTTTTTAGGAAATGTAGACACGGGCTCACAACGGACAGTTTCACAACCTCCTTTTAAGTGTACCAAGTGTCAGAAGGAATATAAAAGAAAAAATACACTTACCCGTCACATCCAATATGAGTGTGACATGGAGCCTCGCTTTCCTTGTTCAAAATGTGACCTTCGATTCAGAAGGATGCCTCACCTTCAACGCCACCTTGTTCTGGTTCACAAGATAAAGCCCTCTCAGTTTGCAACATTAGGAGCTGGTAAGTTATTGCATAATAAAGTCGTATAATCTTCTAGTAAACATTTATTTAATTCGTTTCCTTTTCTTTATTAAAGGGCCTAAGCCGCGACCGGAAATGCCCTTCAAATGTGACAGGTGCGAAAAAAGTTTTGAGACGAAGCAGTACTTACGAAATCACAAGTCCAATGTATGCGGGGTAGAGCGAACTTTTCATTGCAGCTTTTGCAATTATAAGGCAAAAGTCGAACGCGAACTCAGGAGACACATTGGCAGAGTTCATCAGGATAATCCATCTACACTTGCAGCCTGTTGAAGCCAGTGAATTAGATGTAAATGTCCAATTTCAATGGTGGGATGCTACCTTGGATGATGTTTGTATTACGGAAACATTAGAAGTTTCCGTTTACTCTGAATTCTTTTTGATATTGTCTCTGAATTTAAAAATTGGGAAAAAAATTCACTTTCTCTTGGAATAAAATGTAAACATGAAACGCAATCTCAGGATTGTCTCAGGAACACAAGGGGGAAATAAACGTTGAACGCACATCCCAGAATCGACGCTTCTCGTTGTCATCCTTTTCTTTCCTCACCAGTATTTAAAAAAAAAAACGTAAAATAAGGAGCGACGCATTCAAACTTCCGCTCTTCAAACGTTCAACGTTCCGATAGATTTAAATCAAATATAAATTTCGCATCCTCTACCCTAAACGTTTCCATACTACTCGTTCAGTCAAGAATAATAATACAGCCATATGTCGTTCTCGGCGGTCAACAAGAACGCGGAGGGCACCATCTTCATTAAATGAGCTTCCTCTTTTTCACTCCTTCGTGAATCTATTAATGAATTCTATAATAATCAAATTCCAGAGTAATGCATGCGCAAACGTGAGTATCATTACCGTCAACGACATATTGCATGGGCAGTATGAAGGCGGATGGCAATAATCCACTCTCATTCAAATGCTGTGATGGACTGATGGTTCTTTGCCCAATAAGTGGATAGCAATAGCTGTGATAGTAAACAAATGTTACATCATCGATTCATGCCAGCTGCCGCTGCCACTCTAGAAGTCGTCGATGCAGAGGTGTAGAAGAAGCAAGAACAAGTACAGTACATCCTTTATAGTGCAGCTGCATCTCCAAGCAGAGACGAGTCTGTCGAAATGGAGGAAAGAAGATATCTCTGGAGAAGAGGACGGATGCGAAGGGCCATTCCTTAGAGGTATAGAAAAGAGAGCGGATCATCCAGGTTGGCCGGAAATCCGGTCTTGGTGGTAATCGTAATTGGAGACGCCAATACAATTTATTTTGACTTACAAGTGATGTCGAATTAGCTGGCTACATGACGGTGGTACATGACGGCCGAGAACTTGTCCATACCTTCTATATAATCAATAAGATCGGTGTCCTGGAGGACACCCACTGTTGTGGCATGCAATGCTTTTTGGTGTAAATGTGCGGGCTGACGATGACACATTTTTCAGGTATTGTGCTTTCACTCGTTTCTTTTATTCGGAGTCGGAGCCCATCTTGAGTGAATCATTCGCTAATTTCGTTGGAAACGGACAGCTCGTTCCAGGCTAAATTTAAAAAACAAATGTAATCATCGTTTTCTTTTATATCAATATATATATATATCAAGAAATAATCACCCCTTATTATCTATTTTAATTCAAAATATTTCAATCGTGGCGGAGCAAAGCCGTGTTACAATTGTAACACGACACCAGAACGGCAACCCTGTCCCGATGAAAAAAAGACTCCGTCTGCTTGTTTACTGCTCTCAACAATTCTCGCATTTTTTGTTTCTAAAAGTGACATTTGACGTCCTTTATTTAAATAGATTTCCGTTTTATTCCCCGTCATGGAAAGAGAAGAAAACATCGAGTATTTTCTTCAAAAGTTCAGTGGCATGAACCCAACCCAACGTGAAGATTGGATCACTAGATTCCGGCATGGCGTCTATACATATGTCCCTAGATTCACGGCAGCAGTCTACTGTGGAATGTGGAATGGGTAAGAATAATCTGCTTGAACAATTCTACTTATATTTTCTTGTAATAACTTTCTACCTTTGTCACCACAGAAACTTTGAAGCACTTGAAGGCGCTATCCGTTCGTACAAAGATTTCATTTCAAATCTTGCATATGAGGACCTGGAGATGAGCGAAATACAAGTGAGGGTGGATGATCTGTATCTCAAACCAAACACCAAGTCAGTAACTCAGAATAATATTAATTATATTCAATAATTTACCTTCTCATGTGTTAATTTGGTTATCCCTTTATTGGTTACAACTTACAGGTTTTCAATCACTTGGAATGTGAAGAACACGGGGGAGGATCAGTGGCCCCCTGCCACACACCTTGCTCTGTATACTGGCTTCGATGGGTTTCCCAACCGGGACTGTGCTCAGATTGTGCCGCGACTGCTCCCCGGCCAAAATGCTTTTCTTCAAGTTGAAATGGTCAGCCCAGATAAACCAGGATATCATACAGCCAAATGGAGATTGATTGGCCCATCTGGAGAACCTATTGGTGGTAATTGTCTTAATAGTTTCTCCCTATTGAATAATTGAATCTTTCTTCCCTTATAGACGATCCTCTATCAGTTACCGTCGTGATAGATATTGATGATTGCGCCGACGCTCTTTGGAAACAGTTCGCCGATTCCAAACTTTCGGGTTAGAATTTCTTTATGCTCGAAAACATTATCAGGTATTGAACACCGTAGCCCTTAATCATTTAGAATATGATTACATTTTCTTATTATTTTATTTTTCCATACTCTACAGGATTACTAGCAGGATGAAACCATTTAAAATCATATCGACTGTTCACTAAAGAACATTCATTTTTCACAATTCACTTTGGAAGACAAATTCGAGAATAACTGGTTCGGCGGAGAGAACGTTGACACTCACAAGACCGTTGACCTACGCATCGCTCGCGTGAATCACGCCTGTCAACGGAACGCTGGCACCATCAACGACGATTGACGAATCGGCCCTCGTCGCCATCCTTTTTGACCAAAAGGACATCTTTCCTGGAGAAGACATTTTCATTTGTTACCACGAATTTTACTTCGCCCTTGTACATGGACACAGAGTGGCCGGCGTGAACCCCGAATGGAATGCGTCAGAGAAGTTATATTTCGCCCAAACAAAGAAGAAATTTAACAGAAGCTGCCCTGCTGATTGCTCTGATTACGATCCTGATATTCTAGCTCTAGCTAAAGAAGGATCTAGCTTCCTTCAGAAATTCAGCGATTTGAAAAAGCAAGCCAAGAATGAAGAAGCTCTGGCTGTCGGTGAGGAGCTGCTGGACGTATTTCGACACCTCAATCTCTCCTGGGTGGATCTCGGCCCCATAGAAATTTCGCTTTTCCTTACAGCAATCAAGAAATCAGAGACGCTTCCGAGGGCCCAAGAGTACATCCAGTCGGCAGTTGAACTCTACCGCTCGATTTGTCCCTATTCAGAGAGGCTCACTAAAAACTACGAGCAGCTGATGGAGCATCCAGAGACGTACCCCTTGATAATTCGTGAACGCTCAACGGATCCGGAATGAGTTCACGTAATGAGGTGATTTAACATAAATTTATTTATTCAATGTTGAAAAAAAAATTCTAATTTATGTATTTTTTTTAATAGGGAAAAAAATTCATTGAAGCCATTCAAAGAGTCGTCAAGTTTGGATCAAAGAAAATTAACTCGACAGTCTTGCTGGAATGAGTAAAAACTTGTGGGGAATTGAAGAAGTTATTGTATTATTGGTCACTGTACAATAAAAGAAAATCATTAGAATCAGCATCTTTTTTCTCTCTAAAACTGTTAAGGTTGATGATCAAACCCAAAAGGTGTTTCTAAACTGGTTAAAGATCAGTATAATAATGATAACAATGTTTAAAATTATGGAAAGTCAACGGTCAAAGTGAGTCAAACGATAACAACATAATCAAAGAGTTGTGGAAGGCATTTTCAATCCTAGAGCAATACAGAAATCATTGCATTCATTATTATTAAAGAACTTGTTGATGACGAGTGCTGCTAGATTCGTCTTACCGAAGCGGAGATATTTAGCGCAATGATAAGCGGGGTCGGTCAAGAGGAGAGTCGACCTGTCTTATCTGTCGTGACGATCCCTTGCAGGTCGCAATCAAGAAGATAACCGTCCGTGATTGGCAAGAAAAAAGTGAAAGAAGACGATGCCAAGGTCCGCCCGAGTTTGGGCAGCTTCATCCGCTCCTTGATTCAAGAAGAAATCTAAGTTGCTAATGTACTTGACCAATTCGGGAGAGGCTCCGTGGAAGCGCTTATTTATACGTCTTTACAAGACGTTCGTTGAACTCGAAAGCTAGTTTTGAGGCCATTGTCCGTACTTCAATGTCAAGTAGGCAGCATTCGCGGTTCATTTTGGGAACTTTGGGGAGCGTAGCAGCTTCTAAAAGATGATATCGTCGTTGATAATGGGTGATGAAGGGTCGCTAGATGAAACAGTTGCAGTAACTCCCTTGTCTTCCTCTTTCACCATGTAGATCATACGCCCTAAAAATATGTAAAACAATATAAATAAAGGAATATGAAATTGTGTAGAGCTGATTCGTTTACCATAATGGGCGAGGTGGACGCATCGTTTGTCAAATAGATTTTGTGCGATTTGCGCGCAACACTTCCGCAAGACATCTTCCATTTTGTAGAAAGAATAGTAATAGAAACGATTGACGCGCAGCTTGAAGGATATTATGGTAGCGACCACAGTAAAGGCTGGATCAATTTGGCTTCTTTTTTTTTATCTAGGACGTACTTGCGGAAAGTGGATCCCTCAGCCTTGATGTCGGACATCGTAGAATCGCAAGTGATGGCGACGATTCTATTGACGCCTGCGGTGACGTGAGTAGCCAAAGTGGCCACTTTAGTGCTATCCATGGCGTCAGTGGTGCCTCCATGATGTTGCTCAAAGACTTTAATCATTTTGTTGCAGTCGCTATTAATGCGGCCAACATAATACGCCACTTCTCTGATGCGCATTTCTTTGAATTGGTCAGCTAGCGGTCGATCTTTGAGGTGCCCACATGGATAGTTGTCCTTCTGGCCGTGATATTTAGCACCACCGTGCCAAGGAGCGTCGGCTAGATGAAAGAGGATTCGGGAGCCACTCGATGCCGGCCACTTAGCTTTCGAAAAGCCCGTTCCAACCAAGTCTGGACTATAAGAACTTTCGTCCCGCACTTTGAGTTGATTGACAGCTTCTTTCTTTTAGGACAACAGATCGGCGTCTCCTTAAGAGATGGATGATAAAACGATCACTTTCAACCCAGAGCTCTGCATGGCTCCTAATTAAGTTTTATCTCCAGAGTCGTTCGCACGCGGCACGCGGTCACAAAAGTCTGGACGGCCGTGATGATGATTGTAGCTGTAGGCACAGGAGGGGGACTGCGCCAATCCCGCCAACATGAACGTTAGTCGGAATGCACAAAAATGTGAAAGCGTGAGGGTCACGCGATTCTTGCGAGCACCGTCCTGCGCAAGCTGGTCTGGTTTAGAGATGCAATTTCAGTTATTTTTTTCTGACTGAGAATGGCTTAACAAGCTAGTGGCGCTTGCGCGAAATGACGATGACGATAAAAGGGACGATGCCAATATCTGAAGAAAAAAATACACTTGGTTAGTTTATCTAGTACAAAATTGATCATACAGGCACAGCTGTACGCGGATGATCTTTTATTTTCTTATACATTATTTGCCCAGCAATAACAGCTGATTATGTTGATGTATAGAGCAGACCTGAAGAGATAAGATGGGCAGTAGAGAATTCGTGATTTTTTTGGGAAAGTGTGGGGAAACAACTGTTGACTTGCGGAGTTGCGGTCGGCATCAACAAGTTGTTAACAACGTCTGCAAAGCCCTAGACTCAAGGTCTTTGAACATTGATTGCATTGGCTACTGCATGCCACAACTTTTTTTCACTCTCTTCTCTTTCTTGATTGTATGCAAAGCAGTGTCAACTGTCATATGAATCCAAACGGGATCCATCAAGAAATAAAAATAACCAACAAGTCACGACCGAGTTAGCTCTTATCAGACTGTCAACAGGAGAACACAATAACAAGCAGCGTCGACTGCCGTATAGGATTGTTCCTGTAACCTTTCTAGACCCGGAGACCCCCTTTGATTATTGTGTGGGAAAAGGGGTGGTGCGGGGGTTGAATGTTTTTGGAAAACTTGATGCGCGTTTTACTAGCCCAAGCTCCTCCTCCATATATGAAATAGTCCATCTATTATCTTTTTCATAATACGAGACGACGACGGGATTTTGTTTCGTCCAGTCGTTTCGAAATATATCGCTATAGCTTATGGCAACTGAAAACAATTGAGCAATTGCTGTAAACAGTTCATGCTTCCTTGATTGTGCGGTTTAACTATTCAATAACTATTTTGAAGGCGTTCCTTTAAAAACACATTATCAGATTCTAAATTAAATTATAAATCAGTAAGACTAATGTCTTATATCAAGAAGAATTATTTATTTTTACTAAAACAAGGCAAAGCGTTCAAATTTGTTTAAGAATATTTTACCTAGCACTTGATAAACCGATATACTTAGAGCAATAGCGCTTGATCGACGTTAAAGACCTTGATTTTTCTGTCATAATAAGTGAACGCTTTAATTGATTAATTCATAACAGTAAATTCACCCTGCTTTGTCTATTTATCCGTCAAATTTTCTGGTTACTGAGACACATTCGATGAAGATGTTAACACAAGGCTGTCGCCCTCGTTAAGATCGTATAAGATAGGACACGAAGCAAACTGTCTCACTGGATTGGACAGTGAAAAAATAAAATACGACGAGAAACGATTGTGCGTGCAGGCAGTGAAAAAATATATGGAACGTTTTACTCTTGCAATTTCAACTTCTTTTGCGACGAGGGTGACGATTCTTCTCCGCTGCTGATGTCACCGTCATCTGATTGGTCATTGCTGCGGGCGCTACCCATTTCAATCTTACGTTTCTTGAGAGCGTCGTCTGAAGGTTGAGCTTCAGCTTCGCTGCTGTCGCCGCCATCTGGTTCCCTGTCAACGCCGATATCTTGTTGCACAGCTTGAGATTGCTCGAGTGCTGTAATGCTTGACTGAAGTTTTTCATACAACTCATCCACCGAATCTCCCGATGAGGCCTGTATCAAATGCAAGAAAATTAATTTACTTTTCACCAAATTCAAAAATGAATTTAAAAAATCGAACTAACCACGAAGCGGAAGAGTCGGGGCTTTCCACCGTAGATGGCGGTGAATTCGATCTCTCTACGCAGAACACGACCATCAAGGGAGACGCGGCGGACCATCATCGTAGCCCAAACCTTGGAAAAAAAAGTTTTACAATTTATTTATAATTTAAAAAATAGTAAAAAGGTGGACCTACACTGGAATTAATGATGATTTCTCTGATCTTCGTCGGATGACGACCGCAGCTCTCTCTCATCAGTAGCCGCGTCTTCAACGGCTCATCTTTCTTCTTGTTCAATTTCAAATCACCACAGCCAAGGAGATTCCACTTAGCTGGATTTTCCTTCATCCGGCCTAGCTTTTTGTCTGCCACCTTTTCTTCTTCTTCCTCTTCACATTTCTCTTGGCTCATTTCTTCTTTATCAGCTTTTGTCAGCAACTTGGCTGTAAACAATGAATAAATGACTATCTTTTAAAACTCACACCACAGAGAAAAAAACAGATACCTTTCTCGAAAATGAAGAGCTTTCCCATATTTTGAAAGATGTTGTCCTCGTTCTCTTCGCCAGTTTCAGGGGAAGTGGATCCACCCACAGCCCTCTCTTGCATGTTTAATTCTTCAGCTCTTAGCAAAAATTGGAGCGCCGGAACCCGCCCATCGGCATCCGCCGGCAAATCCGCTGAAACCAGGAGAAGGACTAACAGCTGTAGGGGCCGCTGACTCACCAGACTGATTAAGGTCTTCTCCTTCAGCAAAGATTGGGGCATTGAAACCCGTCCATCCCAATCTGCCGGCAACCGCAAATCCGCTGAATCCAAGAGAGGGACTGACAGCTGTAGGGGCCACTGACTCGCCAGACTGATTAGGGTCTTCAGCAAAAACTGGGGCAGCGGAACCCGTCCATCCGAATCCGCCGGCCAAGTCGAATCCGCCGGCACCGGTAAATCCGCTGAATACAAGAGAGGGACTAACAGCTGTAGGGGCCGCTGACTCACCAGACTGATTAAGGTCTTCTCCTTCAGCAAAGATTGGGGCACCGAAACCCGCCCATCCCAATCCGCCGGCAACCGCAAATCCGCTGAATCCAAAAGTGGGACTAACAGCTGTCGGGACCGTTGACTCGCCAGACTGATTGAGGTCTTGAGGAGTAGCTGAAATTTAAAAAATAAAATTAAGATACATTCAAGATAAATATAATAAACGTGTGACAGGAACAAAAGAAATAAAACTTACAGGGGACATTAGAGCTCTGCATGCCACCACGGAGACGGAGCACCAGGTGAAGGGTTGATTCTTTCTGGATATTATAGTCCGAAAGAGAACGTCCATCCTCAAGCTGTTTGCCAGCAAAGATCAGACGCTGTTGGTCGGGAGGAATACCTGAAAAGGTTACAAATGAATGAGTTAAACTGCAACGTAAACCCTTATCAATTTAAAAACAAATAATTTCTAATCAGAGTACTAAAAGCGTTTTGTGCTAAAAGTAAACTAACTAGTTCTAATCAGAGGCAATAATTAGGTGTCCTAAGTCAATTCTTCACTTAAAAATTGATGAGTAACAAGAAATTGAAGAGAAATATTCACCCTCTTTGTCGTGGATATTGGCTTTCACATTTCCGATCGTATCACTTGGCTCTCCTTCAAGAGTGATGGTCTTTCCAGTGAGAGTCTTGACGAAGATTTGCATACCACCGCGGAGACGGAGCACCAAATGTAGGGTTGACTCTTTCTGGATGTTATAGTCGGAAAGTGTTCGACCATCTTCCAATTGCTTCCTAGCGAAGATCAAGCGCTGTTGATCGGGAGGAATACCTGAAAACATAACCAGTGAATGAGTAAAACTGCAATTTTCAATGCAGTAAAATCCTAATTTTGGCAGTTATAAGTGGTTCTAATCAGAGTCAGTAATTAGGTGTCTAAGTCAACTCATGGAAACTAAAGAGAGATTTTCACCTTCTTTGTCCTGGATCTTAGCCTTCACATTTTCGATGGTGTCTGATGGTTCCACTTCCAAGGTGATAGTCTTCCCAGTGAGAGTCTTGACGAAGATCTGCATGCCTCCTCGTAGGCGGAGCACCAAGTGCAAGGTTGACTCTTTCTGGATGTTATAGTCGGAGAGAGTACGTCCATCCTCGAGCTGCTTGCCAGCGAAAATCAAACGTTGCTGATCAGGAGGAATCCCTAACGAAAAAGATATACATAATAGTATCAATCATTCATATAAGTAAGAGGAAGTAATATACCTTCTTTGTCCTGAATCTTAGCCTTAACATTTTCAATTGTATCTGAGGGTTCGACTTCCAGAGTGATGATCTTGCCAGTCAAGGTCTTGACAAAGATTTGCATGCCTCCCCCAAGGTGAAGCACCAAGTGCAAGGTGGACTCTTTCTGGATGTTGTAGTCTGACAGAGTACGTACATCCTCCAGGTGCTTGCCAGCAAAGATCAACTGCTGCTGATCGGGAGGAATCCCCTCTTGGTCTTGGATCTTAGCCTTGACATTCTCTATGGTGTCTGAAGGCTCAACTTCCAGGGTGGTGGTCTTCCCATTGAGAGTTTTAACAAAGGATTGCATCATGTCCTGTTAACGAAAATGATTGTAAGTTAGGATGACTCGACATTGTACATCAAAATAGTAGCAAAGGCAAACGTTTCGTCACGAACAAAAAACTTGGCTGCTAGGCAGCAAACATAAAATTTACTAGAAAATTTACCAGTCAAATAAACAAGTAGCTTGGCGCAGATTATCAAGGATATTTTTTAAGTACAAGAAAAGTAACTTCAATGACTACGTTTAGACTTCAGAAATCTACAAAGTCTCCCATCGATGTGACGCAGCAAGATGGCGTCAGGGGACAAAGATATGTCCTGAAACACCCCCTTTCCTTAACGAATTTAACAAAAAAAGCTACATAACTTCACAAAACACGTAAGGGAACAACGCACTAGAGAAAGGAAAAATTTTTACTTTCAAAATATTCCAGTAGATTGGCGGAAAAGATTTTATAACAAGACAGGCTGCAGTTCGTGCGACTTGTCGACTCGAAAACTCTGACGAGCAGCTGATTTTATCTGATATTTCCTGGCTTCCCGCAGAGAAGCGACGCGAAGGTGACGCGGTGGAATGTTGAAATCTGAATGCACAAGAACGAGCACCCTGCAGGCCTGCACCCGGCAAAGGAGAAAGCTGGTAAAGGGAGAGTGGGAGACGGAAAGACTGGCGGGGGGATGCGGACATACGGTGGGGTGGTAACAAAAAAGCCAGCAACATGGCTGCGTCACTCATTGCAGTGTGGTGGCGCCACTATATTTTGTGCTTTTTCGGCGGGACTATTTAAACGACGAGCGAACTCTCAGCAGACCCTCAGAGAAAAAATACTCTGCATAGCAACGGCATTTTAAGCACGCGGTTTACAATTGAACAGCCAGATAAGAATTGTGTATGTAATTTGTTCTCTTCGCTAACATTATACGCAGTCCACAAATATAAAAAAATATGAATTTGTCTCCGTCATCGGTCGGGTTATTACACGTCGACTATCTTTTCGTTTTTATTTTAATGATCCGGCTCATCTATTCCGCCGGAATTCAACATCATCTTGTATCGAAGGTAATGATGCGCATTCCCGCAGATTTTATATTAAAATTCTTTAGTGTTGTGCTCAAATACGTGTGACATTCCACTTTCTAATTAATGAATGTGGTGAAAGTGATACATTTCCGCTCTAGTTGATGTGGTCACTTTTTCGAGCCTGTCCGGAAGTGAATAATAATATTGATCCCCTATTTAACTTAATAGGAACGGTTAATTCGACAAGTTACTTCTAGTGACTCCAAGTAAAAAATTGAAATCTATTTTTATAAAGAAATGAACAAGTTTATTTATTTAGATAATAATTAGGTCAGTGCACAATCGGGAGCGGTCGTGAGTTGACGACGCACGGCACTGCGGCTGGAATCTGACATTAAGTAACTCAACTGTTGGATCCAACCGATTCAATGGACTTGAATTACTGAGAGCGGATCGTCAGTAAATTAGCAAAATCACGCTGGAACGAGTAGATGTGAGGGTTGAATTTGAGCGCATCGAAGATGGGATCCAGTTCAATATCCCGGAACCAGAAGCGGATTTGAGTGCTGATTTTTGGTTTGGAGAAATCGCCATATAGGAAGACTCGAGCAGGGGTGATGGACTCGTCCTCTGAGTGATAATCTTGGCAGTAATATCCGCCGGTGAAGCCGCAGATTTGGAAGGGTCCGTATATCAGTCCTATCGGACCAGAACAGTCGGCGCAACGGTAGTCTTGTTTAACTAGTCCCCGTTCTGGATTCATTTTGCGTAGCATATCGGAAAACGGAGAGCCTAGCTTCTCTTCGACACCTATGGTAAACAAAAAGCAGAATTAGAATGATTTAAATTTAATTTGATTTAAAATTGGGTTTACCAGAAATGTGCTCAAATCCAGGTGATGAATCTTTGGAAGAAGAGGCTGTTTGAGGTAGTGCCACTTGGGGAGATTTCACCATATTCAGATTGGAGTAGTCCACTAGGAGATCTTCAAACGTACAGGGACTCTCTCCTCTCTCTGCCGGTGGAGCAGGTTCTTTAGCTGGCTCGTTAACGGGCTCTGAAGAAGAAGGAGTTGGTTGCTCCATTTCGGCTTGGATTGGCTCCTCTTCTGGCATTGTAGAAGATGTAAAACAAGTTGGACTAGGAGCTCTCTTAGACCGCAGATGAGTCACCAAGTTATCATCCAGTACTAATGGATTTTTATCTGGTAACGATTGGGAGAGCCGATGATCTTCAACAACTGGTGGAATAGAGATGGTAGTTGATTCTAGAGGAGGAAAGATACCACTGGGTATGTTCCTCTCTGATTCCAGGATGAGTCGGAAGGCAAGATCTTCGTCAACTTTCGGGATGTTGGAAGTCGGTAAGGTTCGAACAGGTTTGATGGGTTGAAAGGTTTCATCTTCGTCCGTGAAGCAAAGGGCAGAATCGACACCTTGGACATGGACTTCGTGAATGAGGGGAGTCGGTGGGCTCCAGATGCCGGCGAGTAGGAGAGGCGTAGTGCTCCAGTTGTTCAACATGTTGCTATTAACAGCCTGTAAAAATAAGAATAATTAAGAAGTTATCATTTGAAAATTAAAGTTTAACTAAAATACCAATCGGAATTGAAGGATTTCGAGGCCATTGAGTAATTTTTGATCGATATCCAAATGTTCAGGGTCTCGTAGAAAGGCCTGCCGGTCGTAAAAATCGTTAAGGAGCCTTCGTTCACCTGCCAGGACGTCCAGGTAACTCGAGAGCATCCCGTCATTGTACACGAGTCGGATCCATCCTTGACATCTTCCAATATCCGACCTCAACCAGGGGCAGCTGTCATTCAGATACTCCAGAGAATGTCGGTGAGAGAATCCCAGTAGAAACGGCCAAAAGTTGGGCGAGGGCTGCCTTACTAAATCTCCAGAAAAGACGCTCGAAACTTTATCCATAAAAGAATCCCTCAATCGGTGAATGAAAATGGCTTCAATGACGCAACATAAGGTGTGGGCGGCTTCACTAGATCCCTCAACGACCGCATCGGCCGCTTGGTATTGCTGCTGCCTCTGAACCTCCCTCGCCGCCTCCCCTAAATGGCCTGTTAGGGCCGTCTTGATGAGTTGATCATAGTCGACGTCATCTTTGCTCTGTTCTCCTCTTTTCCACATTCTTCAAGCAGTCCGTACTGTCGCAAGATGGACACGGTTTCAGCACTGGCGCAGCCGGGTCGGATGATGCGGTACCAGCCAGGAGTCGAAAGATCCACGACCGTTGAACCAAGCCTAGCAGAGGGGATGTCTGGAATAGCTCCTCCGTCGTAAATCGCTCCTAATTGCGGCCAGAAATCTGCAAATTCTTCAATAGATAAGGTACTCTGAGCTCCACTAATATTAGCACTAGTGAGAGCCAGAGGTTCTCCACAGATTTCCACCAACTGGCGGATAAACCAAGAGTCTGGTATACGAATACCCACAAGATCCGTTTCAGGGTTGAGCTCTGGGTTGAGAGCCGGGCTCCTTTCAAACACTAGGGTAACTGGACCCGGTAAAAGTTGAATTTTAACAGTTGATTAGACACTGTAACACGTCCCCACTTTGTAACTTGGTCAATGTTGGACACACAAATGGCCACTGGCTTCTTCACGTCCCGCACTTTGATTGTGTAGAGCTTCTTGATTGCCAGTGAGCTCTGGGTGAGGCGGGTGAGGCGGGTGAGGCAGGCGGTTCCGTAGAGAGTGTCGGTAGGGAGGGCGACACTCGGCTGCCCGTTTTAAAATGGCTGTGGACTTTTGGGGTCCCAGCAGAGTGACAGTGTTTTACATAGTTTTTCTAATCCCTCCAGAAATTGTTGCACTCCTGGTTGCAGCATTTGTAGAAGGTGGTCATGGGCTCATCAGCAGACCTGGTCTGAAACTGCATGAAGAAAGCCCTGTTGTGATTGCACTTGGCTGGAAATAAAATAAGAAAAGATGTAATTATTGAAAATGAGTAAATAATTAAGAAATGATTACCGCAAGCGGCTTCAATGGAGTCAACATTGTCCCAAGCAGCAGCTCCTCCAAGGACATCATCAACTTCTTTCAGTTTTGGGTAGATTTTGGTGCCAACTTTCCTGGTGATGTTGAAGATGTAGGGGCAGGTCCGGCAGGCAAAGCGGAAGCAGCTGGAGCCCTCTTCAACACCCAGAAGATTGCCACAAGTAGGACAGAACCTCATGATGAATTTAAATGGAGTTTCAACTTAAATATGAAAATATTTCTACCCTGAGTGAAATGGGATAGCCAGGGTCATACAGTGTGTATGAACGGGAACACTTAAGAGAACAAAGAGGAATGGAATCAGGTAAATATTTTATGCATGAACAACTTCATTATCAAATGTTACCTTCAGTTTAATTTTCGTCTTTCAATATCAATGGAATTTTATCTATACAAATTCACGAAATAGTGGGTGGTTTCTTTGCTTACACGAGTTTCCTATCGGACAAGAGCATGATGAAATTTGGTCGCACCAGGAAGGAAAAGTCGTCTGCTAGAAAGCCATCTAGCGCTTATTAAATAAACTGTTATACGATGATAACTGTTATACGAATTTTTTCAAATTTTTCTTAAATAACGAAACCAATGTACACAAATTTAACACCGAATCGAACTCACTTGTTCGTCTTGTGTAAAATAAAATACAAAATCCGTGTCGAATGTTACCCACCCAAGGCTTGGGAAAGTTAATAAGGTTAACTGTGATGATATTCTTAATTTAAAAAGATTTTTTCAATGGCTTTTCGTTGGACATTTTTCAAGTGCTCGTTAAATACTGCTGCATCGGTATTTGACCGGAAATAATGGCACCATCATCGCAAATGCTGCATTTAAATTGGCCGTTTGGGTGACGGACTGTAATAGAAAAGAGAACCCATTTTTAAAAACGGAAGAAAAAAAATTTACTGACTGCATCTTGAAAAAAAATGGCTCTGCTCCTCGACTGGCAGAAGACTTGACGCTTACGAGAAAAAAAAGTTCTCCAATCTCTCAATTTCCACTATTATGTATTGTTCAAAAATAACTCGCAGAACGATTGCAGTCGTAGCAGCAAAAGAGTGAGACGTAAGAGGGAAACAATATAATAAAACGAACTCCCGTTGCCTAGATATCTGCCTTTTTTTTGTTCCTCCCTTTTAATCGTCCAATTTTAAATTTTAATAAAGCAAAGAAAAGTAATAAAGAAAAAAAGAGGGAAAAAGATGTTGGTGAAAAAACACAAAATTAAATTTTAAAGGAGAAAACAGGTTTTCTTTTTTTTCGGGGAGGATGGGCCGTCTTCATCCCTGTCTGCATCAGTTTTGTCACCGCGCTTCTGGGCTTTCTTCAACTTTTCAATTCGGAGTTCGAGTTCCGTGAATAGCGAACTCTCCTTGGCTGACTAAATTGCAAGGAGGAAAATTATTTTATGTTTCAATATTCGATAAGTAATAGTTTATACAGATTCAATAAAACAAACCTTGAAACGGAACGAGTGGACACCTCCATCGTATTGAGCATTGAAAAGAGTCTCGTTTTGTTTAGGAAGTTCTCGTATTTCCATATCGGCCCAGATCTTGAAACACATAATAATAATTTTTTTTATATTATCAGTTGCAAACAAAAAATATTTAATGAGAATACATACCGGAGAATTAATTTTCAGGGTGCCAGTATGTTCTACACGCATGATAATCCTTGATCTGACCACGCCATCGTCATCTGCCATTCCGTCATTGAGAGTTAATGTGCCAGTCGCGCATAATTTAAATGATTCTAAAGGTAATAAAATTATTATAGGTTAATCAGTCATCTGTCCTAATGAATAGAAAATAGTTTGTATACTGTCGCTCCGGTCGAAACGATAGAGCTTCCCTTCGACTTCAACTGTATGGATTTCTTTTTCCTCTCCTGTCTCACGTTCCTCAGGCTCCACATCGTCTCATGGACGGCTTGGCATGGCTGCTTCAGTAAAAGGTCTAGGACCCGGAGTCCAACCTGTGTTCGGAGTCCAACCTGTGTTCGCAGACCAATCGGTGTTCGCAGATCTACCGGCGTTCGCAGACCAACCGGTGTTCGCAGATCTACCGGCGTTCATTCCAAGAATTTTATCTGCGTTTACAGCAAGAGCTGATCCAATCAACTGATTAATTACTTCGGAAAAAGCAGCTGAAGAATCTGAAAATGAAAACATGAAACATTTATGAGAAAATTTTAATAATCGCGTGAGAGGAGCCGCAGACCCACCAGTGTTCGCAGATCTACCGGCGTTCAATCCACCAGGAACAGAGAAATTAACGGCAGTCGTAGTTCCGTTGTCATCAGAACTAAACGGACTGAATCCACCAGTAGAATTTTCTCCAAAGACAACAGAGCTGTGCGTACCAACGCATAGGGTCAATTCTTTCTGGATATTGTAGTCGGACAAAGTACGTCCATCCTCAAGCTGTGTGCCAGCAAAGCTCAGCCGCTGCTGATCAGGAGGAATACCTAAATGAAAAAAATATATATATTAGTAACAATATTTCAGGTCGAAAGAGTGGGTAATTTACCTTCTTTGCCCTGAATCTTTGCCTTGACATTCTCGATAGTGTCTGAAGGTTCAACTTCCAGGGTGATGGTCTGTCTGGTGAGAGTTTTAACAAAGATTTGCATCCTGTCCTGTAAATGAAAATAATTTCAAGTTGAGATGACAAAGCATTGGATATGAAAATGATGGCACAAGTAAACATTTAGTCACGAACAAATGACTCCCAGAGTGTTGAGCAGATAATGTGTTTTCAAGCAATATTATTACTCAAAGTTAGAAACAGCAGTTAAAACAGACCTATGGAGGTTTAGTAATGAAGGGAAAATAACTGTTATCACACAACGTCTGGAAAGTTAGTAAAGTCTCCAATAAACGTGACGCAGCAATATGGCGGCCAAAGAAGTAAAGGCATTAGCATTTCCGGAAACACCCACTTTTCTCAACGAATTCAACAAAATTCAGCCCCACAACTTCACAATTCATGTCATGTAACAATGCACAGTTGAATAATTGAAAAACAAAACAATTTTACTTACGAGATAATTCAGTTGATTAACGATAAAAGATTTAGTAAAAAGATAGACTGCAGTTCGTGCGACTTGTCGACTCAAAACACTGGTTGACTGGGGGCTTGATTGAAGCAATATGGCCGACGGGCAGCCGGTTTATTCAGAAATTCAGGTTTTCCCGCAGAGAAGCGAGGCAACTCGCGAGTGTTCCAGAAGTCGACTCTGAAGTTGTCCATACGAGGCGTTTATAGTTTTTTGGGTTTGGGTTCCTCCTTTTCTTCCCCTCCGACAGAGCGTCCTCTGGAGGGATATAAGGAAAGCTCGTGACGATATCCATTTGTACAAAATAAGTAAATAAAATGAAAATGCGCTTCTCTATGGGTAAATATATCACTTTTTATAGTAAGTGAAACAAATAATACATATTTTAACGTAGAAAATCGTCGGTCGAGGGAACGTGAAAACTCAAAATACACAGAAACTAGGCTACACTATATCGGTTTTTTATGAGTTTTACTGAAGAGATTTTTTTTAATGAACAAGAAAATGCGGACAAAAACCATCCGTATTCGCGAAAATCTTTCTAGGATGTGGCGCTGCCTTGAATTCCGGCTAAAACGGGTCCATGTCAACCCACTTGGTTTCTACCGGAATCGTCAACAAGAAGTCGTCCTCTTCTTCGGCGTGACCTCGGGAGATGATATTCATGTCAGCGGCCAATAGATGTTTTATAGTGAAAAGGATCTGTGTCTGTGTAAAAAAGATGAAATTTCAAAAGTGCCTGTGAAAACAAAACCACAAATAAAAACTAGAATAAAATGAAAAGAAAAAAGAATATGATACGTACTGATCCTTCTGCATCTTGTCGATTTTGCGCTCCAGCTGTTGGATGTCCTTCTCTTTCATCTGGAGAGGCTCTGGGTGGTTATCGAAGACACCCATCGGATGCAGACCGGCATGCGGTTTCTCGCGGATGAGGAACAGCTGATTTGATCTTGATTTGTAGTGATTCAACTCATCCACTAGAGGAACCTGTTAATAATAGAACCTAGTAAATAATTTTTCTTAAATTGAAAGAAGTTTTAGTTACCTGTGGACTGAGACAACTGGCAAAGATGAGTTTAAGGAGCATCAGGTCCTGACGGGATGTGGCGGCCGATGTAACTCTACTGAGTAGAGAGCGCACTGTCTCGGGATCGTGTTGAAACCGAAATTCAACGTCTGGGTTAGCGATATTATTTCCATTAGCAATTTCCATTATTTTATCGGGATTTTTATCATAATCTTCCTCGTCCATATCTTCTATGTTCTCGCCCAACTTGAGAACTTTGCGTTTCCGTTGACCAGACCGAATGTAATCCCGTAACAAGAAGCGCAAATGCTGAACTTGTCCCTATTTTCAAAATAGATTTAAAATATTGATATAAATTAAATTAATTAAGAATTAATTTACGTGTCGAACGGCATGCTGTGAGGAACTACTTTGTTTAGTTGTCTGTCCCGGAAGAAGTCTAGAATCAGCTAGAATGTGACGGAACTGCTGCCGCAGCTTGGTCATCTCGTAAATTCGTTGCTCATTCAGTGCGCGTTTCTTGCACCACTTTAGGCTCGTATGAGCCGCAATGTTACTCGCCGTTATTTCCAGCCAGACCCGGTAGGTATTGAGTGATGTAACTAGATCTCTTCGGGCTGATTCACAATCCGAGTCTCTGTACGCCCCGTTCGAGAAAGGCTTCTGAACTAAGAGGGCGGCGGCCAGGACTAAGGCGGCTTTAACTTGAATAAAGATGGAGCCCATCAAAAGCATTTTATAGCCTAAAGTGATGTCGATAGGGAAGTTGGATAGACAGCGGCCTATAGCCGTCAACTTTTCATTCACTGTCAGTCCATCTTTTTCCTTATTAAAACAGAATTATTTTTTAAAATAAAATATTAATTAAAATTGAACTTGTAAATATACTTTGATGGTTGTCAGAAAGTTCTGAACAGCGTCGATTGAAGCTGGTTCGGTGAATGGAAAAAGTCGGGCGTCCCGACTGGACATGTTACTCTGGACTAAAGACAGATGGTTTCTACTGTATCCAACTGGAAAGGTTTCAAAATAGTATCTATACAATCTACGTCCATCGAAAGTGAAAGAGGTTTTCAATGTAAAATAGATTTGAAAGTGAAAATAGTTCGTCGATAATAAGATACTGCCACAGTTTGTGAGGGTAATAGCTGGATTTGCTGATAGGGATCGTTCCCCTCCTTACCATTAACCAAAGTAATAAAGAGGAGCAAGAAGGGGAGCTGCATCTTCTTTAGACGGACTTACGTCCACTGACTCCTCCGGCTTGAGAAAACTTTGTTTTGTTTGGTGACGGAAGTAGACTCCCTCGTTCTATATCGATCCTGGTGGGAAAAAAGGGACCTGCTTACATCGCGCACAGCGGCAACTTGCGGAACCCGCTGCCATACAGCGTGCATAGAAATACTAAAAACTAAAGAGGTGGAGAGGTGATGTAACTGAAAGCGGAGCGTCAGTAAATCAGAAAAATCACGCCGGAACGAGTAGGTGTGAGGGTTGAATTTTAGCGCATCGAAGATTGGATCCAGCTCGATCTTCCGGAAGGACGGAACCGAGAGCGGATTTGAGAGCTATTTTTTTTGCTCCGTCGAGTAACACTCGAACAGGGATGATGGACCCGACCTTTGAGTGACAGTCGTCGGAGCAGTAATATCCGCCGGTGAAGCCGCAGACTTGGAAGGGTGCGTAGATCAGTCCTATCGGGTGGTAACAGCCGGCGCGCCGGTAGTCTTGTTTAACTAGTCCCCGTTCCAGATTCACTTTGGGTAGCATATTGAGCAACGGATAGCCTAGTTTCTTTTCGTCACCTGTGGTAAACATAAATCGGAATTAGAATAAATTAAATAGAATTTGATTTATAATTAGGTTTACTAGAAATGTGCTCAAATCCACAGGTGATGAATCTTTGGAAGAAGTGGCTGTTTGAGGTAGTATCACTTCGGAAGATTTCACCATGATCAGATTGGAGTAGTCCACTAGGAGATCTTCAAATGTACAGTGACTCTCTCCTCTTTCCGTCGGCGGATCAGGTTCTTTAGCTGGCTGCATCGACCCCTTGGACGACAGCTTTGTAAATTATGGGATTTGGTGGGCTCCACATACCAACATAGAAGAGGGGTCGTGATCCAGTTGTTCTATTTTCTATAGAATATTTATTCAAATTTGTTATCTGGAATTGTGAACCTCGTGCTCACCAACTATAATAATGGCCAAGTGTACATATATTAGCCCTCCCTGGGAATTGTAAGCCTAATCTCTCCTCGCAAGGGAGAGAAAACTAAAAGTACTAAACATATGCCCACTCGTTAACCTTGAACTGCTCATCGAAAGTTCGAAACAAGGCATTAGGGATTTGTCAACGCTTTCAAGAAGGCCATAAAGCTTGCATTCTCTTCCTTCGACGAAGGAATAAAAGGAAGAGAGAAGCCCCACCAAATTTCAGTCGACTTCTGGATAGCGCAGAATAAAGACGTTCTAGAGATGGTCATTTCGGTCAAGAACCTAAATGAACAGTTTCAGAATACGGCATTATTATACGCCTTACCAATAACTGGTCAAGTAAGGAATAGTTAAGTTAAGCTATTTGTAGTTAAAGTTATAAAAGGAAATTATTAAGTAGTAAATTAATTAGTTAAGTTAAATTGTTAATGATTAAGTAAATAAATAATTTGCAATCGTCAAACTTTTAAGCTCGTTTATAACCCAAATGGCTACTCCTTAAAAACAAATTAGCTACGCCTCTGGACCTCAACCAGGGGCAGTTGTCGACTTGTCGTTCAGATACTCTATTAAGTAGTAAATTAAGTAGTTAAGTTAAATTGTTAGTGGTTAAGTAAATGAATAATTTACAATACAGTCAAAGGTTGAAGCTCGTTGAAACCCAAATGACTACTCCTTAAAAACAAATTGGCTACGCATCTGGACCTCAACCAGGGGCAGCTATCGTTCAGATACTCAAGAGAATGTCAGCGAGAGAAGCCGCGTAGAAATGGCCAAAAGTTAGGTGAATGCTGCCTCACATCTCCAGAAAATACGCTCGAAACTTTATCAACAAACGAATCTCTCAATCGGTGAATTAATATGCTTCAATGACACTACACATAGTGTGGTCCGCTCCACTAGACCCTTCAAGAACCGCATCGGCCGCTTGGTACTGCTGCTGTCGCTGAACCTCCCTCACCGCCTCCCCCAAATGGCTAGTTAGGGCCGTCTGGATGAGACGATGATCATAGTTGACGTCACCTTTCCTTTGTTGTCCTCCTCTCTTCCACAATCTTCTAACAATCCATACTGTTGTAAGATGGACACGGTTTCAGCACTGGCACAGCCGTGCCGAATGATGCGGTATCGGCCGGGAGTTGAGAGGTCCATGACCGCCGAACCAAGCGTAGCAGAGGGGCTGTTTGTAGTAGCTCCTCCTTCGTAAATCGACCATAATTACGGCCAAATATACACAAATTATTCGAAAGATAGGGTACTCTTAAGCTCCACTAATATTAGCACTAATAAGATCCAGAGGTTCTCCACAGATTTCTACCAACTGGCGGATGGAGCAAGAGTCTGGTATACGAATACCCCACTAAATCCGTGCCGGGGTTGAGCTCTGGGTTGAGAGCCGGGATCCTTTCAAACACTTTTCACTAGACCCGGTAAAAGTTTATGTAAGAGTTGACACTGTTGCAAGAAATGACACTGTCACACGTCCCCACTTTGCAGTTTGGTCTAAGTATATTACAAGTATTAATATAAAGTGCGAACTGAGCGATTTGATCTTGTCGGCCAATGGCAAAACGGAGAATGAATCGTTGTACACGTAACCACATTTGATAGGATGGTGCAAAGCTTTCGCGATGCTCTCTTCGGCCGTGAGTGAGACAAAAGGGGAGTAATCTCGTTTTTCAAAAGACTGTTGCTTGGCAACGACCGGCGATTTGTTGTTGTTGATGGGCGACCTCTTGTTGAGGGAGTTCTGGCAGCTCTTTCCTACCAAATGGTCTTTCCTTGGTACAATCCCACTGCAGGAAAAATCGGTGCAATCCGCAGAGCCGTAATTTCCATTGGGATGCAGAACTGAATGAGGAAAACAAATATTTTTAGACTGAGCTTAAAATTATATCTTAAATTAATAATAATTACTAGCAGGGACATGTCAATGTCTGGAGAGGGCGTACGGTTCTTGATGACTGCAGAGGCAACGGCAGTTGGAGTTGGGTTGGCTGAAAGAGATCGAGGAGCTGCTTAATTCCGAGTTTCCGACGCACTTGTTTCAAGTGCCTCTTACCCAAAAGATGTTCTTGTATCGGTTTCTCGCCAGATATAATAGCTCCATCATCGCAAATGCTGCACTTGTCCTTCCCATCCGGTTGGCGAACTGAAAATAAGGTTAGAAGTAAACAAAGTTTAAATGAGTAAACACAACCAATAGGTTATTGAATCATACCTGCGCAAAAATCAGAGATCACGGATGGAGTAGATAAATTTGATTTGATAGGACTACTAGATCTGGAAATATTGTGCGGGGCCGGAAGTTATCCGAAACACTGCACGCTTTACCAGCCCAAGCTCCGCCTCCACATGGGTAGTAGTCCCTTTTCTCTTTCATATTTATTACGAAGCGACGGCGGGAATGCGGGATTTTCTTCTCCGAAATACCTACACCAAACAAGCGCATTAGGCTTGACTTAATTTCCAGTCATAACAAGAAAACGTCCGATTCTGAGTTGATTAATGCGAAACAATAGATTCACTGTGCTTTGTTTATTGATGTATCAAACTTACTCTTTGTC
The DNA here is from genome assembly GCA_030141595.1 of Chydorus sphaericus. NCBI lineage: Eukaryota > Metazoa > Arthropoda > Branchiopoda > Diplostraca > Chydoridae > Chydorus > Chydorus sphaericus. Next base: position 6,702,330 of record CM057934.1, on the reverse strand, counting down.
GAGACACATTCTCTGAAGATAATTAAGAGTATTCAATAGACACAAATTTTTTTTTCTTTCATTCAAATTAGACGAAGGCGCAAACTTTCTTTAAACATTAGAGATAGTAGTCTCCATCGGAAGAGGATTATTTAAATATTATAAAAAGATTAAGGAATGTTTGCACGGAGAGAAAGAAAAAGGAATGTGTGCTGTGAAACAAAACAAAAGGGAAAGGTTTACTCTTCAAATTTTCTTTTCTTTTGGGACGAGGGTAACGATTCTTCACTGCTGCTCACATCACGGTCATCTGATACGTGATCGCTGTCCAAGCCAATTTCACGCTTCTCGAGCTCGTCGCCACTAATCTTCTCTGGTTTGGGTGGGGCTTGACCTTCGCTGCTGTCACCGCCAATCCCCTGTTGCTCAGAGCTGTTGTCCCCGCCGGTCTCCTGCTGCTCAGAGCTGTTGTCCCCGCCGATCTCCTGCTGCTCAGAGGGAGGTTGCTCGAGTGCAGTGATGATAGCCTTAAGTTTTTCATGCAGCTCATCCACTGAATCTCCCGCTGTGGTCTGAATCATAGGGTAGCAAATTAATTTACTTTTCACCCAATTCAAAATGGATAAAAAAATCCAACTAACCAAGAAACGGAAGAGTTCGAGCTTTCCGCCGTGGATGACGGAGAATTCGATCTCTTTACGCAGAACACGACCATCACGGGAGACGCGGCGGACCATCATCGTAGCATAGACCTTGAAGAAAAAAAAAGATTTCTCAATTTTTTTAAAGTTGAAAAATAGTAACAAAGTGAACCTACATTTGAATTGAGGATGACATCCCTAATCTTTGTCGGATGACGACCGCAATCTTCGCGTAAGAGTAAACGGGCCTTAGCAGACCCATCCTTTTCCTTGTTGAGTTTCAAATAACCGCAGCCAAGAAGTTTCCACTGGGCCGGTTTCTTCTTCATGGAGCCTAGCTTTTTGTCTCTCTCTTCACTCTTCTCTTCTTGGTCAGCAACAGTCAGCAACTTGGCTGTAACGAATGAATAAATGAAATTATTTTAAAAATTTTAAACACGAAATTTAAAAAAATACCTTTTTCGAACATGAAGAGCTTTCCCATAATTTTGGAAATATTTTCTTCACTCTCTTCGCCAGTTACAGGGGTCGCAGGCTCACCAACGGCTATCTCTTCCATGTTTTGGCCAAACAAACCGGCAGCCCCTAATCCCCCCGCCTCAGGCTCAGCAAAAATCGGGACACCGTCATCCGCCCATCGAAATCCACCGGCCGGGGCGAATCCACCAGCCGGGACGAATTCACCGAACCCGGCGAATCCACCAGCCGGGGCGAATCCACCGAACCCAGAAAATCCAACAACATCCGCAAACTGGCTGAATCCTAAAGTGGGATTAACGGCTGCAGGGGCCGCTGACTCAGGAGGCTGACTGGCGGCATGCTGAGGTGCTGAAATTTCAGAAATAAAATAAAGATTCATTCACGAGATAATTGTAAAATCGTGTGACAGGAACTAAACAAATAAAACTTACCTGAAATATCAGATCTCTCCATACCACCACGGAGGCGGAGGACTAAGTGGAGGGTCGATTCTTTCTGGATATTGTAGTCTGAGAGAGTACGTCCATCCTCGAGCTGTTTGCCGGCGAAAATCAAACGCTGCTGGTCAGGAGGGATACCTGAAGAAAAAAGACGAGTTATGGAATATATTCACAAACCAACACGAGTACTTATTTTAAAAAAATTTCAGGTGAAGAAATTCATGTTTTTAACCAGTCAGTCAGTCTTTTGGAGGCTGCGACTGTCATCATTTTACAAACTAACACGAAAACTGCTACCAGGAACATACCTTCTTTGTCCTGGATCTTAGCCTTAACGTTTTCAATGGTGTCGGATGGCTCGACTTCCAGTGTGATGGTCTTGCCTGTCAAGGTTTTAACGAAGATCTGCATGCCACCGCGGAGTCGGAGCACCAAATGGAGGGTTGATTCCTTCTGAATGTTGTAATCGGAGAGGGTACGACCATCTTCCAACTGCTTGCCAGCGAAGATCAAACGCTGTTGATCGGGAGGAATGCCTGAATGGAAAAATTATTAGTAACAATAATTAAGGTAGAAAGAGATAGTAATTTACCTTCTTTGTCCTGAATCTTAGCCTTAACATTCTCAATGGTATCTGAGGGTTCGACTTCCAGAGTGATGGTTTTGTCAGTGGGCGTCTTGACAAAGATCTGCATGCCTCCCCAAAGGCGAAGCGGCAAATGGATGGCCGACTCTTTCTGGATGTTATAGTCGGAAAGGGTGCGACCATCTTCCAATTGCTTCCCGGCGAAGATCAAGCGCTGTTGGTCGGGAGGGATCCCTGAAAAGGTGAAAAATGAATTAGTAAAATCGCACAATAAATCAGTATCCATGTAAGAATAATCAAAATATCAGCAGTGGTAACTAGTTCTAATCACGGTTAATAATTAGGTGTCCTAAGTCAAATCATCCTCTTAAGTCAAATCATCACAATAACAAGTAAGATAACTGAGAACCAAAGAGATATTCACCTTCTTTGTTTTGAATCTTAGCCTTCACATTTTCAATTCTGTCTGATAGCTCAATTTCCAGAGTGATAGTTTGGCCAGTGATGGTCTTGACAAAGATCTGCATGCCTCCTTGAAGGCAGAGCACGAGATGCAAAGTTGACTCTTTCTGGATGTCATAATCAGGCAGAGTACAACCATCTTCCAGCTGCTTGCCAGCAAAGATCAACCGCTGCTGGTCAGGGGGAATTCCCTCCTTGTATTTTATCTTGGCCTTAACATTCTCGATAGTGTCTAAAGGCTCAACTTCCAGGGTGATGGTCTTCCAGGTGAGAGTTTTAACAAAGATTTGCATCCTGTCCTGTAAATGAAAATAATTTGAAGTTGAGATGATGCAGCATTAGATATGAAAATGATAGGACAAGTAAACATTTAGTCACGAACAAATGACTCCCGGAGTGTTGAGCTGATAATGTGTTTTCAAGCAATATTATTACTCTAAGTTAGAAACAGCAGTTACAACAGATCTATGGAGGTTTATTAGTAGTGAAGGGAAAATAGCTGTAATCACACAACGTCTGGAAAATTAGTAAAGTCTCCAATAGACGTGACGCAGCAATATGGCGGCCAAAGACAAAAGCATGTCCGGAAACACCCACTTTACTCAACGAATTCAACAAAATTCAGCCCCACAACTTCACAATTCCCGTCATGTAACGATGCACAGTTGAATAATTGAAAAACAAAACAATTTTACTTACGAGATAATTCAGTTAATTATCGATAAAAGATTTATTAAAAAGGTAGACTGAGCAGTTCGTGCGACTTGTCGACTCAAACACTGGTTGACTGGCGGCTAGACTGCAGAGAAGCGAGGCAACTCGCGAGTGTCTGAGAAGTCGACTCTGAAGTCGTCCATACGAAGCGTTGATTGGTTCTTTTTTTTTATCCCTCTCCTTTTCTCCTTTTCTTCCCCTCCGACAGAGTGCCCTCTGGAGGGATATCAGAAAAACTCGTGACGATATCCATTGGTATAAAATTACGTAACAATCGTCGGTCGATTCGTCATTCCTCGGCAAACACAAACCGTGGCTTAAAGAACGTCAAAACTCAAAATACACAGAAACTGGGCTATCACTATATCGATCTTTTTTTAGTTTTATTGAAGAGATTTTATTTTAATGAACAAGAAAATGCAAACGACAACCATCCGTATACGAGGAAATCTTTCTAGGATATGGCGCTGCTTTGAATTCCGGCTAAAACGGGTCATGTCAACCCACTTGGTTTCTATCGGATTCGTCAACAAGAAGTCGTCCTCTTCTTCGGCGTGACCTCGGGAGATGATATTCATGTCAGCGGCCGATAGATGTTTTATAGTGAAAAGGATCTGTGTCTGTGTAAAAAAGATGAAATTTCAAAAGTGCCTGTGAAAAAAACCCACAAATAAATTATAAATACTAGAATAAAATGAAAAGAAAAAAGAATATGATACGTACTGATCCTTCTACATCTTGTCGATTTTGCGCTCCAGCTGTTGGATGTCCTTCTCTTTCATCTTGATAGCTGGGCAATTCTCTTCTAAAATCCGCTAACTGGAGAGGCTCTGGGTGGTTATCGAAGACACCCATCGGATGCAGACCGGCATGCGGTTTCTCTCGGATGAGGAACAGCTGATTTGATCTTGATTTGTAGTGATTCAACTCATCCACTAGAGGAACCTGTTAAGAATAGAACCTAGTAAATAATTTTTCTTAAATTGAAAGAAGTGTTAGTTACCTGTGGACTGAGACAACTGGCAAAGATGAGTTTAAGGAGCATCAGGTCCTGACGGGATGTGGCGGCCGATGTAACTCCACTGAGTAGAGAGCGCACTGTCTCGGGATCGTGTTGAAACCGAAATTCAACGTCTGGGATAGCGATATTACTTCCATTAGCAATTTCCATTATTTTATCGGGATTTTTATCATAATCTTCATCGTCCATATCTTCTATGTTCTCGCCCAACTTGAGAACTTTGCGTTTCCGTTGACCAGACCGAATGTAATCCCGTATCAAGAAGCGCAAATGCTGAACTTGTCCCTATTTTCAAAATAGATTTAAAATATTAATATAAATTATATTAATTAATTATTAATTTACGTGTCGAACGGCATGCTGTGAGGAACTACTTTGTTTAGTTGTCTGTCCCGGAAGAAGTCTAGAATCAGCTAGAATGTGACGGAACTGCTGCCGCAGCTTGGTCATCTCGTAAATTCGTTGCTCTTTCAGTGCGCGTTTCTTGCACCACTTTAGGCTCGTATGAGCCGCAATGTTACTCGCCGTTATTTCCAGCCAGACCCGGTAGGTATTGAGTGATGTAACTAGATCTCTTCGGGCTGATTCACAATCCGAGTCTCTGTACGCCCCGTTCGAGAAAGGCTTCTGAACTGAGAGGGCGGCGGCCAGGACTAAGGCGGCTTTAACTTGAATAAAGATGGAGCCCATCAAAAGCATATTATTGCCTAAAGTGATGTCGACAAGGAAGTCGGATAGACAGCGGCCTATAGCCGTCAACTTTTCATTCACCTTCAGTCCATCTTTTACCTTATTAAATCAGAATTATTTTTTAAATAAAATATTAAATAAAATTGAACTTGTAAATATACTTTGATGGTTGTCAGAAAGTTCTGAACAGCGTCGATAGAAGCTGGTTCGGTGAATGGAAAAAGTCGGGCGTCCGACAGCCCCGTAGAAATCATTTGAAAGTTCGTAGAGTCAAGTGCAATTCGTTGGATCTCCGAAGCAGAATAAGCATCGAGCTCACTGTACTCTTTCTCAGAGTAAAGCCTGAAGCAGATGCCGGTATCAGTCCTTCCAGCTCGACCTTTCCGTTGCTCAGTACTTGCGTGACTGATACAGAATGCCTGTAAAAAAATAATAAGTTTTTAAAATATTTATATTGGATTACAATTATTATTTGGTGTGCATACTTGGAGTCTTTGAAGTTTACAAGCTAGGTTGTGACTTGTCATCTCTTTAACTTTGTTGGCAACCAAGTGGACACCATCTATACAAGTAAAAATTGTTGAATGGATGCTACGAAAAAAAATATGTTGATGAATGCTGTCATGAGAATTTAGGAAATAAAGGATTTTAAAAATCTGTAATCATAATTACTACTTCAGTTGCAAATTTAAGAGTTTGAGACCATGGATGTATATCAATAAATTGAAATAGACAAAACTCAAACAAAACTCAAGTTTAATCATTTTTCATTTTCCTACTAGGCTATACTACAAGAATAATAAGAATTTCCAAATAATAATGAAACTTTCAATTACATTTTTTAAAACATAAAATCTTTCAAGAGGCTTTTATATCTTCCGAATAAATTCACATTAACACTTGAATGGAGAAAACTTTCAAAACTTTAAGAAAATGTCATATAAAAAATAGGAAACTTCAGAACCAGAGAAATGAAAACATTCCAGCAGACGACGTTGTTGTAGACAAGTGTTTCATTTTTAAACGTTGCCAATTTTCCCAAATACTAATATGGCAAAAATAGCAGCAAGAAATTCAAATCAATTTATTTTCTCTTCTATCAGAAAAGGAACTAATGAATGTAATAATTACTGTTGGAAATGTCAAACGAGTCCATGCTTCGTAAGAATACTCGTGAAAATGTTAGGTAATAATGCGTTAAATTAATTGGTGGTTGGACGAAAAATTTATTTACGTTTTCAGAACAAGAAATGCTACAGCACCACAAAAATAAAATTTAGTTCATCGGCGGTTCTCACTTCTAGCAGTCTAGCACGTCAGCACGTCACAAGAAAACAGTCAAACAGTTACTGTAGTTAACTAAGAACCCCATGCTAGAAAGAGTTCTTTTTGACCAACAGTATTAACGACGACGATTTGAATTTCCTTAGAAAATGTGTTCCGGCTACATTTGGTTCGCTATTGATAACGAGGTTTTATTATTATATCAGCAATCAGCATCTTAATATACATTATTTAATAAGTGACGGCAAGTACTATTTATTAAAGTAAAGACGACGCCGCCGTGAGTGTGATTACTAGTGATGATGCTTCAGACATTCATATGTTGAACGAGAAACTTTGATGACTACATCTTTAAGAAAACTTAAAAGTAAACCTAAACAGCCAATCAATAAAGATACAATCTTTTTAGAAACGTTTTAATCTTTTCTAAGAATACATTCTAGTAGATCAATTCAAATGTAAAAGTCATACACGCATGGAACCATTACCAACAGGAAAAATAATGATATATATGAGTCAAAGTAAAGAAGTAAGAAAAATTAAATAATCAAAAGGTGATTGAATATAGTAACATTAAAATAATAATAAAAAATAAGCAAGTTCTCAGCGCCGCAAGTCTGTTGATAGCACAATAATAAATCGACAGAGTAATCACTTTAAATCACGTTAAATTTTTATTACATTTACCATAAATCGCGCTCATCAAGATCTTTCTGGCCCCGAAGGAGTTGATGCCGATGCTCACAAGGTTGGCGTCGTTGAGCGTCGTTAGCATGGTGAATGCTTCTTCGTTGGCCATGAACAAGTCTGCAAAACATCAACATTCTATTAAGCATCATAGCTACATTTGTCAAACAGAACTATATTACCTATGTAATGGGCAAAACCGATGGTTTCTAGTAGCTGAGAAAGCTGACGGAACGAGTTGACGTCGAAACGGGAAGCCGACAGTGAACCGGGGACCATCGAACTGCTGAAACTGCTACTGGACGTCGAAGTAGCAGAAGAGCCTGTAGAAGCCAGATAAAATGAATATCTATTTTTAAAATACAGAGTATAGTATTATAAATTACGCTGAGATAAAGTGCCATCGAAGAAGTTAAAAGAGGCCATCATATCGCTGATATCCGAAGACTGTCTGCTGCTTTTAATTGGCTGCTTGGTGGTGTTGGATTCCAGGGCTAAATGGAGCTTTTTGGAAGCAGGCACTATGCAATAAATACATGATTAGAACTTAATATGATACAAAATAGAATCTAAAAATTATGTAAGTTTTAAAAGAGCTTACGAAAGGATCTCTTGGTGTCTATCATGTCCTTCCAAGCAGAAGGCTTGTTACGAAGAATGCCTTGAGAGATCGGCAACTCCCAGCAAAGACGCAACCACTCGTATAAACTTCCTATATAAATAAAAAAAGCGCACTACAGTATTATAGGAATAAATGAAGAGAACTGAGCAGGAACTTACGAGCATTTCCCTTATAAGATGTAATCTGAATGGTAACTGAATCCAGAATGGCGGGATCAAACTGGAAAAGCACATCCAAGTCGACGGCGGCGGTGAGGAGCAGTTGGTCTAGCTGACCCGAACTAGCTTGGAAAGTGATTTTCAGAGGTAATAGCGCCTACAGATTACGGAATATATTTTTAAAGAGGTCAGAAATAGATACCACGGATAACAAAATAAGTATATCAACCAATTTAACTTACTTTCAGTATTACAGAAACAGATTGCACAGCGTCGATGCTTCCTCGGATCCAAACTAAGTATTTCTTTGGAAGCTCCTTCAGCGATGTAACATCTAGAAGTCTAAATACCAGCGCCAGACTTCGTGATGATGCTGTCAATGTTCTCTGGCTAGCCATACGTGAGGAAAAGTTGTCTCCAACTTCATCACCGCCGATTCCTAGATTTAAAAAAAAATTGGAAGATCGGAGTTAACATTCGAAATTGAACCATTTACCAGAATATTTTGATTGACTGAACAGAACTGTTCAACTGCCTCCTACAGTTGACCGAAGAGTTCTTGATGTCCTCTAATATTATTGACTTGACATTGGATGCCGTCGATATGAGGGTAAAATCGGAGGAAGACGCCGTAAACACTCAAGAAGTGCTCGGAGAGTTTTTGCTGACCGATGATGCCGATTCGCTCCATTCGCCACTCGATCACAAACCCGATCGGCATGGTTTTCTACCAAAATAAATGAAAAAAGTGTAATTATGCGAAAACAATAAGAGTTCAGTAGACGAGAAATGTTTTACCCGATTACGTTGACGAGTGTTTTCGACGGCCGTCATTGATCCACGGACGACAACTGTGTTGCTCTTTGGATGGCCGGCAACACGATTCGTGACCAGAAAGGGGAAACGAGTTCCACTTTGCTCCATCAACTGGTTTACGTTCTGTCCCGAACGGCCGATTAGATGTGAATGGAACGGGAAGCGGGGAAACTCACCTCCATAGTCAGCGTGATTTCCGAGGAAGCCTGTAACAAAAAAATGTAGCATTCAATTAATTCGAATTTATTATTAACTAAACCGACGATGACTATGAGCGGATCTCACTTTATTGTTAGATACGAGGAAAAAAATGTTGCGACTGTATACCGACGATTCAAAGCTACCAATGAAGACTGAATTTTGAAGAATATGAAGAGAGAGAAATGAGACTTGAGAGAGGCCTACGCAGGAATGGGTTTAACGACCTTGCAAGGTCGGATCATGAATTCCACCCTTTTTTACTTGAGGTGATTCTGACTCATTTATTCTACAGAAAATGGGAATCCTACTTTTGTTTTCAGCTTTTCCAATGTTTAATTGATTGGATGACGACGGAAAGCTTTTGATTCTTAAATATTAATTTCCTTTTTTAAAGTAGTCGTCATCATTGATGCAAGGTTTTTAGTTAATCAAATTATTGTCTCGTTTGAATATGTGTCGAATCTCGAATCTCGTTTAGACGGTGTACTCGAATAGTTGTACCCTACGAGCTTTTTTTTTTTATTTACACCAAAATTTAAATCGGGTAATGTTCTATTAAGAAATCTGCTTAAGGTGGCAGTTTTAAAGTGACTTGTCGATGGCAAAAATGTAAAGCTAGTATCTATTTCTTTTAAGGTATATAGGTACCGTAACCTCTTTCTCTGTAATATCCTAGATCATCCTGATCAGTTGCGTATTAAAGGAATTTTTTTTTTGATCAGTTAAAGATTCATGGAATGAGCTACTGCTGTTGTAGTTTCCGAGATAGTTTACTTTAGGGATTTTTTGCAAGCTTTAAGACTGTTCAGAATATCAACAATGATGACCTTGTCCTCTGCGTTTTCTTGCTATATTTTCTCAAAAGGGTTATTATAGGTTCAAGAAGAGTAACAAAGTGACCCAGGTGGATTGGTGGAATCTGCTGCGATAAATTCCCAGAGCGATTGTGAACCAACTATTTTATTATTTTAAGTTTTTTACCCCAAGGACTTAAATACCCTTCTGTAGTAGCAGAAATATTATCTTTTCTATCGGAATTTTCAATACCTATTTTAAAATGTTAATCTTATGTTTATAGCCGAGGGAATATTATACACATTTGACATTGCCTTAACTTGATCTTATATTCTTATTTGACATCGAGTGTGACGCTTAACGAGAATAACGCTTTTATAATTATCACAGCAAGGAACAACAAAGGCAGACTTTTTATTTTACTAATAATGATCCAATAATGATTTTTAATTTACATCAAAATTTAAATCCGCTAATATTTTTAATGGCATTTTAATGTGATTGAATCAGCAAACTATTTGAATGCACTCATGAATTGAAAGAGAAATATTGAAATTTGTATAATACCGAGAAGATCAGGTTGAGGTCGATAACGAGCCATTAGAGGAAAGTGACGGAGAAGATGCACTCGCAGTCTCGCACTAATCACCGAAAGCCATTTCCCCTCTTTATTAGTTGTGCACGAGAAAAAAACAAATGACGACGTGCTTCGGGGCTGTAAGAAATCAGTGCTCACAACGGACAACGGGAGTTTCCTGATATCAATGAAACATATGATTTAGATTTTTCCGCTACTCTAGTGAAAAGAGGAATTTTTCACGAATGAATTAAATTAGGAGCGGGAGGAAAGGGAAAAGACGGTGCTTTCTGAGTTGATGAGGCAGGTATAACGGAAAGTGGCCCAGAACGGGCGGCCGGCAAAATAGAAGGCAGAAGCGAAGGGATAGGCTGACCGCTGGCCGCTGGCGCGAGAGGGGGGGGGGGGAATCCTGAAGGGAATAGGGGATCCGACTGAGGAGGGTGGACTGTCTACCTGCTCTGTTTATGTAATAGCCAGGCTAAAAATCGAACTGGTACTGAAAGAATTTAAACCATTACTTGACATTTCTACTTATTTTAGAATTTGAAATATTATAATCGTCTGAATAAAGAATTGATTATTTTTAAAAAGAGGGAAATGGTTGTTTCGGTGGTGCCACTATATCACATCGGAATTTTTTTTTTTTAAATAGTCAACAATCGATAGTGAAAAATCAAGTGGTCATTTGATCATTTCTTTTGGTGGCGGCAAATGCTGTTAGCAATCAGTTTTCAATTACGTATTGTAGTGCACAATCAAGTCCTTCTAACAAGAAAATTAATTTTATCGTCTTTTATTACTTCTTCCAAAAGCTCATGTCTTACACATTACTCCAGTCAAATTTTTCCATTTTTTAAGACCAGTTTAAAAAGCGAATCGCTGCGTCCAATCACGAGCCACACGATCGTGCTCTTTTCGGTTCATGCGGAACTGAAAAGCGATTTTAGGAGCCAGCACGATAGGAGAGTCCTCAGTCGGATCACAGTTTTCTAATAAGGAGCAGATCGCGAGCAGCAATTTAGAAGCGGTAAAAGCGGGAGACCATTGGACGTCTTTCAACATATCCAGAGGAATTGGACGATTCAGTTCCAGGTTGCAGTGGTAAATTTTCGTCCTGAAAAGCACCTGTAATAACACGAAATTAAATCAAATTAAAAATAAATTAGAGAATCAAATAATGATGTTCACCTTGGGAGGTTTGAAAGGATGCTGATTTGCAAACTGAATTTCCAAGTTGAATACACCACCTTCGTAGACTGATCCTTTTGGTCCCTGAATGGTGACGACCCACTTGAACAAGTCCACTTCACTCTTGAGCTTGACACTGAAATTTATTTGAAATTAATTTAAATTCAAATACCAATGTAATTAGAGCAATATATTACCTGCAATTGGGTGTTGGATGCTTTGAGATTTCACTCAACTCCTTCTGTAAGCTGTAATCAGATTCAAATAAATTTATTAACATTTTAAAAGGGATTTGGGGATGGGTCGCTTTACCGTTGCATAGAGGCACTTTTGGCTTTTGTTATGTTTCCATAAGTGTTTGGCTGCTTGCCAACAGCAGCCTGAACCTCTCCTTGACCGTTAGACATCTCAGCTTAGCCCTTCTGGGTGATGAGCACTCCAATTGGAACAGTTCCTGTTGTGGACGTAGGGAAATAACAAATATTAAATCTATCCCTTTTACAAACATATATGAAGGAAACGCGAATGCATGATGTCAAAAGTTGTGTCCAATAGAAAGAGGATAGTAGGTAGTAATTGAAGCAAAATATCAGATAAATTGGAATTAGGAATTTGATTTGTCACTACTCGCTAGTTGAGTACTCAGGTAGAAAAGACTTGAAAGGAGAACTGGGAAATTACCAAGGAATGTCTTAAAGTAGTTGTCCAGTGACGAGAAATATACCTTGACGGGTAACAAGTGTGGATGGTTGCTAGCCCAAGGAACGATGTGAACAACGACGCGTCGTGCTTCGGGGCTGTACGAAAAACAATGAGTACGGACTGCTAAACAAATTTCCAATAAGATAAACGAAACAGGTATAATTTGGCTAGTTTTTGCTACAGTTTAGTGACAAGAGCAATCTATTACAACTTACGAGTAAAGGAAAACAAAGAGCGGGAGTAAGGGGAGACGACACCGCTTTCTGTCCTGCTCTGACGTAGGTGACGCGGTGGAGTGCACAAGAACGAGCAGTCGAGCACCCGGGACCCGGCAAAGGAAAAAGCTGATGAAGGGAGAGTGGGAGACGGAAAGACTGGCGGGGGGATGCGGTGGGGTGGTAACAAAAAGCAACATGGCTGCGTCACTCACTGCAGTGTGGTGGCGCCACTATATTTTTGTGCTTTTCGGCGGGACTTTTTAAACGACGAGCGAACTCTCAGCAGACCCTCAGAGAAAAATTACTCTGCATAGCACCGGCATTAAGCATGCGGTTTACAAATGGAGAAAAGCCTCTGTCTCGACTGAGTAAAAAAAAGCGATCAAATATTTCAATTGAACTGCCAGATAAAAATTGTGTTTGTAATTTGTCCTCTTCGTTAACATAATACGCAGTTCACAAATATAAAAAAATATGAATTTGTCTCCGTCATCGGTCGGGTTATTATACGTCGACTAGATCCATCCGTAATCGCACGCATCCTTAAATTTAACCAATACAATTATAGCTTTTATTTGTGGAGCACAAATTTCTACAAATATTATACCCAGAGCAAGGAAGATTTAAATTCAGTTGACGAGAAGATTTCAATTTATAGAGGGCGTATAAGCGTATTCTTTGGTGCACAGATTATTGTCCACTTTGGCCGGTCTAAGCTTATCCAACTCCAAAGCATCGTGAAATTCTAAATAAAATCGTGCTTAGGTTTAACACTTTTTCAAATATTATAATATAAATTAGTTATATTTATACCTGAAGCAGTGGAAACACCCCAAAGTGGACTGAGAACGAGAATGTAGAAGAAGCTACCAGAACTCAAAGCAGTTCCGGATAAATTAGTAATCCATTTAGCACTTAATAACGGTGCGGAAGAGATGGGTGCTGATTTCACGAAAACAGGCCAGTTTAATCCGCTCTTAATTATCGTTTTCTTCTCGTAAACTGTACTCATTAGTCCTTGCAACAACTTAAAGAGAAATAATTCAAATTTAGTTTCAAATTTCGTAAGCTAAATTTAACATGAATACCTGAGGATCGGCTCTAGAAGCACCAAGGAAAGAGCCAGGTGCGATAGTGAGCTGATTAGCAGCTAGGACGTAACCGTACCTTCATTAGGTAATATATTGTTGGCACCTTCTTTGACAGAAACTGCTAAGTGCTAACCTGTTTGGATTATATTATTAAACATTAAAAAACTGAATTACAAACTAGAATAATGGAAGGCATAATACCGATAGGGTGTTTTAGCTATAGTCTGGAATAAGAACCAAGTTCTTTTTTCACCGATGACGTAAGCATTATCCGAAGTTGATGTAACCGGATGGTAAGCCTGGGAACCGTTCATTCCATCTATCAATTTACGGCGGAATGCGCTGAACCATTCTCCTTCCGGTTCCAGATCTTCGTAATCCACCATCAAAGGATTCTTTATTACGTACACAAATATTATGTAATAAGCCTTTGAAAATACAAAGGATTGAATTTCAACTGACGTCGACATAGGAATGTTGTTGTTCTAATTTGGGATGAACGACGGCATATCCGGTGGGCATGACTGCCATTTTATATCCACCAAAACCGGGCTGACTGCCAGGTAGAGCAAGTTCAAAGGTAGATATCGGGATGTCCAATCCCGCAACGCCCAATATGGACTGACTCAGCTAAAATTATTGAAACAAAACGTATAAAATCATGCGATGACTTTTATTATAGAAATGTCATTGTCAAATTACCTTTCCGCCGCGCTGATAAGACAGGTTTATGATGAATATCACTGCGCCAGCGCCCTTAATAAATTGTTAGCATCATTCAAGATTCTTTGTTATTATTAATTTTTTTTTACGTAATGTAAGCTTACAGAAGCATATTTTTATGATAGACTCCAGTCGGCTTGAAACGAACCAAATTGGCTTGAAACAATATACTTGAAAAGAAATATTATAAATTATTTTTTTGCACATGACACTTGCAAGGATTGACCATTTATTACATCATAAATTGTGGATTGCAGAATGAATATTTGCTTAGTTTACTGCAAACATCATCTTTTATTTATCCCCTAAAAGACGGTAATTTCTTTACTTACATTCTTCGTAAACTTCCATGGGAATGTTCACTGTTGATGTGTTGAGAACGACGGGCATAGCACGCCCGCTACTTCGGCGGATTTTACGCGTCCAGCGAGAGAGGCTCCAATTTTTCTGTAGCCTCTTTTAGCACATCTTCACCGTGAACGGGCTCAATATAGAAAATCTGATTGCTTAATAGAGGACTTGATAAAAACAAATATGTTTTAAAGAAATTTGTTAACTCTTATAACTTGGCCCGTTTACTTTTTAGTGAGTTTTTCACGGCCGCTAGCCTCATTAATTAGGCTAACTAGTTCTTTCATTGTAATTTCCTGCCCCAGCTGGTCCAAGCTTTTTCAGAAAAAAAAAGTTTTATTCATAAGTGCTTCATTATTTATTAGAGGGGGAAGTACGCAAAACTCTTGGGACAGGGCCGAGGTCAGAACTGTCAGTACAGATGAAAGAGAGAGAGAGAAAAATGTGATACTAGAAAAGAGGCTTCCTATTTTGTTAAATTAAGTTAAATGTTAAGTTTGTTAAGTTAAATTAAATCATTGTAAAAGAAGCACTTTTATAGCACAAATTGCTTATCGCTGATGGCGTAACGAATTATCGATTCATTGATTACACAATCGAAGCTCTGATAACGCTCTACATACTCGCTATAGGTAAGTCTGCCCGATTGCGCAATCGTTTTCCCTTTTCATTAGTTACTTTCATTCATAACTTTAAAGATTAATTATTCAGTAATCATAACTTGTTACATAGGAGTCGAGAGAAATGGTAAATTCGAGTAATTATTACATTTTTGCATAAATTTGAAATTTGAATTTGTAAAAAAGTTTGCCAGGCCTTATCTTTCTATTTATCAACAACTGGAATCTGTCACCAGGTGTCCTTCCAACTCGCTATTATTCCCGGCTTCCAACCGGCAACCAGTGGTACAGCAGCAATTGTCGGTACTTTTCTAAACGTGTATCCCTTTTTTTAAAATAAAATAAAATTGAAACATTTGAGGTGAAACGAATGATATTCGTAAGAATGGAATCTTCCTACACCTACTCTCTGAGGCTGATGCCCGAGTCCAAATTTAGGACATCATTGAGGAAATGAGAGGTAAAATAACAAAAATCTCATTGGTTTGTTATTTATTATTTTTCAACTATTATGCTACCTTTTTCTAAGAAAATTTTAATCTTGCTGAACTAGGCAGTGACTCCCTGGATCAATTGATTGACAGTGTGGACGAAATCTTCACTGAAGGTAAGTTATCCTCTTATAAACCAATAGAAATTTTATATCTTACAAAATCTACATTTTATCTACAGTGGTGGATGACGGGGAGGAGAGTGGCACTTCAATTGAAGTCTCAGTGGCCAGGCTTGACATCCACACTTTCAGCCAACTGGCTTGGCAGTGCCACTTGAGAGTGAGACGAGTTGCCGCCAGCAACTGGGTGTTCAGAGCCAGTGATTTTGCCAACCGAATTGTAAGTCCCCCAATTTTCACTCCAATCAACATTTCACTAATAATCTCATATTTTACAGGTACGATTGCTTAATGTTGATGAAGGGAGCCAGTCAGAATCATTGACCAACACCACAAAGGCCAAACTGGATGCTAGGGTATACCAGTACTTAAATCGCTGCCCTCCTCTGAGGCCTCTTCTATCGGTGCCATCCAGCTGACTAAAGTTGAGACTGTCCAAAAAGAGAGGAAGCAGCGCCAACCGAAAGAGAAGCAGCAGGTAAAACTCACTTCTCTCTTTATTTGTTCAAATTAATTTAAGATTTTATCATTTTAAATTTCAGGCTGTGGTTGCCCAGAAGCCAAATAGGTTGACAGACATTACAGAAGAGGATCTAAATACGAAAGTATTGTGGCGAGTGGAACTCATCCGTAAGGAACTATGGAAACTCGTTAATGCTAATGTTCAATACCAACAGGAACTTCTTCTACTACTTCATCGTCCACCCAACTTCCTTTTCCAATACTGTCGAAAACCTGTTTAACGTCAGTTTTCTCTTGAGGAACGGCCTCGTTGCGCTCGTCAAAGGTAAATCAACTCTTTAGTATTCTTGTTTACTTACATGTATTTATTATACAACGACGTGACTAAAAACCAATTAATCTTGGCATTGGACTATGCCATGTGGAAGGTTTACATTACTCGCTTGTCAAATTCAATTTTATTCCCCTTATTTACAACTTTGATATTTTTAGGAGTTCGTGGAAGAATTGGGTTTGACCGAGGCCCTCATCCTCACCGCTGAAGGAAGCCGTTATTGATAATATTGAAGCAAAGGAAGCTGCTGAGTGCTGACCGGGTTTATACCGGCCCCGGCTCATCCCAAAATGAGCCCAAGAAGAAATCCTGCCGCGAGTAAAGTAATTCTCCCCTCTTGAAGCAATGTTTATGATAAAGATATACTTGTGTTTTCTAACAGAAAACTTTGGAGCGTATTGTATACATCTTTTTGGAACCTAAAAAATTGTTGTTAACTCGAGTGGTTCAATCATTTTTACCCTGAATAAACTTTTTTTGCTTTTTGATTGCACAACATAAACAGCATTTTGAGCGCATTGCGTATGTGTTCATACAGCGCTAGAGAGAGAAACTATTAAGCCTCAATCAGTCGGTGACTGGATATGTTACTCTGGAGTCTGGACGAAAGACAGAAGACCGCAATTGTATCGAGCTGGAACGGTACCAAAATAGTATCTATAACATCTACGTCCTGCGAAAATGAAAGCGGTTTTCAATCTAAAATCCATACGAATGAAAAAATAGTTCGTCGATCGTTTTCCTGCGTATACCATTAACAAAAATCATAAAGAGGAGCAAGAAGGGGAGCTGAATGTTCTCGGGACGGACTGAGTCCTCCGACTTAAGAATAACTATTTTTAAATCGATGTGTTTGGGGACGGAAGTAGACTCCCTCGTTCTATATCAATCCTGGCGGGAAAAAGGGAAGCTGAGCGTCGCAAAAAAGTTTGAAAGACATCATCTTTTCGTTTTTATTTTAACGATCCGGCTCATCTATTCCGCCGGAATTCAACATCATCTTGTATCGAAGGTAATGATGCGCATTCCCGCAGATTTTATTTTAAAATTCTGTAGTGTTGTGCTCAAATACGGGTGTGATATCCACGCCCTTTCTAATTAATGAACATGGTGAAAGTGATAAATTTCCGCTCTAGTTGATGTGGTCACTTTTTTTGAGCCTGTCCGGAAGTGAATAATAATATTGATCCCCTATTTAATTTAATAGGAACGGTTTATTCGACAAGTTACATCTCCTCTAGTCACTCCAAGTAAAAATTGAAATCTAATTTTATAAAGAAATAAACAAGTTTATTTATTTAGATAATAATTAGATCAGTGCACAATCGGGAGCGGTCGTGAGTTGACGACGCACGGCACTGCGGCTGGAATCTGACATTAAGTAACTCAACTGTTGGATCCAGCCGATTCAATGGACTTGAATTACTGAGAGCGGATCGTCAGTAAATTAGCAAAATCACGCTGGAACGAGTAGATGTGAGGGTTGAATTTGAGCGCATCGAAGATAGGATCCAGTTCGATCTCCCGGAACCAAAAGCGGATTTGAGTGCTGATTTTTGGTTTGGAGAAATCGCCATATAGGAAGACTCGAGCAGGGATGATGGACTCGTCCTCTGAGTGACAATCTTGGCAGTAATATCCGCCGGTGAAGCCGCAGATTTGGAAGGGTCCGTAGATCAGTCCTATCGGACGAGAACAGTCGGCGCAACGGTAGTCTTGTTTAACTAGTCCCCGTTCTGGATTCATTTTGCGTAGCATATCGGAAAAGGGAGAGCCTAGCTTCTCTTTGTCACCTATGGTAAACAAAAAGCAGAATTAGATGATTTAAATTTAATTTGATTTGAAATTGGGTTTACCAGAAATGTGCTCAAATCCAGGTGATGAATCTTTGGAGGAAGAGGCTGATAGAGGTAGCGCCAAATCGGGAGATTTCACCATGTTCAGATTGGAGTAGTTCACTAGGAGATCTTCAAACGTACAGGGACTCTCTCCTCTCTCTGCCGGTGGAGCAGGTTCTTTAGCTGGCTCGTTAACGGGCTCTGGAGAAGGAGTTGGTTGCTCCATTTCGGCTTGGATAGGCTCCTCTTCTGGCATTGTAGAAGATGTAAAACAAGTTGGACTAGGAGCTCTCTTAGACCGCAGCTGAGTCACCAAGTTATCACCCAGTAATGGATTTTTATCTGGTAACGATTGGGAGAGCCGATGATCTTCAATAACTGGTGGAATAGAGATGGTAGTTGATTCTAGAGGAGGAAGGATACCACTGGGTATGTTCCTCTCTGATTCCAGGATGAGTCGGAAGGCAAGATCTTCGTCAACTTTCGGGATGTTGGAAGTCGGTGAGGTTCGAACAGGTTTGCTAAGTTGAAAGGTTTCATCTTCGTCCGTGAAGCAGAGGGCAGAATCAACACCTTGGACATAGACTTCGTGAATGAGGGGAGTCGGTGGGCTCCAGATGCCGGCGAGTAGGAGAGGCGTAGTGCTCCAGTTGTTCAACATGTTGCTATTAACAGCCTGTAAAAATAAGAATAATTAAGAAGTTGTCATTTGAAAATTAAAGTTTAACTAAAATACCAATCGGAATTGAAGGATTTCGAGGCCATTGAGTAATTTTTGAGCGATATCCAAATGTTCAGGGTCTCTTAGAAAGGCCTGCCGGTCGTAAAAATCGTTGAGGAGCCTTCGTTCACCTGCCAAGACGTCCAGGTAACTCGAGAGCATCCCATCATTGAGCACAAAACGTATCCAGCCTCTACATCTTCCAATATCCGACCTCAACCAGGGGCAGCTGTCGTTCAGATACTCCAGAGAATGTCGGTGAGAGAATCCCAGTAGAAACGGCCAAAAGTTGGGCGAGGGCTGCCTTACTAAATCTCCAGAAAAGACGCTCGAAACTTTATCCACAAACGAATCCCTCAATCGGCGAATTAATATGGCTTCGATAACGCAACATAAGGTGTGGGCGGCTTTACTAGATCCTTCAATGACCGCATCGGCCGCTTGGTACTGCAGCTGCCTATGAACTTCCCTCACCGCCTCCCCTAAGTAGCCAGTTAAGGTAGTGTTGATGAGTTGATCATAGTTGACGTCATCTTTGCTCTGTTCTCCTCTTTTCCACATTCTTCAAGCAGTCCGTACTGTCGTAAGATGGCCACGGTTTCAGCACTGGCGCAGCCGGGCCGAATAATGCGGTACCGGCCGGGAGTAGAGAGATCAACGACTGTCGAACCGAGCCTGGCAGAGGGGCTGTCTGGAATAGCTCCTCCGTCGAAAACAGCTTCTAATTGCGGCCAGATATCCACAAATTCTTCAATAGATAAAGTACTCTGAGCTCCACTATTATTAGCACTAGTGAGAGCTAGAGGTTCACCACAGATTTCAACCAACTGGCGGACAAACCAAGAGTCTGGTATACGAATACCCACAAGATCCGTTTCAGGGTTGAGCTCTGGGTTGAGAGCCGGGCTCCTTTCAAACACTAGGGTAACTGGACCCGGTAAAAGTTGAATTTTAACAGTTGGTTAGACACTGTAACACGTCCCCACTTTGTAACTTGGTCAATATTGGACACACAAATGGCCACTGGCTTCTTCACGTCCCGCACTTTGATTGTGTAGAGCTTCTTGATTGCCAGTGAGCTCTGGGTGAGGCAGGTGAGGCAGGCGGTGCCGTAGAGAGTGTCGGTAGGGAGGGCGACACTCGGCTGCCCGTTTTAAAATGGCTGTGGACTTTTGGGGTTCCAGCAGAGTGACAAGTGTTTTTCATAGTTTTTCTAATCCCTCCAGAAATTGTTGCACTCCTGGTTGCAGCATTTATAGAAGGTGGTCATGGGCTCATCAGCAGATCTGGTCTGAAACTGCATGAAGAAGGCCCTGTTGTGACTGCACTTGGCTGGAAAAAAAAGAAAAAAAGATGTGATTATTGAAAATGAGTGAAAAATTAAGAAATGGTTACCGCAAGCGGCTTCAATAGAGTCAACATTGTCCCAAGCAGCAGCTCCTCCAAGGACATCATCAACTTCTTTCAGTTTCGGGAAGATTTTGGTACCAACTTTCCTGGTGATGTTGAAGATGTAGGGGCAGGTCCGGCAGGCGAAGCGAAAGCAGCTGGAGCCCTCTTCAACACCCAGAAGATTGCCACAAGTAGGACAGAACCTCATGATGAATTTAAATGGAGTTTCAGCTTAAATATGGAAATATTTCTACCCTGAGTGAAATGGGATAGCCAGGGTAAATTGGGATAGCCAGGGTAAATTGGGATAGCCCAATTCGTAAAAAAAAAGGAAAAAAAAATTAAACGTCCGAACTTACATAACTACATAAGGTCCTTATAAAAGCATCCCAATGCATGAAAAAAAAAATTTACGTCTGCCGATCCGCCCACTTAATAAGGTCCTTATGCAGAGCCTTATGTAAGCGGAGCACGGGGGCAGCCGCCACTGAATCACTTAAACAGCCCTTGTAACAGATGGCGGGTCATGCGCTTGAAAACAGCGTGAAAGTAGAGAAATTGCCCGTCGCCGTCGCTACCGTTAGGAAGCAATTAGGTAATTGTTGTTGACTGCAACTTGAAAAAAAAATGGCTCTGCTCCTCGACTGACAGAAGACTTTCCGCTTACGAGAAAAAAAAGTTCTCAATTTCCACTATTATGTATTGTTCAAAAATAACTCACAGTACGATTGCAGTCGTAGCTGCAAAAGAGTGAGACGTAAGAGGGAAACAATACAATAAAACGAACTCCCGTTCCCCCGATATCTGCCTTTTTTTTTGTTCCTCCCTTTAAATCGTCCAATTTTACAAAACATTCAGCTTTCTGGCAAAGAAAGTAATAAAGAAAACAAGAGGAAAAAAGATGTTACTAAAACAACCGAAAATTAAGTTTCCAAAGAGATAACAGATTTTCTTTTTTTCTGGGAGGATGGGCCGTCTTCATCACTATCTGCATCAGCTTTGTCACCGCGCTTCTGGGCTTTCTTCAACTTTTCAATTCGGAGTTTGAGTTCCGTGAATAGCGAACTCTCCTTGGCTGACTAAATTGAGAGGAGGAAAATTATTTGATGTTTCAATATTGTCACGAATATAAAAAGATGTATTTTCTTAAATCATTTAGAATTAAGTATTTTCTATTCAAGTCTTTCTGAGAGAACCCTCTTGGGTATCTTGTCCTCTTTCTTTATAAAGATTCTTAGTAAAGTGAATGTAAGTGACCTCGATTACGTTTCACATGAATTGTTATTGAAATAAGTATGTCATCGGTCCCTCGATAATTAAGAGTGACCGATAAGACTTTCTACATTCCGGGTTAATTACTCTTCCCGAGAACTGAGACTTATCTTTTCTATATAATGTCATGTATACGTTGATTATAAAGATGTATTCTGTGTAAGAAATGTAGACTCTCTCTGACCTTCGAGGTTAAAGGAGGTCACTCAATCTACTATAAAATGTGGCCGTTTGGCCTTTTACTAATACAGTCAGTTGGATAGAGTCAACGAAGGTGCACGTGTAGTTCATTTTCTACACGTGACAATATTCGATAATTAATAATTTAAACAGATTCAATAAAACAAACCTTGAAACGGAACGAGTGAACACCTCCATCGTATTGAGCATTGAAAAGAGTTTCGTTTTTAGGAAGTTCTCGTATTGCCATCTCGGCCCAGATCTTGAAACACATAATAATTAATATTTTTAATATTATCAGTTGCAAACAAACAATATTTATTGAGAATACATACTGGAGAATTAATTCTTAGGGTACCAGTACGCTCTACACGCATGATAATCCTTGATCGGACCACGCCATCGTCATCTGCCATTCCGTCATTGAGAGTTAATGTGCCAGTCGCGCATAATTTAAATAATTCTAAAGGTAATAAAATTATTATAGGTTAATCAGTCATCTCTCCTAATGAATAGAAAATAATTTATGTACGGTCGCTCCGGTCGAAACGGTAGAGCTTCCCTTCGACTTCCACAATTCGGATTTCTTCCTCCTCACCGGTAACGGGTTCCTCAGGAGCCACATCGTCCCAAGGATTTGGTTCTGGTTCAGCAAAAGGTCTAGAAGTCGCAGACCAAGCGATGTTCACAGATCTACCGGCGTTGAATCCACCGGGAACCGGAAATTTAGCGGCAGTACCAGGTTTACTGACAGAAATAAACTGGCTGAAGCCAAGAGTTTCATTTCCGTTCACAGCTAAATCTGATCCAGCAAACTTATTGATGATTTCGGAAAGAGCAGCTGAAGTTTCTGAAAATGAAAAGTATGACACATGTATGAGAAAATTGTAATAATCGCGTGAGAGGAGCCGCAGACCCACCAGTGTTCGCAGATCTACCGGCGTTCAATCCACCAGGAGCAGAAAAATTGGCGACAGTCGTAGTTCCGTTGTCATTAGAACTAAACGGGCTGAAACCACCAGAGCTCTGCGTACCAACAAATAGGGTCGATTCTTTCTGGATAATGTAATCGGACAAAGTACGCCCATCCTCAAGCTGTGTGCCAGCAAAGCTTAGCCGCTGCTGATCAGGAGGAATACCTAAATGAAAAATATATATATTAGTAACAATATTTCAGGTAGAAAGAGTTAGTAATTTACCTTCTTTGCCCTGAATCTTTGCCTTGACATTCTCGATAGTGTCTGAAGGCTCAACTTCCAGGGTGATGGTCTGCCCGGTGAGAGTTTTAACAAAGATTTGCATCCTGTCTTGTAAATGAAAATAATTTCAAGTTGAGATGACACAGCATTGGATATGAAAATGAAGGCACGAGACATTTAGTCACAAACAAATGACTCCATGAGTATTGAGCAGATAATGTGTTTTCAAGCAATATTATTACTCAAAGTTAGAAACAGCAGTTAAAACATGGAAGCTTGTAAAAGTTAAAACTATGGAGGTTTAGTTGTGAAGGGAAAATAGCTGTAATCACACAACGTCTGGAAAATTAGTAAAGTCTTCAATAGACGTGACGCAGCAATATGGCGGCCTAAGACAATTGCATGTCCGGAAACACCCACTTTTCTCAACGAATTCAACAAAATTCAGCCCCACAACTTCACAGTTCACGTCACGTAACGATGCACAGTTGAATAATTGAAAAACAAAACAATTTTACTTACGAGATAATTCAGTTGATAAGCGATAAAAGTTTTTAGTAAACAGACAGACTGCAGTTCGTGCGACTTGTCGACTCAAACACTGGTTGACTGGGGGCTAGATTGAAGCAATATCGCCAATATGGCCGACGGGCAGCCGGTTTATTCAGAAATTCAGGTTTTCCTGCAGAGAAGCGAGGCAACTCGCGAGTGTCCGAGAAGTCGACTCTGAAGTCGTCGATACGAGGCGTTGATTAGTTCTTTTCTTGGTTCCTCCTTTTCTTCCCCTCCGGCAGAGTGCCCTCTGGAGGGATGGATATCCATTTGTACAAAATTACGTAACTAAAATGAAAAAGCGCTTTTCTACGGGTAAATCTATCGTTTTTTTTTAAGTAAATGAAACTTGAAGCAAATAATAATTAATTTAACGTAGAAAATCGTCGGTCGATTCGTCATCCTCGGCAAACATGAACCGTGGCTTAAAGAACGTCAAAACTCAAAATACACAGAAACTAGGCTATCACTATATCGATCTTTTTTTAGTTTTATTGAAGAGATTTTATTTTAA
This sequence comes from Chydorus sphaericus, assembly GCA_030141595.1. Taxonomy (NCBI): domain Eukaryota; kingdom Metazoa; phylum Arthropoda; class Branchiopoda; order Diplostraca; family Chydoridae; genus Chydorus; species Chydorus sphaericus. The sequence goes on along the minus strand of CM057934.1, from coordinate 6,678,204 downwards.
TGAACAAGAAAATGCGAACGACAACCATCCGTATACGAGGAAATCTTTCTAGGATATGGCGCTGCCTTGAATATAATCCAGTTCATGTCAACGCACTTGGTTTCTATCGGAAGCGTCAAGAAGAAGTGGTCCTCTCCTTCGGCGTGACCTCGGTAGATGATATTCATGTCAGCGGCCGATAGACGTTTTATAGTGAAAAGGATCTGCGTCTGTGTAAAATCAATGAAATTAAAAAAGTGCCTGTGAAAACAAAATCACAAATAAATACTGGAATAAAATGAAAAGAAGAAAGAGTATGATACGCACTGATCTCTCTGCATCTTGTCGATTTTACGCTCAAGCTGTTGAATGTCTTTCTCTTTCATCTTGATAGCTGGGCTGCTCTCTTCTAAAAGAGTGACGTAAAGAAGGATTTGGTCCTTTCCAGGAACGGGCAGCTTTAAAATGAATCCTGGGACGTCAACCGTTTCTTGATCCGCTAACTGGAGAGGGTCTGGGTGGTTAGCGAAGACACCCATCGGATGCGGACCGACATGCGGTTTCTCGCGCGTGTGGAAGACCTGATTTGATGATTTGTCGTGATTAAACTCATCCGCTAGAGGAACCTGTTGAGAATAGAACTTAGTAAATAATTTTTCTTAAACTGAAAGAAGTTTTAGTTACCTGTGGACTGAGACAACTGGCTAAGATGAGTTTAAGGAGCACCAGATCCTGACGGGATGTGGCGGCCGATGTAATTCCACTGAGTAAAGAGCGCACTGTCTCGGGATCGTGTTGAAACCGAAATTCAACGTCTCGGATATCGATATTACTTCCAGTAGGGATCTCCATCATTTTATCAGGATTATTATCATCGGTCATCTTCCATACCTTCTTTGTTCTCGCCCAACTTGAGAACTTTGCGCTTCCGTTGACTAGACCTTATGTAATCCCGTATCAAAAAGCGCAAATGCTTAACTTGTCCCTATTTTCAAAATAGATTTAAAATATTGATATAAATTAAATTAAGTAAGAATTAATTTACGTGTCGAACGGCATGCTGCGAGGAACTACTTTGTTCAGTTTTCTGTCCCGGAAGAGGTCTAGGATCAGCTAGAATACGACGGAACTTCTGCCGCAGCTTGGTCATCTCGTAAAATCGTTGCTCTTCCAGTGCGCGTTTCTTGCACCACTTTTGGCTCGTATAAGCCGCACTGTTCTTCGCCGTTATTTCCAGCCAGACCCGGTAGGTATTGAGTGATGTAAAAGGATACCTGAGATCTGAATCTAGATCTCTTCCGGCTGATTCACAATCCGAGTCTCTGTACGCCCCGTTCGTGAAAGGCTTTTGGACTGAGAGGACGGCGGCCAGGAGTAAGGCGGCTTCAACTTGACTAAAGATGGAGCCCATCAAAAGCATCTTATTGCCTAAAGTGATGTCGACAGGGAAGTTGGATGGACAGCGGTCTATAGCCGTCAACTTTTCATTCACTGTCAGTCCATCTTTTTCCTTATTAAAACAGAATTAAAAACAGGTGCCGGGACAGCCGTCAGCCGGGTTGTTGGCAAAGAGATAAAGAGAGCGCAGCGCCGGCGCCGCAGCATCCAACGAGGAAGAGGCTCAGACGCTCAGTGAGATCAGCTGTTCATCACACCCGGTGACATCTAGCGATCTTTTTTAGAAACCAAAAAATTTCCAAAACATTTTTTTATTCATGTACAAGTTTCACACTTTCACTTTGATATATTGAAAAAATATTGGTACTGCATAATAAAATATCAAGACATCTTTAACCCTCTTAGCAAACATGCAACATTAACAAAAATTGAAAAAACAATAAGGGCAAAACAAACAAAATTAAGTTTTGTTCCATAAAGCTAGTTATAATAATGCAGATTGCAGTCACAGAAAAAATCGATGAAGTTAGAGTAAATTCATTAAACTGAGCTATCGTCTCTTCAGTCTTCACGCCTCTCCTCTAAATGTGCTAAACTCCGAAGGGCGTCGGTTTCAAAGACACCGCCGGGTTTGGGTTGCTCTCCATTGTAGCAAACTGTCGTAATAAGACTGATGGCGGATTGCTGCTCGAGTTCCCTTCCAACCAGCTTCGTGAATAATCACCCATGGCAGCTCTCCAACTCGAATTTCAAGTGATGTTCTCTTCTTACTCCATCTTTTGACTAAGAAGAATTTCATCCCGGGAAGGAGATGAAGCTGGACACGGTGATACTCCCAGTACAGAAGACGTAGCTGGAATCGGCGTAGAAATTGGCGCTTTCTTAGGGAACGGGAACGTCTGAACTACCCACTGTGTCAAATATTTAAAAAGAAATAAGAATTATAAAATGTTGAAGGTTGGTGGAGTTGAAAATAAAAGGCCTTACCACAGGAAACCCAAGGAATCGCTGCTACTAAAGCCGGCTACGTCAGACGTCGTCCGTGCCAGAGGTGGCGCCGTCGTCAATTCCACTCCTCCCATGATGCGATGCTTCTTCAACAGAAGAGGAGGAAGGCCAGAACTTTCTGGGAATTATGGTTGGATCGCTTCCAGAGGAGACTGTACAGAAGCTGGGCCAGAAGAAAATCGTCCAGTAATCTGCCTTCTTTCAATACTGCACCAGAATGGGTCAACGGTGGCCACCACACCAAGTCAACTCTGATTGCTACTTATCCCTCTTGATTGTAAAAAGTTTCTAAAACAAAAATAATGAATAAATTATTGGATAAAGTGAACATATTATGGCACAAAATTACCAGCAAGCTGGAGAATGAGGTAGCAGCATCTGAAAGTGTAGTTATATTGAACCTAACAAGCCAAAAACTTCCGTGAGAAAAAAAATAGTTAGCAACAGACTTTTAACTATTTATTTTAAGAGCTACCTGACACAAGGCTCTGCTCTAAATACGCTGGAGGTCGTCGGTTTATAGGCATCGCCGGGAATGGGTTGCTATCCAGAGTATTAACCAAGTCGTAGTTGCTGGCCGCAGCAGTAATCAGTGGCATCAAAAGATCCTAATGCGTGCTTGCTCTGGACCTCCACCAAACGACAACACACTCGATCACATCAAGATCCCTTTCAACCAAGGTTTCCCACCCTGTTCACTTTCTCCAAGCTGACATTGTACAACCAACTCCTCCATCGGGAAGATCTGAAGAAGGACACGGCGTATCTAATAGGTTGGAAGGTAGTGCAGGAGCCAGCTTGAAAGAGGCGGCTAATGGTGTTGCCGACGATTCTCAGCTTCCTATTCAGGACCAATCTTTAAGGTAGCAGTTGTCTTCCTTAAATAGATAAGCGAGCCAAAAGTTGTCAAGGCTCACTAGCTGAGGGAATTGTAGGAAGAGATATCTAAAACCGTAAAAAGAGGCAAAAATTAAACTAAGTTACAATGTTTAGAAATAGTTAAAGGAATCTAACCTACAACAGTAAAGATTGAGTTCCCAATAAGAAGCTGAGAGGAAAAGCAACACCGTAGCAGGCATCTTTAAAGGTGACTACAACCAGCAATACCGTCCAAACTGCTGGGAACGCCGTCGTCTACACCACATCTCCCCAGAAGAAGAGCTATGGCTAAGCAAGACCAGAAGGAGGAACAGAACAAGCCACCAAACCGAGTTGAAGAACAGCCAGAGGTGACCGAGGAAGCATCAGTTGGTGGAGGACACGAAGATAGGACGCTTCGCTTGCCTTTAAGTTGATTTGATATCGATTCTTAAATTTAAAAAGAGAGACGATCAGATATGCAAACGAGTTATATGATGGTGATGATCGACTCATTTGACCTTAGAATTTGAAGATGACCCCGTCGATTGAAAAGAAATGTGCAAAAACAGCAAACCAGCAAGCACCCTGCATGAAATAATGTTGTGACGCGTTAGTCACAGAGATAAAAAGAGGCAATATTACAGAGAAATTGAGAATCAGATTCATCTACATAAAATTCAATTCTAGCCACGGTTTACCGACGCGTTAACACAGAAAGTTAAACTATACTGACGAAGTAACCAAAGGAGGAGGTGCATACCGGATGTGGGGAACTGTAGCAGAAGTGATCGACAGAAAATGACTCCTATTGCTCACTTCGGACCGGAAACAAGCTCATTCCCGCTTCCTGCTCAATTAAAATTTTCCGGCCTTGTTGATGATGAATCGGCTTTACAACCGGGAGATTTCGGTGGTGGACACGGCACCGAATGATACTCGGAAGAGGTCGCTAGAGCAGGCTTGGACGGGGGGACTGGCGATAACGACAGGGGATAACTCTTTCCATTTGGCAGACAACTTTTTTGTAGAACGTGAAACGCTTCCGATGGTTGGGCAAGATGAGTAGAAGCCGCAGTCACGCGACTAACAGTTGTAAGGGAAACTAAGTTTTCTCTGAAAGCGAAATTAGATGTAATGAATTACGTGATGAAAAGAATTCTAATTTAACACTTACCTGCGATAGATAAAATCTCAGCAATTTTATAGTTCCACGGGAGTAAAACTATAACCGAAAACCTGTAAAATAAAATTGAATTAAGGATTTAAAAAAAAAATAGGTTTGAACGTTTAAAGCAGGAGGCACTCACCACAAGCGAAGTGAAATTTCCCGGAAAACGTGTTCAGTCAGTAACGGTTGGTTCTACCCAAACTTGAACAGCAATCAAATGCTCTTCGCAAACCTTATGCATAAAGGTAGACGGACAAAAAGTTGAAGAATCCACAACGTTATAGCCTCACGCCAACGAAAGCCGGCTAATGCCAAGTCTTCCGGATCTCAAAGAGCGTCGTCGTCAACACGAGAACCCGCTGGTGGGAAAACCCTGGTTCAACACCAACGCGAACGCATAATTCCATTTGAACAGCCAGAGGGGATGAGAGAGAAGCCGGTCGGAAGTGGCCAAATGGTTTCATTCAACATCTACCACTTCTGAAACAACTCCTTCTATCAGAACAGGACATGTTTCCAACTGAAAAATAAAATAAAATGTAATAACCAATTTTTTTCTATTAATGAGAATATAAATAACAAATATATATTAAATAAAAACAGCCCATTTCCTGATAGAATTATATTTAAATCCCGCCTCTGACAAACTGCATAATTTTAAATGTACAACATTTCCTATAAATATAATACAATAATAATTAGCCTTTCAAATAAATCAATAATATTTTAAATTTCCTGAAAAATATTACACAACAATATAAAAAAAAATAATTGAAATTTCCCCAAGAGTTAATCTATTTTCTGGATCCTTCAGAAGTAAGGAATATTTACAAATATTCAAATTAAAGCAAGTGCAACATTCTTCAGGCAAAATAATGTCTACACCTTACCCAGTCCCAACCACTAAATTCTACTAATAAACAAAATTAAAGGATATCCAAATGATAAACACCTCAGTAATCGTAGTAAAAAGACGGGTTCAGATCCGGTTCCCTCATCCATCATGGAATTGGGCAACATCAGCAGCTTCCTCTAACTGAATTTTAAAAAATGAAATAAAATTTATACCAATAATCAGAAAGTTTTAAAATTAATTTAAATAGCTTACATACTTTATCTACTAGCACAAACTCCTAGGGTTGTGTCTGTCTTGAGTGGTAACAGTTAGCTGATTAAAAGCCAGTAAAATGATGGGCGATGTGGGTTTGCAGTGCAGAATATGGATGACCGGAATCAGTCTACCAGTAGTGCCAAGATTGTACAGCGAAAAGATGTGAACATCAAATTGTTACAGAATTATTGGGCAATCTAATTGTTTTTGAGCTACCTGTGTGGTGTGAGAACTGGACTAGTAGAAGAGCACCAGCCTGCTGAAGCCTTGGCTGACTCCCAGGTCCCGGCCAGAAGAAATTCTCCACCAGATATTCACTCGAGCCAACTTTTTTCACCTTGCTCTACTATCAGAAATCTTGAACAGAAGTTAGAGGACCTGAATAAACAGATGAAATGTAAATGATTATTACTTTTGGTGCATTTCCTGGGTGCATAAATGAAATTCAAAATTACAGATATGTAACAATTGCCATGACAAGCTTACCGCGTTTACTTGACAGCCCACTTAGTGTGCAAGAATTGTAAAACACTGTGAGGTAAAGATATGGGCTGATTGCCATAACATTTGTGGATACGAAAAAGGGAAATAGAATCAAACACTTTCAACAACAGGCAGCCGTAACTGGGAGACGCTAAAGGCAGATGTGAGCTGTCATGGCGGCTGGCGCAGCCGATTTGGGGAAGAAGGTAGTACTAAGCAGGAACTTTTCTCTCAAGCGCACCACTATAGCCGGGAGGGATTTAGATACAATTACCATGGTGTAAAAATTCTTCACTATGCAATTACGTATAATTTCTATCTGCCCTCTCTAAAGACATCTGAACTACAATTGTTGGAAAAGTGACTTTATTAGCATCAATTTTTTACTATTCCAAAAAATACAGCTTTCTCAATGCTTACCGTGTTTTTCCTTTTATTTTGTTTTATTGAAACGATTACCAAACAAAGTTGAGTGTCGTCAGCGACTTAAACCAGAGTTTATGGGGGAATTCAAACAGATTTTTTTTTTTTTTTTATTAAGATATCAGACGATGATTTGTTACATTTAGAAAAAAATAGCCTTCGCCACAAACTTTTCAGGTAGAGCAGTGGGTAGAAACTGCAAACGACGGGCGGTAGTAGTCAACACTCAGTACCGATATTTCAACAGAAACTTTTTTTTTTACTATTTCGAATTTTCAAAAATATATCAGAAGCTTTAACACTTAAATTTTGCGATACTTCTGACATTTATTTATGCTAAATACGACTGGGATCAAAAAGAAAGAAATATTCAGTAAAAAATCAAAACATTTCTAGAAGATTCTGGCCGTAAGTCTGGCAACAAAGGAAAGTCCAAGGAGCAGACGCCTTTTAGGCTAGACAGATTGTAAACATCAACGTGATTACGTGAATCGGGATTTTTCTTCAGAGGGTTTATATTGCGTAGAGCGTGAAAAGTTCCTAATTGACCACACTTATTGGTAAATTTAATCACTTCGTCTAAGAACAGTGAACATCTTTTTTCACTTGCTACACAGCTAGAGCCATATAATCATCTCTATAAGAAATAGTAGTAGGAATATATAAATAAGGTAGGCTCTATTCTTTTTTTCCCTTTGTTTACTGTTTATAATTTTAAATATGAAAGTACAACATGAGAGAAATGATACACTTATGCTGTTCTTTCTTTTTCTATCAATGACGATTCCTCATTGTATAATATTGAGCTATTACATTGAAATCATTGAAAGAAATTCCATTTCTGAGCTAACTCTAACTCGCTGGGTCATTTTTGTCTTTCTATTAGGAGATGTCATCCCTGGTTGGACTTCGCGTCGTCCGAGGACCGGATTGGAAATGGGAAAATCAAGACGGTGGTGAGGGCAATGTTGGTACCGTCATCCACACTCCGAAAGTCGTACTTAATCAGTTAGGACCGAGAACGGTCTCGGTTATTTGGGACTCGGGAATCAAAGGGCATTACAGAGCCGGACCGAAAGGATCTTACGATCTACGAGTAAGTCTTAATCCCCCTTTAAATATTGTTTTATATAACTTATTTCTTTTCTTTTTGGCTTATTAGATTTTAGATGAAACAGCTGTAAGCCAAGATGATGAGAATGGAAAGGAAGGTATGATCGAATTAATAGGGATTTTCCCTGGAGCAGAAGTTGTCCAAAGTTCTCTTTGGCCCTACCGTAGAGAGGTGAATTAAATGCCTATATATTTTAAAATATTAGTTTTTTAATTCCAAATTTTTCGTCGCTATTATATAGGAAACAAACCATCGTTTTGGAGTTGTTATTCCTGCTCCCGAAGGAAAGGGACCCGATGAAATCCTTGTAAATTGGATCACCACCGAGGAAAGAAGCTTTGAAAAGCGTTACCATCGTGGAAAATTGGCCATTTGCGCAAAGGAAATTGTTTCCGGTGGATTTTACTCTGCCGAATTGCTACCTGTCGTTGAGATCCTCGTTGACGAAGATCCTCTTGCTCCTAACCCATCAGAACTATCATTTTCCATTGGAGATAGAGTCCTAGTCGATCCCGAAATTCTTAAAAAGGAAGCGCTACAACCGGTTAGTACAAATTTATTATTATTTTAATATGATTACTTTTTTATACTTTTTTATGATTTCAGTGGATTGGAAGCCTCGGATCGGTGGTCAAAATCAAAGCTGGAGCATCAGAAATTCACGTCATGATGAAACCTCCAGGCCTAGACAGTATTCGACGATTCCAGCCGGTCCACCTCCGGAAGATGAACAAGTTTTCCATCAACCAAATCGTTAAAATCCGGAGCGACTGGTTAACAATCAAAGAAATTGACGAAGAATTTGGCCAAATTCAGCTTAAAGAAGAAAAGGTTTAGTTTATATACTTTCATTCCTTCATCTTAATTTTATTTAAATTATTATTTCTTTGCCAGCTTGAAAGTTCGGTTGGGCGCGTAACTGGAATCGACGTGAACGATGCTGACAAAGTTTTTGTCCAGTTCGATCGAGAGGAGATCTACGATTGGCTAGATAAGGACAAATCCCTTCCTTCCGGATGGATGAAAGAATTTCAAAGGATTCAGCCAATTTTCGACAAGGAGATCAAGGCCTGGATCGAAACAGGATCGCATCTCTTCTTGAAGGCTATTGAAATTGGCGATCTTAAGAGTGCCCAAGTTCTTTACAAGAAGGACAATGCCGTCGTCAATGCTGCCCGAAGTTCGGTTGGAAGGACGGCCCTTCACTTCGCATGTATGAGAGGCCAAAAGGACATCGTCAGATGGCATCTAGATTATGTCAAGATGAATCTAGAAAAGCCAGACAATGATGGCTCAAGGCCAATTCATCATGCTGTCCAGCAGTAATATATTGAATTACAATTTTATAACCCTAATTAAATTTAAAAATGTTTCTCAGGTGCCAACCGGAAATACTGGAAATCCTCATCGAAAGAGGAGCTCAGCTGGATGCGCTTAATAAAACGAAAAAGAGTCCTTTTGACATCGCCATCTACAATCAGTTTACATCTTGTGCACGGCTTTTGATCCAGCACGGATGTAATGTCAATCTAAAGGTACTTATACATCTGTTTCCTGTAAAATAAAATAATAAGTTACAATTGTTAATAGGACACCACAGGAAGAACTCCGCTTGTGACTGCCATCCATTTTGGAAGGATCCAGGCGATTCAGATTCAGATGCTGGCATCTTCCGGCAGGATCGACTGGAGGATCAAGGATCGGGACGGATTCAACGTGCTCCATCTTGCCGTTATGAAAAACGATTTAAAGTAGGTTATCTACTTTTTTTTAAGTGTTGTATTCAATGTGTTCTAACTTTTTCCGGATTTAGGGCGATCCATTATGTTCTTAAATACATGGACCAGGATCTAGGATTGGAGCTCATTCCGGAGACCCAGAGTACAGTTCTTCATCACGCTTGTAGCCAGCGAAATTTTGAAGTAAATATTATGCAACGAAATCATCTTTTAAATATGGTAATGTTAATTAAATGGATCTATTACAGGCTTCAAAGCTGCTGCTGGAACATTACATGGAGGTCCCTGATCAAACTAGCTCAAAGAGACTAATAGAGGCTAGGGACCCCTCTGGAATGACAGCTCTTTTGGTCGCCGTAGATCTAAGAGATTACGCCCTCATTGAGTTGCTAATTGGGGCCGGTGCGGATGTGAAGGCAGTGGATGACAATGGAGACACGGCTCTCATTCGTGCCTCAACCATTCCATCAGAGGATGAATGTTATCCGCCAGAGGTTTTGCTCTCCCCTATCCTGCTCAAAGTAATTAAATTTTTAATTGATTACAAATAACCTCATTAATTTTTTATTTTATTTTAGGTATTGGAGAAGTATCCGGCACTCTACTTTGTCGGTTACCTCATCGAGAAGGGTTTCTGCTGGACTACATCCAAATCTTCCGGCTCTAAACCCGCCGACTACCTATTAAATCAGGGATACCCGATGAAGGCCATTAACATCCTTAATGAGCTATCAGCCAAGATGCAAATCTCCCTCCGCCGCTCTTCCGGCGGAACCGGCTGTATGGGCCGAGACGACTGCATCCATCCACCCTCCTTCCAGCTCAGCTGCCCGCACCAGCCGATGTACAAGACTTGTTCCAAATGCTTTATCAAGTGCTTTGCATCGGCTAAATGCGGATGTGACGATGAAGAAGTCACTTCCATCCTTCCGGCTGCTGTTTCTTCCTACCAAAATGAAGTCATTCCTAATTCAATTAGGGTGAAAGTGGAACCGGAAGAAGAAAGCTTATCCTGTGCGGCAGTTACTCAGTCCGGAAATGCAGTTAAAGAGGAAAGTGAAGAGCCATCCGTGTTTTGGTTCAAAGATGGATTCAAGAACGGCTGCTGTCAAGACGAATCGGGCTTCAAGTACTCTTTCGAAAGTAACCGGAAGGATGGATCCATCAGCTACCGCTGCACGGAAGTGGCGGTGGATTCGGCGGAAGGCTCTGGTCGACGATGCCCAGCAATTGTTTCCAAACTTGGGACGACAATTTTTTTGGAGAAACCGCATTATCATTCTCTACGAAAGACGAAGAAGAAGAGCAACTCCACAGGTTTTTAAATCAATTTTGAAAAAAAAAAAAATTTAATGGGCAGTAACTTTTTTTTCTACGGATGTAGATGAATCGGGATCGGGACCGCCTAAACCCAAACGGATGAAGAAAACTGCTGGAAAAGAATGAACGACGTATTTACCCTCATATTTACGTTTTATAAAGAGATTGAAATTGTGTTTAACTGCTCGTTTCCACTAATTTAATTAGCTGCAATCATGTTTGTTTTTCTTCCTTTTAGTTTTTACTCAGAAAGTTGTCTTTTAAAACTTGGATGCTTCGTTCCATTTACAATAAATAATCAGGTTTTTTTAATTATGAAAAAATAGCCTTTCTACACAATAATCTTTGTTATGGTTGATTCCATTCGTAAAGTTTATTTTTATTCTTCTAAAACAAAGTCAAAGTCACACTCTTCCTGTCCAAGATTTGTTCGTTTATAGCCGGAAACTGGAATGAAAACAACAAAAATATATAGATAATAATACTTAGAAGCTGAGAAATGGATTTCCAATCGTATTTCTATCAAACCTCTTATAGTTTCTTTAGAAATCATGCTTCGCAAAATAAATTGCGTAGAACACTTAAAGCAATACAATATATCTTTTTAAAATCAAACGTTGAGTTGTTATCGACCCTGATCTTTAGTAATCTCATCATCAATGAATCATCTACATTCAATGAAAATACGTCGATCTATCGTCTTCGTAGTTTTGTATTCCTATCATCTATTCGACATTACTCTCGCTGCGCCTACACAGTCTATTGTTGTTCGTCGGAGAATTAACACTGCGTCCTTCTAAGAGAAATATCTTCATATCACCGCACGATTACCCACTTAACCTTCATAGAAAATAATTATTACGTGAATCAAGTTTTGCGTCAGCAGAATCAAATATAAAAACTGTCAACAGAGGAAACCATTTGAGGTATCATTAAAGAGCAGACGTCTTTTACTTAGAAGATTGTTGACAACAGCGTGATTGTTCCGGAGAGTGAAAAAGACTGTTTTCTCTCTTTCATATTGCGTTCAGCGTGAAAAAAGTCCAACATCACACTCATTAGGTAACGTAACTAGTCAGTAAAGTAAATTATTGAATACCTTACATCAGTGTACATCTTTTTCACTCCCTTATTTGTTTTCTACGATGCTATAATAAGCTGAATTCAGCGGCACGAAGTGAAGTAGACAACCTAAGGCCTCCAGCATCCTTTTTCATTGGCTTTTTAAATGTATTGAAGGTTAATTTCTTTTTTCCACGATCCCGATATTTCATCATTAATTCTCATTCACTGTTAAAATCATGTTTATGATGTAATATTATGCCTCGATAATAGTGATGGTCCCTAATTTAACCTTCCATATTTAGAAGCTGCGATGTCATCCCTAGTTGGACTTAGAGTGGTCAGAGGACCGGATTGGAAATGGGGCGATCAAGATGGTGGGGAAGGCCATGTTGGCACTATTGCTGAAACCCTAACATCTGGATGTAGTCAGCTAGGACGACGAAAAGTGATCGTCATTTGGGACTCGGGATTCAGAGGGCACTACCGAGCCGGTCCCAAAGGGTCTTACGATCTACGAGTAACTTTCTCTCTCTTTTTATACAACGTTATATATTAGTTAATTTCCTCTTTTTTTCTACTTGAAACATAGATAATTGATAATCCAGTTGGAGAGTTGCACAAAAATATATTTTGTGGGTATCCCAATTGCCTTGCTGTCATCAGAGGCATCCGATGGAAGTGTGCTGATTGTGAGCTCAATTTATGCACTTCTTGCTTCTTTAAGGAGAAGCCTCACAACAAGGATCACAGCAGATATCAACGCTTTGATAACTGCCGAGTTACTAATCCGTAATTTTCTGTTATTTAATTTTACAAACTTCAAATAATTTAATCGAATTATTATATTTAATAGGCCGACTGTTTCCAGCTGGAATGGGGATGGACCAGAAAGCAGGATCAAATTGATGGGAATTTTTCCCGGAGCCGAAGTGATGAGAGGCTCTGTTTGGTCTAGTGATAGTAAAGAGGTGAGTTACTTACTACAATCTTTAGATATAAAATGAAATTTATATCATTGCCTTCTTTTTATTCAGCTGTCTCACTGTCGCGGAGTTGTCCTTCCTGCTCCTCAAGCAAACAAGGACGGTAAAATCCTTGTAAACTGGATCGCTACCAACATAAGACGGCCTTTACAACGCTGCTCCGTAAGAAAGCTGGAAATGTGTGCCAAAGAAGCTGTTGTTGGTGGACATTACTCTCCCGAATGTCTATCCATCGTTGACGACGGATCGGTCGACAACGACCAAGCGATTAAGTCCGCTTTAGATGCCGATATAGCCAGCTGGACTATTGAAAAAGGATCGTCTATCTTCCTGAAAGCAGTTGAAATTGGAGATCTTGAGAGCGCTCAGTTTCTTTTTAAAAAGGACAAGTTCGTCGCCGACGCCCCGAATGTGGATGGGAAGACGGTCCTCCAAGTCGCCTGTACAATGGGCCGTAAAGAAATTGTAGAGTGGCTCATCAATGTAGTCCATGTGAATTTGGAAGAGCGGAATCGTGATGGATCCCGCCGAGCCATCCATTACGCCGTCCTAGAGTATTACTAACATTTAAATCCCATTATTTAATATAAATTATGCGATTCTTATTTTGAAAGGTGTGAACCGGAGATTTTGAGCATTCTGATTGAAAGAGGTGCCGCTTTGGATGAAGTAATGAGAGGCAAAAAACAAAGTCCTTTGCACATCGCCATAAGAAGTCAATTTACGGAGTGTGCACGACTTTTAATCCAGCACGGATGTGATGTCAATTTACAGGTGAATAAAGAAATGCGCTTACTAAATGTTACGTACTTAAAACCTCTTCTTTTTTAGGATATCAATGGGAAAACTCCGCTCATGACTGCTTATGAAAGTAATTTGGGAATTATCCAGTTTCTGGTTTCATCCGGCAGGATCGACTGGAAAGTGAAGGATAAACAAGGCCTCAACGTCCTCCATCTCAGCGTTCTTAAAAATGATTTCAAGTACGTCATGACTCATTCTTGAATGATGTATTATTTATCCTTTCGTTTTCTTCTGAATAGGGCGATCGAATCCATTCTCCGGAATATGGATTCGGATCTGGCTTTGGAACCCATGCCGGAGATGCGGAACACAGTGCTTCACTACGCCTCTATCCACCGGAATTTAGAAGTATAATCACTACAAAAAAAGATCATTTTTTATCCTCAAATTTTTTATTATGTTCCATTTACAGGTTGCGAAGCTTCTGCTGAATCATTACGTGACTGTCTCTGATCCATTTAGCTTGAAGAGGCTATTAGAAGCTAAGAATTCTTCTGGAATGACAGCTTGTTTGATCGCCGTAGAAGAAAAGGATTTTGCCCTAATTGAATTGTTGAAAGGGGCTGGGGCGAATGTGAATGCGACAGATGATAAGGAAGACACGGCTCTAACCCACGATGAAACTAAGGTGAAAGTGGCACCGGAAGAAGAGATCTCATCCAGTAGTGAAGTTAACCAATCCGGAAGAGTGAAAGTGGCACCGGAAGAAGAGAGCTCATCCAGCAGTGAAGTTAACCAATCCGGAAGAGTGAAAGAGGATGGTGAAGAGCTATCTGTGTTCTGGTTGAACGATGGATCCAAGCACGGCTACTGTCGTGACGAATATGGCAACAAGTACCATTACAAACGTATTCGGAAGGATGGATCCATCAGCTTCCGCTGCACGGAAGTGGTGGCAGGTTCAGCGGGAGGCTCTGGACGATGCCTAGCACTTGTTTACAAACTTGGAGAGAAGATTGTGTTGGAGAAACCGCATGGCCATTCGTTACGAAAGAAGGAGAAGAAAAGCAGCTCCCCAGGTATACAAACCAACTTTTTAAAAAAGTGTATTATATTAATCAGGTTTTGATTTTTACTATCAATGCAGATGGATCGGAACCACCTCAAACCAAACGGATGAGGAAAACTGCTGGAGAATAATGAATGAAAATGTGACCCTTAAAATTTACATTTCTTTTTAAAGATACACTTTGCATCATTAATTGAACATTTTCAATTGATCTTAACTGGATACTTTTTTACTCAGAACTGAAACTTCCCTTTTTTTCTAAACTAATTGCTTCCTTTCATTTGTATGCTATTGTTTGGTAATACAATAACCAAGTTTGTTTTTCCATGATGAGATAAGCCTTCTTTACCAAGATTCATGATGGTAATATACGAATGTATAATATTGTATTGTATATCATTACATCATTAATGTAACAAAACAAGGAGCCATTGACAATTCTCACGTCATTAAAAAAAATTATGGCTGTTTATGATCGATTTCAACTCGTTCCGTTAATTTTACTCGACGAAAACAAATTCAAACTTTTCTTCACCTAGATTCGTTCTTTAACTTATAATGGCAAAAGCGAAAACGGTACCCCGGGCGGTGCGCCAAAAACTGGTTTGTAAGAAAAAATGTATATAGAAAATTAGAAGTTGAGCTGCTGAGACATGGATTTCCAGTCGGATTTATATAAAATTTCTTACAATTTCTTTATAAATCATGCTTTGCAAAATAAATTGATTATTAATTACTGAACTAGTTATAATAATATTTTGATTTTAAATCAAACCAGTCACCATATTTGTTTATCCATTTCCACCCTCTATTATTTTTTTTCTTCTTCTTCCAAACTCACGCTGCTTTTCGTCCTTGACTCGTCTTCTTTATCTGGCTATTTAGCTCCCCTCTCTTTGGAACAAGCCAGCTCTGCACCTGCTTCTTTGCTCCGCGAGAAAAAAAAGCCAGTCTCGGTGCGCTTCTATAGCAGTTCGGGCGCTCTTTCTCATCCTTGCTTATTTTTTAAAGTGAGTATAAATAAAAACTCATAGAATATTGATCGTAAGAAAAGCTTCTATAATCTGAAATTGAGAGTACGAAGAAGGTAAGAAAACTACCATGGACACAAACCAATTTTAAGTTGATTATATACTGACATGTTGTTGTATCAGGAAGAAGAGTCTGTTACCAGGCACTGCGCCTATTGTCTCAACGTTTGTGGATTACCCGCCAAACTATGTGTTGGTTGCATGAAGAGAGCTTACTGCTCTAAAGAGTGTCAACGAGCCGACTGGTCCAGCAAAGGAGACGGTCAGCGTCACGTCAACTGGTGTCGTCGTCATGACTGTGGGGAAGAGGACGTCGACTGGGAGGTCGTCCCCATTCCAAACAAAGGACTCGGAATCAGAGCTAAAAAGCTGATTCTTGCTGGAATGAAAATAATCGTCGAACCAGTTTTCTTATCCCCGAATGATCATCCAGGTTATTATTTCTTATTATTCCTCCTTTTAAACGATTTAATTTATTAATTATTAATTTTTTTTTGGAGCAGGAGTGATGGATCTAACACCTAAAGAGGCCACTTTGCAGGAAAAATTCAAATTCAACCGTCTATTTGCAGAAAATCTGGACGGCCGAATTTGCGTTGCCTTAAGAATTGCCCGCGTGAATCACGACTGCCAACCGAACGCAGTCACCATCTACGACGAAACAGCTCGCGTCGCCATTCTCTTTGCCCAAAAGGACATCCAGCCTGGAGAAGAAATCTCCGTCTTTTATTATTTTCAATTCTTCAGGCTTGGTCACATAAACAAAGATGTTGTTCCCGATCTCAACTTTACATCGGAAGAGGAAGTTGATGAGTTAAACTTAGTCAAGAATCTATTGGCTGAGTCATACGGATTCACATGCCCTGCTGGCTGCTTCTGTCACGATCCCGCCATTCCGGCTCTTACCAAAGAAGGAAGGAAGACTCTGGAGACAGTCAGTAATTTATCACGTCAACTCAAGATAGAAGAAGCCTTGGCTGCCGGTGAGAATTTGCTGGACATTCATCGACGCCTGAATGTCTCCTGGATCAATCAGGGCTTCACGCAGTACCTTCTCTTCCGCATAGCTGTTAAGAAATCGGAGACGATTCCCAGGGCGAAGGAGTACATCCGATCTGTTATCGGACTCTTCCGCAACATCTGTCCTTATTCGGAGAGGCTCACCAAGAAGTTCGAGGAGCTACTGGAGCATCCTGAAATGGATCCGAATTACATGCTGATTGACAAGATGCAAGACATGTCTAGCGTCATTGGACAACTATACAGTGGTCTAAACTTGTAGTGCGCCCGCGTGAATCACGACTGCCAACCGAACGCGGCTACCATTTTCGACGAAACAGCTCGTGTCGCCATCCTCTTTGCCCAAAGAGACATCCATCCTGGGGAAGAGATCTGCATCTGCTATTATTCAAGATTATTCTTGCTTTCTCCTATAGAGGACATGTTCTATATGAGTCCTGAAGAGGAGTTTAGTTGCTTCATCAACCAATTGGCTTTAAAATATGGCATCACCTGTCCATCTAATTGCTCCTGTAACGACCCTGCCACTACGGGTTTCATCAAAGAAGATCGGCGTCTTTTTGCGACAGCCGTTGCTTTAGCCCATCAACACCGTATAGAAGAGGCTCTGGCTGTTGGTGACAAGCTGCTGGACGTTTACCGACGTCCCAACGTCTCCTGGATGTATCGTGGAGTCTTGGAATACAACCTCTTCCTTATAGGCATTACGAAATCGGAGTTTCTTCCCAAGGCAATGCAGTACATACGATCGGCGGTTGAAACCTTCCGTAAGATCTGCCCTTACTCGGAGAAGTTGACCAAGAAGTACGAAAAGTTGATGGAGCGGCCTGAAATGGATTCCAACTACATGAGGATTGATAATGAGCAAGACGCTCCCAATAACGTCTTTGAGCATTTTTTTAGTGGCCTTAATTTGTAGTGAAGCTGCTTTTCACCATTTGATGAATCCATTCACGAATTTCAAGTCTATTGATTGCAGTCCGATCCGATCAGTATAAATACATACACAAATCTGGAAATGTACATATGCTATTCTGTATTATAACACTTGATGTTTATCGCAACACTAATCAGAACAGCAACACTAAATTTTACTTGAATAATTTTATCACAAATCGCCCGATTCGTGAGAAACGTATGTTACGTAGTCTCGGTCTATCGCACATTGCGCATTTGAAGTGCATGGCGACAAGTGGCGCCGCCACACTTTTTCTGCTCTATTCAACGCGGCCATCTTCTTTGTATCCTACTCTTTTTTTTCTCCCAAAAGCAAACGGGCTGCTTGACGACGTTGACTCCTCCTCTTCCTTTGTCTCGGATACCTGGACTCAGCTGCTCTCTTGCCCACAACGCCTGGACGCAGTTTCGTTGTGGTTTTCTCACTGTCCACATACGCTTCCCTCGTCGATTCGTCCTTGTTTTGTTTTTAATCTCAAATCACACCGTTTTACAGCTGAATTTTTTAATGGAGAGTAAAATAAAGGTAAATTATAAATATTTTAAACCAACCAATTACCAAGTTTGTTTACAACGACATGTTTTGTTAGAAAGAAGAACCTGTCATCAGGCACTGCGCCTACTGCCTTCAACTATGTGGATTACCGATCAAATTGTGTGGCAGTTGCAAGAAGAGAGCTTACTGCTCCAAAGAGTGTCAAAGAGCCGACTGGTCTATCAAGGGAAACGGCCAGCGTCACGTCAACTGGTGCCGTCGTCACGAATGTGGTGAAGAGGACGTCGACTGGGAGGTTGTCCCCATTCCAAACAAACCCAGCTAGCACACCAACGTTTTATTTACGTAAAATATATGGTTGTGACAAGTTACCAAAACGTAGTCGAGCGACGTAACTTTTAAGTTTTTGGAACGTGTTGATGTCCAGGTCCTAAACGTAACTTAAGGAACGTGTTAAGCGAACGTTATTTCTACGTAACTAATACGATCCAAGTATAACTACCACTTTTACTGAATTTTTTTTAAATGTCACGTTGTTTTTACGTATCTTCTACGTACGTAGATTAGTGAAGGATTCCCAAATGAAAGGTTAAATTAAAACATTTCTTAGTTTATTAAACGTTTCTTTTACGTCTTTTTTACGTAGCTTGTTAAACCTTTTTAAAAATAAAATTATGTAATTTAGTCAAAAACTCACTACCTTATATGTGAATCCTATCATACATGTCAGCTGCCTATACGCTGTTACAGCTACCATACTCATAGACTCTTTCTCCTTTATTTCGTTTCTCCTTTTATCGTCTTCGGTCAGATTCGAACCAACAACCTCCGGATTTGAAGTCAGTTGCTCTAACCACTATACCATGGGACTCTTAACGACATAGAAGAAACTTGGCTATATATATTTCATGTAGGGCGTTGTTCTCTCCTTAGTAACTAAAGTTACGTTAACATTACGTAGAATTTACGTTCCCGAGATGGATATCTTAATAATAGCGACTTCGGGAAATTAGTGTCGAACCCTACGTACACATAACGTAAAATTTACGTTCCATGATTACCTTATTTTATTAATTGCGATGGTCACGTAAAAACTACGTGTGATGCACATCTGACTTTTTACTTAAAAAAGAAGGAATTTCATGCGGCGAACCCAACGTAAATAAAGCGTGCATCCTACATTATTGTGGACACGTATTTTAAATGATTGCAATCCTACGTGAATACAACGTATTATACCACGTTGTATGTTGTACGTAAGCCACGACTTAACGCTAACTTACAAAAAACGTAAAATAAACGTTTTGTGCTGGCTGGGAAGGACTCGGAATCAGAGCTAAAAAGCTGATTTCAGCCGAAATGAAGATCATCGTCGAACCGGTGTTCACTTCGCCAAAAGATCATTCAGGTAAACATCTTATATAATGTTTAATAAGTTCACTTTTTATATGCATATTATTCTGGTTTCAGGATTCAAAGATTTGGGACCAGGAGGTGACACGTTGGAGAATAAATTCGTTCACAATTATTTCCTTGGAGCAAACATAAAGGTCCCAAAATCCGTCGCCATTCGAATCGCCCGAGTGAACCACTCTTGTCAATCGAACGCTGGTGCTATTTACGACGAAACTGCCCGCGTCGCCATCCTCTTTGCTCAGAAAGACATCCAGCCCGGAGAAGAGATCTCCATCTGCTATTATGCTTCTTTATTCATGCTTACTCCACCACTCAGCGGTATGAGTACTGAAGAAGAGTTTCTTTACTGCAAAAACCAATTGGCTTTAGAATATGGCATCACCTGCTCTACCGAATGCTCCTGCTACGACCCCACCATTCTGGATCTCGTCGAAGAAGGGCGCCGGATTTTTGCAACGGTCATTGCTTTAACCCATCAACGCCGTATTGAAGAGGCTCTGGCTGCTGGTGATAAGTTGCTCGACATTTACCGACGCCTCAACGCCTTCTCGATCTATCGTAGCCACGCTGAAGTCCTTCTTTTTCGCATAGCTGTTACCAAGTCCGAGTTTCTTCCCAAGGCAATGCAGTACATCCGTCCGGCTGTTGAATTCTTCCAGAAGATCTGTCCGTACTCGGAGAGTGTGACCAAGACGTACGAGAAGCTGCTGGAGCATCCCGAAACGGACCCGAACTACATGAAGATTGATAAGGAGCAAAACATGATTAATTTTATGGAAAATATTTTTAGTACTCTTAATTTGTATTGAAGCTACGTTTTCGCAATTTGATGAATCCTACAACTGATTATAAGTGTATCGATTGCAGTCTGAATGTCTGATTCGTTTTTTTAAAATACATTCGGAATTCTGGAAATCTATATTTGCTTTTGTTAACAGTTAATCGCAACACAAGTCAACACTTTCTTAAATAATTTGATAGTCAGCACATTCCCCGAGATGGGAGAAAATTATTAAATGAAGTTAGTGGATAGTGCATTACGTATTAGAAATAATCCATTAATTCAATAAACATGTTCAGCATCTCAGCATTTGCTGCTTTGCGTCGGCAATATCATGTAAACAAAAACCTGGCAACAGAGGATATCATCCTAGGAAGCAATATCAAATAGCAGACGATTTTTTAATCAAAAGATTGTAAACAGCAGCGTGAATCGTGATTCTTTGTGGCTCATTTATCTTGTTTAAAATCACGAAATCACATTTATTTTGGAGCTTGAATAGTCAGTAAGGTAAATAATTAAATGCGTCACATAATTTTGCATCTTTTTCACTATATGTGCCGTATACTTGGAAGCTAGAATATTCTTATTATTTGGCTATATTACAAAGCAAAGTATCAATAAACAAGGCATTCCCCTTCCTTGTTAATTAATCGGCTTGATAAATATATTTAAAGTTATAATATTTTACATACCCAGTTCTGATATTTATTCATTTCTTCTCTACTCAATTTAACACTTATTGTCATGGTGTTAATTTCTATTATTGTATCTCGATCAAGTCATCAAGTGATAGTAGGTACATATATCTCTAATTTAACTTTTGTTTAGGAGCTGCAATGTCATCCCTACTTGGACTTAGAGTCGTCCGAGGACCAGACTGGAAATGGGGCGAACAAGATGGAGGAGAAGGCCATGTTGGCACTGTTATTGAAAACCCAAATTCCGGACGTAGTCAACTAGGATCAAGAAAAGTGACCGTCATTTTGGACTCGAGAATTCAAGGACACTACCGAGCCGGCCCGAAAGGATCCTATGATTTACGAGTAACTTTTTCTCTCTCTTTTCACGAAACATGTATACAAAGAATTTATGTCTAAATTATAAACTTTTTTCAAATTGTAGATAGAATTGCTCTATCTCCCTTTACATCATGTTATTTAATCATTAATTTCCTCTTTTTTATACTTGAAATAGATTGTTGATAACCCAGTAGGAGAGTTGCACGAAAATATATTTTGTGGGTATCCCAATTGCCTTGCTGTCATCAGAGGCATCCGATGGAAGTGTGCTGATTGTGAGCTCAATTTATGCACTTCTTGCTTCTTGAAAGAGAAACCTCACAACGAAGATCATAGCAGATATCAACGGTTCGACAACAGCCGAGTTACTAATCCGTAAGTTTCTGTTATGTCATTTGACAAATTCAATAATTTAATCTTATTATTCTATTCAAAAGGCCGACTGTTTGCAGCTGGAATGGAGATGGGCCAGATAGCAGGATTAATTTAATGGGCATTTTTCCCGGAGCCGAAGTGATGAAAGGCTCGATTTGGCCATACGGTAGAGAGGTGCGAATTATCTATTATATTCTTTACGTTCGAAATAGAATTTAGATCATTTCCCTTCTATTGGTTTAGACTCTTCACCGTCGCGGAGTTGTCATTCCTACTCTTAAAGGAGGTAAAGGCGGGAGAGCCTGTGTAAACTGGATCAGCACAAATAAAAGATGCCTTGAAAAGCGCTGCTCTAAAAGCCAGTTGGCTATTTGTGCCAAAGAAGCTGTTCTTGGTGGATATTACTCTCCCGAGTGTCTGCCCATCGTCAACGACGAATCGGTAGAGAAAGACCAATCTATTCAGCCTGGTTTAGACGCAGAGATAACAAGCTGGATCAAAAAAGGATCGACGCTCTTCTTTAAAGCGGTTGAAATTGGAAATCTTAAGGGCGCTCAGCTTCTTTTTAAGAAGGACAAGGCCGTCGCCGACGCCCGGAATGCAGATGGAAAGACGGCCCTCCAAGTCGCCTGTATCATGGGTCACAAAGACATTGTAGAGTGGCTCATCGATGAGGTTAGAATTAATTTAGAAGAACGGGACCGTGAAACGGGCTTCCGGGCCATCCATCATGCAGTCAAAGAGTAATATTTTAACCAAAATGTAAATAAATTTTCGTAGTTTTAAAATTATTTTATTTATTTATCATGAAGATGCCAATTGGAAGTTTTAAGCTTCCTCGTCGAAAGAGGAGCCCAGCTAGATACGGCCATTCTGGGATCTAAAAGAAGTCCTTTGCATATTGCCATAAGCAATCAGTTTACCGAGTGTGCACGACTGTTGATCCAGCACGGATGCAATGTTAATTTTCAGGTATATCAAGCGATTCCGCCGTAATAAGAAGATTTTTCACAACTTTTTTTTTAGGATTGCAATGGAAGCACTCCTTTCATGAATGCCATTCGTTTTCCAAAGACTCCAGCCATCATCCAGATGCTGGCTTCTTCCGGCAGGATTGACTGGAAGGTGAAGGATAAACAAGGCTACAACATCCTCCACCACAGCGTTCTTAAAAATAATTTAAAGTACCTTTTTTTTAGAATTCCGGATAGTTAGATCATTTTTCTAAATTATTAATTCGAATAGGGCCTTGGACTACATTCTCCCGAATATGGATAAGGATCTACTTTTGGAACCCATGCTGGAGACAAAGAGCACAGTCCTTCACCACGCTTCCGAGGGTCGGAATTTCGAAGTATACTATTTCATTATTAGTTTTTTTACTAAAAAAGAGCAATAACAAATGTGGAATTACAGGTTGCCAAACTGCTGCTGGATCACTACATGGATGCATCTGATCCAGCAAGCTTAAAGAGACTGTTAGAGGCTAGGAACCCCTCTGGAAGGACAGCTCTTTTGGTCGCCGTTGAACAGAAGGATTTCCCCCTAATTGAGTTGTTCATTGGGGCCGGTGCGGATCTGAAGGCGGTGGATGAGAATGGAAACACGACTCTCATTCATGCCTCAATGACAGCATCAAAGGAGAATTGTAATCAACTGAAGAAGTTTCTCTCCCATACTCTTCTTAAAGTAAATAACTTTATATAGATTAAATATGAATATACTTTTAAAATGTTGAATACTTTTATTCAGGAATTGGAGAAGTATCCGGCACTCTACTTTATTGGCTACCTCATCGAGAGGGGTTTCAGCTGGACTATGACCAACTCTTCCGGCTCGAAACCCGCCGACTACCTAATAAACCAGGGATACCCGATGGAAGCCATTGACATCCTTAATGAAATGTCAGCCAAGATGCAGATCTCCATCCGCCGCTCTTCCGGCGGAACGGGCTGTATGGGCCGAGATGACTGCATCCATCCGCCCGCCTTCCAGCTCAGCTGCCCACACAAGCCGATGTACAAAACTTGTTCCAAATGCTTTGTCAAGTGCTTTGCATCGGCTAAATGCGGATGTGACGATGAAGAAGTCACTTCCATCCTTCCGGTGGCTGTTTCATCCACCCAAAATCAAGCCATCTTCGATCCAATCAGGGTGAAAGTGGAACCGGAAGAAGAGAGCTCATCCAGTGTGGAAGATACTCAATCCGGAAGAGTAGTGAAAGAGAAAAGTGAAGAGCCGTCTGTGTTTTGGTTTAAAGATGAATCCAAGAACGGCTGCTGTCAAGACGAATCGGGCTTCAAGTACTCTTTCGAAAGTAACCGGAAGGATGGATCTATCAGCTACCGCTGCACGGAAATGGCAGCGGATTCGGTGGAAGGCTCTGGTCGACGCTGCCCGTCAGTTGTTAACAAACTTGAAGAGAAGATCGTGTTGGAGAAACCGCATGATCATTATTTACGAAAGAAGAAGAAGAGCAGCTCCCCAGGTATTTAAATCAATTAAGTTTATTTCACATCTCACATCATTATCGAGTTTATAACATTTCCTGTGGATGCAGATGGATTGGGACCACCGCAGCCCAAACGGATGAAGAAAGCTGCTGCAGAATATTGAACGAAGATGTGGGCCTCATATTTACATTTTGAAAAAAGATTGAAATTGTGTGAACAGCTCGTTACTCACTGATTGGAATTGATCTTAATTCTTGCCTTTTTCTTTTTGATACGCAGAAGTGAAACATGTTTTAAATTGATGTTACGTTTCATTTATTATGTTTCTCGGTATTTAAATGAACCAAGATATTGTTTTTTAAGGGACAATAAAATAGTACCAAAAATCTATTTTTATATTTCTCCCTCGCATTGGTTACAAGCTTTTCTGTTAGAATTTTTAATCATCAAAAATTAAAATAAAATTGTTATCATGACGCCTCCTCTATTTCTTACGGTAATTATATCATTTGAAATTTGCTAAAGAATGTGACCATTGTGACCCTTATTCAAATGCAATTTTTTTGGTTACAGAGTAGTATGCGGCACTCTACTTCATCGGCTATGTCATCCAGAAGGGGTTCTGCTGGATTACGATTAACTCTTCCGGCTTGAAAACCGACGACTGCTTAATACAGCAGGGATATCCACGGAAGAAAACATCTAGATCCTGAGTAGACTCTCTATCAGAATGTTGATTTCCATCCGCGGCTGCCGCTCGTCCGGCGGAACGGTCTGTATGGGCCGGAATGACAGCATCCACCCGCCCGCCTTTTAGCTCAGCTGCCCACATAATTAAAATGTCTCTTCAACCCAAAACTACGGTGAAAGTGGAACCGGAAGAAGAAGCTCAACCAGCATAGTACTTTGTATTCTGATTGGTCGATGGGTCCAAGAACGGCTACTGTCCAGGTGAATCGGACATTAAGTACTCGGTATACCCTTACAAAAGTAACCGGGAGAACAGATTAATCAGCTACCGCTGCACGGAAGTGGCGGCGGAAGACTTTAGTCGACGATGCCCCTCAGTTGTTTACAAATTGTGTTGGAAAAACCGCATAACCATTCGTTGCAAAAGAAGAAGACGAAAATAAATTAAAGCTTGAAACTAATAATTTCTTGTACAGTTAAAAGTGTATTAATTAAGGGGGGAAATTAATACAGCCATGGATAATGATCACTTCTAAAATCTGTTAACTTCCATGTATAAGTTACAGAATTTCGAGGAAATAAGCTGTAACAAGCACTGTTAGTGATTAAATTTGGGAGAAGTATCAAACCATTCCATGGGATGAACGATTTCATCCGAATGGATCCTAGGAACGGAAGGATCGTTCTCTTTCGGAAGAGTCTGGCAAAGATGGAACCAGAACGAAGGTGGTCGGAGCGGAACGACTTCCTCTACTACACGCCCAGTAACTCGGTTGAAAACGTCAGAATGGATTCTGTAGCTGGTGAAACAAAGAGCTACCAGATTTTCCATGCCCGAGACGAATGAAAAGAGGGAATTTTTCATCTCAGATGAAGGAGAAACATTTTCACGTTGAGAGTCGTCGCTTGGCCGGTCGATCAAAACAAGTCTTTTCAGATGCGAGGCACACTTCAGCAGATTCTTCAGGAAAGCAACGATATCCGAGTATTTCTCTACATTCCTCCACTCTAATCTGTGTGAGAAATTAGTTTTCATTATTCATTGGCCAATCGTTTCAATAAAAACGAATGGATATACCTGAGATCACGTAAATTGGCGGCTAGTGGAAGGGACTCTCCTAGATTTGAGAGGTAAGTGCCCGCCTCAAACAGCCCGCTGATGTAGAGTTTCTCCAATTTACGACACTGCTTCACGATCTAAAAAGATACAAATTTAGACCATATTTAAATTTCAGCAGGGAAAGAGATGATCGCACCGGTAGCAAGAATGATCCGTCGAATACTGGGAACCCGTCCAAGGTCAAGAAGCGTAGATTTTGGAACTGGATGGTGGACAAGAAATCGACGTTTCCGATCACGGGACGATCATAATATTGTGCCTGTAGGTCGGCTTTCTTGTTTCCAATGTGAAGTTCTTGGATGTTGGGGCAGTTCATTATCAAGCGACGCAGTATTTCTAAAAAAAAATATTATAACTTCTTTTAAACGTCTGTAAAAATGAAGATGAACATAAAACTGCTATTTTACCATTCCTGGGAAAGTGGCACTGGTACACTAGAGTTTTTAAATTTGGAAGGCTCCAATCTCCGTTCAGCATGGCGATGATCTGTTGTTCTCCTACTTACCTCGGGTGTGGGTAATTAGCGGGCAACGGGCAGCGGGCAGCGGGCGGGTAATTAGCGGACTTTATTAGCGGGCATTACTTTTTTTGTTGATGGGTAATTAGAGGGCATGTAAAAAGCGGGCTGGGTAATTAGCGGACTTTTTTAGCGGGCAACTTTTAATTTTTTCCGCTAATCGCACATGTATTGCGGACATTGCGGAATTTTAGTGGCAACTTTTATTTTTTTTTTGACGGCATAAAAAATGTCTTTAGCGGGCATATTGCGGGCGATTGCGGGCATAAATTAAAGTTTTTAGCGGGCGGCTTTTTTTTTAAATTGCGGGCATTTACTAGCAAAAAAAAAAGTTTTTTACAAATTTATTGTCAATCAAATGGAAAAAAGAAGGCATACTTTTTCGGGCCGTGAAAACTTAATAGAATTTTTGAAAATGGAAATGGCAAAAAGTGATGCAAAAAGCTCACATAACTTTGGAAATAAGTTTTTTTTGTTAAAAATTTTTGGTTCTATATTTGCTGGGGATGAAAATGCGCATATAATTTTAGGGTAAATTATATTTTGTAAATAATTTTTAGGTGATATTTTTGTGGGTTATGCAAAATGCTCATATATTTTAGAGAAATTTCTTTAGTTAAAAAATTGCGGACTTCTTTTTCGGCAAGAGCACTTTTGGCAAAAAAACTTTTTTTAATGCCCGCAATGTATGTGCGATAGTTAACAAATAAAAAAACAGTTGTCCGCTAATTTTTTCATGTCCGCATACATATGGATTGTGGATAGAAAACAAGTTTTAAATAAGTTGCGTGTCCACAATATAATGTCGCAATGTGTGACAGCAAAATAAAGATAAAAAGTTGCCCGCTAAATTGTTTTTAATGCCCGCAACATATTTGGAAGAAAAGCAAATAAAAACAAGTTGCCCGCTTAAAAAAAGTCCGCTAATTACCCGCCTTAGACAAACGGTTAACTGTGTGTGAAAATGTTGCCCGCCAAAATACTTTTTTTTAAATGCCCGCAATATATTTGCAATGGACAGGAAATTAGAAATATTTTATAAACGCCCGCAATTTATGTGTGATGGACAGCCAATTAAAACAAATTGCCCGCTAAAAACTTTTTTTAATGACTGCAATATAAACGTGTGATTGACAATAAATTTAAAAAAAAAAACTTATAATAAATGCCCTCAATTATTTAAAAAGTTGCCCGCTAAAAACTTTTATTTATGTCCGCAATATATGTGTGATAGAAAAATATAAATAAAAAGTTGCCCGCTAATTTTTTTTGAATGCCCGTAATATATGTGGAAGGAAAGCAAATTTTTAAACAAGTTGCCCGCTAAAAAAGTCCGCTAATTACCCAGCCCGCTTTTTACATGCCCTCTAATTACCCATCAACAAAAAAAGTAATGCCCGCTAATAAAGTCCGCTAATTACCCGCCCGCTGCCCGCTGCCCGTTGCCCGCTAATTACCCACACCCTACTACCTCAGTACTAATATGTAAATTCTCGAGCAGTGGGCTTGAGCGGCATAACTGATTGAAATTCTATTATTTTTCAGTTGATAAAAATATTAAAATACACACCAAGCTTTCTTCTTGACAAAAAACATACCTCTTGTTCTAAGCAGATACCTCGAGCATATTTTAACTTGGGCATGTTCGGCAGATAACGAGGAAAACCACTTAAACCTACTCTGAGAAAACTGAGTTTAGAAATTTTCTAAACATTTTGTGTTTAGTGACTAATTAAACAATTTTGTTCAATTTTATTGGATTTGTGTTTTATTTTACCAAACAAAGATCCACAAATATTTTAAAAACAAATTGTTTTAATATTTGATTCTCAGTGTTTTTCACTGAACATGCAGTATTTTTAAAGTAGGGGTTTACTTCATAGAACATTCCTCTCTTTTTTTTTTCTCAAAACAAGGTTGTTAAAATTTACCTTCGGAGTTGAGATTCGAACTTAGAGCCTCTTGAGTGCCATGCACACACTCTAACCACTACACCACGACAGGTGAAAAGATTAAAATTTTAAAGTATATATACTGAAAGAGCGCATCGCGCATGTGCCACGCTATACTGCCTATACACACACGCATTGCCGTTCATTTGAAAAAGTTTCAAAAGCTTATTTTTTATAATGATTTATGTGAAACGCTATTATAAAAATTATTTGTAAAATGAACTGTAATCTTCAATACAATTAAAATATCATTGATGCTACTATTCAAAGTAACTGGAGTTGCCGATAACGTACGCAACAGTAAGTTAAAGGTAATCATAATTAAGTTACTGACGTTGTAGAGGACTCAAGGTACGCTAAGTAAAACAGTCGCCCCTAACTCATTCTCTAGTGGCGCATTGGAACAGCACTCGTCTCCCATCAGCAAATCTTTAGGTTCGAATCTCGGTATGTCATTTAATTCTAAGTGCTTCCAAATGAGTGTATGTGCCACATGATATGCCAGGCTGCCAACCAAAGATGATACGTGAGAACGGATAGGAAACAGAAAATCATTTCATTTACAGAAAAATATTTAATCAAACTTATGAGTATGTCATATAAACTTGAAAATTTAAAACAAGAAACAAAACTAATTGAATAATTTGTTTTATATAAATTGGACAGTATTGTTTAATCTATTCATATTTCCATGTTCACAATGATTTCTAAACAAAATTGTTTTAATGACCACGCGAGAACAAAAATGTTCACAAATATGTGAACAAATGTTTAATTTTAGTGAACTTATTTTTTTCAGAGTAAATGATCTAGATTACAAAATCCATCAGGTTTTTTCTTTTCTTCTTTCATTTCTTCCAAAAAGGCCATCAAATAATCGGTCTCTTCACAGCTAAAAAGAACTGATGAAACAAACTTTCGTGACTCAAGCTCATCAGGAATAATATAGTCATGTCTGTCTTCTTCTTCTATCCAAAATCGAGCAAGATGTTCTGCTCGTGAGTCATCGGGATCGAGATTAAGACCTAAGTGGTGGAGAAAAACCGCGAGAAATTCAATGTCTCCCTGATCAAGGCAAGATCCGCGTCGGATGAAAA
Organism: Chydorus sphaericus; assembly: GCA_030141595.1. Lineage (NCBI taxonomy): Eukaryota > Metazoa > Arthropoda > Branchiopoda > Diplostraca > Chydoridae > Chydorus > Chydorus sphaericus. The sequence continues at coordinate 6,648,812 of CM057934.1, read as the reverse complement.
CAAAACTTTGTAGTTGGGTCATCCATCCGAGATGTGGAATAAGATCGAACGTAACCTCTTTCTTTGCAATACCGTAACATTCTGGATCATCACCCTGAACAGTAGCACATTAAAGAGTTTTCTCAAACACTTGAAAAAAAAAATCTCCGCTGATCATACAAGTGGGAATTCAGAGCAGATTACCGTTCCACAAGGCTACAGAACAAGGTTTTTTGTGATATTGTACAAATAAAAAATATATAATAATGTTTTGGAAGGAGCTACTGCTGTCATAGTTTACGAGATAGTTTACTATCGGCTTTTACTGGATTTTTATTATTTGCTAGCTTGGTCAGAATATCAATTATGATGACCTTGTCCTCTGCGTATTCTTGCTACTTTCCCAAAAGAGTTGTTATAGTTTCAGGAAAGTTAAGAAATAAATGACCCGGGTGGGCTAAGTTGCGATGAATTCCCAGATTGTGAACCTACTATTATACTATTTTAGGTTTTTTAACCCAATGACTTTTAAAAACCCTTATATAGTAGCAGAAATATTATCTTTTTCTAGCGGAATATTCAATTCATATTGTAAAGTTAAACATTATAATAAGAGCTCTTCTCGCACATATTATAAGGTTAAGCGCAATTATACGTAAATTTTAAAAAGAATCCGTTTTACTTAGTAAAATAGTTCGATTTTTCTATTATTTCCATAGATGAGAATTACTGTCAGGATCGGATTATTCTGCTGATTAAAGCTGAAAATAACCAGAATTCTTTTACACCTTGTCTCGTCAATAAATTTTTGACGGGTTCTGTCCTCCCGCTGTCCTTACGGCTTAGAACTTAAGAAGCTACGGATTCCGACAACGTAAAGATTTTTCTTATTGTAAGAAGCAATACCTAATGTTTGCCGTAATAAGTGCTGCAGCGTACGACGCGTGTGTGGCGAAATGCTTCTTAAGAAATGCACTACATGTCCTATATACACGATTCCATGGTTTATATAAAGTTTAAAAGAGAAAGAAGAAGAATTTTAAATGCAGTGTCGAGCGCACTGTACGTTGTTCGTTGTAGAATAATTTAGTAAACCTAATTTAGAATGAACAAAGGGCAAGAAACTTTGCTTTCTCAACATTGCACGGGTTACCAGAGGTTAAGGTAGAGACAATTTTTTACCTGACGGTCTAGAGAAAAAGGTACCTACCTTATTCTCCTAGAAAAAAAGGTACCTGTACCTTATCCTCTAGCGTAATGAAAGTCCTTACCACGCATTATCTTGAGCTATATTTTAACCCCGAGTGTAGAGTATGTAATCATACTCGAAGAGGGTTTATAGGGGTTTAATTTTTCAGCAGACGAAAGCCTTCACGCTCGAAAGATTGTAGCTTAAGATTAGTATTATTCCGCGAAAGATAGTAGGGCTATACGCCCTACTGATCTACATGGTAAAGGCCTCAGGGTTATTGAGATTTTTACTAATTTTTTAAATTCAAGTTCCGGTTGCACAACGTAACAGATTAAACTGGAATTTTTAGTGAACCTTAATTTAGGTGTGAAGTTGTGCACCTCCTATTGTGGAAGCTATATTTCATGTATTACTTGAATAAATAATGAAATAACGTTCGGCCTATACATTGCGTGAGATGGTTTCAGCAATCATTTATTGCAATATCGATGCAATTTAGCGAAGTCTCAGGAGAGGGGTAAGGTAGGGGGAACAAACTCAGAGCTGATTGGATTTTAATTACTGCCGTATATTATTTTGGACCCGACAGTTCGACTTTAAAGACAAGGTCATCTTGCAAATGTAGTGATATCGATATATTTTATGAATATTTAAAAAAATCATAATATATAATATATATCATAAAAAACCGGTTCGGAATATTTGGCGTTCAGAGGCTGCGCTTATGATTTGCATGTCTAATTTAGCAAAGTTTTGAATGTTTTCCTTATAATAAAAAAAAAATAATGAATTTAAGATGTCACATAGTTTCATAATTCCATTGTGATCTGATAACCGACTCGCCGTTATTATTTTTAAAATGACAAAGTTTGAGAATAAATTAAAAGAGCCAAATAAAATTTTTAAAGTTTCAAAATTCAATGGTAATAATCGGAGTTGAATACTAGATAGGAAGACTGGACTGGAGAGGCGAGCGCCAAAGGCGCGAGCTTTTTACAAAATGGGTTTAAAAGTTTTAAAAATCTAAAAATGATTTGAAAATTCCCTTGAATGATGTATAACATATATAACATGTCAGAAGAAATGAAGTTATTGAGCGGTTAAATAGCCGTTGGAAAAGTGGAGTGTAGGACAAAAAGAGATTTCTCGTGAACAAAACACAGTCAGTATGTCAAAATGAACGGGAATATGCATATTTTATTTATAGTATTTATCATGGAGTAGGGACCATATATATAAATACCCTACTCCATTGTATTTATACATAATAAATGTAGATTATGCTACATTTATCGTGTATTATGTGTATAAGCATACTTGTAATTCTCCGCTAAATACATCTTTCCCAGAGGAGCTTAAGGTACGTGTTTCTAGCGGATAAGGTAAAATTTTGACTACCTGAACCTCTAATCCGAAAAAAAGACTTTCAGGTAAAAAAAAAAGTACCTTAACCTCTGGCAGCGATTGCACGAGGAAGAAACAGCGCGATCTATTCATTTCTTCGTTACCTGATATAAAATTCTCTTTATTGTAAATGATTAATGAATCCGAAAAAATCGTCACAATTTAAAATACATTAAAATTTAAATCGGCTAATATTCCGATAAGAAATCTCCTCAAGGCGGCAGTTTGTAAAGTGACTTATCGTATGTAAAGTGTAAAGCTAGTATCTATTTCTCTTAAGGCATATAGGTACCGTAACCTCTTTCTCTGTAATGTCCTAGGTCATCCTGATCAGTTATGTATTAAAGAATTATGTTATTTATCAGTTAAAGATTTATGGAATGAGCTACTGCTGTTGTAGTTTCCGAGATAGTTTACTATGAGGATTTTCTGCAAGCTTTAAGACTATTCAGAATATCAACAATGATGACCTTGTCCTCTTCGTTTTCTTGATATATTTTCCCAAAAGGGTTATTATAGGTTCAAGAAGAGTAACAAAGTGACCCAGGTGGATAGGTGGAATCCGCTGCGATAAATTCCCATAGCGATTGTGAACTATTTTAGGTTTTTTATCCCAAGGGCCAAGGACTTAAAAACCCTTCTGTAGTAGCAGAAATATTATCTTTTCTATCGGAATTTTCTGTACATATTGTTAAATGTTAATCAATGTATTCTATGTTTATAGCCGAGGGAATATTATAAACATTTGAAATTGCATTAACTTTATCTTATATTCTTATTTGACATCGAGTTTGACGCTTAACGAGAATAATGCTTTTATAATTATCACAGCAAGGAACAACAAAGGCAGACTTTTTATTTTACTAATAATGATTCTAACCTGAATGGAGTGTCGTTGCCTAAACACATCGCTATAAAAGACAATAAACAGTTAAAACATAAAGAGACTGAAAGGTATTACAACTTTAATTACATCAGTGTAAACGACTACTGACTAGCCCAAACTTCACCAGCAATTTCAACTCCAAAGATAATGATGAAGAAGACAGAAACCTGTTAAAATTTAAAAAGTTTAGTTTCATGCCATAGATAAATGGGCTTAATTAAGAAATGGATACTATTCCAAGGAGACACTGGCTTTCACGACGAGCTCCATAATATCCAATATGCCTCCAACGACATGACAACTCCAAAAGAAATGAGGATGTTGAAGAAGGAATTATCAGCCAGTGCGCTTTCAATAAAAAAAAACTAAGACTGGATTTGACTCCCTTGGATTTAAATACGAGGCACAAAATATAACTGAAACTGAAAGAAAGAAAACCAATACTTAACTAATATCCCTATATCCTACATAATTTAGAATTTTAAATATTACGTTCGTCCTTATCAAGACCTGATAATTTTCTTTTTTATGGAATAGGTAATTAAGGTGGCGCATCTGTATCAATTTGTAAAAACTGCTTATGCAATTTGCAATAAAGCAAAATGATTTGGAAGGTGTAATATCGAAATGGATATTTAAAGTATTATAGAAAGCATATATTAAGAAAAAATAGCCGAGGGGGAACTACTGTTGTAGCCTCGAATGGCCAAGTTTTGTTATTCTTTTTTCTTTTCTTCGATCAACTGAGCTGCCCCAAGGGCCTTAAAATCGAATTGTAGAACTGTATCGTTGAAGGGAAAATCAAAGCGTCTTATTGCATCATACTATCATAGCTCTTCTTTGCGGCGAAACTCTTTTTGCTATCATTTTGAGATCTCCGTCCGTTTTAAGTTGATATATATTAAAAATACGTTCAGTTTTACGTTTGGTATTGTAATTCGTTTGATTCGGAAGTAAAGGTATGCCAGCGTAATTATAATATTATGAAATGATTATATCTTTTATCTAGCAGACGGAGTATATGCTCTCCAGGCTATGACAGCTCTTCACTGTGCATCAAAATTCAAAGCTTACATGTTAAAATAGCTGGAAAGAGAGAGCCAAGAGACGAGCGCGTCATCAGGACGAGGGGAGCCAAACCAAAAGAAAAGGAGCAAACGGCGGGAGAGGGGAGAAAGTTGCGCCTATTGGTGGAGCACAGAAACGACTGTTTCTAACCCAATCAGCTTCACTTGGCTCTTGTTTTCTGTTCCTTCAAAGTATCAGTTACTTAGGGCAGTGGTAGACTACCCATCATCCAGGTCGTTCTCCTGTACAAGAAGACCAAAAATCCCGCCAGGGCTTAAAAGCTGTTTCTTTTTAATTCTACTATATAAATAGGCCCTTTTCAGGGCCACTAACTAATCATCGAGAGAGAAAAATCGTAAACTATTAGAATCACGGGTGTTCTATCATCAACAATTTCAAGATACCATTTATTGCCATCATCGACTAAGCAAAAGAATTCGATTGGTATAATAATTTTTCAAGCAGGGAAGAGGAATGAAAGAATGTTTGGTCTTTTTTTTTTAGAAAAAAGGATTGTACCACCACGACAATACAGTACTGTATACATGAAACACAACATTTTACAATTTCTTCTCTGTTATGTTTTCCGAAAAGAGGCAGCATTCCGAGTGGTATAAATGAACGGGGGTGGGTATTGTACGATTTGAACGAAAGTTACATAATAAGAAAGGGATTTAATTTACGAAAAATGAAAAATATTGGCGCATTTGAAAAAGACTCGCAAGAAATGTTTAGTTTATCTCACAAGTTAACTGCATGAACGGATGTAGGTATTGAACGATTTGTACGCAAGTTATATTAGAAGAAGGAAATTTAATTTACGAAAAATGAAAGAGATTGGCGCAATTGAAAAAGACTCGCAAAAACAAGTTTAGTTTTTCTCATAAGCAAACTGCATTATGGTTGTTTTGTTATTGCGGCAATTCGACCTATTCGTCTAATGACTTTAAAAAAAAGTAAGCAGGTTTCCTAAAAAGTGTCACGACAGTCGATCCATTTCAGCCTTCAGAAACTAAACAGTGTTGCGGATTGCACAGCAGAGATTCACAGAGAGGGCAATTCCATTAAAAGCCACTAAAATAATGGCGAGTCCAAGCCAAAAAGAGTCACTAAAGTGCTTGTCCATATAAGAGTTTCCATTTTTGGAGCGCAGCCCTGTAAATAGAATCACAACATTTATAGTCAGCAAGAGAAGCTGTTTTAAAAGAAAGATTAGCTTTACATCTTTGTAGACGGTCCAAGGGGCGGAAATGATGCCATATGAGGCCTCGCAAGTGTCCGCATCCGGGTCAGAGCAACAGGATTTCGGGATCTGGAACACGACTGTGCGGTTGATGTTCCCGAGAGGCATCTTTGGGTCGTAGTTGTTGTAAGCAGAATAGGCCCAGCTATCGTACGAGTCCAATCCGCAGCACTTGAGCGCCTGTTGGATGACGTCGAAGGCTTTGGTCATCACCTCATCTTTGCCGTAGTCACGACGCACAATGCCCTGGACCATCTTGTTTACATCGGTTTGGTTTTGATTGGTCCACACTCCGCCAGCAATGACAGCCACAGCAATAATCCCCATGCTGATGAAGAACTGTATAATTAAAATAGAAATTATGAAGTTATTTATAAATAAGATTGATTGGTATATGGAATTATTACACTTTCAAGAAGGCACTGGTTCTCAAGGAGAGCTCCAGAGCATACAATCAATCCAATGATGATCATGAGAAGACCCACACCAAGAAGGATGTAACCTACTGTGGAGTAATTCAAGAAAAGTGCAGCTTAATCGAGCAGAAGCCTGGTTGACACCCCCAAGACTCCTACACCTAGAAACTGTGAATATTTAACAGAAAATTCCATATTATAATGACCATTTGAAATTTGAAAAAGGATCTCTAAATATAAAGACAAGAAAATTAGTTGAAAGTACAAAATCACAAGTTGAAAAACATGATGAATGTGTCGACCTACCAACACGGCGATGGTGAAGAAGATGACGACTGTTTATTATCGGTATTTAAAGCCATGTTGGACTACGCTCACTCAGAGCAGCAATATCTATAATCTTGTTTAGATGTTATAGAGAAAAAATAATTGAAAATTATGGAATATATAGATGCGAGACTCGCGGGACATCACAAGTCGAGTGATCGACAAAGAAAAAAGTCAAGCTGTGCTATTTCGAGCAGACGACGATCGTCACGTGATGCACGACGGCAAGTTGGCAAATCGCTCAAGGGGGACGTTTTGGCGCGACACAGTTGGATCAACCCTTATCTCGGTTTAACTGAGCCGTCATTTTCGCGAGCCACGGTCGAACCGATGCCCCTGTCGGTTAAAACCGATACCATTTTAGCGCACAACTGAACCGACAGTTGAACTTAACCGAGAGAGCAGTTTTAACCCACCTCTGGGAGGTGGGTAGAGCTCGACGGTTGAGCTCTTTTCGTCCGAAAAACTTATTTCATAAAATGAAAAATGGGATTTCATAGTCTTAAATTCCACAAAAATTATCGAAACTGGTCTCAAAAGACGCAGAATTCTTTCTTCTTTACGGAAATATTTTTTTTGATTCGTAATTTGAAGATAAGTACTTGAAATATTTGCAAAAATATTATGATGCTTGCAAAATTGCTTCATGGTCATTTTGTTTTCAATATTTTCATTGAGAAATATTGATTGAAAAAAAGGGGACTCACACATGAAAAGATTCAAATTAAAGAGATCTATCAGAAAAACACAAAATATTTAGGGGTCAAGCCGATGTTCGCCGAGTTATTGACGAAAAACGTAACAGTTCTTAGTGAGAAAAAATAAATAGTGCCGGTCGCCCGTCCGAACGGCGTTTAACTGGACTGCCGCTAGGGGCGCAGTGGAGTGGGGACTGAGTTGTCGAGTTGAGGGTGCATTTTAGCGCTGCCAGCAGTTCAACTATCTCGGTGCAGCAAAAAGTTTTAACCGAGGAAAAATCCGTCATTTTCCCGACGAACGCGGTTCTCGGTTCAGTTCGACCGACCAACTCTGAGTTATAACCGAGTGTCGCGCCAAAACGTCCCCAAGGTCTCTGTTGGGTTGGCAACCAAGTAACCAAAATCAGTTACAGAAAATAAGGGGATTGATTATCCCCACCCTGATTATCCCGCTAATATCACAAACATACACATGATTTTGAAAGACGAGCTCTAATAAAAAGGGACGAAAAATGGTGAAGGAGGCAGTATTTTTAAATAATCAACAGTACGTTAACTGAGAAATAAAGTCAACTTGTTCTTCATCGGCCGATGACTCGCAAGGCGAAAGCAACAAGAAAAATTGAGCGTCCTGTACATTCCTGCACTGAACCCGTTCTCTTTATTTCCTTTAAGAGGCCCCTTTCAATATTTTCAGTTTAAATTTGCTTAAAGTTGATCATGTATTGCTTATAATTCAAATACTTGTGTTTGAGATATTATTCGTGTGACTGAACGTGTCATTCGTCACGGGGAAAGAGATGGTGAATGCAAGCAGCGCTCTTAAAAGAATACAGGAATCACGTGTCTCTCTGTAAAGCACTCAAGTATTTGGACTGGTGTGAGAGGTAACAAATCTTTGAATGGGTTCCGTTTCTTTAATAAGAATTCTTCTCCCCAATATTCAAAACGCTCCTAGAATTAGTGACCCACCGGAAGGAAACAGATAGAAGAAGCAGAAAAAAAGATCCTCTATTCCGCCTTTTCCCGCGCGTCGTCATCTTTTTAAGAGAAAGTAACGCGCTCAACATCAAAGATTTTTCGTGTATTATCTGCTATTAGTTGACTCAATATAGTTGAAATGCAATGAAATGAATTACTGAGTAACATTCCGGCATATACGCAATGTATATTCCAATTAAATTGCACAACACAAAGAAACGGCAAGAGAGCGTATCTTTTACGAGAAGGAGAAATGAAACATCAATTTTGCGGTAGATAGTAACTGTTCAGTATCTAATCTTTTTTGTAAAAAGTAGAGCACAAGGAGAAAGAAAGAAAACTGTTTGATTTGCTTTGATAAAAAAAGAGGGAGCTTCTATTATCGGATAATAATTGCAAATTTGTTCTTGTTGAACCCAGCCTCCAGATCGTTAATTACGAATGTTATAGTGGATGGAGAGGAAGAGCATCACGGTAAAGATAGATGTATAAAGAGCCAACGCTCCAATGCCGATAGCAGCGTAAGAGGCGTTCGTAAAGTATCCGCGCATGAGTTCGTGCAATTTCGGTACACATCCCTATAAAAGACATACAGTTAAATATAATTAGACTTTACATATTTCGAATATCATGAGTTACATCAGTGTAGACGACGGTGTCGGGTGTAGAGGAGTTAAAACTGAAGCGAGCCGTCTTGCGGACAGTTTGGCAGAGAGCGGAATACGGATCAACACAGCAGGATGATGGGACTTTGTAGTCGAGAACCGTCTCGTTGTCACTGCCGATGTTGTAAGACGAGTTGGCCCAGCTGACGAAAGAATCAGAGCCGCAGCACTTGAGCGACTCTTGGATTCCGTCAAAGGGTTGGGCCAGCATCTCATCTTGGCCGTAATCCCGATAGACGATGTCTTGGACTTTCTTCTGGACCAAGGAATTCATTTCAGATTGATTATTGAAGATGTGTTCCCAAACTAAGCCACCAATTTCAGCTCCAAGTATGATCCCGCAGAAGGCAAAGGACTGATAAAAAATTTAGAATTTAGATAATTGGTTTAGATAGATGGGTTTAGTTGAGAAAGAGTTACCGTTCCAATGAGACACTTGCTTTCACGATAAGCTCCATAGGATCCAATGACTCCAACAATGAACAAGCCAACTCCAACAGCAATGAGGATGTTGAAGAGGGAGTAATCAGCCAGGGCAGTCTCAGCCAAGAAAATTGAGATTTGGTTGAAGCGAAGAAACCAGACTGAAAAAGCCAACACCCCGGAACCAGCCAACTGAAAATAAAAAGTTAGAAAATTGTTATGAGTAACATTACATTACATGTCAAAAAACAGAAGCAAATTTCAAAGAATGCAAATGCAAGAGGGGTAGATTAAAATTGAAAAGCACTGTAGGACCTAATCAGCATAACATACGTGATGAATGTGAATATAAATGAAAAGAAAGATGTTGAATTATACCGAGAACATGAGATTGAGGACGAAAACGAGCCACTTGAGGAACCGAACGGAGAAGAACCACTCGCAACATCCATCAGAAGCCATTTTTCTTCCCTTTTTTTGTGTACGTAAAACTTTAAATGACGGCGTAAATAATGCTCACAACGAACTACGGAGCAATAGATTAATAAGATCAAAAGAAACAGGTATAAGAATTTAGCTAATTTTCTCTACTTTTCACTGACAAGAGCAATATGTCAGGGACAAAGGAAAAACGGAGCGGGAGATAGGGGAGATGACGGTGCTCCTGAGCTGTTCTGAGCTAGGTAAAAACGAGAAGTGACCCAAACTAGAACTGATGAAGGGAGCGGCTGGCGCGAGAGGGGGGAAGCGGTGGAAGAGGGTGACAGAAACAGAAACAACAAGGCCGTGTCACTCTCTACCTCCCCTTTGTATGTAATTACCAACAAAAAATCTAACTCAAACTGAAAGAAAGAAAACCATTTCATAATCTTCTTATGCTTACCTTAGAATTTTAAAAATGACTATAGTCTTAATCAAGACATAATTCAATATTTAAAGAAAATAATAATAGGTAATTAATTTATATTTCGATTTGTTAATTGCGGTGGCGCCACTATACGCATTGGTAAAAAAGTGACAAATAATGCAATAAAGTAAATGATTTCATGAACCGATGATTAGGATAGTTTTAAAAATGCATAGTTTAATTTTTTTTAATTAAGGGAGTTAATTAGTGAAACCTCGAATGGACTTCAGATTTTGTATTTCTCTTTCATTTTCTTCGATTAAGTTTGGCTTACGGTGCGTAACTGCGTTTGACAACTGAAAAGTAACTCTGTCCCGATTCTCGACGGAGCTATCAAATCGATCAAATTTTTTATAAATCAATTTAAAAAGGTTTTACCTGTATTTCCATTTTGTTTTCTAATAATTACATTATGTAGTACACAAATAAAGATACTTCGTCCAAGATGGGCGAGCACCATATCTTCAAACTTAAACACTATTTTTTTTTTCATTTACATTTACTATTATCCTATTTCAATTAAGTTCGTCTCAAATGTGCTGTGAAACCCGTTTATTTGGGAAAGTGTGTGTGAAATCGTCGAAAACTAGTTGATAATTTTTTTTTAAGGAGATAATGATAATCTTTTTTTATGAAAGGTAGTGGCTCTTAAAAGGGCCGATTGTTTTCGGAGATGAACTAGGAATATTCTAAGTGTTGATAAACTTAATGATGGCTTCGATGCGGTGACGCCTTTCGAAACGGATTGCTTGGCCAACTCTCCGTGAAAAAGCAGACGGACTGCCATTTGCCGTAATAGCTTTGAAGGAGATGCAGATTTCAGGGTAGATCAACTTCAACACTTTTTAGATCTATACTAGACATGGCTGCCAGTCGACCTAAAATAAATTTATATCTGTATAATTTTGGAAGAGTAGCTTAAAAAATCAAAAGCGCTTAGCTTAAGTTACATATTTTATGCAATCATTCTACATAGCTGAAATATCTCTAATAAAATGCATAACATTGTTTTATTTTAAATTTTGACAGGCTGTCAGTTAACAAAACATGATAAGTCGATACATTTTCCAGTAGATGTAATATTAATTCATTTGAACGGTTTCTTAAAATGAAAATAATAAATTTACAACAATTTTTAGCTATGCTTACGTTTAATTGATTTTTAAAAATTAGATTTGAGAGGCTTAAACATTTTGATCTCTCTTTTAAATAAAACGGGACTCAAGTTCTTTCAATAAAGCATACATGTGACATACTAAATCTTCCCTGCCAGGCTGCCAGGTAACAAATAGTCAAGTAATCTCATCAGTTAATTTTTTTCCCGCCCTCCACTCGCAAGGGTGCGGTGACGGTATAGAACTTATTGCCTTTGTAGCGTATACAAGCACACCGAAAGTTGCAGCAGCTTTTGTCTTGTGTGCCGAGATCCCCCCTACCGGCCGCTTTTACAGTAGCTTTGTCGTACCAGTCAGGTCTAAAAGTGCCTGCAGTCTAGCTACAGGCAAGTCCGGACCGATCCTATCCGACAAAGCTAAAATAAAAGTGGCCAGTAGGGTGGCACTGCACATAGCAGACGAATGCTGCTGCAAATTTGGATTGAGAGGTACGATCCAAAGTCAATAAATTCTATAGCTTTTCGCCACCATCTTAGCGAGATTCAAATATCAAATCTCAGAACCGAACAGTAGTATCAAATAGTTAATAATACCTTCGGGCGATACCAACTGAGCTACCGGCTCTATAACAACGTATTAACTCTACTTTATTTCAAACAAGGATATTTATCCTGGTAAAATGCGCATCATTATTTATTTCAATTTTGTCATAAATTTTTTTTTCAAACAAAATTAAATCTATAAATTTATTTTACTTTATTGTTCTCCATGTTTATTACCAAAATTAATTGATATAACTTAATTCTTTTGTTTACAATAAAAATAGATGATGATAATAGGTATGGTAAAACAGAAAACCTATATTAGTCTGATTAGTCCTCAAATGTTGTGAAATCTCGTTTAGGAATGGAATTTTTTTTTTTAATTCAGTAACCATATCTTTAAATTTGGCTAGCTACCGTTGTTTAAATAGATCTAAAGCACTACTAATAAGCTTAAATTTCATTAACCTAACCCACATGGATATTTTCAGTTTGCGGCCAGAAATCCTAAGAATTTTAGAAAAAAAACCCAAATAATAGACTATCTTGCTTAAAAGTCTCAGATGCAACATTATAAAATTGTTTTATTTTTTATCCTGACAGGCTGCCAGTTAGAAAACATGTTAAATCAATATATTTTTAAGAAGATGCACAAATGATTTATTGCATTAAATATTTTAAAATTTCTTTTTAAATAAAATAATAGTAATAATAAGGTTACGAAATTTTGTAGCTATGATTATATCTGATTCAATAAAAATTTGAAGATTTGAGGGGCCAAAAGATGTTAGTTTCTTTTTCATCCAATGTGGGGCTCGAGTTCCTTCGCCTATGTACCCATATCACAATTCATATTTTGACCTATCAAGCTTTAAGGTAGCAAATAGTCAAGTTATGTCATTACTTGCTATTTTTTAATTGCTTGCCTTAAATGCTACATGAAATGGGCCTTAATAAGGGGGATCCCTCCTTACCAGCAGATTTTTAAAATATTTTTTGGTCAACAATTATTGCTTTGTGCAACTCGTTCGATTGTATAAATATTTTAGAGTAATTAAAATCATCATTGGCATTGATTTCCAAATTTGAAACTAAGTGTGATTAATGAAATGTTTACAATCAATACCACCAAATGTCAGCGAAGAAGAATAAGTCACCGTTACGTGACCGTAATGGTCTAAGAAATTAGCGCCGTATTTAGCAGGTTACCCTCCTCCTTTTAGCTCTATGCGGCTTTGCCTCGAGGGTGTTGACAGCATGATTGTATAAAAAAATTAATTTCAAACGTGAAAATTAATCTCTATGTTGTACACGGTTGTTTAATCAAATTATGAGTCTAAGTACTATTTTCAAACAATATTAGATCAAGGAATTTATTTTTACTTAATTGTTCTACATGTTTTTTATCAAACTCGATTGATAAAACTTCTAATAGTATTGTTTACAAAAAAAAAGATACAATACAGTCCTGAAATGTTGCGAATCTTATCGCTCATTTACAGGAAGTAGTAGGGAGGGGAAACTCTATATAAGAGAAATCGCTGAACTTTTTAACGATTTTCATGCACTCCTGGTACTATTTTCATTAACAAAAATACATACCTAATAATTAGGGAAAATTAGAACAAGGGTTTGGCTAATAAGGTATCGCAATGGATCCCCACGTGGGAGATCCGAGTTCGATACGCGGTCCGGGTAGAGACTTTTTTAAGAATATATCCTTTAAATAGTTTCATGAACGGGCACCATGAGGACTACCGGCGACACCGCCGCAGCCTCTTTGACAGCTATTTGCAGCATTCCCTACCTAGTACTCCATGCTCGTTTACTTATTGTTGAATTGCACAGCCGGAATGTCATACAGACGCAGACCCACAAAAACATTTGATCGCGCAAATCACAAAAATATATTGTTTAAACTTGCCATGCTTTAAAGGTGCGATTTAGCTCAGTTAATAAGGCGGTGGTATTCAAAGCTTAAGAATAAAAGTTCGAATCCGACCAAGTACATAATGTTTTTCGGAAGTAGGATTTTTCAGGAAGTAGATGAGAGTGGGCGGAGCTTGTTCGACATTTTCGGCCTTGACGGCAAATCGCCTTAGGGGTACACAGACACAAACCCTTATTCCCTTAGTAAGTTAGATGGCGTATCTCTCTTTCCTCCTCCTCTTCTTTTGAAAAGGTCACCTAAGAAGATGCTTCTTGTTTCAACCGGGCATCAGCTAAGGGCTGCCAAGTGCCGGCCTCGTCAAACACTCAGACAGCTTTGAGAATGAGTTTCGGGAGACGTGTGTTTCGCTCGGAGTTGGGATACTAATGAATTTGTAGGTCTTACCATATCTCTATTTATACTAAATCTCTCCCACTCTGGCTGGAAAGAGAGAGCCAAGAGACGAGCGCGTCATCAGGACGAGGGGAGCCAAACCAAAAGAAAAGGAGCAAACGGCGGGAGAGGGGAGAAAGTCGCGCCTATTGGTGGAGCCTTGAACCGGCTGTGGCTAACCAATCGCCTCATCGCCGAAATTGCGGAGATGAGATAAAAATTTCTTCATTTAATATACTATGATCATGCCCTATTTTAATAAGTTCAATTTCATAATGTACTACTACATCAACTGTATCAATGAAATATTCCACGCACAGCTTTAAAAAAAAAATTTTAGCTAGAAGCACTCATTTTATTGGTTTCTCGTTTTACAATGAGTGCATGTACATCCCTGCTAAATATACGTAATAAAGTTTCTTCCCTATTTTGTTTTCCGAAAAGAGGCAACATTCCGAGTGGGATAAATGAACGGGGGTAGATATTGTACCATTAGTACAAAAATTGCGTGATAAAAATTGAATTTAGTTTAAGAAAAAAGAAACGGATTGAATTAGAAAAAGAGGCACGCAAAAAAAGGCTCAAGTTCTCCCACAAGCTAATTGCGTGACAGCTTTTTTTTTATTCCGGCAATTCGTCTAATACTCTAATAGCTTTAAAAAATAGGCAGGTTTCCTAAACAGTGTCATGACGGTTGATCCATTGCAGCCTTCGTAAAGTGTCTTTAAGAAATAAGCAATAAAAATGAGTTGGTGTAAGAAATTTATCTTTATGTAAATTCTATTCCCGAGCAGTCACAGTGCGGTGAAAAACTCGATTTAACCGAGTTGCAAAACAAGACCGGCGGAAAAACACGCGTTTTTAAACTCCGTTTAAAACGTCCTTGTTTGCCGACTTTAACCGTGTTAAAACGGTTGTTTTCTTTAAAAAGAACGGACAGCTATTTTTTGTATATTTGGTGAAGAAACGGAAATGAACTCCGTTTATAACTGAATAAAATCTCCGAATAAAACCCGCGTAAAATATCCGATTTAAACCGGATTTTTTCTCCTTTGAAAACTATCGTAGTAAATCTGTAAATGAACAATTAAAAATATTTTTTCACGCTCATTGTTATCCTATAACATTATTTATATGAAGACATTTTTAAATTAAAAAGATTATTGGATGCATAATGATAGCTCGTAAATTATTTGTTAGCCAATGGTATCCAGCCATTGGTGACATGTTTTCCTAATCAACTTTATCTGACAGGAATCATTATCGGAAATTTGCCGCCTGACTTTTTCCTAGACAGATCACTTGACAACTAATTCAATTAGCATACAATTATGTGCACATATGGCTTAAAAACCTCTAGTGGGTAATTCCGTGGTGACGGGAGTATTGCTTTAAAAACGCAGATCATCAACAATACAATTGGCTTACACTGTTGAACTGGTCTTCCACATAAAAATATAGTTCATTTACTATTTTATTTAATTAAAAGAAGGTAGTAGATAAAAATCAATAAAAACCATCCATTTGTATTAATTATTTTAAATTTTATTTGATTTTTGCAAGGATTCTTAGAGTAAACTAGATTTAAAGGGAGATTTTACGAGTTTTAAAAGCCCAAATTTTGGAGGAGCTGGCTCCGATTTTACTATAAAGAGAAAAACGGAGATAAACCCGGTAAAATTTCAGTGTGAAAACCTTCTAATAAAAGTGGAAAACTCCCTTTTTTAGTGTGCGATATTAACTCGTAAAATACCAGCTTTTTAAACTTAAAATCACACGAGAAAACTCCACATTAAGTCTTCGATAATATTTTAGTTAAGAAAACCTCATCTGTTACTCCGGCAGATTTACTTATAAAAATCTGGGTTTTATCTGGTTTTCTCAACTGTAAATTAAATTTTGAAAATCAGTTTCGAAATCTTTAAAACAACTGGGTTTTTCTAAGGGTTACAAAACGCAACCCTGTTTCACCGAAGTGTTTCTTCTCGGGTTTCTTTAAATGAAATTAAATGACACCCGAAAATCCATCACGCTCCAGGAACAAGCGAAGCGCGGGAAAGTAAGCAAAAATATATATTTTTAAAATTAACTTTTCTCCACCGTTTCCCTCAAAGTTTAGTCGTGGACTTGTAAGAAAGTGTAACTTCAGTATTTTATTTCCTCATCAGCAAATTCGTTTACTCCAACTTTTGAAATAGGTAAACATATTGAAAACTGAGTGACATACCTGATACCTACTTATGGATAATACAATATCATTTTACATTACATACAAAGAAACGGGAGTGTGTATCTTTAAAGAGAAGGGAAAACGGAACATTAATTTAACGGTACGCACAGAATTGTATTTTTGTAGAAAGCAAAGGAGAAGAGCGTAAAGAAAAATGAACGTTCAAAATATTTAGTTGGATTTAAAAAAAAAAAAAAAAGGATACACTTCTTTTGGATATTGGTTTCAAACAGTGTGTTGCAGAAAATCGAATCCTCAAATACGCAAACGGATGGCGCAGCAGTACAGCATGGTGAAGATCAATGTGAAAAGGCCCAACATTCCAATGCCGACTCCAGCACGGATGGCGTTTTCAAAGTAGCCGCCCACAAGCGCGTGCAATTTCTGAATGCATCCCTGTAAAATACAAAAAGTTAAACATAAAGAGACTGAATAAATATATCAACATAAACAGAAATATTTACCTCAGTATAGACGACGGTGCCGGGTGTGGAGGAGTTGAAATTGAAGCGAGCCGTCTTGCGGACAGTGTGGCAGAGAGCGGAATAAGGATCAACACAGCAAGATGAAGGAACTTTGTAGTCGAGAACCGTCTCGTTGTCACTGCCGAGGTTGTAAGACGAGTTAGCCCAGCTGACGAAAGAATCAGAGCCGCAACACTTGAGCGACTGCTGGATGCCATCAAAGGGTTGGGCCATCAGCACATTATTGCCGTAATCACGACGGAAGGCATCTCGAACTCTTTGCTGGTCCAGCGGGCTGATTTTAGATCGATTATTGTAAGCCCAACCTCCACCAGTGAATTCAATGCCATGAATAAGGAGTGACTGTTCCATGGATTCCAAGGTTTTGGTCATCACCTCGTCTTGGCCGTAATTATGGTAGACGATAATGTCCTGGACTTTTTCCTTGATCAGCTCGTTCATTTCAGCTTGATTGTTGCTGTTGTGTGCCAAAACTCCGCCACCGATTTCAACTCCAAGAATGATGATGTAAAAGACTGAGGCCTGTTCAAAAATAAGAATATAGTTGAATTGTTTAGATAGATAGGCGAAAGAGTTACCATTCCAAGGAGGCACTTGCTTTCACGATAAGCTCCATAACATCCAATGACTCCAACAATGATCATGACAACTCCAGAAGCAATGAGGATGTTGAAGAGGGAATAATCAGCCAGGGCAGTCTCAGCCAAGAAGACAGAGATTTGGTTGAAGCGAAGAAACCAGACTGAAACACCCAACAGCCCGGCACCAGCCAACTGAAAATACAAAGTAGAAAGTTGTAATGAGAAATATTATATTTCATGAGAAACAATAGCAGCACATTTTCTAGTCAGGATTATATAATTTTTTGGCATGCAGATGCAAGGAAGATAAAATGGAATAACACTTTATGACCTAACTAGAACAATACTTGAATGTAAACACAAAATAAAAGAAAGTTATTGAATAATACCGAGAAGACGAGATTGAGGACGAAAACGAGCCATTTAACTAAATAAATAAATTGAAAAGCCATTTATAATTTGTGTTTGTATTTTGTACTCTCTCGCTCACATCATACGCAGTACACAAATAAAGAGTTTATTTCACTTCTAACCAAATTAGAATAATATTATAAAATATTCATTTAACTTTATATCATTCAAACATTAAAAACCAAATGCTGACTAAATTTAAAGCATTAATCATGTTTCAACTCTTTCACAGCATTTAAAAAGCAATATAAATCAAAATACCCAAAGCAGCCCTTGTTAAATACTTCAATAATAATAAGGCGGGCCTATTTCATCATTACTATAAAACACATTCTTAACTAATCAACATCAACGAACAAAAATACCGCTCAAACATGTGCGCACTTTTATACCATACATAACTATAATAATTAATGATAGTCTTACGTAGGTAGTCTTATTAACGAAGGATCCAAATAATAAAAGTGGCGACCATTGATGGAAGCATATATGCAGCACCGTGAATCGAATAACCTGCACATTCCAGCGAATTTTCCTGCATGAAACCAAAAATATTTTTGTAAATATTTCTCTTACATTAATTTTAATTTATAGTTCCTTACTCTAGGATTATTTGCGTAGCACTGCTTTGATGGTTTACGATAGCGTGAATATACCTGACACTTTTCCATGTCATTGTCGACTATATAAAAGTAATTAGTATAGTTACAGTTTTAAATCCTAAAAATAGCTAATTATTTACCACGAATGAGACCGTGATGAATGATTGGATTAGAACAGCGACAAGGAGGCGTTGCTACGACTAGAATTGAATTGGTTTCCATCATCGGCCGGATTATTACACGTCGACTAGATCCATCCGTAATCGAACACATCCTGACATTTTAAAATATTATTATACTTTATTTATATTGCATTATAATCTAAAGATATTATACCCAGAGCAAGGAAGATTTAAATTCAGTTGACGAGAAGATGTCAACTGATATAGAGGATGTACTCTTTGGTGCAGAGATTATTATCCACTTTGGCCGGTCTCAACTTATCTAACTCCATGGCATCGTGGAATCCTAAATGAAATCGTGCTTAGGTTTATTTCTTATTCAAATATAAATCAGTTATATTTATACCTGAAGCAGTGGAAGCCCCCCAAAGTAGACTGAGAACGAGAGTGTAGAAGAAACTAGCAACGCTAACAGCGGTTCCGGATAAATTAGTAATCCATTTAGCACTTAATAACGGTGCGGAAGAGTTGGGTGCTGATTTTACGAAAACAGGACAGTTCAATCCGCTTTTAATAATTGTTTTCTTGTCGTAAGTTGTACTAATTAGTCCTTGCATCAACTTGAAGAGAAATAATTCAAATTTAGTTTCAAATTTTACAAGCTAAATTGCACATCAATACGTGAGGATCAGCTCTAGAAGCACCGAGGAAAGAACCAGGTGCGATATTGAGCTGATTAGCAGCTATGACGTAACCACCCTCATCAAGCCAATAGACATGAGATTGGTCGCTAATGTTCAGTTGCCCTAAAGCTCTTGTCCAGATGGACTGTATAGCATCTTTGTCCGTCAGAGCTCCAGTTACGGCCAGCAACTGGTCTTTGGAAGAGATTTTAGCGGCGATGAGGTAATCATCACCGCGGCCGGAAGGTGGACGGATTAGAATGGAAGTATTGGCCGAGCTGGATAGACGCATAAAAGTTGAACTGTTCCTTGGATCTACTAAATCCTCTTGCAAATATGAACGCCTATATTTAATAGAATGATATTAGTTAATTAAATCTGGCAGAATTTGAAATGAAAATTACGTTCGAGGCGCCATTCGAGTGATCCTGCCCGTAGTTACGACAAAACGGGAATGGAATCTTCGATGATCGGATGCCGGCCAAGATTGGGATACATTAGATGTCATCTCTACATCCCACATGAGATGACTGAGAGCTGTTTGATCGCAATCCTCTCCGCCTCTTCCAAATCGTTCGCTCAATTTATTGAAATAATCGGCTGCTGAATCTCTAGCATCTAATTTAAAATATAAATTATTAAGAATCTTTTATTTATATTCAAATTTAAGCTGTAATACTTAATGAAAGGTTTGCACGAAGATGATTACAGAATGACCATGGGGCAGCTCGAGTCATAAGCTGACTAACCCATGGAACTTTTCCTTGAAGTTCTAAATAGGTAATATTATGTTGGCGCCTTCTTTGACAGAAACTGCTAACCTATTTGGATTATATAAACATTAAAAAATGTAATTATAAATTTGATTAATAGATTGCATAATACCGATATGGTGTTTTAGCTATAGGCCGGAAAAACCAAGTTCTTCTTTCACCGATGACGTAAGCATTATCCGGAGTTGACGTAACCGGATGGTAAGACTGGGAACCATTCATTCCATCTATCAGTTTACGGCGAAATGCACTGGACCATTCTCCTTCCGGTTCCAGATCTTCGTAATCCACCATCAAAGGATCCTTTATTACGTAAACAAATATTATGTAATAAGCCTATTAAATATACAAAAGATCGAATTTCAACTGACGTCGACGTAGGAATGTTGTTGTTCTAATTTTGGATGAATGACGGCATATCCGGTGGGCATGACTGCCATTTTATATCCACCAAAACCGAGCTGACTGCCAGGTAGAGCTTGATCAAAGGTAGATATCGTGATGTCCACTCCCGCAACGCCCAATAGTGACTGACTCAGCTAATAAGCTAATTTATTGAAACAAAAAGTATAGAATCATGCGATGACTTTTATTATAGAAATATCAAATTACATTTCCGCCGCGCTGATAGACAGGTTTTGTGATGGATATCACTGCGCCAACGCCCTAGATAAATTGTGTACATCAATTAAGATTTTTATTTTTTATTTGATTTTTATATTAGCTTACAGAAGCATCTTTGTATGATAGACTCCAGTCGACTAGGGCGTCGTTTTGTGATAAGGCCAAGGGTCGGCTAAGTACTTGCATGTACCCCTGTACAGTAAAAAAGAAAAAAAAGAGATCTTTTTATTGAGCAAACAAAAAGTGAAAGGAACCAGCTGTTCTTCTTCCCCCTATCTCTCCAATAAGTTTCTTTCGAGCTCACCTTACATGCGATTCCAAGAAAAATATAGTATCATATTTTAGAATAACTCAATTAAATATGAATGCATTAAATTTCTATAAAATGAACTTTATAGTTTAAAAAATGTCCTATTTAATGATGCAAATATTTAATGAAAATAAGTCAATTTTTATTTTTAAAATAAAAAAAAATTGAGATGGGAAACACTTTTGTAGTTTCACCACCACCAAGTATTAAATACAGGCAAATTTTCTATAACAATTTT
This sequence comes from Chydorus sphaericus, assembly GCA_030141595.1. Taxonomy (NCBI): domain Eukaryota; kingdom Metazoa; phylum Arthropoda; class Branchiopoda; order Diplostraca; family Chydoridae; genus Chydorus; species Chydorus sphaericus. The sequence goes on along the minus strand of CM057934.1, from coordinate 6,627,584 downwards.
ATTCTGGGTCTCTGGCTTCCCGTCAAGTATCGGATTAATCTTTCGCCTTTTACTTACAGATTTCCGTGGAGGGGAGCAACTGATGAGTCTATGACTCTATTTTTGGAACGGTTTACCTAGAGAAAACCACCCACTACAAAAATCAAATCAAATTATCAAATAATACGTCTACCACCAGATGTAAAGGAATGGATGTTGTCGTGCATCAAAGGTGTCGTGTTGATTCACGTGGGTTTTCCACCTTTAAAACAACAAAATCGAAAAGTTATTTCTGTCAAGACTACCCGGGGAGCTGTTTATTTATACACAGACTCACTTGTGAGCCGGGAAATAGCGTAAGAGTCCTTCCCGACGAATAATGCCAATGTAGAGTTGGATCTTGTTTCATATTATCTACAAAGACGTCATCCAATCGGCTGCTCCACATAAGAGCGTTCACCGTATCAAAATCTAAAAATAAATTCTTTTTAAGTCAACTATTTTAGAGTGTTGGAATTCTTTTCAATTTGTCACATACCTTCATACCAAATCGGCTTGAAACGATGCCACATCCCTTTAAAAAAAAGAAATTTTAAATATTTGTTTCACTTTGCCAAAGAAGTCTTACAAATTCCTTTTAAGAGGATTGACCAATTATTGCGTCATAACATCTGCATTGCAGATCCTCGCATGAATATTTGCTTTGTTTACTGCAAACATCATCTTTTATTTATCCCCTAAAAGACGGTATAATTTGTTTATTTACATCCTTCATAAACTTGCATGGGAATGTGTACTGCTGATGTATTGAGTACGACGGGCATAGAACGTCCGAAATGCCGGTTCACGATGGAAGAAGATGAATCGTTACCGTCGGCCATCATCAAAATAGGATTTTCCCAGTCCCGGCCGTTTACGAACTGCACTCGACTCATTTCCGGCTCTTCCACATAATCATGTGCCATGGCTAGTTGTTCTGCTTTTCGTGCAATTTCCTGCACAAATAAATAAAATAGTTTATTTTTCCGTCCGAATTTAGTTTAGTAAATTGAATATTACTTCGACGGGTTTCACGCGTCTTTGGAAGAGTGGCTCCAATTTTTCTATGGCCTCTTCCAGCACATCTTCACCGTGAACGGGCTCAATATAGAAAATCTGATTGCATAATAGTGGACTTGTTAAATATACAAATTCGTAAATATAAATAAATAATCAAATTCCAGAGTAATGCATGCGCGAACGTGAGTATCGATTACCGTCAACGACATATTGCATGGACAGTATAAAGGCGGATGGCAATAATCCACTCTCATTAAAATGCTGTGATGGACTGATGGTTCGTTGCCCAATAAGCGGACAGCGATAGCTGTGATAGTAAACAAATGTTACATCATCGATTCATGCCAGCTGCCGCTGCCACTCTAGAAGTCGTCGATGCAGAGGTGTAGAAGGAGCAAGAACAAGTACAGTACATCCTTTCTAGTGCAGCTGCATCTCCAAGCAGAGACGAGTCTGTCGAAATTAAGGAAAGAAGATATCTCTGGAGAAGAGGATGGATGCGAAGGGCCATATTCCTTGGGGGTAGAAAAGCGAGCGGATCATCCAGGTCGGCCGGAAATCCGGTCTTGGCGGTAATCGTAATTGGAGACGCCAATACAATTTTGTTTGACTTGCAAGTGATGTCGAATTAGCTGGCTACATGACGGTGGTACATAACGGCCGAGAACTTGTCCATACCTTCTATATAAATTATAATCAATAAGATCGGTGTCCTGGAGGGCACCCACTGTTGTGGCATGCAATGCTTTTTGGTGTAAATGTGCGGGCTGACGATGACACATCTTTGAGCTATTGTGCTTTATCTCGTTTCTTCGATTCAGAGCCTATCTTGAGTGAATCATTCGCTAATTTCGCTGGAAACGAACAGCTCGTTCCAGGCTAAATAAAAAAATGTAATCATCATTTTCTTTTATATCAATATATATATATAAATATCAAGAAATAATCACCCCTTATTATCTATTTTTATTCAAAATATTTCAGTCGTGGCGGAGCAAAGCCGTGTTTCAATTGTAACAAGACACCAGAACGGCAACCCTGTCCCGATGAAAAAAAGACTCCGTCTGCTTGTTTACTGCTCTCAACAATTCTCGCATTTGTTTGTTTCTAAAAGTGACATTTGACGTCCTTTATTTAAATAGATTTCCTTTTTATTCCCCGTCATGGAAAGGCAAGAAAACATCGAGTATTTTCTTCAAAAGTTCAGTGGCATGAACCCAACCCAACGTGAAGATTGGATCACTAGATTCCGGCATGGCGTCTATACATATGTCCCTAGATTCACGGCAGCAGTCTACTGTGGAATGTGGAATGGGTAAGCATAATGTGCTTCAACAATTCTACTTATATTTTCTTGTAATAACTTTCTACCTTTGTCATCACAGAAACTTTGAAGCACTTGAAGGCGCTATCCGTTCGTACAAAGATTTCATTTCAAATCTTGCAGATGAGGACCTGGATATGAGTGAAATACAAGTGAGGGTGGATGATCTGTATCTCAAACCAAACACCAAGTCAGTAACTCAGAATAATATTAATTATATTCAATAATTTACCTTCTCATGTGTTAATTTGGTTATCCCTTTATTGGTTACAACTTACAGGTTTTCAATCACTTGGAATGTGAAGAACACCGGGGAAGATCAGTGGCCCCCTGCCACACACCTTGCTCTGTATACTGGCTTCGATGGGTTTCCCAACCGGGACTGTGCTCAGATTGTGCCGCGACTGCTCCCCGGCCAAGATGCTTTTCTTCAAGTTGAAATGGTCAGCCCAGATACACCAGGATATCATACAGCCAAATGGAGATTAATTGGCCCATCTGGAGAACCTATTGGTGGTAATTATCTCAATAGATTGCTGCTTTCTCCCTATTGAATAATTAAATCTTTCTTCCCTTATAGACGATCCTCTATCAGTTACCGTCGTGATAGATGTTGATGATTGCGCCGACGCCCTATGGAAACAGTTCGCCGATTCCAAACTTTTGGGTTAGAATTTCTTTTTGCACGAAAACATTATCAGGTATTGAACACCGTAGCTCTTAATCATTTAGAATATGATAACATTTTCTTATTATTTTATTTTTTTCCATACTCTACAGGATTACTAGCAGGATGAAACCATTTCAAGTCATATCGACTGTTCACTAAAGCAAATTGTACACCCTTGAGGCTTTCGAAGATAATAGTGTGCCGTGTGCGTTCAATTTCATTATTAAACTTCTTTTTAGCGCGCATCCCTTCTATAACTATTTCAACACCAACACTATGTGCACATTAATTTTTTTTCTAACATTTGAGCTCCCTTTATTTTTAAATAGATATTCTGTAATCTGTGCACATTTTCTTACAACAAGTTTTCGTTTCGCAAGTGAAGTTTATAAGAAAAATAAATAAAAAATTTACAAAGTCTTTTGAACTTGTTTTGTATTCATTTCTATTTTCTTAGGATATGGGAATTACATTAAAGTATTACACCTTATTGTGACTTTGGGAGAACAACAGTGCGTGTGTACTTTTCATAATTCAATTTAAATTTTTAAGCGCGTGACCCTGCTAAAATAAATTTCCACCCGAACACTACAAGATTCGCTGATTTTCCCCGCGATAATATAGCGTTATGAACAGATGAACAAATAGCATAGAGTTAAGTTATCATTTTCAACAATTTCTATTCTTCAAACATTTCACAATCGATAATGGCCTTATTGATATAGTGGATTCACAACGCGTAGTTGAAATATCCGCACCTCCGGGATTCTATCAACGTTTATAGAATGATTAGTGCGGCGTTGATACCGCTACTCCCACAGTCGTGAGAGTCCTTCCGGGAACCTCTATTGTCGGTGGTCATGATTCCACAGCCTATGGTAAAGCACCTGATCAAGCTATGGCCAATCAACATTCCAATCAGAAGGCATGTTACGAAGAATGCCTTGAGAGATCGAGAATCCCCAGCAAAGACGCACCAAATCGTATCAACTTCCTATATAAATTTAAAAAAGCGCACTACAGTATTATAGGAATAAATGAAGAGAACTGAGCAGGAACTTACGAGCATTTCCCTTATAAGATGTAATCTGAATGGTAACTGAATCCAGAATGGCGGGATCAAACTGGAAAAGCACATCCAAGTCGACGGCGGCGGTGAGGAGCAGTTGGTCTAGCTGACCCGAACTAGCTTGGAAAGTGATTTTCAGAGGTAATAGCGCCTACAGATTACGGAATATATTTTTAAAGAGGTCAGAAATAGATACCACGGATAACAAAATAAGTATATCAACCAATTTAACTTACTTTCAGTATTACAGAAACAGATTGCACAGCGTCGATGCTTCCTCGGATCCAAACTAAGTATTTCTTTGGAAGCTCCTTCAGCGATGTAACATCTAGAAGTCTAAATACCAGCGCCAGACTTCGTGATGATGCTGTCAATGTTCTCTGGCTAGCCATACGTGAGGAAAAGTTGTCTCCAACTTCATCACCGCCGATTCCTAGATTTAAAAAAAATTGGAAGATCGGAGTTAACATTCGAAATTGAACCATTTACCAGAATATTTTGATTGACTGAACAGAACTGTTCAACTGCCTCCTACAGTTGACCGAAGAGTTCTTGATGTCCTCTAATATTATTGACTTGACATTGGATGCCGTCGATATGAGGGTAAAATCGGAGGAAGACGCCGTAAACACTCAAGAAGTGCTCGGAGAGTTTTGACTGACCGATGATGTCGATTCGCTCCATTCGGCACTCGATGACTCGATTGCCGTGGTTTCCTACCAATATAAATGAAAAATTGTAATTATGCGAAAGAATACGAGTTGAGTAGAAGAGAAATGTTTTACTCGAATACGTTGACGAACGTTTTCGACGGCCGGCAATGATCCACGGACGACAACTGCGTTGGTCTTTGGATGGCCGGGAACAGTGGAACACGATTCGTGTCCGAAAAGTGGATACGAGCTCCACTTTGCTCCATCAACTGGTTTACTTTCTGCCCCGAACGGCCGATTAGATGCGAATGGAACGGATAGCTCACCTCCTTAGTCAGCGTGATTGCCGAGGAAGCCGGCAACAAACAAAATTGAAGCATTCAATTAAATTGAATTGATAAACTAAACAGACGATGACTATGAGCGGATCTCACTTTACTAATAGATGCGAGGAGGTCCATGTTGCGACTGTATACTGACGATTCAAACTTCAAATAAGACCGAATTTTGAAGAATATGAAGAGTGAGAAACAAGATCCGCTCCTCGTATCGACCGGATGGGACGGGATTTTTTTTTTTTCGTCATTGGATTTGAGTTTTGGATTGACCGCGCAATGGATTTTTCATCAATGTTGCCATTTTATTAATATAAAGGAAACAATTATTTTAATTGCATCCAATTGGCAACCTCGAAAAATCAGTTTTGATCAACAGATGCAAAAAAAAGTTACTACGTTTACACAGCGTATATACATGTGTTTTTGGTACACCCTATCAAGGTAAAGATTTGAAAATAACTAACAGCAAGATTCATCCAATTCCATGGAGGAAGAAAAAATAGTGTATGCACCCGAGTTCACTGATTTACAGTTTATCAAGGAGGTTTCAAACTTCCCGTGCTTGTATCATCATATGGACCGTGATTATAGAAACGTCGAGAAAGAAGAATGCTGGTTACATATCGGACAAAGTCTAGACTGCCCAGGTAATAAATTGATCATTCAATCCCTCATTTCTAAGCTGAATGTTATTTAACATATTTTGCAGACATTGATCTTCTGAAGAAGAAATGGGATGTTTTGAAGAAGAAGTACATAAGAAGAAGGCTAGGAGTTCGCTATAAAGATTGGCCCCTGTATGAATCATTTGATGAAATATTTGGAAAATTTATTCAAAAGAAAAGGTATTATTAAATTTTTTTTTTTTTTTTAAAGATGCTAAAATTTATTAACCCTCTCACAGCAAAAGAAAGACAAGTGACAAATCAACAAAGAAACGGGGCCTTGAGTTGCTTGAAAAGCTGAGCCAATTATCATCCCATGAAGCAAAGGTCATTTTAGATCAGATGGAGGAGCTCATCACTTTAAAATCTTCTATGGGAAGAGCACATGAAGGCTCCTCATCAAGTAGCTCATAAAAGACGGAAAGTTTGAAGCAGGATAATTTCAAAATCTCATTGAACAGCCAGAACAGGTCATGGAGAACCTTGATTTTCAAGCTGGTTCTCGGCTAATATTGATATCACTATAATTGTGGACAATTTTTATTACTGTGTCATTATGTTTAAATTGCAACAAAGAAAATAAACAAAAAAAGGTTTTGTCAAGTTTATGGGTGTAAAATAATTGTTATTCCCCACATGGTGTTGTTAATTGATTACATAGTCCACCAATATAGACCAGCATCAACAACACGTAATTAGCTCATTTCATATAAGGGAAGAACTAAAAAAATAAAGAAAAAAAAATTAGGATTCAAGAGGACGGAATATTATAGTGTACATGGTATTGATATGCCCAGTAAAGATGTCAGGATAATATGGCAATAGACCAATTAGATTATCATTCAATTACGAACTTGAATAATATAAATAGTGAATAAATTAAAAAGAAACATTAAATGTACATAATGATACCACTGCTACCCAAGTTGCTTGAAAAAGAACTACTGCTGCGTTGATATATAGATCAAGAAAAAAATAAGAGACTTGAGAAAAGTTTCACCGTATAAATGATAATCCTAATCTATATGTCTATCTCCAAACAAAAGAGGAATTCCATAGAAAAACTAATAAGACGTCGCTATGACTTGTAGTTGAATAGATAATAATAACACTTTATTTAAAACAAAATCAACTTATCAGATAGTTAATCAGAGAAACAACCACAAAGATGTGGTGAGTGAGAAACAACATCAAAGATGTTATTCGGATTCAGATTCATCCATTCCATGAATTTATGAAGGAATATTGAGTTTTAGAAAAGAACGGCAGGTGGCGTAAAACGCATGTACCAAAAGTACCGAAAGTGCCAAAGGTACCAAAGATGCCAAAGATGCCAAAGGTACCAAAAGTACCTATTGACCGACCAATCAGAAGCGGGGAAAAGCCAGGGAAATAAAGGTTTTCAGACCCGCTCCAGAAGGGGGGAAATAAGAAGGAGTAGAACCTCCGGTATCGAATAAATTCGATCCCATCCGGGATAAAATGAGACTTGAGAGAGACCTACACAGGAATGGGTTTAACGATCTTGCAGGGTCGGATCATGAACTCCACCTTTTTTTTACCTGAGGTGATTCATTCTACAGAAAATGAGAATCCCATTTTTTCCCCAGCTTTTCCAATGTTTCATTGATTGGATGACGACGACAAAGCTCTTTTCCTCTCTTCTCGTTTCCACTGCATTAACCTCCACATTCATCTTTTTCAAAGTAGCCATCATTCATGCAACTTATCTAATAAACCGAATTACTTTGTTGTTGTTTAAATATGTACAGGGTTACTCGAATAGTTGTACGAGCTTTCTTTTTATTTACACACAAATCTACATCGGCTACTGTACTGTTAAGGAATCTTCTAAAGGCGTAAATTTTTAAAGTTACTTTTAGCGTGTGTCTTTTAGCAAGTAGCCTACCGCAACGGTTCCTTTTCCCCTAAAGGCACTGTAACCTCATTCTCTGTAGTAACATACTGGATTATCATCCTGAACAGTAGCGTATCAAAGAGTTTTTTCAAGTATCTAAAGAAATTTCTCCGCTGATCATACAAGTGGGAGTTGAGTAGAGCAGATTACCGTTCCACACGGCTACAGAACAAGGTTTGTTGTGATACTGTACAAATAACAAATAAATAATAATGTTTTGGAAGGAGCTATTTACTATCAGATTTTATTATATTTTTATTATCTGCTAGCTTTTAGTGTAGTCAGAATATTAAAAATGTCCTCTGGGTATTCTTGCTATTTCCCCAAAAGAGTTGTTATAGTTTTAAGAAGGTGAAGAAAATCCCCGGGTGGGCTAAGTTGATATGAATTCCCAGAGCGATTGTGAACCTACTATTATACTTTTTTAGGTTTTTTACCCCAAGGACTTTTAAAAACCCTTATATAGTAGCAGAAATATTATCTTTTTCTAGCGGAGAACTTCAATGCCGATGTCCGCGACGCGTGCAGAAATGATAATCAACCAACTTGACTATCCATGCCGACGATCTGGAGCGGGTCGTCGAAAAACATCTAAAGGAAGGTAGAGCAGCCGGACCTTTTGCTATACCCGGCCAATATGGCTTAACTAATCTTTTTACTATCTTCGATACTCATCGGGGGTTCGAAAGTAATTATATAAGCTTTCGCCTGCGTCATATATCAAGCCGGTCAAGGGCGTGTACTTATTTACTTTCTCATTTTTGCCACGGGTGAGAAGAACTTGCGATGATGCGAAGTAGCCGCACACAGCCGGCTCGTGTAGCTTTTCAAATGATCCTTTTCTATCTAAAATCACATCGTGATATACTATTGAAACATTGATTGTCACTAATTTACGCCTCAGCGTGCATACCACAGTTTTTATTTGGATTTTAAGTCCATGTTAATACGCATGGTTTCCGCCGAATTACACTGCAATAAGATCACAAAGTGACTACACTTTAATTTATGAAAGGCGCTTAGGCTGCAACCGACATACAGTTCATTATTGAAACCGATTAACGGAACAGTTACCGATCTTAAAAGATGGTCCGGATTCAATGTTGAGCTCACGCTCTTAAACCTCTTGAAAAACCGACCATCTACTCTCGCAATCGATAGGTAAATTTTATGAATCTGTTTTATTTAGTGAAAGAGTTCGATATTTCTATTATTTCCATGGATGAGAATTACTGTCAGGATCGGATTATTCTGCAGATAAAAGCTGAAAAGATCAGAATTCTTTTACACCTTGCCTCGTCAATTAATTTTTGACGGGTACTGTCCTCGCTGTCCTTGCGGCTTAGAATTTTAGAAGCTATGGATTCCGAAAACGTAAAGATTATTCTTATTGTAAGTGCACAACGTACGACGCGGGTGTGGCGGAATGCTTCTTAAGAAATACACTACATGCCCCATATGCATGATTCCTAGACTTGTATAAATATTTAATACATAGTACGAGTGCGCTGTACGTTATAGATTTAAAGCTTCTTTCGCTCCTCTTGAGAACAAAGTTCTAGACATGTAGTAAAATCTAAACCCGTTTAGTTAAAATGTCTCGGTTAAAATAGTATACGGGTATCCCAAGTGTCTTATAAATGAATTTACGTAACGCAGATTTATTACTATACCGTATCTCTGCATGGCTCTTTTGGTGTGATTATAAGATAATGAGGATTCTTCTGGTTTATGGAAGCTATTCTAAACGGAAAAATGATATACTATGGAATAGGTTTCCCTTTTGACGAAATATTAATCCTTTATTGTCACAATTTATACACGGGAAAAGTCGTTATTCTTCCCTAGACCGCGAACCAAGGGTTTTAAGAAAGATTCAAAACAAATAATAACGACATTCAAAATTGTTTTTCTACCGTGTTGAAAAAAACCACGACCGGAATCAACATCTATCCTACGCTTCTGTCAGCTACTGGGCTACTGCCAGACGCCAGTATCACTGTATGTCTGGAAAAGATTTATATAACTTAAATTTAATTTATTAATAAAATTTAAATAATTTTTTTAAACACGACATTCGATATATTTTTTTTTATTTATTTTTTTTTACTCAAACAATTGCAATCTCTTTTAAGGTAGCTGATTTGACCAACGTAGTAGCATCTTCTGCAACCTGCGTAGTACGTTGGTCAAATGTTTACACCGTTTTTCGTCAACTGAAAAGTATTTTGCATTGTCTACAAATAACTAGTTCTTCATTTTTACCACAGCGATTATTCAACGTGCTTAGCAAGTGTAAATTCTTTTCAAAATCTATTTCGACTGAGTAGATTCCCGTAGTTTTGAGCTCCTGCTTATTACGTCAACGATTTACAATTATTCAAAGTTTTCTCTGCTGCCATCTGCTCCTTACAAGCACTTTTTTGTGTGGGTTGGTGAATCAAAATATCCTTTATATTTGATGAAGAGATAGATTTATTCTCATCCTAGCTATTTCACTCTAGAGTAAGTTACACATTTCAATGAGTTAAAATTTTTTATTATTAATTTTTTGATTTATCTCATTTTGTAAGTAGATTTGCTTTCAACATGGAGTCATCTGAAGTGCCTCCATCTAGCACTCCTCTGACGGAGGAAATAACTTCTGCTGAGCAATTATTTAAATCCCTCTCAGAGACATCCAACATTGACAGTTCCTCTGCCTTTCAAAGCCATTCAGATGCCAGCTTGACAGGTGAAGAGTCTCTCGCAGGGAAAGGAGTGCCAAAAGTGGTGCCAGAAACCCTGGCTGAAGACTCTCAATTGCAGTCTACTTCTCTCTCAGAATCTCCTGCTAAAGCTGAAGTAATCATCCCTGTTGGAGATAAACCTCAAGATTTACCATCTGACTTGAACCAGTCCAGTCAAGATAAACCTCAAGATTTACCATCTGACTTGAACCAGTCCAGTCAAGATAAATCTCAAAAGGAGCCCCAAGTCCAGCCACAAGAGGAAGATGATGTCTTAGAGCTTACTGAAGAAATGGAGAAGCTTGAACTGGACCCAAACCTCCCTGCCTTTGAGAACATTGCTCAGCCTCATTCTGATGAAAAAATGGAAGAAGAAGAAGCCTCTAATCAGAGCCCAAAACAAGAAGATATCACCAGTCAAGAACTCCCTTTAGCTGGAACAACGAACATCATCGAGTCTCACGAGAAAGTCGAACCTATGATCACTGTGCCTCCTGAAGCTGCTGCAGAAGAGGCCATCCCGGTCCCAGAAAAGCCGGCCGAGTCTCTTCTACAACTGATTGATGAGCCAATTGTCCCTACTGAAATTGCTCCAGAAAAGCCGGTCGAAGAGGGAATCGTCCTTCTTGAAAGTACTCCTGAAACTACCATCCCGATCCCAGAAAAGCCGATCGAAGAGCCAATCGTCCCTGCTAAAACTGCTCCAGAAGAGACCACCCCGATCCCAGAAAAGCCGTCCGAGACTCTGCTACAGCTGATAGAAGAGCCAGTGATCTCTAAGGAAGCTGAAACTTATTTGGACATATCCGAAGATTTCCTGGATAAGATGGAGGAAGAGGCTATTGAGCCCGAAGTAACGGCCAGCTCTGCAGAGGCCGCTTTGGTAGCCGCAGTAGCTCAAACTAGCTCGCCATCATCATCTGCCACAAAGAGTGCAGCTATTGACAACGAACCGCATAACCTGCTTTACCACATCAAGACGATCCAGTTCAAAGATAATTTGGTGGGAATCGTAACGCAGAATAAGAATGGACCCTGTCTGCTCGTTGCCATTATCAACGTCCTTCTATTGAAGCGCCAGATTAGCTTACCGTCCTCTGCGGAGATTGTAACTGCTGCTAAACTGATAGAGCACATTGGTGACGGTGAGAATTAGAGTTCTATTATTATTTTACAACATAAAATAATTTATTTTGGTTTTTATAGCTATGCTTGAGTCCGTGCCCAAGAATCTGAGTGGAGAAAGCAGACTAAACTACGAACAAAACGTGATGGATGCTATGGTAAGCATTTATTTAATTTTATTTGTTTTTCATGGTATTCTATAAAGATTATTCTGTTTTGCAGGCTGTATTACCGAAGTTATGTCTCAATGTAAACGTTAAATTCACTGGAGTGAGAGACTTTGAGTACACGACAGAGTGCATCCTTTTTTATCTATTGCGCGTCTCTCTCTTCCACGGATGGTTGGTCGATCCTCAAGAGCATGAAGTGATCTCTGCCATCGGTAATAATTTGTTTATATTTACAATTTATTTTTAGTATGTATATAAAAATATTTTGATCATTTATTGATGTGCAGGCCAGGCCGGATATAATCAGCTAGTTGAAAGAAAAGTAGAAAAAGTCATCAGTCAAAAGAGCTCCATCGATACGGATGCTGCCACCGAGGCCCTCATCATTGAAACTTTACTAGAGCGGAGCGTTTCCCAGTTGACATACCACGGTCTCAGCGAGTTGAGCCAGAGTCTAGCCGAAGATGAGATCGGAGTCTTGTTCCGTAATAACCATTTCAGCACCACTTACAAAGTATATTCACAATTTTAATGTAGCCTTAACACTATTCTTAATAATAACATAAATTATTTACAGCATCAAAGCGAGCTGTTCCAACTAGTAACCGATCAGGGCTTCCTGGGCGAGGCTAATGTCGTGTGGGAGACGCTCGGTAGCATCGACGGCGACGGACAGTTTGTCGACTGCCATTTCCGCAATGTCCCTCCCAAACCGGAAAGCAGGATTTCGACGAGCGGAGGCAGTGGTTCAGCCAACACTTCCGGTCACAATACATCCGCCCTATCCATGACGGCCGAGCAGCAGATTGATCACGAGTAGTCTCTTTATTCTACTTTTTGCAACCGAGTTGGGGGGACTAACTTTGCACATTCTCTCTTATTTTTTTTAATCTTTCTGGTTTAGTTTTCTTGTGGCTTTGTCCCTACAAGAGGAACAGAAAGAGCCCGCTGCTAATATACAAGGCGATCAGCAGCAGATCACCGGAAATATTTCAGGAATGAGCGAGGAAGATAAAAACGCCCAAGAGCAGCTAGAGTTATTATTTTAACCTTATTTATAAATAGCAAATTTTAATATTTATATTCATTTGTTTCATAGTCTTGCGTTGGCTCGACAATTGCAAGAAGAAGAGGAGCGACAAGCAGCCGAAGCTGAGTTAATTGAGAGAGAGGCCTCTGTCGCTGGTGCTACAGCAGCAACTGGGCAGTCTGATCAACAAGCCAGTCCCCGCTCTTCTCCTTCCGCACGGTCGTCGCAGAATAATAAAGTAGTTTACTTTATTCATCTACTACTTTTAGATTTAAATTGAAACGATAGTAACTATATTGCACTACATTTTAAAGATATTTAATTATATTGGACTCCATTATCCATATATAAAACTATTATTACTATATTACGCTTTATTATTTAGATATTAAACTTTATTTTTGTGTAAATTTACTCAACTTAATCTCAACTAATTTATAGAAATTATCCTGTAATCTCTTTTTCAGGATCCATTACCCTGGCTGGATATTAACGATTACGATAGCGAATCAGCGCCAATAGCTGTTGGTATCTGCGCTCTGGCCTTAGAGGTGAATCCTACTCTTTTCTGGAGTGACATGCAGCACTTGGTCGTGTTCACATCTAGACCGGATCAGCTGTACGAAAACAACCGGCTCATCAACGGGATCGACAAGAAAGTGAGCCACAAATACGGATATGGATTGATTGATGCTTCCGCAATGGTAACCCTGGCGGAATGGACCAATGTTCCACCTCAGCACCTGTTCCAGACACCGGCCAACACGTCCGACATGCCCATACAAATTGGATTCGGCGAGAAATTGGAGGTGGTCGATGAGACGGACGCGCACACTGGATCCGCTCACGAAATCCGCTTTCTGGAACACGTCCAGTACCACATATCACTACGATTTGCACCTGAAGGCAACCTCTGCATGCGGTCAGTAAATCCCTAGATATTATTTAATGATATTGTCAATACCAAATTCACAAAAAAAAAAAAATTTCTAAATTTGTTAAATTGCTAAATTTAATTATGTAACGGAACATTCCTGAACATACCATAAAATAACCATCATAAATTGAAACACTAGAAAAATTAATTTTTAAAATATATATTTGTTAGATTAACAATTTTATGATTTTTGCCACATTACTATACTTATTTTTATTTATTTTTTAACTAGATCAACTTCACTTTCTGGAACAAAATTAGTTCTGCTCTTAGAGAGGCCTTGTGACTTGCATGATTTCTCATTCGACGACTGGCCTTTTATTAAAGTCCACTTCTGGGGAGAACACGCAGCCCGCCTCTGGAAATCAGAGATCCTGAAAAGCCTAAATCAGCGAGCCAGTAAAGCAGGGATCCTGCGTAATTGGCAGACTGTCATTTACGGAGCTATATTGAATCCTGTCTGGCTTAGACCTCCCATATCTGCCAAACCGACGATGATCCCTGTGGCCAACATCGGCCGGAATGTCCACGACTCGATCGCTCCCGCAGGATCGCCCGCTTCTCCAGTAATTCTGGCCGAAGTGGCCGTCACATCGCCGGCTCCAACATTCAATAGTGTTGGGTTGTCTTTAAAACCCACAATTCCGGATTTCATTCAGTTCGCAACACCTTTGGATTTCAAATCAGGATCGTTTTATTCTCAAACCTATTCTGATTGCATTATATCACGCCTCACTTGGTAAATCTTATTAAGTAAAAATCAAATCAAATTCTTAATCGATCCTGATAATATTTTAAAAATTAGGTCTTGCATTGATTCGTGCCCATCAATCGGTTTTTACGAAAAATCTGTTAAGCAGAGTAATAATTGCGATACGTCGTGCTCAACTTGCACCAGTCTTGCTGCTTTTCACTGCCTCTCTTGCGCCGCAGAATTACGATTAGGGATTTATTGAGAAAAACGTTTATTATGTAGGGGTCAACAGGGTCTCCGCCCGTACGACCTCGGGTCGACCTTACTCATTGATTATTTATTGTTATAGATGTGAAGGATAAGACTTGCATCCCTTGTCCTCCTCAATGCTACAAGTCTGTCACGGTCCCGGCGAGGATCACTGCGTCGCTTACTCTCCTGAAAGATCCCAAAGTGTCAAAGGCACATGCGGCGCCTGTCACTCTGTATGGATGCTGGACAGATCCAGCCAGCCAGTTCCTCAAAATTTACGTCCAACGACATGAAGATGTTTCTATAGTGTAAGGAAGTTGCTTTTATCAATAATCTTTAAATTTGAATTAATCACTTGTTTACTGTTATTTAGATTTGCGTATATTGTGGGATTTACCCTACTCCCTCTCAGGCTCAAAATGCCTGTTGGAATCCACACGGAACAAGTCCTTCGCGTAGTATTGGGGCTCCGCAAATGGCAGTATGACATCTGGCCCAATGATGTAACTCTACCCAAAAATATGGAGACTGGCGGTGAAACTCGGTTCGTCTTAACTCTTACTTTACCCATTAAAGAAATTATTCGTCTATTTGTGCTCGAGTTTCATTCAACCAAATAAGGCATTTTTCAAGTTGGAAATTTAGCTAAAATCTTTGCATTTTCTAATGCCAACAGACGTATCCACGTGACGCTGGCGATGCTGGCTCAACTCCACGGTGAAGACCAAGTTGAACACGGAAGTGGAGGTTCTAGGAATCGGTACCTCGGGGACCAAGACGTCAAATCTTGCTCCATTGTTCCAACTCCAAGACGCCTGTTGGCTGCCTTAGTGGCCTATAGTCTCGTCTTCCTCGGCGGCGTCGAGCTGTCCGTTTTACCAAGGACTCTCATTCTCCTCCTACTCTTCCTGACAGCATTTGTATGGACGGCCGTGCTTCTAATGATACTTCTAGCTGCTCCTCTTCGCTGGCTCCGATGGGATGTTACGCACTCGTTTGCTTTCCGGCTCGCCATCATCGTCTTTACTATCGTACTCTTTTGCGCCGTCGCTCAAGTCAACGTGTTTACCTGCCGGCCGGAAGCGGTTCCTGAAACAAGTTGCGCATTCACGTCCGGTACAACATCGGCGGCTCCCAACGGATCCACTTCTCCGGCTCCTCCGGTTTTCAGTACTTTCCGCTTTGCGAGCGACGATCACCGGTGTTGTCCTCTTCCAATTTACATTCTCCTTTCAGGAGGGCTCGGTTTCCCGTGTGTGACCATCTTCCTTCGGCTTCTGGCTGTTGTCGAAGCCGTCGTCCTCTCTTTAGTATCTACCGTCTACCTCTTACTCTCCCATTTGACTCATCGATCCATCATGGATTGTTACGATACCCGTGCTATAGCTATGATGATGAAAATGCAAATGCATCATTTTTCGTTTGATCCACATGGAAATAGTGTGATGGCTTCTTTGTACGGAGGTGTCATTACTCGGCTCGCTTTGGTCCATCAGCTCAGACAGGTACATTCTAAATTCTAAATTCTTTATTTGAATTTAAGTTAATAATTTATTTTAATTTTTAGAATCATCATCCGGTTCAGGAGCCACAGCAGCACAATCTAAGACCATTCGGCCGGAGTAATAGCGGAAGCCGGGACCGTCGAAGCCCAATATGGTTAGCCGATCCAGGAGCGGACGGTTCGATCCGCTCTCCGAAGAGATGGTGCTCGTTGGAGCAGCTCCTCCACCTCTCATCCCACCTCCACCGGCATCTTCCGTCTACCCTCGATTCAGCAAGAATCCGTATCTCCGGCAACCGGGCATCGGTAGTGGAGGATCACCTGTAATACCTCCACCGGTTCCTCGTCACGGGAGCACTCCACCTCGATCCAACGGACGTCTTCCAACCTCATCTCAATCGTCAAGCAGTTCTCAACCGAGTCCCTTACCAACTGCAACTGCTGCTCAACAGAGCCTCAGTCCCATCAGGAGCTGTTCAGAGACAGAAAGCGAATGCTCCCCAATCGGTGCTATTCGAGTCGGAAAAATGATCCAGCTACAGAAATCGCCTAGTGCTCCTCCTCCTAAGCAGCGGATTCATCATCAACAGCAGCATCGGCTAGCCAGTGCTCATCACCAAGAGGCTGCCAGGATAGAGTTCCCAGCTCCTCCACCGAGACCTGTTCAACACCTTTTGGGTCGACCCATCCACTTGCGCCATCGTTCTGATGAAAGCCTCTCTGGAATTGCGGGATCATCGATGCGCGGTGAAGCCTATTCGACAAGTATCCACTCCTCAGCGGATGATGTGAGCTCTGCGGCCCGTAGTGAACGAAGTGAGAGCGATTGCGGTCACAACGACGAAATGATCGAAGGCAGCTCTTCCGATGAGAGCTATATCAAAACGGAAGCCGAAGCGGATCCCGATAGCCTACGAGGAAATGGAGCCACTGCGTCTCCCCACTTCCGACTTCCATCTTTACTCCCAATGCGTTTTGATATTGAGAAAGCTTGGTCTCGTATGAACGCCGAGCTTACTGCTGATGGACACGCAACGGTCAATCCGTTAACTGTGCAACCTATTAGCGGTGGAACCCCGAAAATCACACTAGCTGGACCAGGTGGTGAAACGATTGATCTCAAAGGTATAGTTGATTAAATAATTTGACCGAGGGGTTCCCGACTCTTTTCCAGACTGAACCGGGGGAAAAAATTTTCCCCCATTATTTCCCTCCTTTTCCCCCTTTTACATGTAAAGGGATAGGAGAATTTTCCCTCCTTTTCCCCCATTTCTCCCGCGGACTGAACCGGGGGAAAAAGAGTCGGGAACCCCTCGAATTTGACTGAGAACTTACAATTTATTGCTTATTCTATTTCAGAGCTCCTTAAAGTTCTTGGCGGAAGCGAGAGTTGCGGTTGCTCGATGGAGTCGGCCACAACGGCCGATGACTCTGATTTCGGTGTTGCTGAATTCTGCGTTAACGAATCTTGTGCCAGTTTTGAATTTGTCGACGACGATGGTCATCATAACGAAGATGATGAGACGACGGAACAGGATCGATCCATCCCCTCTTCCCCTCGAAAAGTTTATGATCAGGAAGCTGCTACAGCGGCTCCAACATCGGCTGTCTGCAGCATAACCGGAACATCCGAAATTGGTAGCGTCTTTGGTCTTAGATTCGATCCTCAAGAGAACAAAATGACGCTCCAGCTAACGGCCGTTCCCAATGACCTTCCTTCGTCTCGTTCACCCGCGTATAGAAAAGTTGTTGAGGTTTCCAAGCATCAACCCAGCAGGTATACATTCTATCCCTTTAATCGATTTCGAGTTCATTGAATTATTATTGATTTTATCTTCGGTTCCCGCTGGATCTCAACAGTTCGACAAGGACGGAAGGCGGACTCTTCCCAAATTTAAAAAGTCAAACCAAGAAGAGCGAGTACGAAAATGCGACGGGCGACGTTCGGAAAGGCTTGTCCAGCATGACATCAGCTACCGCCGCTAACAGCAGCAACTATTAGGCCAAGACCGTATCCGACGAGTATCTCAGCACATAACTCGTAGTTTCGGTCAACAGCACCAGTCACACGGCAGCAACAATCTCAACAGTTCCAGCGGCGGAAGCGATAGTGAAGATGTTTGAACCAATCAGCACTTCTAAATTTAGTAGTAATAATATCAGCTTTGCCTGTACAGTTTCAATTATTGTTGTTTAAGAAGTTTTTCTTAACTTTTGATTCACGATTACATTGTTATGATAATCACCATCTAAGTTTATGGCACCTTCTTTGATGGCTTAAACTTATTTGGTCAACTGTGCTGAGTTTTTTTTCAATGTGGGTTTAAATTATTGCAGCATCTCCAAATATGATTTGCGTTTGTACGACTTTATTTTCCTCTTTCTCTTATACCATCTTTACGACGTCAACGTCAGGGACAAGAAGAGCCAGTTGCTCCTTTTGTTGGCATGTTTCTGTGAGCAATGCCGTGAAGGCTCTTTTTTTCTTACGCTCATCTCGGATTCTCGGTAATGTTACCGCTCTCTTCTATATACTTTATGAATTGCGATAATTTTTTATCATATCAAGAAATTTAATCAATCCTGAGCTTGAATTATATCTTTTAAATTACAAAATGTTTTACTTATAATGACACCAGATCGGCAACCCTGTCCCGACTCCCGATAAACGGATAAACTAATGAGTCCGTCTGCTAGTTTACTTTTCTAACTCTAATTTTCTACTTTTCCCTACTGATTGATATCTTTCAATCTTTGATCCAAGTACTACTCTATGCCTACTTTATTTCGCTCCAAAGTCAAAACAAAAATACTGAATTCAAACAGGAGTACCC
Source organism: Chydorus sphaericus (assembly GCA_030141595.1). Taxonomy (NCBI): domain Eukaryota; kingdom Metazoa; phylum Arthropoda; class Branchiopoda; order Diplostraca; family Chydoridae; genus Chydorus; species Chydorus sphaericus. The sequence goes on along the minus strand of CM057934.1, from coordinate 6,608,634 downwards.
AAGTCTCAAAATGACAACGCTGTCGCCCTTTATTTGTATTTTTATTTCTCGTCAGTTCCATGTTGTCTGCTAGTTGATACACCAACAAACTTTTCGGAACGGCTGACGTAACATTGAACAGTTTATTTTCAGTTTTTAAAATCATTTTGGGTTAATTTATCACGATGAATAATTTTCAGCGGTTGCCCTTTGAAGGTAGTGTGTTAAATTAATAAATTTCATAACCCATTACTCTAAATTTTACTTTTAAAAACCGCACTTTCAAACTGTCTATTAGATGTGATTGTGGAAAGAATCTTTAGCAAGCTGCAACCAAAAGACATAATCATGCTGACTGAAACCTGCCGATGGTTTCACGAAGCAGTCGGCCAAAGTGACAAGACGTGGAGGGACATATGTTTTCGCGAGTTTGGGATTCGGCTTCCTGTTTCTGAAAATGGATTTGCTAGGAAACTCTACAAGAATGGTATATAATAGTGCACAACATTTGTATAAAATGAATGAGTATTGATCTCACCCTACCCTGTAATATTTTATATTCAGTTTTGCACACATATGGGCATTTATTGGGCTTCTGGACTCAAAATAATCGCTTGCTTCAAATAACAGTAAGCCTATATCTTTATCTTAATTAACAGTTTCTGTAAATTGAAGTTTTTGTAATTATTTATTTGTTTTTACAGTACTCTGATGGAAAACTTCTCTGTAAAAGGCTGGAACCTCCCAAAATCCCAAATTTAATGGATCCACTGCGACCTTACACAATTTTTACCATCTCAATGGATGAGTCAAATGATGACCGTGTAGTCATTCAGTGTAAACCACATCAACATGACTGTGCCTTACATTATGTTGAGAAGGTGTGTCTCTTAAAATAGACTTACAGTAATAAGTTCTTTATTGTACTAATTTATAACTTATACAATGCAGGTGTTGAATGGAAATTTCGTTTCTTACCTCGTTAGAAAGTGCCCTGAAGGGCCCTTTGGGGCCATACAACAGCAAGAATACTATGAACTTGAAGAACAGTTTCGTGCTGACCGTTTCGACTGGCCATCGATCGATGATACCGATGCTAACGTACGTTTCTTACGAGACAGGATGTACGTAGGTCTACTAAATGAATATGAATCAAAATATTCCCGACTTGTGTTTCCTGCGGCTGTTGAATTCAGCGTGCCCATTAAACCCGGAATATTCAAAGCTACTATGGGCTTGACAGGAATCCGACTAGTCATTCTCTCTTATCCAGATGAAAATACAGCAGAAGGGTTGACAATTTCGGTATGGTTACGTTAAATGTGTTAAATTCGATGTGAAGCTCAATTATCGTTATTAAATTATTTCTTATGATGTGATCAGGGAGGACGTATGAGTGGCTCGGGTGTAGGGTGCTTCAAAGCAGATCTTCGCTATTGTATTCACTTGGACAGTGTATCTCAATCACATGAACAATTGTGTCAGATGGAACCTGCCTTATCTCACGATATTTGGAGTGATTTGCCAACCCCGCAGCCTTTTATTATCCCACAGCAATGCCAGCACCCGCTGGTTCCCAATGCTCCAAACCAATGTTTGGCTAGGTACTTGAACTTATTTTACTACATCGTGTACAATTATAAAATATATTTTTCTTGTTATCAGGTTCTACGGAACAAACGATATCCTTGGACCCAGTGTTCAGTCAGCGAATCCATTTAATGTGGGCCATTGGATCGTCTTCAACGAAGACCTTTTTGGATTTCTTTCACCCGGTTGTGTCGATGCCACTGGCCTTTTCACTCTTTTTCATAGGGTACAGGACCCGGCGCTTCAAGTTACCAGCTTTAAGTCTTAAATTTCTTTGCCGTGTCTCCTCGAATGATTATAGAAATATTTGACGAATTTTTTCAGTTTTTATTGCTTCACAATAAGAACTAGTTTAGAATAATCCGTGAGACGGCACGGACGTATCCATGCGTTGCAATTCTTTTGGGAAATACAATACTTTTGAGAAGTTTTCGCATTGTGAGAAGAAACTTGTCGCATTTTACACAGGTCCAAGTAGAATTATAAATTATTTAAAACGATAACAATATAATCAAGAAGAAGAGGATCTTCAATTCTAGAGCAATAAAGAAATGATTGCATTTTATTCGGAAAGAACTTGACGATGCCGAGTGCTCCTAGATTCGTCTTGGGTGCGAAGCGGAGGAGTTTAGCGCAATGATAAGCGGGGTCGATTAAGAGCAGAATTGACTTGTACATCTTGTCCGTCGTGACCATTCATTGCAGGTCGTAAACAAGAAGATAACCGTCCGTGATGGTAAGAGAAAAGTGAGAGAAGGTGATGCCAAGGTTAGCCCGATTTTTGGGCAGCTTCATCCGCTCCATTCAAGACGAAATCCAAGTTGCTACTTGATAGTGTATATACTTGACGATTTCGAGAGTAGCTCCGTGGAAGCGCTTTTCGTAAGCCGTTATCCATCCTCGACGATCCTCGCCGTCGAAGTGGATCACTTTGTCCACCAGGAATTTGAGCTTCAAGTTGGGGCAAGTTGGGGTATGCGACCCACACTTTGAGTTGATTGACAGCTTATTTTAGCCAGCAAGCAGATCGGCGTCTCCTTCAGAGATGGTCGATAAAGCGAACACTTTCAATCCAGGGTTACGTGTGACTAGTTTTCTCATGCCGCTCTCCATGGCTCCTAATAGTTTCATCTCGCTGCCAGAGTTTAAGGTAAAATTTTCTTTACCTGAAAATCTTTTTTCGGATTGGAGTTAAAGGTAGTTTAAATTTAACCTTAATATCTACAAACACGTACCTTAAGCTATCCTGGGGAAAATGTGTTTAGAGCTTAATGCTGATCGTAAATAACATAAACGAAAGCAATCGCGGAGGTTATTAATACGCTTTTTCGAATGTTAGGATGGTTTGTACGTCGCAATTGTTTTTTCACGGCAGCATCAGCTCAGCATTAAGCTCTAAACACATTTTCCCCAGGAGAGCTTAAGGTACGTGTATGTAGATATTAAGGTTAAATTTAAACTACCTTCAACTCCAATCCGAAAAAAAGATTTTCAGGTAAAAAAGAACTTACCTTAACCTCTGGCAGCGGTCAGAATATCAACAATAATGACCTTGTCCTCTGTGTATTCTTGATATTTTCCCAAAGAGTTGTTATAGTTTCAGGAAAGTAACAAAATGACCCAGATGAGCTCAGTTGTGAATTGTGATGAATTCCCAGAGCGATTGTGAAAATGCTTTTGTACTATTTTTTGTTTCTTAGACCCCAAGGAATTAAGAACCCTAAAGTAGGTAGTACAGTAACAGAAATGTTGTATTTTCTGGCGGAATTTTCAATTCATATTTGAAGTTAAAATTATTCAATGTATTTTATGTTATATATATTAGCCGAGGGAACAAAATACAAATATGGGAGCTTAACTTGATTTTATTTGACATAAAATGTAAATCTCGATTTTATTATTATCACAGCAAGGAACAAAAACATACTTTTTTTCTTCTATTCATGGTCCCAACCTGAATGGAGTGCAGGTAAATATTACCGTACATAGCACATAATACTCTGACCCTGTAATTCAACCGCCGGCTCTATTTTAAATGGAAGTTTGTATCACATATAAATACTGTTCATACGTAGAAACGATATATTATAGCTCTTACGCATATAGTAAGATTTAGTACAATACTTCAATATGACATCATAAACACTAATGCGAATGCTTTATATACTGTTGGTAAAGCATCATATCAAATTGTGCTATCTTAGCGCCTACTTGCGCAGCTGTAATTAACGATTGTAACTGAAGCATCGACCGTCGAGCAGAACGGCGGATATTGATGTAGCATTACATCTGTAGAGAATAACATACTTTTCGGCTGTGTTATACACCAAACAACGACATCAAACCGATCAAGGGCGTGTAATAATCTTCTTTCTCATGTTCGCCCAAGGTGAGAAGAACTTGCGATGATGCGAACTAGTCACACTCATCTGGTTCATTCATTCATTCATACCTGCAGTCATCATCACATAAGGTGGCAAAAGCTGGGCTTTACCTTCCTAAATTAAGCTGAGCTATAATTCGCTTAAATGTGGACAGCTTCGAAGTCATAATCTGTGCTGTTGCCATCGTTACATAATTTCTTAATATCCAGCGTAAATTTTCTTATACATGTTACATTGTTACACTGTATTTTAAACCATATATTTTATTTTTACTTAAGATCGTGGCGCACTTGTCTTTGTAGTTTTTATTCATCTGTATTGCGATTGCGTATCAACGGAAATCAACCGAAAGCTCTCGTAAACTAGAGAGTCTGCTAGAGCACTTATTGGAACAATAATATACTAGTATATAGCTGGTGAGTGCATGGAAGCTTTCGCTGAGTTATTAGCTATACAGACATGCCATCATTCAAGGTGAAGAGAAGCCTAGCTCTGAATATTATACACCGTTCTATGCATCACAGTCAGCTTCGACTCAAAGAAGACCTCGCTGTGGAATAGCGAACGGGTGCTTGAAGTTAGTCCTTCATGATGAAGTTTATCTCAAAAGTAAAGGGGTACCTAAACATTTTGGACGTTGCTCTTTTCCCTCTTATTCATTAGCATTCGTCCATGTACACTGTCGAATGTCGATCTTTGTCGATCGATCTCTCAAGTAGGCAATAAGCGACAACTGTGACTCAGTGAAAGTAAACAAAAAGTTACCTAATCACCGAAATTACTTGTTACATTAAAAAAAATAATTATGAAAAAAGCAGGAATCTTAAATCAAGGCTATCTATCATCTATAGCAGTATAATTTTAATTTATTTAATGTGTCAAAAACAGCCCTTGAATTATTGAACAAGTATTGCCGATAGGCGCTACTATTGTTCTTCTCTCGGTTATTGTTCTTAGTTTCCGCCAAAATTTTAAATGGTTAAACAATTCAACATCTAACATGACGGATTCAAGGCTGCGCGGGCAATAAACCATGGGCAAAACAAACCTGCTAGCCAATGCCTGGTTTCAATCTTAAGTCAGAATACTGTAAATCTACGATATCTTAATTCTTTTAGACCAGCACTGTAGACGAAGAGGAATAAATATTCATCTTTCACGCGTACTGTATTGTAAAAAAGTTACTTTTCGAACCATACAGTACTGATTTCCTTCATGGAATAAGAAAAACAAAAATGTATACACTTAACCCCTACTGTTTCTACATATTTTTGTGAATTACGTGCAACCCGGAACTGCATGGGTATATTGATGCAAAAATGATAAAATGACTATAGTGAAGAAGTAAGAAGAATGATTCCGTTAGAAAGTTAATAGAACCAGTTGAATGGTATACTTCCGTTCAACAGGTGAAATTTGAAGATTTGGTAATCCCCTTGAGGATAAATTTTTTAGGTAAACTGGACTACCCAAACGGATGTCTTTATTAAATCATCAGCGTAGAACTAGAACTGATTTCAGATAGCATGATATTCTCGGGACTGATTATTATTACCCATCTTCCATGACGATTGCTCTAGATGAACGATGCGCACAATCGGTAGCGGCTGTGGTAGGCGCTGTTGTCAGTCGAGCTGGATTCGACCAGGAAGCCGAAAGCGTTCAGATGAAAGGGCTGAACAAAGCCGCAAAACAGTTTGGCGGGTGCTTTACTATTATGCTCTACCATATATTCTCTTCGTCGCTACCGGTTCGATCCATCACGGCGGATTTTACGGCTACGGATTTTTTTTAACGAGATTGGAGACCTCAGAGACGGCCCTTTCGGCTTGCCCATTCACATGCTGGTAGCACCTCTTCAATGAGGTTTCGTTTAGGCCACTGAACCAAATCCAATCCTTTTTAGAGAGCTGGCAACTGCCCGCAAGTTCCAGAGAAAGATCTGTGCGCATGAAAGGCCAGCACCATTTCGGGCCAGCTAAATCGAGTTCAACTTTGCGCTTTACCAAAGAAGGATCGAGACCGAGAATGTTGAGTTTAAATAGTTCGACATGTTGATAGCACCGCCTTCATTTTTTGCCAACACAAATGTTCGTCCTATTTTTATAAAAATATTTATTAAAAACTGATAACCATGGGAAAACTATAAAACATTATCTGTATGAAATTCCAATGCTGGACGGAACTAGAAACATAGTCAATGATGAATCGAGTCTAACATACTTTTTTTTGGTTTTGACGGACGAAGTAAGCAGCACAATCGATCACCGGCAAGGAGATGATGATACCACTTACTGTGTTCCTGGTTCGTAAAAGAAACAGACGGACATCCGGGGATAAAGACCGCTAAGGTGTACATTGCTTGCTCTTCTTGAGCTCTCTGTTGGTACATGACATCATCGACCGGATCCCGCTGCTTTGGCCCAGTGCTGCGTTGCTGGGTATTATCCAGAGTTCCCGTTGTGGAGTGATTCTGTCCGACCCAGCGGCTGATGGCAAACTCTTCAAAGACTGCCAAGCTCTTGGATGTTGAGAAGCATTGAAAAATGGTTAGGGATCGAAGAAGGCCAGACCGTCCAATGCCGTGAATTCGTCCAAAAGGTTGGAAGGAGGATAAACATTCACACCGGAAAGACTGTAGTCAGAGCTTCTAGAGATCCGCAATAGATCCTCTCCTCTTTTGATGCCTGGCCAGTTGAGACCGCAGTTCAGTTGTCCAGGCAGTGGATCCTGATTCGTCATTCCGGGGGTTTTGGCACAGTTGGGCTTGAAAGAACCGTTGTTGTAAGAGGTGCTGTTCACGTTCATTGGCTTGTATTCGACACCGGTACTCGTTCCAGTTGATAACAGTGCGACCCATTTAGAGAGCGGAGTCGCTTTTCCGAATTCCGATGCTGGATAAAACCATCTTTCTGAGGGGCCACTGTTATTACTAAGTTTCTCCTGTGTCATAGAAATAAGCGATAGGTGACGATATTCTATATAGCCTACACACGGTTTATATATGCATGAATAAGGTCAACAATTTAAAAAGTAACGAATCAATAATGCTCTAATTTATATGTAGTTGAAAAGGGAAGTAGGTACATGCTTTAACTTCCTTCGTAGATAATCAAAACAATGAGAAAGGCCACACAAGGGACGACTGATAAAAGATAAATTGCCGAAAAAAGCGTTGCCCCTCTATTCAAAATGACCATCGTGAATTGAATTGTCAGTAGAAAAAAAGAGATTACTTTGAAGAATAATTTGATTGCTTACCAACACCGCCCGCCAGAGCAAGGAAGCTTGATCAGACCCTGTACATACCTGCCACCCACATATAACTACAGTTTTTTTATTAAAAATTTCATTGACATAGAACATTTGTTTCGTTTTCCCCCCTACAAAGTACGACGGATACGACGTAATTTAGTGTTAGGCTATTCTCTATAGTTACTTCAACTATATCGAATGTTTAGTAACACATTTCTCTTGGATTCTGATCCAGATGATGATGAAAAGTAGCTGATCCATTTACTTCTCGACATCTGGCGCACCAACTTCAAAAGATTCAATTTCGAATAAAGCGGAAGGGGATTCATCTAAAAAAACGAATCTTTTAAAATACACATACATTATTGCAATATTTGTACCGAAAGAGACTTCGGAAGCATAGATGGGCTTATTCCAATCAGATCTCATCGATGCATTTGATTTATGATTACATCAAGGCATTTGGATTATATATTCATATCACATGGGGATTCTTAAAAAAGAATTCAACTGACGAACGTTGTATACCTTCCACACCAACCGAAACTTTTCCAACCGCCATTAACTGACTGGATGCCAGTACTTCAACGACAGTTTTGAGTTTTGACTTGTCTTCCCTCTCTTTTTTTCGCACTCACACACTTGAACGAAATTTTCAATATCCCATTTGCAAATACCAACACATGGTACAAAAATAAGGTAGAAACCGCATGACGAGCACATAGGTGCGTGCACCACCTTCTTGAACATTGAATGGCGCGTGAGTACGATAGCGACAAATGGATAGGACAGAGGAATCACTTTTGATGAGTCGTGATTGAGCCTGACACTGGCGAGGCATCCCAATAGGTGACCAAAATAGTAATAAAAAGTGAGACTAAAACTGCTTTAACTGTAATTAATTTTATTCGATCACGATCCAGCCATGCGTTGCTCTCGTGATAAACGTTAGATTCGAGTGTATCGAATGCTGCATGTGCTTCATTTCCAGTTCGATCGAATGCTACGCTTAGTTTTCAGTTCGATTGAATGTTGTACTTCGTTTTAGTTCGATCGAATGTTGTACTTCGTTTTAGTTCGAATGTTGTACTTCGTTTTCAGTTCGATCGAATACTGTGCTAAATTTCATGTTCGATTAAATGTCTTGTTTTGCTAGCAGTTCAATCGAATGTAATATTTTGCTTCCAGTTCGATCGATGTGCTTCGTTTTTAGTTCGATCGAATGCTGCGATTTGTTTCACGTTTGATCGAAAAGAGCTTATCAACTGCGATCCTTCTAGAGAGTCTCGAGCATCTTAAATAGTGAGGAAACGGTATTCGACGAATCCTTGGTCTTTCGATACGGATTTGTCTATTACCAAATCGATCATTGAAGTCGGTGTATCCTTTCAGATCCATCATCGATCAGCCGGAAATCGACATCGTTCTTTTCTGACTCATTGTTATTTTCATCGTCTTTCGGTGAATCTTCGTAAGCATATTGGGCAGAGCATGTACTTTTCCGCTGAGAAGCAGTTTGATCCAGAACGTTGATGATTTATTGCGGGTACTCGTGTTTTAGAAGGATGTATCGAAGGCCTTTTGACCTAACTTGTTGGCCTCCACTAAGTACTACTTTACTACACTGTGCCTACTTTATTTCGCTCCAAAGTCAAAACAAAAAAACTGAATCCAAACAGGAGTAGCCAAGTCTTAAAATGACAACGCTGTCGACTTATTTGTATTTTTATTTCTCGTCAGTTCTACGTCGTCTGCTAGTTGATACATCAACAAAACATATCGGAACGGCTAACGTAACATTGAACAATTTATTTTCAGTTTTTAAAATCATTTTGGGTTAATTTATCACGATGAATAATTTTCAGCGGTTGCCCTTTGAAAGTAGTGTGTACAATTATTAAATTTCATAACCTATTACTCTAAATTTTATCTTTAAAAACTGCTCTTTCAAACTGTCCATGGACTAGATGTGATTGTGGAAAGAATCTTTAGCAAGCTGCAACCAAAAGACATAATCATGCTGACTGAAACCTGCCGATGGTTTCACGAAGCAGTCGGCCAAAGTGACAAGACGTGGAGGGACATATGTTTTCGCGAGTTTGGGATTCGGCTTCCTATTTCTGAAAATGGATTTGCTAGGAAACTCTACAAGAATGGTACATATAATAGTGAACAAAATTTGAATAAAATGAATGAGTATTGATCACCCTTCCCTAAAATATTTAATATTCAGTTTTGCACACGTATGGGAAGTTATTGGGATTTTGGACTGTGCCAAATGATCGTTTGCTTCAAATAACAGTATTTCTTTTCTTAATTATCAGTTTCTGTAAATTGAAGTTTTTGTAATTATTATTTTTTTTTTTCAGTACTCTGATGGGAAACTTCTCTGTAAAAGGCTGGAACCTCCCAAAATCCCAAGATTAATGGATCCACTGCGACCTTACACTATTTTTACCATCTCAATGGATGAGGCAAATGATGACCGTGTAGTCATTCAGTGTAAACCACATCAACATGAATGTGCCTTACATTATGTTGAGAAGATGTGTCTCTTAAAATAGACTTACAGTAATAAGTTCTTTATTGTACTAATTTATAACTTATACAATGCAGGTCATGAATGGAAATTTCGTTTCTTACCTCATTAGAAAGTGCCCTGAAGGGTCCTTTGGGGCCATACAACAGCAAGAATACTATGAACTTGAAGAACAGTTTTTTGCTGACCGTTTCGACTGGCCATCTATCGATGATGCCGATGATGATGTACGTTTCCTACGTGACAGGGCGTACGGAGGTCTATTAAATGAGTATGAATCAAAATATTCCCGACTTGTGTTTCTAGTCCCCTAGCACGGGTTTTGCGCACGAAAACCGGTTTTTTCACGGTATTTCCAACCAGTTCATCGAAAAATACTGGTATGAATTGGCGTTTAAAACCGGTTTTAAACGGCTTCACATCTGATTTTTGTAGTATATCGACCGTCGGTTGTACTCCTTTTCAACGCTGATGTAGATGGGTACTACGGGACAGCGTTTGCCGGTAAATTTCCGGTTTTATCAACCCTTTTAAGCTGATGCTAATAGACGGGAAGCGATCCGGTATTTTACACCCTTTTTCAACCAGTATTTTTCACCTGGTGATACGAAGTATTTCGGAATAATTTTTTTAAAATTAATAAGTTTTACACTATTATTAATTACCGATCCACCGCCCCATTAACATCCACCGTTTACTGATGTACTTATCATCCGCATATTCTTTTTTTCCACTTGGTTGGATTCGAACCTGGTACTCTTCATATAGTAGGCGGACGCCTTAGCCACTCGGCCATGAGCTATGAGTTCAATATTTGAAAAATGGGTATAAATATCCCGTGCTTCTGTAGCTAACATATCATTTGGGGTTGAAACCAGTTTAAAACGAGTTAAAAGAACGGCAATATCTTAGCCACAATAGGCGTACATAAGAACCGTAGAATAAGGGTTTATACAGGGTTCGTTTGACGATATACCTAAAGAAATGTCATGGTAAAACAGGCGAGTGGAATTCCCGTTTAAAATGATTAATTTGAACGGCTATATTCGAGCCAGAATCAGCGTGCATACAACCGGTGAAATAAGGGTTTATATTGGGTATTTTTTACGATAATATTTGAGGGAAAATCCAAGAAAAAAATCCCAGTTATATACCCTTTTGAAAAGAGTAACTTGAGCGGCTTAATTTTATATAACTTAGCGTTGGTGAACTGATTCTAAACCCGGTTTCTAAAGCGTATTTCTTACGGCACATTTTTCAGCTGCCGCTGCCGGGTTCTCGAAGCGTTTAAATCTGGGATAATAAACGAACACTTCCCCTCGATGACATGGTTTTTTAAACTACAAATTAACTCCATATCCACAGTTTAAATTGGGTGTAAAAAACCCTACCGTTTTAAAACGCCAAACACGTACTAGGGTCTAGTCGATATAAATTCCCAATTTATGAAAACTCGGAATGAGAGCTAGAGAAACAATTTTTTCACAGAAAAATAGAGAAAATTAAGTTCTATCACCTAAAAATATTCCCCCTAAGATCCCCGTTGGCGAAATCAGTCAAATTTTAGTTAAAAGATGAAAATTAATGTTTACGGCCCGTCGACCAATAGGAGCGCGCCGTTGTGAACCGCGCGATTTAAATTATGTTTCCGTTTCCTAAGTAAAGAGAAATTGTATGCATTTATATGTGATGAATGGATACATGATGGCCATTTTATTTTAGGTTAAATTATTATATGGGTCAGTGACATTACTACAGTCGTCTTATAATCTAACGCATGTAGAAATCTGAAAATAATCACACGTTTTTAGCCTTTGGTTAAATCCTACCGACACCTTTTTATGATAAGTTATGATGTTACATAGATTTTAAATCCACATTTATTCTAAATCAGGTGGGGGTGATGACACCTCCATAATCTGAAATTTTCTTCTTATTTTAAATCGGAAATCGACCATTCCCTGTAGATTAGGTCCTTCGCTACGACTCTCAAGTTTCTATTGTTGGTGGTGAACTGCTGAAAAATCCATTAATACGTTACCATTATAACTTTTCTTTTCTAATTTATAAATATACCGACTCGTCTCAACTGTCTAACTCAACTGAACTGTCTCAACTGCGCTCGAAGGAATTATTGAGTGCTTGCTTTTTCTGCATCTCCATCGCAGCACTGCAGTCCACCATGAGAATGAAAAGTAGGGAACTCGATACAAAGTTTAGCAAATAGCATATGGGTTGTAGATTGCTTTTCGATCGTTATTATGTGTTGTGCAATTGAACCGCTAATACAAACAAAAATATAAATGGCCCCACTCAGCATTGCCTCTCTGTAGGGTGCTGTTGGATTTTAATATGGGGAGAAAAAAGTGAGTCAGAGCTTTGACGCAAGCAGTCCCTAGCACTCAGCTCTCCTTTAATATTTCAAGTATACCCTGAATATTTTTAATCTTTTCTTAGGAATTTTATATTAGAAATTAACTCACACGTCTTGCATTACGGTTCGTAAAGCATGTGTTTGCCCAATTTTTTCTACAGTTTTATACAGCAACATCTTTTGAAAAGCAGACAATTTCAACTTTATCAACTTAGTAGCTCAGAGGAAGGCAGTGTCTAGTTTGAATATTTATTGTAAATGAAGCTCATTCTGGTCATTCACATATGATTATACATTTATTAAAAATAAATTTCAATCAATTTAAAATCAAGTTTTTCAAGCTCAGCGTATGTACCATTTAACCATAGAACATTTTTTTATTACTTCAGGGCAATTATATTTTCATAAAAAGCTTCAGAGGGGAATCATTATCATCATCGCATATCCTCTGAAGATTATTCCATGATTGATCACATTCCAGTGACACATGTTTATTAAAATTTATTACTGCCATCGTCCATTTAAAATAAATAAAATCACCCATATATATGAATTTCAAAGCACGAAGAACTGTCGTAAGATACAAAGAGACCAAAAACCGTATGTAAAGAAAATCTAATTTAAATCGCGCGGTTCACAACGGCGCGCTCCTATTGGTCGACGGGCCGTAAACATTAATTTTCATCTTTTAACTACAATTTGACTGATTTCGCCAACGGGGATCTTAGGGGGAATATTTTTAGGTGATAGAACTTAATTTTCTCTATTTTTCTGTGAAAAAATTGTTTCTCTAGCTCTCATTCCGAGTTTTCATAAATTGGGAATTTATATCGACTAGACTATTCCTGCGGCTGTTGAATTCAGCGTGCCCATTAAACCCGGAATATTCAAAGCTACTGTGGGCTTGACAGGAATCCGACTAGTCATTCTCTCTTATCCAGATGAAAATACAGCAACCGCGTTGACAGTTGCGGTATGGTTTTGTTAATATTCTATTCTATGTGAAGCTTAATTATCGTTAATTAAATTATTTCTTATGATCTAATCAGGGAAGACATGCGTATGGCTGCGGTGAAGCGTGCTTCCAAGCGGATCTCCGTTACTGCATGTACCTCGATAACGAATCTCAAACCATTGAGCAACTAAGGCAGATGGAACCTGTCCCATCTCACGTTGGTTGGAGTGATCTGCCAACCCCGCAGCCCTTCAGTTTTACTCTTTATCATCGGGTACAGGACCCGGCGCTTCAAGTTACCAGCTTTAAGCCTTAAATTTCTTTGCCGTGTCTCCTCGAATGATTATTCAAATACCTGACGTACTTTTCCAGTTTTTTTAATGTTTCACAATACGAACTAGTTTAGAATAATCCGCGAGACGGCATAGATGTATCCATGAGTTGTAATCCTGTTGGGAAATAAAATTTCTCTTAGAAGTTTTGCATTTTGAGAAGAAGCTTATCGCATTATAAACAGCAGGTCCAAGTAAAGTTACAAATTATTCAAAACGATAACAACATTATCAAGAAGAAGAGGATCTTCAATTCTAGAGCAATAAAGAAATGATTGCATTTTATTCGGAAAGAACTTGACTATGTCGAGTGCTCCTAGATTCGTCTTGGGTGCGGAGCGGAGGAGTTTAGCCCAATGATAAGCGGGGTCGGTCAAGAGCAGAGTCGAGTTTTAGATCTTGTCCGTCGAGACCATTCATTGCAAGTCGTAAACAAGAAGATAACCGCCCGTGATGGTAAGATAAAGTGAGAGAGGACGATGCCAAGGTTTGCCCGATTTTTGGGCAGCTTCATCCGCTCCTAGATTCAAGACGAAATCCAAGTTGCTAGTGTATATACGTGTATATACTTGATGATTTCGGGAGTTGCTCCGTGAAAGCGCTTTTCCCATGTACTTATTTTATCGATTGATCTTTGCTGACTAGCAACAGTATACTCATATACAGTATATAACGCCAACATCACTCAATAAGTAGGTAATTCTCGACTGGAACAGTTCAACTCGACCAAGTTTAGCTCAGCAAGTCTATATTATTTACCAGGCTTTAGAAACCTGGCAAGGACTCCTTATCAAACGAGTTTGTAGCAGTTTTGAAGGTGAAATCGAGGTAGAAGAAATAAACCTGGCAAGCGCTTTTGATCGCCATCCAGTCCATGAAGCGCACAATACAAGTTATGGACCAGGCTTTTAAAACCTGGTTCAACTACTCATTAAACATAATTTAAGGTATTATCAACGTGATGTCCAGGTAGATAAAAATACCTGGCAAGCGCTTCTCATCTTCAACCAGTCCATGTAGCACACAATACAAGTTTTTGACCAGGATTTAAAAAGCTTGCAAGGACTACTAATAAAAAAATGTGTAACAATAAAGAACGTGAAATCGTGGTAGAAGAAAAAGACCTGGCAAGCATTTCTCATCTTCGACCAGTCCATGTAGCACACAATACAAGTTCTTGACCAAGCTTTAAAAACTTTGCAAGGACTACTCATTAAACATAATTGTAGCTTTTATGAACTTGAACTTGATATCCAGGTTGGAGAAAAAGCCCTGGGAAACGCTTCTCATTATTTTTAACCAGTTATTTTGTGGAAAAATATAATTTATTGACCAGACTTTTAAAACCTGGTAAGGACTATTCATAAAAAACGTGTGTAGTACTTATGAACGTGAAATCGAGAGGTAGAAGAAAAAGACCTGGAAAACACTTCTCATCTTAAACCAGTCCATGCGAATAGCACACAATACAAGTTCTGGACCAGGTTTAAAAAACCTGGTAAGGACTACTCATTAAACAAGCTTGTATCACTTACGAACGTCAAATCCAGGTAGAAGAGAAAGCCCTTGGAAACGATTTTCATCTTTAACCAGTTATTGTAGCACACATTAAACAATACAAGTTATTAACCGAATTTTACAAACTCGGTGAGGACTCCTCATCAAACGCGTTTGTAGCACTTATGAGCGTCAAATCTGTCATGCACTGCGCTTCTTCTTTCTTCATATTTGTGGATTTCCAGCCAAGTTATATGGTGGTTGCAAGAAGAGGGCTTCTGCTCCAATTAATGTCAACAAGCCGACTGTGTCAAGCAAAGGAAACGGACAGTTTCACATCAACTGGTTCGATGAGCGGTCGTAACGAGTATGGAGAAAAGGACGTCAACTGGGAGGTCGTCCCCATTTCCAACAAAGAACTTGGAATTAGAGACAGGACACTACTTCCTGATGGCTTTTCAGGCTTTAAAATCATTGTCGAGCCAACATTCACATCTCCTCATGGTTATCCAGGCTATATTATTTTCTCTCGAGATTTTTTAAAATTTTAAATCAAATTTCGAAAGCTGGAATGAAAGATCTGGAACCAGAAGGAGCCACTATTGGACATAATTCCGCGAATTACTGGTTCTGAGGAGAGAACGTTGACCATCACATGACCGTCGCCGTACGCATCGCTCGCGGGAATCATGCCTGTCAACGGAACGCCGGCAGCGTCTACGACGAATCGGCCCGCGTCGCCATCATTTCGACCAAAAGGAAATCCTTCCTTGAGAAGAAATCTCCATTTGTTACCACGAGGCGCTTTTAGACTGACCAAGTGGGTCGATTCGCTACTAACTGGGCTACTTATACCCATGTTTAGTAGCTACTGCTCCACTAGAAATTTGCTCAAATCCAGGTGATTTGATTTAGAAGAAAAGGGCTGTTTGAGGTAGCCCACTTCGGAAGATTTGGTCATGTTCAAATTGGAGTAGTCCACTAAAAGATCCTCAAATGTACAGGAACTCTCTCAAAAATAGCGGTGAGAGAATACTAGTAGAAATGGTCAAATGGCTTATTTCTGTTTTATTTTAAAAAATTCTGAAACCATCACTCACAAGTACTTCGAACGAAAAGGTATTGCAGCAAAAAAAAAAGTGGAATATAACCGTTAACGGGAGGGAAACGCATCAATTTCAGCTATAGTTTAAAAAAAAAAAAGGAGAAAAGCTCAGTTATTATTGAATTTAATTGCAAAAACTGAGTGCAGCAGCATTCTAAGCCTCCAGATACTACAAAACTTGGGAAGACTTGAAACTATGAAGATGCGCAGCCAGCTTAGGGTCTCATCACTGAATCCTGTAACATAAAGATTGTTAAACTTGATTTATTTAAAACTTAAACAAATTAAAAGGTTACCTGATGGGAAGAACGAGAAACATCCAATCGACCGAACAGCTCCGTGAGATCTCCGGTATCCCCCACGATAATCTTCATTAAGATTGGCTCTGTGTTAAGAGAAATATAGCTTACATAAAGGACATTTGGAACAGTGAAAAAGGTTATTTTACCTCCCATCCGAATTCCAAGAGGGGTAACCATCCTCCATTCTGATTCAAACACCCCTCGCTGATCTAAACTTCTCATTTTCACTGAGATTTGTTGCTCGTCACCAGGACACAGGGCCTTTGCTCGTTCAGAATAATGGGTTTGAAAGTTGTAGCCACGGCCATTGAAAACCAACTTGCAGCCCTCAGGCCACTGGTCCTTTCCAGTGTTTCTCACCAGCCATGTTTTAACAAAACTGTAAAGAATATGAGGATGTAAATATATATTGTGGTAAAATGGTTGAGGAAGCATTACTTTTGGCCTGGGAGAACATGGATGGTCATGACATCACCGCTGAAGCTCATCTTTGTTTTCTCTCTCTGAGATTGGAATAATTGCTCATAGTAAGCCTTAGCAGCAGCCTGGACATCCCTATAGAAAGAATAAGTTCAAGTAACATTTCCAAAGTAAGAGAAACCAGAGATAAAGCGTTGTTACCAGTTGTTGCGGCCCAGGAGAAGCATTGCAGACCTCTCGCCTAGACTGTCAGCTCCCACCATGGCCCTGAGTTCGGATACCAAGCGTAAGCCCTGGGAATCAGCTGTTTCCATAGAACTGAATTTTCGGATCAAATCCTCTTCCATGTTGATAATTTATGTAGTTGACTATTGAAAATAACCGGAATCTCAAAATGAATTACGTTTGATTGAGAACCAAAAGCTCGTCAGCTCGACAAGAAATACGTAAAGAGACCAAGTTAACCAATTACGGACCGAACCCTCTTATACGGACCGAACCCTCTTCTCGCAAGGAGAAAGACATCACATTAATCCGTTGGGCGTTGGCGCATGCGAAGTAATCGATACGGATCGGATGGAATCAAATTAAGATAAGTCATCTGCTCTGAATCCAGTTGCTGCTGCTGCAGCTGAATAGTCTGCTGCTTATCTTTCTGTTTTATTATTGTTAGATAATTATGATGGCGATCCATTGCTGTCGGATGATTCCGTCGGTTGGTTCGAAAATGACACATTCTAATCAGTTTAGCAAACGTAAAGATGATGGTAATCAAACTGGTTCAAATAAGGATAAGAGCAATATCAGTTCAGCTCCTCGTTTCGGCCTCAAACGGTCCAGAGAACCTGATAATATGGGTCCCATCAGCAGCAGTGCTCCAGAGCAGAAACCGGACAACAATAACCAAATCTAAATTGCCACTATTAGTTGAATCTCATAATGACCAGCAAAACCAGGCAATGGTTGACATGCCAACTTTGTTGCTGTCGCAGCCAAATAAGTTGAATCGAAAGGTACTGAGCATATAAATCCAGAAGATGGGGTTAGAGATGATAATAACAGACCTTATGACATCCAGAGTAATTTATTAAACCTTTAAATTTAAAATATGTTCTAATGTTTTTTGTGGAATCTTAAAGATTGGTGAAATTGATTGCTGGACTTAAAATATGTATCATACATCATCATGTTTTTTTTCTCTTTCCAATATAGATCGATACTTCTTATGATGTATTTGTATTCCTAACACAATAACCTTTATCATGTCATCGAACGTGAGCAATACCACTCGCTATCTGCAGAGGAAGAACAACAAGGATTCTTCACAGCAGGAAAGAAGTTCGGAAACTTTGCCTACTCCAACTGCTAAATCAGTTTTCCATACCATCTAGAAGAAGATATTGATTAAACATTTAATATTTATAGATGGTTTATCGGTTGAGTTCTTGCTTGGAAAGGATGACTACGTACTGTGTGTCCAGCTAATCTATAGCAACTCGCTTCGTAATGAGCAAACATCCGGGTTACACGAGATTGGCCACCACACTGAATTCGAAAATTCTCAAGTTCAGTTGGATTACCAAACTCGTTACTCGTCTACGGTCTACGAGATCTTTGCTCATACCTCGCTAAAAGAAAAAGAGAGCACAAGGACACGACTCTCTGCGTCAAGGGCGGGAGAGACTCGGTGATTTGTGGTGGTAAATAAAATAGCCGAGTTATATAAGAGTGGCAGGTATGTACAAGGTGCTGTTGCTGTACATAAGCTTCCTTGCCCTGGCGGGCGGCAGAAATGAGTCGATTTGTCCTTCAAAGTAATCTCTTATATTTTCTACTGAAGATTCGATTGGAAATAGTAAACTGAAATACACTAGAGACTAGAAATCTAAATTATTGTTTATAGCCTATAATACTTAAAATTCTCCAAAGAGTATATTGTAATAAGCCTTTTCTCTGTCCCTTTATGTATGGTTCATTAACGAAAAAATAATGATAAGACCTTGGCCTTGATCGTTTAAAAGGTATTAAAGTCTCGTTTTATTGCGAGCCAGCGGAGTTTTTTTTTAAGAAAAAAAACGAAGCGTAGGCGGAGCTGATAAGTCGTGCATAAGTGTGAATAGAAATTTCTGCCTAGGGACTGCTTTTTTTTGCTTTCCGGCGTCTGTCCGGGTATATATCATCTCAGGAAAGTGTCCACTTTTCTATGGAGTGAATGGTTGTAAGAACCATTTAGTCTTTTACGAAGTAATAAGACTATCGCTATTCATGTACTATTGACAATGAATAGTTTTGATGGGAATAAAACACTTTTGCTCTTGTCCTCGCTGGTCCTGTTAGGGTGGAAGTAAGTAATCATAAGGTCGGCACCGTCATCAGCACTATAGAAGCCGTCTCAAAACCGCAATTTCGGCAATCTCGATATTAACTTTCAAAATTAGAGAGATGAAAATAGGCAGAGAAGGGAGAGACCAATTCTATCACCGTATAACGGAATACGGTGACAACGTTTCCTCTAAGCAAACGGTACAACACGTGAGGCATGATGCGAATGGTCCAATTACCACTACTAATAAGCTGCGAAGGTTACGTAGCTTATTAGTTCGATCTAAATAGGAATCGTGCCGATCAAGTACCGCTCTGTATATAACTTTAAACTTGCAATGGGAGTAGCAAAATGGAAACTTTTCTTTATTCATCGTAGAATATTCGTTGTCCTCATTGAGAAGGAATGGACACATTTGAATTGTCAATCAAGGTAAACTTAGGCTCTTATTTTTTAATCGACATTATTCCTGTATAACTTTAATTTCTTCCTGGCCCGCAAGGAAAATACGTAATGCCAATGTGTTCTCTTGGTAGATACCTTCGAAGACAACTATTTTTTTCTCACAGATAATTCAATTAGGAATGGTTTGTAAGAATGGCAATACACTAGGAATTACATGTATTACAGACTTTTTACCATTTTTAGAACTACATAAAGAATTGAAAGCCTTTTCCTTGTGCTTCATTAACGAAAAAGACAGGGCAAGATCTTGACCTTGATCGTTAATAAGGTATAAGATTTGTGCTATAACTTGCCGCAATCTTTCTTTTTGTATTATGAGTCAAAAGTATTGTCTCGCGAGTTTATTAGACAATGTTTTATAAACGGAAACGTTTGTTTGGATAACTATCATGCAGGGTCGCGGCAGTAAATAATCGATCTTCACCTGGTTATTACCCATTAGGAAACGGCGGCCAGTATGATGACACCATCAACTGTATTGAGGATACACATCAAATTCCATCTAATTGACGTTGAGCATCAGCAGTGCAGCGCAGAGAATGGATAAATATTTACCGATACTTTGAAGCCTGCTTCTTCGATTTGCGACTACAACTTACAGCAGTGGATTCCCCACGGAGAGGAGACTGCACGAAGTGGATAGTGTATGTACCGTATTATTAACAAGTTAGCTCTGTTTTCTTCGTATTAGTCATGCAGATTACGTAGAGAAGAAATGAGAAAAAACTAACTTATTGATAAATTCATATCTGCTTTTTTGTTACATTAAATAAAATCGAGATTTCAAAATAGGTTCCTAAAAGACAAGACATATTAGATGCTGTCACAAATCACAATGATCCAAAAGGAAATGGATTCGTTATTCAATAAAAAATGGTCTTTATCTTAGATGCTGACCTTCCTTTTCTTGACCACATCATCCAACAAATTAATTACTTTTTGAAGAATTATCATGTTCCAAACGGATTGACAGAAACCTTTCGATCATTTTTTATGTGATTATTCGGAGAACATATTACCATTTTCACGAGATTTCTCTGGTATCTTTGATTCTAATGTCGCTTTTTTTCCTTTTAACTTCTTCCATATCCATTCACTAGCTGGAAAGCTGCTAAGCTATAGATAGGTCTGATGATAGAGACCTCTTCTTTGAACCAATGATATACCAAGAAAATTGGATCGTTAGGAGTAATCTTTATTGTTCACCATCATTCGATTCCATTTATAGTTCCCCAATCAGTCTGAACAATCTCTTTGTGCCAATGCGAAGGAATTTCAATTTTCTGTAGGCTTCTTGGTGAATTTCTGACAATCGCAGCAGATTCACCAACCTGAGATACGTATACCGGTATACCGGCTGGGCGAAAAAAAATCTCAAAGCCGGCAGCCGCGTGACTATATTGATCTTTTGAGAGGGATTCTGTAAATAAATTAGATAAATCGATGTCAATAAATGTCATTATCTCTTCTCTTCGTCATATCGATTTTGCTATGATAGCACATGGATATGGATGACTTCACGATTAATTATTTCTGTTCACGTTAGATATACACGTGAATTTATTTGCTATTGCAATTTTTTATGATTAAAGAAGTAATCAATGTGCATTTTATAGGTCGCGGGTGGATTCAGAAACTTTGAGGGAATTCTTGAAATTGTGAAAAAAACGAATCAAAAGAGATGTATAGGAAGCTGCTCAATGGGCTAAGGGTTCGACAGACAGGAAAATGATAATTCAAACATGTTACGAAATCGCGTATTCTATTATATTCTGTTTTTGGATTTTAGGACGATGAAGAAGCTTACTAAAAAAAATTAGCTTTTTCACCTAACAGAAATCTTTGGCCTGCTGCGGCGTATAGCTTTGTGGTTGTGATACTTGTAATGTTGCTGCCTTCTTTTAATACAGTATGGAACCAATGTGAATATCAAGGTTGTTTGCTGAGTTATGCCATTATGTGAAGAATGCCACTCCCTTTCGCTCCTCCCTTAACAGCTATTGCATCTTAAGGTACCAGTAAGTAATTCCTTATAGTTGCATTATTAATATTCACATATAGTTGTCTTGCACAATTTAGAAATATATAACGTGTCTCGATAAAAGAGACTGCGCTTCACGGGGACATCCTTTGTAGGATACCTTCTGGCATCATCAAACTTCTGATTTGCACATTTTGTCACAAATTTTAACAGTGGATAATAACTAAAATTTTAAGTTTTAAAAAAGCATGAATTTTACTGGACAGGTGGCAAACTTGATGGAAGGGCGCAGGTGGATCATCCAGATCAGTTGGTGAAGCTCGCATAGATGTCAAAAGATGAGTCGGCAAGACTGCTCTCCAATTGATCTTCCAGAAGAAAAAGTGTACTGCAATTGCGCTGCTAGTTGAGTTCGTAACGCCGAAGCGAACACAACGACTGCTGATAAAGCGAAAAACACGCAACTGATAAGTAAGACCCATCCGATCCTTGCCTACTTGATTATAAAGAGATGCTGTTGGGAGGAGACCAACAAGTTAGGTAAAAAGGCCTCAGATACATTCTTCTTAAAAAATGAATAGGCCTACCCGCAATCATCGACGTTCTAGATCAAACTGCTGCCCAGTTGAAAATCACATGTTCTTCCCAATATATGCTTGCGGAGATCCACCGAAAGACGATAAAAACTAAAATGAGCCATAAGAAAACGATGTCGATTTCCGGTTGATCGATGATGGATCGGAAAGGATACAACGACTTCAAGGATCGATTTGGTAATAGTCACATCTGTATCGAAATACCAGGGATCCGGCGAATACCGTTTGCTCACTGTTTGAGATGCTCAAGACTCTCTAGAAGGATCGCAGTTTATGATCGAACTTGAAACAAATCACAGCATTCGATCGAACTGAAAACGAAGCACAACATTCGATCGAACTGGAAGTGAAATATTACATTCGATTGAACTGGGAATAAGACACGATATTTATCGAACATGAAATTTAACACCGCATTCGATCGAACTCAAACGAAGTACAACATTCGATCGAACTAAAACGAAGTGCCACATTCGATCGAACTGAAAACAAAGCGTAGCATTCGATCGAACCAGAAACAAATCACATCGGTCGATACACTAGAATCTCGCGCTAATCACGAGAGCAACGCATAGCTGGATCGTGATCGAATAAGATTAATTACAATAAGAACAGTTTTAGTCTCACTTTTTATTACTATTATGGTCACCTTCTGGGCCGTCTCGCCAGTGTCAGGCTCGATAACGAATCGTTAAAAGTGATTCCTCTCTTCTATTCATTTGTCGCTATCGTACTCACGCGTCATTCAATATTCAAGAAGGTGATGCACCGTAGCAGTCATGCGGTTTCTGCCTTATTTGTGTACCATGTGTTGATTTTTTCAAATGGAATATTGATATTTTCGTTCAAGTTATGAGTGTGAAAAAAAGAGAGGGAAAAAAGTAAAGATTCTCGTTGAAGTACTGGCATCCAGTCAGTTAGTGGCGGTTGTAAGTGTTTCGGGTGGTGTGGAAGATATACAAAGTTCGTCAGTTGAACTCTTTTCAAGAATCCCCATGTGATATGAAAATATGATCCAAATGCCTTGGTGTAATCATGCATCAAATGCATCGATAAGATCTGACTGGAATAAGCCCATCTGTGCTTCCGAAGTCTCTTTCGGTAAAAATACTGTAATTATGTACGTGTATTTTAAAAGATTCTTTTTTAGATGAATCCTCTTCCGCTTTAGTTGAAATTGAATCTTTTGAAGTTGGTGCGCCAGATGTCGAGAAGGAACTGGATCAGCTACTTTTTCACCCACACCTTCATCTGGATCTAAATCCAAGAGAAATGTGTTACTAAACATTCGATAAAGTTGAAGTAACTATAGAGAATAGCCAATGACGTCATATCCGTCGCCTTTTGTAGGGGGGAAACGAAATAAATGTTCTATGTCGATGAATTTTGGAATAAAATTTCTTAAGTTATATGTGGGTGGCAGGTATGTACAAGGTACCGTACTGAACAAGCTTCCTTGCTCTGGCGGTCGGTGCTGGTAACCAATCAAATTACCCTTCAAAGTAACCACTTTTTTCTACTGAAAATTCAATTCAGCGATACTCTACAGGAATTACACGTATTAAAGACTTGTTTATAATCCTTAAAAATCTTTGAAGAGTATATAACACATTCCCCTTCAATATAAAAAAAGTAATGGTTAGACGTTAGCCTTGATCGTTAACGTATAAGTTTTGTTTTAGAACTTGATATAAATCTTTCCTATATAATCGTATAATGGGCCAAGAGTATAGTAAAGAATGTTTATAAAATCAATGAGCCTGTTTGGATAACTATGCAAGGTTAAGGCAGTATATAGAATCTTTGTCTGGGCATTAGGCATCGGTGACTGGTATCACGACAACTTCAACTGTAGTGGATACACCAATTCTATGCGGACGATGAGCATCAGCAGTGCGGAAGATGATGTGAATATTATTATTTTCTCTGGTATATGTCTGAAGCCTTACAACGTTTAGCAGTCCGAGTATTCTCTGGAGAAAAGCACCGAAACAAGGGGAATATATTGACGATGTAGCCTTCTACTATATATAAGTTAGCGTGAATGTTTTCTTCATAGTAGGCCTACCGTAATGAAGATAAAGTAGATGGAAGGAAAAAAATGTAACTTGATAAAACCCTAATACTTCTGTAATAGTATAGTATTAAAGTAAAGAATAAATTTAACACAAGTTCCTGGAGGATAAAAGGATTCTTGGAATAAAGCAATCTTCCTAGTTCTGCTAGTATTACATTCACACCGTACAGTTTAGTATGAAAAGACAAGCGGGCTAATTTCCGTGATCCATTTTTATAATTCGATTCCATTTCTCATGCGCTATTGTTATCTTCTTCAGATGTTGATGACAGATTTTAACAATTATATCGTGCATAGAAAGTATTGATAAGGACCGGTCCGGCTAGACTCCATTGCCACTTGGTATTTGCGCCCTGAAGCTCGAAGCTAACCGAAATCGGACCTGTAACAGTGATCTATAGGAATATGAATCCATATTATCATTCAAAGTGGAGTCATTATCTTCGATGCTGCTGACCACCCTTTTCTTGAGGACTTGACCACATCATCCAACATGGGAGAAACATTAGAACGTCGATGCCCTGATGGAATACTTATTGAATATGATAGCCATTACCGTAATATGCTTACCGAGCTACATTATTAGAGGACAAGGATAGACTGATAGTTAAAACTTAAAGTATTATACTTGACTATCATTGGGCACACGTTTAGGTAGATTGTGAAATTAATATATTACGGATAAAATTGAAACCCACATTCATTTCGGCAACTCAATAGAATATGCTCACAACAGGCCTGCAACGTAAGGATCCATAATATCTATAAGATTAATATATAAGATCTAACAATTAAGTTCTATGTCTTATGTATGGTCATTCTTTATTTATGAATCAAATTAAATAAAAATGTAGTACAATAAAATACGAGCGTGAAATACGGTATGAAGTTGAAAAAACGAGAGTAATCCGTACGTCTGTACCTGCACTACGGTACCTGCTCTATATACCGGACGCAACAACAGAGAAGAAAATTCAAGTTTAAATTTGCGCTCCGATATTGATAAATCTCAAATCTTTTCTAAAAGTTTTTTTCTTAAATTCTAGTGTTACATCTTAGTTCCTTATGTTGAAAATAGTCTCCGATTGGTATCCGATAACACCCTAAACCTACTACTGATAAGTGCATCGGTTGACAGTAAAAAAGAAATCAGCGTACAAGAAAAGAGAATGGTAAAAGATTTATGCAACAGTTCAATCCTTATATAGTAGATAAATATAAATACCGGTAATCTTCAATAATTTTTTTAACATTTTAATTGTTGACTTGTCAACTAAATGTAAATTTTAATCCGTGCCTGGCCCCCACATACCAATTTTAAATGTTAAGCCACTAATCATAGTCGATATAATAGTTCGAAATTCATTTTGTGAATATTCAGAATTGGTGATCAAAAAAAATATTAAAAATACTGATTTTTAGGCGTATAACGACGAAATATAATTTTAAAATGCGCCGACTATATATATTTACTGATCCATATTATGATCCATTATATTGACATAGAGCGAGAGAATGAAATTAGTTTCGTTTTTCTAATAAGTAGGACGGATATGACGTCATTTTGAGTTATGTTATTCGCTAGTCACTTCAACCACCGCATCTTTAGAAGCAGTTTTGTTTTTGGATTTAGCTAGATCCAGATGATGGTGTGGATGTAAAAGTAGCCGGTCCAGTTCCTCCTCGACATCTGGCGCACATCCCGATCCCCGTGTCCGTCTACTAGTTTACAAAAATTCCTTCAAATAGAGTGAAAACCAGAACGGCAACCCTGTTTCCATAAAATATTTTGTCTGCCGGTTTGTTTACAAATTTCCACTCACATCGTCGTTCGTTGTTCGTTCGCCGGCAACTTTTCTTTTTAAAGTTGACATTTTTCTCTCAGAGATATTTTAGCAATATCAGCAAGTGTTGAAATTAGTATTAGCTCTCGCAAATCTTTTCATTTACCGTCATGGAAGGGTCGGATTTAGAAAATTTTGTCTTAGCCTTCAGTCGCTTGACCACAACTTCTCGTAATGATTGGACCTCCCGATTCCGTGAACATGTTGGTGCGAATGTCCCCGGAGTCACGGTAGCATTCTACCATGGCATGTGTCTAGGGTAAAAAAAAACTTTATTTCAATCATGTCAACCAGATTTACAATAATTTATGTTGTCCACATCAGGGACTTAAGAGCAGCCATTTCCGCCTTCTGCCAGCATTATTCTAACCAACAAGAACTGCCGGAAATGTCAGCAGTTGCAAAGTGGAATCCTGTAACAGATGGGGTGATGACACTGAAGCCTAGCACATCGTATGTATTTTTCTTATTGTCTCACCAGTGCTTCTGTTGTATAAAGATACATCACCTCTTCCCAATCTCTCATAGGTTTCCAATTCAATGGCAAGTGAAAAACACTGGATTGTACCCCTGGCCAAAGGGAACCCATCTCACTCTGGCAAATGCTTTTGAAGATCATCTTCCACACCCAGAAATTTTTAAAATCTTGGAACAGTTGATTCCTCATTACCAAAAGACCATCACTGTCAGAATGATCAGCCCATCTCAGACAGGCACTTACACAGCTAGATGGAAAATGGTCGCTCCTTGCGGAACTTACTGTGGCGGTAAATACCCCTATAATTTTATCTCCCTATATTGAATACTTTCCTCCAAACTGAACTACAATTCCTCTTTATTTTTTAGAGGATCTCTTTGTAAACATCAGAGTTGTGGATGCCGTCGATGTCCTCGCGGATCAGATGGCCGCTGCTCTTTTTTTCGTCCCCGATTATTGATTAGTGCAAGATAGATTTTTTAAGCAGAATGGCTTTTAACTGATAACTGGGTATTAATTAATAAGAAAAAAAAATTGTCTGTCCAAGCACGAATATATCCTTAAAACTTTTGGAGACATTGTTCTACGGAAACCCTTCGTCCCATTTATTTGTAAAACTGTCGAAATGCGGAAATTGAATACATTGCTTTTGTTTGTCTTGAGAAAGGAGAAAGTTATCTTAATTTCTTCTACACACCTAGACTGCTGTGTATAATTTTGCTCAAGCAAAAGCATAACTCGAGTAGAGAGGATTACTTCATGCAGCTGTTTGCTACCATAGAGTGGATCAATTATTCTTTCAACTGTCTTGAAATCGTCAAAGGCAGCTTAATGTTTATGCAGTTTCCTGTAGGATGCAGCAATAGACAACATTCTTTCGATCCAACACAATCTCCCTGAATAATAGAAGACATGATTATTAGGAGACGAAATCTAAAAGAATAAAAACAGTACCTAGAGTAGAATTCTGTGGAACTGCTAGATTTCAACAGAGCTAAATGTTGTCATCATGATTTACTTTATCAGACTGCATGTGCTAGCAGCTTTACTGATGGCTTCCTCCTTCACGTGCCTCTGTAGGTAGTCTGTCAACCTGCATATTATTAGATTATAGGAAGTGAATATATCATTAAAAGAGTAGCGATATGATAGGAGAAGTATAAAACCTAATGCTTGTGACTCAAGAAAGATAGCAAGAAGGAATTTTTTTAACACAGAGAGAAGTAGAACCTTATGGAGGGCCGAATAGCTTCATTTCTTATATCTTTTCTAGTTGGATGGAAGGAAAATAGACTAGAGAGCAGTAACTATCAGCGCTGGCTGTTTTGATGATTGGCGACGGTAGAACTGAAATCCCGATCGAACAAGTTGAGTTAATGACGAATTGAATAATTTTTGTATATGTATCTCAACATCTTACCCTAGTATTATCTACTTGATCCAATCGAAGATTACGCACCACTTTAAAAGGAAATGCATCCGATGAAAACCGTTATAGAGCTTCATATCGAGGACGATGTACGGCCGACAGGTGCGAGGACTTGCTCTCCCAGGTTCGATTGATGACTAACACCACGGTGGTTACCGAAGGCTCTCTTTTCCACTTGGTTCAATTAATTTGCGCTACGACCAGACTCACCAGAGTCTACCACTTTGACCAAGATGGTAACGAAGACGGACTCCAGCTGCTTCTCAGTGTTTGGCCTCTATAAGAACTTTTATTCAGCTTCCTGGCATCCTTTATTGCAAACAAAGCTACGCGAAACATAATTCGACGTCCAGCTAAACCAAGCAAAGATTTCTGGATGAAAGCTACAAATACTCCTCTGTTGGTTCCGTGAGTTCATAGGTTTTTCATTGGTCTTAGTATAATTTTTTTAACAATAAATCATTTAAAAAAATGATCATTGCGATTTTGTGGAATCGATTTTTCTAGATCAACTTGTAGTGCGCTGATAAATTTGGGCCGAGTTCCAATCCTTAGTGTCGTACCAAATGAATGAATGTTGTATGCTAGGCTTGTCAGCTAACTGATAGCACAATAATGTGATGTGATAGCGTCAAATAATGTGACGCCTGCCGGGATATGGTCAATTTTTTCGGTTCCAGCCGGAGTAAGCAGTCTTGCGGGTATCGTAAGTGCCCCAAATAACATGGCTGTTAAAATGGCTGAAGATGACGAAGATGTAGACAACATATTTGGTGAGCCGGAGGTTATCGAAATATCAAATATATTTCGCTGAACCATGAAAACCAAACAGGCAAAAAGGTTAAGACTTGAGGAGGTGACGGATGTCTTCGAATGGGATAGTTCCGTAATGAATATATTGCTCTACTCTCCTTCAAGTTATACATCTATCTAAATTTTGAATTGAATTACGTAGTGATAGTGAATGGTTTAACTTATTTCAACACATCCGCTACCGTCAACAAGAATAAAGGTGCTGTTGGAGGTCACTTCGGCGTCACTAGCATATAGATTATAGAAGCCACAAAGAGCATCCGCTGGATCGCCCGTCCCAATAAAACAGTTCTTGGAGAGACTTGCGACAAACCAAAAGATCCAATTGTTATTTGTTGCCGGCGAATGTGTTCTTACCTTTGTCGTCGTCGAAATTATCTGGGTCGAGTTGAGCCTCAAAGCGTCTAATATTCTAACATCGTTATTTATAACACGGTTCGCTCATACCAATTCCCCAGAATTCATAACAAAAACCATAAAGATTCCTCGCTATTTACTTTATTCTTTTCTGGATAGCTCTTCGCCTTAAATTTCGTCCGAAAAGTCAATATAAAAACAAATTGGCCCGTTATACCTATCTCGGCTAGTCTATCCAATTTGACTCTGGTATCTAGCTCTATTGTGTCGATCTTATCTAATTATTTATCAGCATGTGCTTTCCTTATTTGAATCCGATGATTCTGTTTTCTACTTGCCAGAATATCTGTGCGGTATCCTATATCATAGTCACTGTCGTTCAGAGACGTTTCTCTTCTTTCACACGCCATTAGAACTTAATTTATCCGATGCTGTACTGATGAGTATTGATCCATGAGACGCGAGTTTTGAAGGATTTTCTGGATCATTAATTCAAGGCACCAACGAACTGTATTGACAATATTAGATAAGGCAGCATTATAACTTGGCAGTGACCAACTGTATCACGGATACACAAATTCCATTATATACATGTTAGCTCTGCTTCTCTTCGTAGTCACGAAGTTTAAGTATAGAATGAATGAGAAAAAAGATAACTTAAAAACTATATAAAATAAGTTCCCAAAAGACAAGACATATAGCCTATTAGATGTTGTCACAAATCACAATGACCCAAAAGGAAATTAATCCGTTATTCAATATAAAGTGGAGTCTTAGATGCTGACCACCCTTTATTCCTTTACCACATCATCCAACATATTTAATTACTTTTTAAAGAATTAGCATGTTCCAAACGGATTGACAGAAAACTTTCAATAATGTTTTGTGTGATTATTCGGAGAATGAATCGCCATTTTCACAAGATTTCTCTTGGATATTTGATTTTAACATCGCTCTTCTTTTTTTACTGCTAAGCTAGGGCTGATGACAGAGACATCTTCTTTAAACCAGTGGTATACCAAGAAAACTGGATCGTTTGGATTTATCTTTATCGTTCATCACCATCATTTGATTCTCTTTTTAGTTTTCGAACCAGTCCAAACAATCTCTTTTTGCCAATGTAAAGGACTTTCAATTTTCTGCCGGCTTCTTAGTGAATTTCTGACAATCACAGCAGATTAACCAATATGAGATATAGGTATACCGGTATACCGACCAGGCGAAAAAATCTCAAAGCCGGCAGGCGGTTGACTATATTGATCTTATTAGAAGGATTCTATGAATAAATTAGATCAATGGATGTCAAAAAGTTCCATTATCTCTTCTCTTCGTCGCATCGATTTTGCTAAGAGATTTATTGGGAGATGGTCAATGGGCTGAGGGAAAGTACAGCATTCGATCGAACTTAAACGAAGTACAACATTCGATCGAACTGGAAGCGAAATATTACATTCGATTGAACTGGGAGCAAAACAGGACATTTAATCGAACATGAAATTTAGCACAGCATTCGATCGAACTAAAACGAAGTACAGCATTCGATCGAACTTAAACGAAATACAACATTCGATCGAACTGAAAACGAGGCGTAGCATTCGATCGAACTGGAAATGAGCGAAGCACAGCATTCGATACACTCGAATCTAACGTTTATCACGAGAGCAACGCATGGCTGGATCAGTAAAATCAGTTTTAGTCTCACTTTTTATAACTATAATGGTCAACTTCGGGGACGCCTCGCCAGTGTCAAGCTCGATTACGACTCATCAAAAGTGATTCCTCTCTCCTATTCATTTGTCGCTATCGTAATCACGCGCCATTCAATGTTCAAGAAGGTGGTGCACGTACCTATTTGCTCGTGACGCGGTTTCTACTTTGTTTTTGTACCATGTCGTTGAAGTACTGGCATCCAGTCAGTTATTGGCGGTTGGAAGTGTTTCGGGTGGTGTGGAAGGTACATACAACGTTCGTCAGTTGAACTCTTTTCAAGAATCCCCATGTGATATGAATATATGGTCCAAATGCCTTGGTGTAATCACGCATCATATGCATCGATCAGATCTGACTGGAATAAGTCCATCTGTGCTTCCGAAGTCTCTTTCGGTACAAATATTGCAATAATGTATGTGTATTTTAAAAGATTCGCTTTTTAGATAAATTCCGCTTTATTCGAAATCGAACCTTTTGAAGTTTGTGCGCCAGATGTCGAGAAGGAAATGGATCAGCTACTTTTTCACCCACACCATCATCTGGATCTAAATCCAAGAGAAATGTGTTAGGCCTACTAAACATTCGATAAAATTGAAGTAACTATAGAGAATATCCTAACACTAAATGACGT
The DNA here is from genome assembly GCA_030141595.1 of Chydorus sphaericus. Lineage (NCBI taxonomy): Eukaryota > Metazoa > Arthropoda > Branchiopoda > Diplostraca > Chydoridae > Chydorus > Chydorus sphaericus. Next base: position 6,577,198 of record CM057934.1, on the reverse strand, counting down.
CAATCACGTCATCGAAATAAATTTTCTGTGTCAATGAATTTTGGAATAAAAAAATCTGAAGTTATATGTGGGTGGCAGGTATGTACAGGGTACTGAACAAGCTTCCTTGCTCTGGCGGTCGGTGCTGGTAGAGCTACTCAACTTTTTGTCCCCGATTACTGATTAGGTGCAACTTGAAAGATGGATTTTCTTTCAGCAGAATGGCTTTTAACTGAGAACTGGGAATTAATTAATAAGAAAAACAAAATTTTGTCTGTTCAAGCACGAATATATCCTTTAATCTTTTGGAGACATTGCTCTACGGATACCCTTCGTCCCATTTATTTGTAAAAAATGTCGAAATGCGGAAATTGAATATAAACGACATTTCCAAAGGAGAAAGTTATCTTAATTTCCTCTACGCACATGGGCTGCTGTGTAATTTTGTGCTCAAAGGAGGAAAGCGATCCCTGCTTTATACCTCGCCTTTTAAGACTGGTCTACAGGGATTACAGCCGAGAAAGTTAAGAATACAAACTAGAGAAACAGATAGTGGTCGGTAGGTACTGAACTTGAAAGATTGAGCTAATTTTCTGGTAAAAGTCTATAGAAAAAGTTCAAAGACACTGAAGAAATTTATTGGATCTGCTCGATTTTTTTTTCTGTTAACATTTGATGTTTCTTAGAAGAGCTGATTTAAATAGAAAGATGGTAGAAGCAGATGGAATCACGTTCTCACGTCGCTCCTTAAAACAAAAGCATAACTCGAGTAAAGAGGCTTCATGCAGCTGTTGGATAGCTAGTAGCTACTAGACCATAGAGTGGATCAATTTTTCCTTCAACTGTCTTACAATCGTCAAAGGTACCTTAATGTTTTTGCTGTAGTTTCCTGTAGGATGATGCAGCAATAGACAGCATTCTTTCGATCCAACTCAATATCCCTGAATATTAATAGAAGACATGTGATTATTGGGAGAGATATCAAAGAATAAAAGCAGCACCTAGAGTAGTATTCTGGGGGAACCGCTAATAGGTTTTAATAAAGCTGTAATGTTGTAATCATGATTTACTTTATTATCAGACTGCTATGCTCTACTGATGACTTCCTCCTTCACGTGCCTCTGTAGGTAGACTGTCTACCTGTATAAAATAATAGGAAGTGAATATATCATAAAAAGGGTAACGATGTGATAGGAAAAGTATAAAACCTAATGCTAGTAACACAAGAAAGATGGAAAGAAGGAATTTTTTTAACACAGAGAAAAGAAGAACCTTATCTGGTTGGTCCAGAAAGATTGATGGAAAATTAAGATAATGTTCTGACGTTCTGGTTGTGTACAATATCGGTTGAGTCCCCGACTTTCTAGGTATAACGCTGTCTTGATGGTTTATCTTAAATCGGTTTCACATTCTTTAGTAATTTATTGTACCTATTTCTAAAAAAGAATGGATGACTTTGAAGACCGACGATGCACCTGGAAATTCAGGCGTGTTCGGCATGAGTTTTGTATTCTGCCCAGAGGGCGCGATGAGAGGAATTGGTTATAGGCCCAAATGATTTATCTATGTTAGTTAATGTAAATACAATCATCGACTTCAATACCATTCCAGAATCCAGGGTATTGATTGAACCATAATTTGATATTATTCCCGAATCTGAACCAACTGATTAAAGTATACATAATAATAGTTCCTATAATTGTTTAAAATAATTGTTGAAATGAATTTCTCATACATAAATATAAGAAAGCATATTTTTTCCTAATACCAAAGGAAAATCTGAGAAAAAATCACAAATCATAATAGATAAATATTCCGGTCCTTTCGATGGACCAGATGTTTGGTCTAACGAGTCTTTCGTCATACCTGGTATTTCTCCATCTACGTTACCTTATTACTGCAACATCAATACATCATCCACATAAGCTACCAGATCAAAGTATTCATATCATTCATATGTTTATGACCTTGTTACGTATCTTTAATTAATTTTTGGTTTATAGTTGATGGTCCTTAATGTTGATTAGCCGAATTCGAATTCTTCGAACACATTAGTTTGTTTGCTACCTATTATAGATCCCTCCGAATATTAATTGTTAGATTATAAAAATTAGATGCACCATGTTTAGTAGATCTAAATTCTTAGATGTGAATTTTAATCTTTAAAATGTTGAATTTTATATTCTAATATGTTAGATACTTAGATACAGTCTCCGATTGGCACCACATAATCCAAGATAAATTTTTAGGAAGTTGAAATCTGTCAATCTCTATTGTTTTCAATTTAATTCGAAAATTAATTCGAAAATTTATTAAACTTTAATTCGAAAATTAATATTTTCAAATCTAAAATTTTCAAAATTAGCAGTTTTGATAAAAAATAACTTTCCAAGGTTAGGGTGTAGCAGACTACCATTGTAATACGTCCATTAATCACCTGTCGGTTTTATTAAAGTAAATAGGTTAACCCTCAGTGATAAATAGTACACTTTATTTTAAAAATTCCTGGGTTTATTCAAAAGTATTTATTTTAGTGGGGATACTTTCATTCACTTTTATGGTATATTAATTCCTCGTTGGTATAGTGGCTAGTACCTCCGCCTGTCAGACGGAAGACCAGGGTTCGATTCCCTGACGGGGAGTGAGGATTACACTCTGACATCAAGGTGCACTGAATGCGATCCTTTTTTTCCTTTTTCTTTTTTGATTTTGAAATTTCATAGTTCTCTATAGGCTACTGTTTTTAGCTATTTTTCGCTATTCATGTACTATTGACAATGAGTAGTGTTCGTGGGAATAAAACACTCTTGCTCTTGCCCTCGCTGGCCCTGCTAGGGTGGAAGTAAGTAATCCTAATAACGGAATAAGAGTCGCCATGCGATGCTCATCTAACCGTTAATATATTTATATTATAGTTCAAAATCTCTGAGTTTTATACCCTCATTTAAACATGATTATGTTTGAGAAACAAGTCACTCCACAGTTGCTATACCAATTGCCGTGAAATTTCAAATTTGATCGTTTTTCTGATCGTGTTACTGATTATTATTTGATTTAATTAGCCCTTGATTGGATCCGAGCCTCTTTCGTTTAATTCTTGAGAACGAAGTTCTTAACAGTGGTATTGAAGATCCTCTTGAATTAATTATTTTATGTAAAGGGTTTTCAAAGTTAAGATTAAAAGGGATTATTCGCGTGAGACGAGTTAAGCGGGTGTAGCGTGTTGTGGGATAAAAATGACGGCACCCTCATCAGCACTATAGGGGCCGACCCAAAACCGCAATTCGACAATTTCGATATGAAACTTTCAAAAATAGAGAGAGATGAAAATAGACAGAGAAGGGAGAGACCGATTCTATCACCGTATAACGGAATACGGTGGCAACGTTTCCTCTAAGCGTACGGTACAACACGTGAGGCGCGATGTGAATGGTCCAATTACCACTACTAAGCTACAAAGGTTAGTGGTGCTTGACAGAGTTATTTCGATAATAGGAATCGTGCCGATCAAGTACCGCTCTGTATTTAACTTTAAACTTGCAATGAGAGTATCAAAATGGAAACTTTTCTTTATTCGTCGTAGAATGTTCGTTGTCCTGATTCAGAAGGGATGCACAAATTTAAATTGTCAATCAAGGGAAACTTTTCCTTTCATTTTTTTAATCGAAATTATCCCTGCATAATTTTAATTTCTTCCTGATCCCGCAAGGAAAATACGTAATGCCAATGTGTTCTCTTGGTAGATACCTTCGAAGTCAATTTTTTCCCCCACTGACCATTCAATTAGGAATGGTTCGAAAGAATGGCAATACACTAGGAATTACATATATTAAAGGCTTTTACCATTTTTAGAACTACCTAAAGAGTGCATATATTGTAAGCCTTTTCTTTGTGCTTCATTAACGAAAAAAGTCAGGGCAAGATCTTGGCCTTGATCGTTAAGGTATAAGTTTTGTGCTATAACTTGCCACAACCTTTCCTTTTATATTATGAGTCAAAAGTATTGTCTCGAGTATATATATATATATATATATATATAGTAGACAATGATTTATAAACGGAAATGTCTGTTTGGATAACTATCATGCAGGGTTGCGGCAATAAAGAATCGATCTTCACCTGGTCATTACTCATTAAGAAACGGCGGCCAGTATCATGACAACATCAACTGTATCGCGGATACACAAATTCCATCTAATTGACGTTGAGCATCAGTAGTGCAGCGCAGAGAATGGATAAATATTTCCTGATACTTCGAAGCCTGCTTCTTCGATTTGCGACTACAACTTACAGCAGTGGATTCTCCACGGAGAGGAGACTGTACGGAGTGGAATATACTGTATAGCTATTTGTACCGTATTATTTACAAGTTAGCTCTGCTTTTCTTCGTAGTCACGAAGATTAAGTAGAGAAGAAATGAGAAAAAAACTAACTTATGGATACATTCATATCATTTTTTAAATTGCATTAAATAAAATCGAAAATCAAAATTAGTTCCTAAAAGACAAGGCATATTAGATGCTGTCACAAATCACAATGATCCAAAAGGAAATGAATTCGTTATTAAATAAAAAGAAAAAGTCTTTATCTTAGGACTTAGATGCAGACCATCCTTTTCTTGACCACATCATCCAACATATTAATTGATTTTTAGAGAATTATCATGTTCCAAACGGATTGACAGAAGCCTTTCGATCTTTTTTTGTGTGATTATTCGGAGAAAGTATATTGCCATTTTCACAAGATTCTCTAGTATCTTTGATTCTAAAATCGGTCTTTTTTCTTTTAATTTCTTCCATATCCATTCACAAGCTGGAAAGCTGCTAAGCTGGGGCTGATGATAGAAACCTCTTGTTTGAACCAATGGTATACCAAGAAAATTGAATCGTTTGGATTAATATTTATCGGTCACCATCATTCGATTCTATTTTTAGTTTCCGAACCAGTCCGAACAATCTCTTTTTGCCAATGCGAAGGAATCTCTATTTTCTGCCGGATTCTTAGTGAATTGCTGACAATCAAAGCAGATTCACCAACCTGAGATATAGGTGTACCGGTATACCGACCGTGCGAAAAAATCTCAAATCCGACAGCCGCGTGACTATTGCTCTTTTTAGAAGGATCCTGTAAATAAATTAGATCAATCGATATCAATAAGTTTCGTTATCTCTTCTCTTTGTCATATCCATTTTGCTATGATAGCACATGGACATGGATGATTTTACGATTAATTATTTCTGTTCACGTTAGCTATGTATATTAATTTATTTGTTAATGTAATTTTTCAGGATTAAAGAAGTAATCAATGTGTATTTTATAGGTCGGGTGGATTCAGAAACTTTGAGTGGATTGTTGAAATTGTGAAAAAGTGAGTAAAAAAGAGATATATATATAGGAAGATGCTCAATGGGCCGAGGGGTTTGACAGACTGGAAAATGATCATTCAAATATGTTACGGAATCGCGTATTCTAATATATTCTGTTTTTGGATTTTAAAGTGAAAAAGCTTACTGAAAAAAAAAAAAAAAACAGTTTTTTTAATCTAGCAGGAATATCTGGCCTGCTGCGGTGTATAGCTTTGTGGTTGTTAATTGTAATGTTGCCTTCTTTTAATACAGTATATGGAACCAATGTGAATATCCAGGTTGTATGCTGAGTTATGCCATTATGTGAAGAATGTCCCTCCCTTTCGTTTCTCCCTAGACAGATATTGCATTGTAAGGTGTCAGTAAGTAATTCCTTATAGTTACATTATTAATATTCAAATATAGATTTGTCATGCACAGTTTAGAAACATATATTATGTCTCGATAAAGGGGACTGCGCTTCATCGGGACATCCTTCGTAGGGTAGCTCCTGCGGAATCATCAAACTTTCGGTTTGCAAACTTATTTGCGGTGCGCAAATAGTTTTTAAAAAGCATGAATTTTACTGGACAGGTGACAAACTTGATGGAGGGGCAGGTAGATCATCCCGATCAGTCGGAGTAACTCGTATAGATGCCAAAAGATGTGGCGGCAAGACTGCTCTATGATTGTCCTTTCAGAAGAAAAAGTGTGCTGCAATTGCGCTGCTAGTTGAGTTCGCAGCGTCGAAGCGAACACAAAGGCTGCTGATACAGCAAAAAACACGCAACTGATACAAGTTGCTTCCAGTCCAGATAAGTGAGACCCGGTTCCTTGTCAAGGAAACGCCACCTTTCTCTAATTTATAGGCTTATAATAAATATTCATAATTTTTACTTTCTAACACACAGTGGCGGTAGACCCCTTAATTCACCCACTAAACCACTAGTAGTTTTCTATCTTAAAATTACTGTTTACATTTTGGATTTTTCCACCTTGTTTTATTTTTCCCTCTTTCGTTTTTTATCATTGAAAAAGAAATGCAAACCTCTTAATACAGTTCCGTTCCCCCCCTTAAACTAAGAAAAAATAAAAAAAAATGAGACAGCCCTTCCGGTCCCAGACAGAAATTTTCTTTTTTTATTCGCTTCAAAATGACCTTAACCTTGTAAAAAGGTTTTATTGAGGTCACACTTTTGTTCAATGAAAACGCGGGATTTAATTAAAAAAAAATTAATTGCTTATTTCTTGTGAATATTCATTAGATGTTTCTCATTTTATACTATATCATTTTTTAAATTCTATTTAATAGAACCGAAGAATCGATTTATATTTTCAAGAAAATCTCTAATCGAAATAATAATAATAATATAAACACAGCAAAAATATTTTCTAAAACCTTCACGTTTATTTCTAACAAACATTGAATAACAAACAATACACGTTGAAGTAAAAAAAATCAATTCTTTATGGATTATACAACAGAGCTGCTGTCTGGCGATCTTCATGTTGTTGCAGTTGTTCCGGCTGGGATGCAGTCATAAAAGATCGGAGAGCAACGTGAGAAACATATAAACAAAAAAAAAATCACAATTAGCTAATTACTTTTTGGGTGGTAAAAAAAACATGGCAAATACAGCAGCACAGCAAAATATTCAACGACAAATTAAAAATTTCTAGCCATAGATTTAAAAAATATTTGAAAAATTAAATAAAGAAGATGCTGCTTAAGAATTAGGCAATTTCAGAAGGAAATATTCATTTCGACGCGCCGTGAGTCGTGACCCATACAGCATGTCGTAGAAAAAGGAATATAAATAGCTTATGATAGAAAATAAACTTACAGAGAGGCTGCTTGGTTCTCGATGTGATGTACGTAACTCGCTGATCGTTCCTCTGTTGTGACCGACAGCACACAGAGAGACGATTACCACCCGCCACCGACAGCAGCAGCGTAGAAACTGAAAATAAAACACAACGAGAATCGCCATCCCGCCTGCGGCACTCAAAATTCCGCGCATCGTATAAGCCTCAGAAACAGAAATCTAATATTAAATTAGGGTTTGATATGGTAAAAAAATTATCTAACCATTATTTTGCTTATACTTTTTGTAAAATAGCTTAATTTTTCGGAGCCTTTAAAATTTTAATTAAAGCTCTGGCAGCACATGTTTTTTTTGCTGTCACACTTTTTCCCTGTCATTATCATCGTAAACATCGTAAAATTTCTATCTGAGTTAAACAATACATGGCTTCAAAAAAGGTATATTCTACTAATTAATCATCAAGATCTTATTCAGAGAGTAGAATTTATTAATGAGTAGAGTGTAGAATTTATAAAGTTCTCAGTCAAAACCAAAAAAAATAATGTATATCTAAAGTGCCGTGTTAAATAAATAAATAAAAGCCGTAAACTCCTTTGAAAGAATTGATTGGGAAAGGAACACTTAGCGTAAGTTAAATCAAATGCAAACCTTAAAAACTATATAAGAAACTAATTAATAGAGTGAAATTACTATGTAAGTTTCTCTTTCTATGTAAGTCTTTATATTAGAAATTTTTTTTCAGATTGTAAACTAGTGAGTGAGTTGATGGTTTGTTCATTGTGATTGTGATCTGTTGGTTATTACAGAAAATATGTTAAAATATGTTATTAAAGAAAAATCTAAAAATAAATTTGTGGACTGTATCTGCATTTCCCAATTGACATTATATTTAGGTTTGGTACTAAACAAGTTACTTGTCATCATTTTTAAAGCGTTATTGCAAACATCGTAAACATCGTAAAAAAAGATGTTCCGTTTTCTCGGTAAACGTTATACACTACTGTATAAATATGGAATACACGTTATATAGAGCTGTGTTAAAATAGAATGCATGGTATTAATAGATGTGGAGAAAGTACGTTGCACAGATATGTTTTAAAATTGAACGCATCACCGCAATCTGTGCAGAACTATGTTTGCATTTTCATAATTAGGTTTTGCATAAAAATTAATTAAGCTATTATAACCATTATTCCAAACACCGTAAACAACGTAAAAATACTATCAATTAAGGTGTACATCATTTTCGTCGTATTGATCACAAAATCCTTTAACTTGAATGAATACTCTAATTCTTTAGCATGAAAAATGTATTCTGAACAATTAGCCACACAGCTGTTAATTACATTTTAACGTTGCTGGTTTCTTCGATGACAGGGATCTACGATGGAATCTGTCAACCGTAGGAGTAGGTCATCGAGCTAAAAAAGAAATGAAAAGTTTGAAATAGTCATCTTATTTATGTGTACTTTGCAGTATAGCTACCTTTTTTATTTTTTCTTCCATTCCGTTGACAATAGCCAATTTCAGCCTGATTTCATTGAGTTCTTGAAGGAATCCCCTCAATAGGGTTTTCAGGGTCGCGGCAATAAAAGTCCTAAAGTAATACAAAACAAGTATTATACATCTTTGCTGAAATTATTCTGCTTGAAATTATTCAATGAAACACGTTTTTAAAAACATTTATGAGATATTGTTTGACAAGTCACTTTGAAAAAGCTCTACTTACTGTTCTCTTCTTCTTTTTATTACTCGAGCACGAACAATCTTCGCCATTTTAGATGATTTGAATGAGGTCATCTTGAAGTTATTTCGAGAATAAATCTGAATGAGCTACTTCTTGCAGTAGAAATTACTAACGAGAGTGGGCAGCGATGCCTATATTTTTACTAAAAAAATAATGGTTTCATCAGACGACCAGTGTTGCCGTCCAGGCAGTGTTGTTTTGAAATATATTTGTATAAAGATTTTTGATAAATTGATGTGTAGTAATTTTTTAAGCTTGCCAAGTATCACGTCTTTGGAAATACGAGTTTTTAAAATTCAACTTTAAAAAAGCATACAGGTTTTGGATGTTACAATTAGATGGCGGGTCAAGGTTTGTTGACAGATAGCAGACGAACTTGAAAGTGAGGATTTTCTCTATTTCGGACCTCCTAAACCAGATTCAGTACTAATTGAAAAAAAAGTTTGAAAAATGTCTTCGGTTTCGAAAAAATCTAAAATTTTGAAAAAAAGGTTCACATTTTTAAATAGATTTGTTTATATTATTCTAATAATTTTTTTATGCAAGGTCTTCTTTATTGGAAAGGCAGATTAAGAACCTCATGGTACAGATAACTAGAAAATTCTTGGAAATTGAAGAACATTTGGACGTACTGGACACCATTGAGGGGACCATCGACGATGTAAATATGAATTTTGAAAATCAGTCTAAATTTCACGGTTTTTTGTAAAATTTATAGTTTATGATTTGATAGATGGATGAGCTGGTGCATACCATAAACCATATGTGTGGGCCAGGGTGCCACAGGAGCGGTTGTCCAAATTTTGTCAGTGACAATATCTGAAATTATGTCTTAGGCCCTTACTGTAAGATTGGTAAATTAATAAAAATTGGCTGGCATAATTTATTTTTCATTTTAAAAAATCTAATTTTAAGTGATTGATTTCTTTATTTAGAAAAATATTGATTTTTTCTGAGCATTTCGTCTTGAAGTAACAAAGTGATTTCCTATGCTATAAAATTTGGACCGTTCTTAATGTATCCGCTGTTATACTATATTTGTTACAAGATCTCTCAGCTAGTCAATCAAAGCTTTTGTTTTGTTTTGTTTTTTTATTTTTTAAAATCCGAATTGTCTCGTTATTCCTTAACATCGTAAACATCGTAAAACAAGATTCTTACTGTTTATTTTTTTATGTTGCCAGATAGAAATTTTATAATTAATTTTAAAAAATGAATTAAACACAAAGAATATGAAATAGTTAAGTGAAGAAAAATTAATCAAAAATATTTTCGATAGCAGAGAAACATTCTAAATGATTTATAAAATATATATTTGTCAACAACGTCGTTCGAACTTCAGATTTCTGTTGATAAGAACGAAAGGAAGCTGTCCATTAAAAGTTAAACAGGCTATTGAAACGAAAATTAATTACCTAATGTAAGCAAGTCGTTCCTCGTCGTGGTCAAATTCGCAATCGTTATACCATTATGTAAAATTTGCTGATTCAAAATGGAAACAACTGTTAACTGTGACATGTGTGCTTTTAAGTACGATATCGGTGCTGCGGTGTTATTTCTTAGCCATCTTAAAAGACAGCACCGATTTGAGAAGGGAAACTTTTATACTACATGTAAGCTATCAGGATGCCTGAAGATATTTTTGAATTTTTCGACGTATCAGGCTCATTGGTACAGGGCCCATAATCCAAAAGGTCATAAAGTTGCTCTAAAGAGAGTACAAACTCTTCGTACCGGTGAGACCTCAGAAAGTGAAGGTAAAGTCTATTTTTGGCTACTACGTACATTGCATTGACCTACATCGTGTATTCTTAGATACCGAGTCTGCTTTGAGTGATGATTCCTCGGAAAGGTCTTACCCTGATATGGATATTACAGTCTCAGGATTACACGAAAATACGGCTGTAATTCCAATTAGTGATCGCTCTGAGTTAGAGTTTGCTGAAAATGGTAAGCTTTATTGAAATACTAATGAATCGTTTAAATCTATATATATTTATATTTCATTTTTATGTTCAAGAACCTATCGGGGATCCCTATTTGATGGCTGCTGATCTTCAAAGCTGCTCTTCCGGTACTTCGCTAGGTGAACCAAGATTTTGAATCTTACTTGTTAAAGTTTGCAATTACACTTTAGTATTTTTAAAGTATTTACAACACAAAAGTCGGGAGCACGATTTTTACGATGTTTACGATGTTTTTAATTTTGTGTGTACGTTATATCACTACAGTACAACAAATTTATTCTGTTTCGCAGCCTCCTAAACATCGTAAAATGTAAAACTATATTTTATATGTTAACACTTGAATAACCAAGATTTTAAAATGATATTTCAGAAGCGACGAGGCAGGAAACGGCAAAAATGGATCAGCTAACTTCACCGATTAGTGAAGAGAAGTTTTTATCCGGAAGTTTACTTGCTTTACGCCAGATGTATCAAATTCCATTTGACGCATTGATCGCTATTCGCGGAAACATGGAGGAGTACGCAGAAAGAAGAGTTAAATTGATTCAGGTGAGAAATAAAATTTAAAATACTTGTTTTATTTACCAATTTAATCATACCTAAATATTTAACAGGGAAAGCTCGCGGATATTCTACCTGAAGAAATTTCCACACAGACGGAATATATGGACATATTTTCCGACAGTGAATTTCGTGATCTTCTTATTAGTCGCCATGGAATGGAGTGGTCTTGGGGTAAACTCTTCCCTGCAGTTCTTCCCTTGCCTGTCGTGTTAAATCCAAACGAATCTGCTGTACCCCGTTGGGACCCACTGAAAAACAGCCTTGTTGATGATGTTACTTTAGCCACTGGATTCTACATCCCTTTCAAGGAAGCGCTGGTCCAATTCCTTTCAATTGATGATGTTTACAACGCGGTGTTAGAGAGTTTCAGCAGAAATAGTGCTCCGATACCAGAAGAGAATCGCCGTTATTCAGACATCTGGGACGGCAATTTCGTTCGTCAAAATAAGACATTCATTGAAAACAACGGCGCTGTCCTTGGTATTCAACTTTACCACGATGATGTCGAGCCAGCTAATCCTCTTGGTAGTAAGAAAGGGAAACATAAGCAGGCCGTCTTTTATTGGACTCTTATGAATCTTCCTCCCCAATGTCGCTCAACCCTTCGTAGCATTCAAGTTGTTGCAATTGCAAAATCCTCGTACTTAAGAGAGCATGGCCCTGACCTTCTTCTAAAACCATTTCTAGATTCCATGCGTGAATTTCAAACTGGCGTCTCTTTGAAAATAAGAGGGGAAGTAAAAACATGGCACGCAATTCTTATTAAAGTTGTAGGGGATATGCTAGCATCTTCCTTTCTTGGAGGGTTTAAAGAGGGTGTTGGGAGGGCCTTTAGACCATGTAGAATTTGTTACATTCAGAGAGATAAGTTAGATTCATGCCATCATGAAGCAAGTTGTTCTCTTCGAGACAAGAATTCTCATGCTGCTCAAGTTGCGTCTATCGTGGACGAATCCAATAGTCCGCAAACAAAAAAAGACCTTTCAAAACAGCATGGAATTGTGCGTGACTGTTGCTTGAATGTTCTAGAAGATTTTGATCCTACCAAGCAGTTTCCCCATGACTTGATGCACGTTTTGTACGAAGGGGTTCTTAATTTAGAATGTCGATTTGTTTTGCGAAAGTTGGTAGTTGATGGTTTGGTTGACATTGCGGAAGTCAATAGGGAGCTCAGTTCCTTAAAATCGTGCAGGGAATTTACTACTCCACCTCCTCTTATTCTTACACAAATTCTTGACGGATCAGCTCTTTCTTATTCATCTTCTGAAATGCAATCACTATGTATTCTACTTCCATTAATCTTAGGAAAATACTGTTCTTGTTTGAATAACCCTTATTATGCAAATTTCATTCTTCTTCTTCGAATTACTGCTTCTCTTCAATGTTATTCCTTTAATGAAGATGAGCTGGAACAAATGGCTTATCTTATCAAGTTACACAATTCTTCTTTTGTTATTCTGTACCCATCTCTATCAGATTGGCCTTCTATAACTCCAAAGCTACATGCTCTTCTTCACTTGATTAGACAAATAATACTTTTTGGAGCTTTAAGGTATTCGTGGGCATTCAGCTACGAGGCGAAAAACGCCCCTTTTAAGCGGATCATGCGGAGTATTTGCAATTTCAAAAATGTTTCATATACATTAATTCTTAGCTATCAACGTTTGACAGCACTGTACAGAGAGAGTAATGGCCAAAATAATTTTTTTGGAATTGACCGATCTGATGTTAAAATAATCCAATTGACTTCTCGAGCTGAACTTGCAACAACTCGTGCGTGGTTTAAAAACATTTCAGCTGATCAATTGATTCTAAATCTCAAAGCTTCTTCTAGGCTATCCATAATAGATTCCTGTAAAGTATCTGGAAGGTTATGTAAAAAAGGTGCAGCCTTTGTTAAGATTCTCCCTAATGAGCATACCCTGCCAGCATTTTGGAGAATTGATGATATGTTTGTTTTTGAAAATCAAAATTTTGTGGTTCTAGAAACCCTGTTCACGTCTGAATTTGATCTTGACAAGTTTTCTTTTCTCGCTACTCCCACAAACACACTTACTGTCATGCTTTTTTCCTCCCTGATTTATAGTATTCCTCTTCATTCTTTTGAGCTTAATAATGGTATTCACATTGTTCCGAATTATTATCACCTTGTGTGAATTGGATTTTGTGGAATCTCAAATAAAGCAACTATGTTAATATCTATTTATTATTAATGGGCTTATCAACAAACAGTGCATAATTGATTTATGAGCAAGGCAAGGGTTTAAAAAATATAGAAGTCCCTATCTTAACGAAGTTCTTAACGATGTTCACGATATTTGGTTTTGGCTTCATACGTGATCAAAACTGCGTATATAGAAGAAACCAGCCGTAACAAAGTGGCATGTATTCATTTAGTGCTTTTTATTACGATGTTTACAATGTTTATATCGCCCACTCACGTCGATATATAAGAGCAATTATCTGTTATAAATTTTGAGACTTTTGTCTTGAAATTTTATGAATTTTTTTTTTTGTAACGCCGATACAACGTGTCTTAAATGCAGGACATAAAAAAATTTTAATAATGGTGTCGTGAAGTTCAAATGAACACCTTATACAGAACTGCATTCAAATCGAACACTTTTGTACTAACATCGAACACGCTATTTAGAAAAATAAAACCGTACTTTAATAAGCAATAAACGTCATTTAGAACTCAATGTATCTACCCCAATGTTTACGATGTTTACGATGTATTCTGGTTTATTATACAAGTAAATAATCAGTTACTCTCTGAAAACTGATGTATTAAACCTGTTGTGCATTTAATTGTGGAATCTGAAGTATAACAAGTATACCAAAATAAGTTTATTTAATAATGAGCTAAATTATGCATTCTTACAAATTAATTTGTGTTCCTTATAATTAATATGATGTGCGGAATGATGCAATAAAGCCGTCTGCTATCATTCATGTGCTCTCTCGACTCACCAGCTCGTAAAGCTGAAAAAGTCTTAATTCACGTGCTACTTTAAGATCAGTTCAGAGTGAATCGCTATCATTTAAATTCAGTTAAGTTGAAATGGCTGCAAATAAAAAAGTTCTCGTCACCTATGGAACTGGCTTAGTGAGGAAAAAAGTGATAACTATCCCTGAAGGATCATTTAAAGACGTGGATTACGTCAAGCGAGAGCTTTCTAAAGATCAGCAGTTCGCCAACCATGAAAACGACATAATCATTTTACGATTTGATGACTTTTTCCAGGAGAACGTTGAGCTAACTAGTGATGATTCATTAAACAATGGAGACAAGTTAACTGCTGCAACGTTGGAGGTGATGAAGAAATCTACGACTGAAGAGGTGGAGTCTCAAATAGCCCCTGAAAATTCGCAGAAAAGTAATGAAAATTTAAAAATTTGTATCACTACATTTTAAAGTGAAATTTTATTCTGCAGGTAACATAAAATTACCACTTCTTAAAGATGTTCGACCCTCATCATCAAGAGAAGGTAACATAAATAGTCCTTAAAAGAAAAGTTTATCAAGATTATCTATTTTAATTTTACTTTAAATCGTATCCAAAGAGGAGGATGGTCAGTCTTCTAGGATGAAAAAAAATGTGACAATTACATTACCCAAATTATCAGATGTCCTGCAATCTGCCATTGAAGAGAAGACTTTGCTCACAGAATCGGCATTATTCGTTTTCGAGTGTACCGTGCACCTGAAAAGTCTATGTGAGAGACCGACAAAAAAGCAGTATCAAAAATACTGTGAAATGCTGATTGACCAGTATCCGGAGTTTAAGAGTGACGAAGGAAGAAATCCGTGGGTATGTAGCTTTTGTCTACGAATTCTACAAAAGAAATTAAATTGTATTATCTTATAACCTCTCTTTTAGACTAACCTTTCTTCTCTCATCTCCAAATGCTTTTGCAACATCCGCTATTACAACAAGAAAAAAGAAGAAGGAGTGGTTCCTGGGACCAAGCGAGGGAGTGATCACGTCGAAGAGCAGGGGAGCGCATCATCCGATTCTAAAGAGCCCGAAATTCAACAGGAAGACAGCGAATATCAAAGCAGACGTAAACTTATTGATTCGGCCGCCCGTAAAGCAACTGTTAAACAATTGGTCGACAGAGTTCCAGCCTATTTAAAGTTTAAGCAGGTAGAAATGAATGTAAAGCAATCAATGTTTATATAAATTAAAAAAAGAACTTAATTTTTTCAGGTGCTGGAAGACTTCAACCGCATGGAACCCATGAAATCATCATCTCTGACTGCTTTCCACGACAATTTCAAGACGGCTGTGGGAAACTTTCGAAACTTTCTTAAGTATGAGGATGAGCTTGGTCAGCGCAGTAAGTCATCAACTGCCACTCCCTATCGAACTGAATGGACAGATTTGGATGTGTGTATAGAGGTAAACAAACGAGCATCGTGTGGAAAAGGAATGAAGTACATCCCTGTTATTGATTATCATGAAGTAAGTTTAGAATAAATTACAGTAGGGTTTGAAATAACTTTACATGTTCGTTAAATTTCTTTTCATGTTTAGGAGAAATCAAGCTTGCCCAATAATGAAGGAAAACGGGCTCCACACTGTGTGGTTTTCTTTGAAAATAAAAAAATTAAATCCATGTTGATTCTTTGTGGTCTCGGAGTCTCTTACTCCGTTAACAATTTAAACAGCGATGAATGTGTTTTCTTGAATTTGTTTGCTGTTTATTACTGTTTTCAAATTAACTATCCTGCTATGTATGGAATTCTTCTAATTTTGCGTCAGCTATGTCTCGCTGTCAATACTCCCCATGTTAATCCCCCTTCGAAAAAAGGCAAGAGACTGAAACCAACCGTCGACATTGAAAAAATGTGTGGAACAACGAAAGAGTACTTTGAGAAATTTCAAAACTTTCTTTCTCAATAAACTGTCTCCTCTAACACTGTGTAAACTTCTAACAAATTAAACCTGGTGGTTCATTAGCGAGTCTTATCGAGTGGTTATGGGACGGAGTAAATAAGTTAATGACCCAAAAACTATAATTCTATATTAGTACGATGTTTACGACGCTCGATCTTGGGGTCCAAAACAAGTGTGTATAAGAGTAACCCACAGTCAAGCCATGTCGATTATTCATTTTAAATTAGCCCTTTTATTATGATGTTTACGGTGTTTGCATCAGCGATATAAGTCTATAGAAAAAATCACATATTAATTGTAATATAGTCCAATATTAAGTTCACGCTTCTAAACATATGCATTAAATGTAATATACTCTTTTTATAACTTTGTAGTAAAATAAATTCACGCTATTTCGAATTTTTTTTTACATGGAATTCACATAAAAATGATGCGCTATTAAATGGAATAAACGCAAAATTAATGGGCTACAACATACATTTTTACGATGTTTACGATCTTTTAGATAGCGGAGTAAAGAAATTGATTGATTGATTTCCGTATTGAATAAATTTTGTGCAAATTGTTGATTATTGAATTCTAGTTAATATATGATAGTTTATCAATACCATTATAATACGATACCAAAATAATTCAAATAATAACAATCTAGAAGAAAAGGCGGTTAGCGAGTCTTATCGAGTGATTATGGGGGCAAAGTAAAGAATTTAATCTATAAACTATAATTCTCTAGAAGTACGATGGTTACGACGATTGGTTTTGGAGTCAAAACAAGTGTGTATAAAAGAAACACGCTATTTCAAACTGCGCATCAATTAAAAGGAATATAATTTAAAATAATACGCAATTAAATAGAATACACGTTGAATCAATGAGCTATAACATAAGAGTTTACGATGTTTACGTTGTTTTAACAAGCGCAGGAAAAGAAATTCATGCATTATTTTCTGATTTCCTTATTGAATAAATTTGATGAAAATTGGAAATTCTAAAATTCTAGTTAAGGCAATTTATGAATACTATTATATGCGATAGAAAAATAATAAATAAATTTAAAAATGCGGAAGAAAAGGACTGTATTGATCTGCAAGATTGCAAAAATTTAAGCCCAGCCAAATTCAAAAGATGCCTTGGCGTCGTTGCTCGCGATCTTCGTAACTCCTGTAAGTGTTGTACAAAAGATCTGTCATAGCCTTGCAGACTTGTCTTTCGATGATATCTTCCTCATCGACAGCATCCGAAATTCCTCTCCAGGCATCCAAGGCATAATCTATTTGTTTATCCATAATTACTATTTATTTATCATCAATTATTTTGAAAAGTATACCAATTATTTTTCGTTTGTCATCTTTATCCATGAGTATCTCTGTATCTTCCCTGACAATTTAATGTCATATCCTTGCTCAGAGTGGACCATGTTCGCCAATAGATCCTCTGGGAAACCACCTCGTAACAAGTTGTATGTATAATTTCGGATCGTAAACGTTCCTCTCAATTTTTTCCCCCTCAAAAGTCCCGGGCACTTTCCTTTTCCCCTTCGAAGAACTTCCCGGGCAGCGGCCTTATTATTTCTTTCCAGATTTATAGCTGGAATTTTCAACTTTAAAAAAAAATATAAATTGTAAGTAAAAATATAATAAATTAATGGACTATGAAAAATAAATTACGGCAGAATATTTGACGGCTTTGACGAATTTAATATTGCTTCCAGTTTGTCCTCCTGCATGAGAGGAAGAAGGGTGGTTATCATCTCCCGGAAAACGTTTCCTTTCTGCGAGTGTCCTCCACGAATTTCCAGAGCTTTTCTCGCCGGTCTTTGAATTTTAAATGCAATGAGACATTTTATTTTGTGATCTCTATTAAACTGTTTTACAATAATAACACTTACCTTTGTAGATTCTTCGCTTCTTTGAGGATGATTGTTTGAGCTAGAGGCCTCATTTCCATTGCTTGATAAAGCCTATGAATTGAAAATATTCAAACAAATTCAATAATCTTATTTAAAATAAATTATTTTTACTCGATTTTAAAATAAATTGTTTTCTTACCTTTGAAGATCGAGTTAATCGACGGCTAGTACTGGCGCTCTCGGAATTCTCACTCTGTTTAGCTTTCGAAACCTGTCAAAATTAGTGTATAATATAGGTTAAAAATCTGTTTTATTCTATAAATGGGGGCGTTTTTAATAGAGTGCAAACCTTCTTAGACTTTCGGTTACTTGGCTGACGATCATTCTGACAAGAGCCCTCATTGTCTTTGGTCTTCTTGGAAGCCTGTAAATAAGGAAATGCAAGAATTTTACACTAAGGAGATCACTGGATTATATAAAAAAAAACATTTTTCTCTCACCTTTAAAGATCTGGTAACTCTAGCCAAAGCCTATGAAATAATTGTACTTAAATAAATGGAAAACTTATTTGATATGAATATTTAATACTAATACCACTTTGTTGTTGTTCTTTTCCCCCTGCTTTAAGTTGGTTTTCACTCCCTTGATACCTCTTCCAGAACGACCTGTCATTCTTGAAAATTTTCACGATGTTTACGATGCACGTTTTTCACACTCTGCTTTCAAGTATAAAACAAAATGAAGCAGACGAAATGAAAAGTCAAATGGAAAGCGACGTTGTCAATTGTTTTGAAATAATAACCGAATTTCGAGCATTAAAAACTTATTATTGCAAAACTTAATCATGGAAAAAAATAGCTATCTAAACAGTTATTCTGAAACCCTGTTAAAATAAATTTAATGAAAAATACTTCATTTGTACGTGGTTTCATATTTCTGCGATGCGTGAAATAGAGTTGTGCATTGCTATATTTATTACGATGTTTACGATGTTTCCATTTGGTAGTGTTTACGTGAATAATGAATAGTGGTTTAAGAAAATCTATCTGTTTAAAATAAAATAAAAACTTGCTTCATATGCCAAATGACATTTATTACGATATTTACGATAAATTTATTGCACACACAGAATACTGAGCATCGGTCTCTCATTGACATCCAACGTGAAGTGCGCGCACCGGTTTTCTGGCCAACTTATTAAGTTACTTAGACTAGTTTTCTGCTGGTCAATGACGTCTCCAAGCTATTAGACGACATCTTCCACCTTCGTCCGCTCACTGCCTATCTGGATACCGACTGGATTCTGGGCCGCAGACTCTAAAATATGACCCGGTAAAAACGAACCGTTCGTTGGCGATCCAACAACGGTTTTGCGGCTAGTTCGAGCTCCATATAGAAAGTCTGGCACGGTCCGATCATCCAGGGAGCGTAGAAATCCACCACTCGAGGTGTGGTGCTCCTAAGGACGACATCGGCAAAGTTGAATTCACTTAGAGTAAATGAGAGACGGCATCCCTTTGGAATTTACTGTACGTTGTATATTAATTAACAATTATATAAATATTGATGGGTATAAAAAAGTTATATGGTCCATCCCATATTAAAGTTCATATCTTAATACGTGCATTCAATTTAAATAAAAGATTCTTAATAGCGTACATTCAATAAAATGGTTTTTTTTGCATTTTTGTTAAAGCCACTCATACTACTCAAATTTAGACTGAAATTTTATTAAATTAAACCATATTGCTAGATTTAAAACATCGTTAACATTTTAGTATAGTAAAATGTTGCATAAAGTTCTGAATTCATTTAGTAAAATTTAATGCATAGTTTTCAATTGTGTGTACAGTTTTTTTTACGATTATCAGTATCCCTTTCATCCGAGACAAATTTATCACAATTGAGGCAACAGTTATTAGCGAATTACAATGCTGGTCTTCTTGCGTGACAGTTTCACACATAGTCCTGAATAGAGTGCGGCGATGTGTTCCATTTTATTTTACATCTCGTACAACGCGCGTTCTCTACATTTATTTACACTAATTATTAATTTTAACACAGCTCTATTTAACGTTTTTTCCATATTAATACAGTGTGTATAGCGGGTGGGGAGAAAACGGAACATGTTTATTTACGATATTTACGATGTTTGCAATGTCGTTTTAAAATATAAGACGACTAACTTTTTCATGTAAAACCTTACAATAATGGCAACAGACAAATTCAGCTAGAGAAAAATAATTTATTTGTAGATTGTAGAGTGTTTTAGATTTGAATTTGAGTTGAATTACGCTGTTTGTTCCATCAATGGAAAAAAAATCGGGTTTTATTTATTCAACACAGCACTTATGCTATACGCTATTTCATCTTATTTCGGTTTCGGACAAAACACTACGGAACGAATTCTACACTTTGAATAAGATCTTGATGATTGATTAGGTAAGTACTAGATAAACCTTCTTGAAAACATTTTTTTAAATCTGTTATTTTCTGCAAAATGATTGAAATGATAAACATTTTACGATGTTTACGATGGCTATGACAGGTCAAGAAAGTATGAATGCAATACCAAACAAGTGTTGCCAGAGCTTTAATTGTAATTGTGAAGGCTTCAGGAAAATAATGTATTTTATATTACAGATAAAGCACAACATGGTTAGATAAGATTATAATTTATTTAACCGTGTCAAACCATAAATTAACATTTTATTTCTGTTTCTGAGGCTTATACGATGCGCGGAATAGTGTGTGCTCCAGGCGGAATGACAGTTCTCTTTGTGTTTTTTTTCAGTTCCCAACTTGCTGCTGTCGGTGGCGGGTGGTAATCGTCTCTCATTGTGCTGTCGGTCACAACTGCGGGAGGAGCAGTGTGTACGCGTACATCACATCGAGCACCGAGCAGCCTCACTGTAAGTTTTTTTTTCTATCAGTAACTATTTAGATTATTTTTTCAACAACATTCTGTATGGGTCGAGGCGAGTCGAAATGAGTATTTTGCCTCCGAAATAAGCCTAGTACTTAAGCAGCGTCTTTTTAACTTGAGAAGGAAATAATTTTAATCAATTACTAAAAATGCTATGTTGTAAAATATTTAACCTTCCTGTACTTTTCATGTTTTATTTTTTTTTTCAACCACCGAGTCAACCACTCAAAAAGTATTTGGCTATTTTTAATGACTTTTTTTTTTAGATTTCCTGAAGGGGTTTCCCGTGCTTTTAAGACTGCTCTCCATCCGAAACCTCCTGAACACACTTTTTATCATCCGGCATTAGCTCTCTTCAAGAATCGACGAATAAAATTGATTTTTTTTATCTAGTACGTGTGTAAAGTGATATGTTGGCAAAAAAATAAATATGAATGTCGTCTTCATTAATTCTCTCAATTATATTTATTATTATTGAATGGTTGGATTTTCTAGAAGATTAATTTATTGTTATAAATATATATTGGACTCTTTAAATAGATTTTTAAAAATGGTATGGCATAAAACATTCATTAATGTTCAGAATAAAATTTAAAAATCAATTAGATTCCACCATTTTTATTTAACAAAAGTATGACCTCGATAAAACCTTTTTGCAAGGTTAAGGTCATTTTGAAGCGAAAAAAAATTACAGACTGTGACCGGAAGTGCTGTCTCGTTTTTTTTTTCTTTTTTTTTTTTAAGGGGTTTAAACTGAACTGAATTTAGTGGTCTGGATTTCGTTCTAAACGATAAAAAATAAAAGAGGGGAAAATAAAACAAGGTGGAAAAATACAAAATGTAAACAGTAATTTTAAGATATAAAACTTCTAGTGGTTTAGTGGGCAAATTCAGTGGTTTAGTGGGCAAATTAAGGGGTCTACCGCCACTGTGCATTTATTGATCAGTGTTGACAAGCTATACCATATACCAAAGCAAAAAAAAAAACAAGAAATTATTTAAAAGCCATCCGATCCTTGCCTACTTGATCATTAAGAGATGCTGTTGGGAGGAGACCAACAAGTTAGATCAAAAGGCCACAGATACATCCTTCTAAAAAAGGAATACCCGCAATCAATAATTGACGTTCTGGATCAAACTGCTGCCCAGTGGAAAATCACCTGTTCTGCCCAATATGCTTGCGGAGATCCACCGAAAGACGATAAAAACAAAAATGAGCCAGAAAGGAACTTATACATCGACTTCAAGATCAATTTGTCAATAGGCACATCTGTATCGAAAGAACAGGGATCCGTCGAATACCATTTTTTCATTATTTCAGATGCTCGAGACTCGAAAGGTCTCTCTAGAAGGGCACAATTGATGAGCTCTTGTAGGTTGAACTTGAAACAAATCCCAGCATTCGATTGATCTGAATTCAGCATTCGATCGAAAGCACAACTTTCGATAGAACTAGAAAAGAAACATTGCTTTCGATCGAACTGGGAACGGAACATTGCTTTCGATCAAACTGGGAACGAAATTACAGCATTCGATCGACCTGAAAAAAGCACAACATTTAATCGAACAGGAAAAGAAATATTGCTTTCGATCGAACTGGGAACGGGAAACCCGACATTTCATCGAACTGGAAACGAAATTACAGCATTCGATCGATCTGAAAACAAAGCACAGCATTCGATCGAACTGGAAAAGAAACATTGGTTGCGATCGAACTGGAAACGGAACATTGCTTTTGATCGAACTGGAAACAAAGCTACATATTCGATCGAACTGAAAACGAAGCGCAGCATTCGATCGAACTTGAAATGAAGCACAGCATTCGATACACTAGAATTTTACGTTAATCACGAGAATAATGACTACAGCATGGCTGGATCGTGATCGAATGTGTTCAAATACTTATGTAAAAGCAGTTTAAGTCTCACTTTTCATAATTATTATGGTCACCGTCTGGACCGTTTCACCAGTGTCAGACTCTATAACGAGTCATCAAAAGTGATTCCTCTCTCCTATTAATTTGTCGCTATCGTACTCGATTTATAATCCTTTCAAATCTCTTAAAAGTATATAAGACACTCCTCTTCATTAACAAAAAAAAGTAATAGTTAGGCGTTGGCCTTGATCGATAAGGTATAAGTTTTTTCTTAGAACTTGATGCACACTTTCCTATAATCGTATAATGGGTCAAGAGAATATAGTAGAGAATATTTATAAAATCAACGAGGCTGTTTGGATAACTATGCAGGGTTGAGGCAGAATTGAAAAGATCATTGTCTGGGCATTAAGGAATGGTGGCTGGTATCACGACAACTTCAACTGTAGTGGATACTGGATACAGAAATTAAAACCAATAGGAATTCTGCAAAAAAAGGTCAATAAGAATCCATTAAAAAAACAATACGATTCTCCTGGGGTTCGATCCCACGCACCCACCATACATCCTGTACTCTAGCCGGCCGCTCTATCCACCAGACTACCCTGACCACGATTCCAATGCGGAAATTGGAATGTATATACAGGGAGCCCAGCAGTGGCGTCCCGAGCGATACCTATCGCCTGAATGGGCTAACGAAAGGTATCGCTCAAGTGCAACGGAGACCATGTTGGCTTTGTAACTAATGGAACGTAGTTTTGCAAGAACGAAAACTGTAGAATCAACATTTACAGTTTAAACATTTATTGCATGTGAATTAAACGAATTAAATATTATGAAGGCAATCAGTAAAATAACACAAGGCTCGTTGGTCTAGGAATATGATTCTCGCACAGGGTGCGAGAGGTATATATACGTATTTAAAGATTTTACACACCAACACACGGTTATCTCTGCGATTTTACAACCAATATTTCTTTGGTCAAATCCCGGACGAGCCCTGCTGCCCAATAGTAGGAGAAGGGATGTACTGTACGCCTATTCAGTTAAAATTTCCGTATATAAAGCTTCAACTAGTTACGCAATCTTTTTTCCTAATAGTGTCGAAATAAGTAGCCTAATAAGACTGAAGTGGTAAATATGTATTGGTATGAAGGGAAAGATCTGTGGAATCATCATGCGCGGAAGTATCATCAGTGCGGCAGGGCATATGATTATTATATTCCCTGGTATGGACTCTTAAGCTTGTTCCTTCACTTTGGCCACAGCCTACAGGTCTACAACGTTTAGCAGTCCGAGTATTCTCTGGAGAAAAGCACTGAAGCAAGTTACATATTAACGATGTAGCCTTCTGTTATTTAAGTTTTTCTTCATAGTCATAAAGATTAAGCAGATGGAAGGAGGAAAAATTTAACTTGATTAAATCCTATTATTTCTATAATAGTATAGTATTAATAGTGTAAAGAATTTACACAAGTTCCTGAAGGATAAACCTATAAGATGTTGTCTTAAAAGGCTCTGGAAATAATATAGCAATCTTCCTAGTTCTGTTAGTACATTTACACCGGACAGTTTAGTGCAAAGACAAACGGACTAATTTCCGTGATCCATTTCTATAATTCGATTCCGTTTCTCATGCGCTATTGTTATCTTCGTCAGATGCAGATTATATGTTTTTACCACTATATCGTGCATAGCCAGCACAGTGTTGATAAGGGACGGTCCGGCTAGACTCCACTGGCACCTGGTATTTGCGCCCTGGTGCTCGAAGCTAACTGAAATATGACCTTTAACAGAGATCTAAAGGGAAATGAAATATGAATCCATGTCATTCAAAGTGGAGAAATTATCTTCGATGCTGCTGATCACCCTTATTTTCTTGAGGACTTGACCATATCATCCAACACGGGAAAAACATTAAAACGGCGATGCCCCGATGGAGCACTTATTGATAATGAAAGCCATTACCATAATATGCTAACCGAGCTACATTATTAGAGGACAAGGATAGTTAAAACTTAAAGTATTATACTTGACTATTATTGGGCACACGTTTAGGTAGATTGTAGAATTAATATTGAAACCCATAATTATTTCGGCAACTCAATAGAATACGCTCACAATAGGCCTGCAGGCCGCAACATAAGGATCTAATATCTATAAGATTGAGATTTAAGATCTAACAACTGAGTTCTAGCATTAAGATTTATTATGTATCTATACATCAATATTTTTTTCTAATTAAAAAAAAAACTTCTTCATTTTCCCAAAAGTTACGCAATTTAAATTGTTATGTACAATTCACACCGGCCTTAATTCCGATCACCACAGTAGAGTTTTACCATTGGTTTTCTCACGCAGCGTCCCTTACAGTTGCAGGCATTGAGGAAAGAGTGTTCGATCCGTGGTTTAACAGTCCGATCATATGGAAAAAATCGCTATTTTTTTTTAATACAAGTAAATAATAATGTTACATAAAGCCATTCTTCATATATGAGCCCAATCAAATAAAATGTATTACAATAAATACGAAAGTGAAATATGAAGTTTGAAAAAAAACGAGAGTAATCCGTACGTCCGTACCTGCACTACTTGTTCTATATTCCGGACACAACAACACAGAAGAAAAATCCGAGTTAAAATATTGATTGATTCGATATTGATATTCTTAAATTTTAATGTCACATCTTAGTTCCTTATGTTGAAAATTGTCTCCGATTGGTATCCCATCCCGTATAGTACCCTAATAAGCCTATTACTGCTAATAAGCGCATCGGTTGACAGTAATTTTAAAAAATCAGCGTTCAAGAAAAGAGAATGTTAAAAATTTATACAATAGTTCAATCCCTATATAGATAAAGATAAATACCGGTAGTCATCAATATTTTTTATAACATTTTAAACGTTGACTTGTCAACCAAATGTACAGTACTGTATAACTTTTTAATCCATGCCCGGCACCCACATATCATTTTCAAATATTAAGCCGCTAATCATAGTCGATATAATAGTTCAAAACTCATTTTGTGAATATTCAGAATTGGTGATTAACTAGAAATGTGAAAAATACTGATTTTTAGGCGAATAACGACGAAATATATTTTTAAAATGCGCCGACTATGTATTTACTGCTCCATAGTTATATTCACATAGAGCGAGAGAATGGAATTGGTTTCGTTTTTCTAATAAGTAGGACGGATATGACGTCATTTTGAGTTATGTTATTCGCTAGTCACTTCAACCACCGCATCTTTAGAAGCAGTTTTGTTTTTGGATTTAGATGCAGATGATGGTGTGGATGTAAAAGTAGCCGATCCAGTTCCTCCTCGACATCTGGCGCACATCCCGATCGTAGCAATCAAGATCACAGACATGCAAATGATTGTTAGGAAAACTGACAGGAACATTCTCTTTACATCAGCCTATAACATTATAAAATCATAAATACACTTTTACTCATCAATAAACTAAAGATATAATTTTAATCTAACCTTTTTTCTATAGCGAGCTATAAAAGTAATTTAAAACTGCACTTTTCTTTACTGTGAACGTACTGACATCAGCAGCAGTGGCTTTGAGCTGACTGATAAATATGAAAACTACAGCTGGAGTCATAATCCCTGAACCCACACAGCTATCGCCTTGCTAGCTGTTATCGTTCACTCCGTATTTCCTCGCATCTTTTTTTGTGGTGGGGATAGGAGGTAGATTACAGTATACGTATTGTTATCAAGCAAGCTGCTCCACATATCCCTCGGTGCTTAACTTTTTTTAT
Organism: Chydorus sphaericus; assembly: GCA_030141595.1. Classification (NCBI taxonomy): domain Eukaryota; kingdom Metazoa; phylum Arthropoda; class Branchiopoda; order Diplostraca; family Chydoridae; genus Chydorus; species Chydorus sphaericus. Next base: position 6,550,440 of record CM057934.1, on the reverse strand, counting down.
TACACTCGTAGATGTATGGAACACATAAGAGCCGGTTAATATATTTCCCTTGTTTGTTTTTTTATGAAGCGATGCGTCATGGTTCATATCATTTAATATTTTCGTGCCAGTTTTCCTTTTTCACAAAGACAATAAGTTCTATGGAATCTTCAAAGGATAAAGTATTTTAATAGCTGCTTTTAAAATGAAGATTTCATCTGATCAAGACAATTTGATTTTCTCACACTGCAGATAGTAGCAGATGTCTTGTTTAAAAAAATCCATGAAACTTGCATTGACGATGAGTGAACCTTGAAAATATTTGTTTTTTAAAATTATTTTTTGTTAATGTAAGATTTTCATAATACAATTCATAAAAGACTATATCTTTGCATTAACCTGGAATTATTACTGTTTAGAAGATAATCGAGATTTATCAAAAAATATTAATTTCTATTTTCCTGAAAATAAATAAGTATGGATCAAAATAATAAGTAGGGATGTTTTGGTCAAGTTCCCTCTCTTCTCGGGCAGCTGACGTACAACGTAAACAGAGACGCGTACTCATTCCTTTCTTTCAGTCTCAATAAGGGCTTAAATGGTTAAATATGATAACCAGTCACCAGGTAGATGAGGGCATGAGGCTCATAGCTTAGTCCATACATCTCTCTTTCCAACAATTGAGGAGGAAATTCGGTATAAATACGGATCTGTTCCATAAGTTATTTTATTGGTTGTTTTAGCAGCTAAGCAAGAAGGTTGGCAGCAAAAGGCTTCCAAGAGCATCCTCAAATGTGATTAGCGGAAGAGGAAAAACTAGAAAGAGCGACACATCTAACTATTTTGAAGCAGGACCATCCCAATGCCTGCATCTTCTCCAAAGCCTTGACCATAACGAACACTTTCGTTCTCCATATCTTCGAGTGCATCGTCGGCGAGTCATCACATACGGCCCATATAAACAAGCGCTCGATAATCACGAGTAGCGAAATCCAACGGCCGTCACCAAGCACTATACTGTACTGTACTGTACAGAAGGCTCAGAAGCATCAAGTAGATGATTTTTATTATAACTTGATCTCCAAAAAAATTGCCTTCTTTGGGGGTTTTACGTAGAAGAAGCTTTCACGTAGCACATTTGCACCGTAGTAACCGGCGGAACCGAACAATTGAACGTGGCCAACTGCGGGAACTGGCGGGACTCATGCGGTGCGGAACTCAAATGAAATATGGATTAAAAACAGTAATAGCTATTTATATTTATTATCATTTTTATCTTATTATATTATATCATTTTTTAATATTCATGAAAAATTATTCTCAAAATTGAGTCCATCCAATAGCTATTTTTTTTTTAGTGTTGCAGCCAGTTGCAGCTAAAGCTCTTATCCTCCTGATTGGAAGGTCGAGAGATCGAATTCTATACAGGCCGTAAGGAAACCCTTGACCCTTCATGTGTTCAAATGTTTAAAATGAAAAATGTGACCGCTTTCCTATAACAATTCGATTATTTCAATATGTTCCTTTCATTTATTTTTATCGCGACAGTACTCTGCGTTTGGCAGTTCTTGGTACCGGTTTCAAGGACCAGAATGTCACAAAGAATCTCATGCACGGCCACGGTAGTCGCGATGGTCATGCGTTGGTAATAATCGTTAGGGGCGTTTCATCGAAGCATAGATGATAAAGAGGATAAACAAATGCGCTTCCACGTTAGTCGTATTACGGCATGGCCCACGGTGGCAATCGGAAGGGGCGCTCCATTGCAAAGGAGAAGTGTGAAGAAGAAAACCACAAGCGCGGTCATGTTTATGATATAATTCCGAGATGATGAGCGGTAGTCGCAAGGGCTTAGGGTCGTTTCATTGAAGAGGAAAAGACCTAATAGTGAGAGAAACCTGTTTTTAGGTATGTTAGGTATATTTGTTATCTAATTTGAAAAATATGTAACGCATGTCCATGTATTATATAAATCATAAAACATGAGGCGCTTACATCGTTTTTATGTTCTAGGCTATACCCATTACTACGACTACTTGATTTATTACGATGAATTTTGACAGCAAACGGTAAATTGCCTTATATCGACCCATTTTATCCGACTATCTGATTATACTCAAACTGAAATTCCTTCGACTCATTAACTGTAATCACACTGTTAACTTTATAAATTTAGAAAATTTTAAAGTTGACAACAGAAAGGTTATCAAATGTCGTTTTGAATACCAGAGATTGTTCTTACTTCTTTCCCTCATAGGATGGAGTAGAAAATTCTTTTCATTAGAGGTGCACTAGTGAATGATAGCACGTTTGCAGTATAATGTTTAAATTAATTTCGATGGTAATATTTTTGCTTAAATTGGCTACCGATATCAAGGATCGATATCGGGATATTGCTTTCTACTCCGACAGTAAAAAATAATAACGGGGAAAGCTTGTGTATTGGATCCCAGAGCAATAACAACCAATATATCACATGACACGATACAATCATACAAGAAAGGGAATAATGAGATTTGTGGTTATATTCTCTTTACTTATTATAACTCGGCAAATATTGAATCACGCTATATCATGAACAACACTATATTATGATAAATAAGGATGTGTACTGTGCATATCATGATTATTGCATAATTTATCTCGTTGAAATCTTCGTTCGTCAACACCTCCCGCCAAATCGATTGGCTGACTTTTATTGCCGATTAAAGTTAGCTCCTCCAGAATAATATAGCAGCAACGACTAACGAAATGACGAACTTTTTTTTTATCATTATATAGGTTTGGTTGTATACACAACTATTAAGTGTGCAAGATATATAGTTTTTAATAATAGGACATGAGTATATTTATCTAATTTTTTAAAAGATGTAGTTGCTGTGTAGCACTGTAACAAAATATATACGGTATGGCATTATGTGTGAATTTACATTTTTATCTATTTGCCCTGAAAAACTTTTAAACATAGAAAAAAGTTATGGGAGCTAGGATACAAATCGCAATGTGCAAGCATCTTTTATTTAGCTAGAATTTCTCTGGAAGTCTATTCATATTGTCACCTTTTTCTTTGCCGTGTTATTTTGAATCGGTGGAAAATCCTTGACTGTCGCCATCAATATCAATATCCCTTGAAATAAATGAAGAGCCAACTAAGATCACAAAATGCTAGAGTGGTGTGTTCCTGTAAGTGGCAAACGGACGAGATAGGCTACATATTTTCTGGGGAGACATTGCCTACAGAACGGTCGGTTAGTCGCTACTACGCAAAGGATGCAACCTTTATCTATCACTACAGTATTCACAGTACAACTCAAAGAGGGTAATTTGGTTATCGAGTTATTGATTATTATGATTGCGGCGCGCTCGTTGTAATTTATTCTATGTATAAGAGACACATCTGAGCATCAGTGTATACTGATCATTTTCAGATATAAGTTCTAATTCCCAGTTCAAAAAAGCGCTTGGCTCGTTGGCATTTAGGGATTTCCAAGAAACCATCGTTGCAGCTATTCGATCGATATGACGAAGAATATGAGGAATCATCAGCTTAATTTGACTGGATCAACTTCATGTTATTCCAATGCCACCTCTGTTCGTATTTTGTCAAAACCATTGGGGACTTTGTATGGTGTACCACGCATAACATTTTATTAGGAATTCATCATCATTTGTTTTCCACGTTGATTCAACTTTATTTGTTTTTTCCCGTGATAAATGAGGTGGCGAACCTAAAAAATAGGACTCAAACTTAAAGCACATGGTTATAGACAATGTCTTTGTGAAGATTAATAGCAATTCTGTTGCTTTTAAATTTATAACGGATATCATCTTTATGGGACACCTTTGCGGCACCAATTGGACAGCTTATACCATCCGGCAGCTCACCCAATCGATAGTCACTCCGACGACGATGTTTACTCCTGTGCTTCTCGATCCGATAGTCAACGGCTGTTTCACCATATCCATTACTATTACGATCTCATTTAGCCACACGACCGCACACGACGAAGAGGTCCACTGCCGTCCCCGTCAGCAGCGCTCAGGACTTATCGGGTCGATATACCAGCTCTGATGCTGAGGAGGAAGTGAGCGGTGAGCCGATGGCGAATAGATCGTTCACATACCGATCTCCTTCAATGATAGTCATATCATATCAAGTAGAGTATAGCTGAATTCATGTCGCCTGTCTTGACGAAACAGTTCGGCAGATTAAGGAGTCCGTAACGTCGTTTAACATCTCCGACAGCCAACAGGTCGGCCAACATCGATATCAGTTTGAAGAAAAATGGAAAATTCGGACGATCGTACGTTTCTCTTTGCATAATATTCTTCTTTAATTGAGTCACACTTGCGATGAATCGTCTCGAGCATTGTCATAATTATATTATCCAGTCTTCTTTGGTAATACCGTTTGAAGCAATCAATATCGAAAGCAGACCAAAACATCATCAGTTCCATGGAATTCCAATTTTTTATGTCAGCAGAGAAGAGCCTCAGCTGGATAAGGAACGTTTGAGTGGATTGCTCTTCAGGGTGGTGGATACTGGATGACGTGCTCTAATTCTTATATCGGAGTTGTAAATTCGGCAGTGCGACCACTTTCCAATCTTAACGGAAAATTGTGGATACTATATAACCAACAGTCGAAGGCGATAAGCTCGTCGCCAATATATTCGGAACCTTCAGGTATAGCGCCGGTTAGCTCTGAGGCATTCATGATCTCCAGTAGTTGAGTGGTGCTGTCTATGCAAGAAATATGGAAAGCTTAGTTTAGTACCGTTATAAATATGATGGCGTTATTACATATAATTATTATGATATGGTGTTAATCCCTCGTTATCTCGAGCTTTAAAATCTAGTCAATTTTCGCAAAAAAAAAAAACAAACTTGCCAGTGACCCCTATTCAATTATTCCATATCTAAGTGAACCAGTAGTGTACATGTTTTGGCAAATAGTTACATAGATGAAGGTTAAGTCCGTAATAATTGACAAGAATAGTGGTCACTTGTAGTGGCGGATCTGTCCCAGATTTCAACAAGACATCGACGATAGCCTTCGAATGTGACGCTGTAGGATGCTTCATGCTGAATTAATATCCATACAGCGCTATATAAACAGGAGTGATTCCGTCGAATTTTAGACGAGCGACCATAAAAATGTCCCACCAGAGACGTCAGCTCCTATATAGCTACTTGATAACGGATGATTACGAGGTGACCATTGAGTGCTGCGACGAAAAGTAAAACGCTCTTCCGATGGTCGGGTTCAGTATCTTGCCATCGCAGTCGTAAGCCGGGTAGAGAGGAAGATAGTCGGCAGCGGCCGGACGTCTACGCCTCAACTTTGGACGAGGTATTTCACCGATTCGAACTCATCACCGAACCGGCAAGCCAGAAACAACGGTGTACTCTATTCACGAGATCCTTAAGCGCTATTCACTCTATTCAGAGCTCCTTAAGAGATGGATTATAGGTCAGATATATTGTAAAAATGTTTCGTGGTTTTCGATCGCTTGCACGTGGTGTAATTTCACGTGAATCTTGGAACGGCACATCACGTAAGGATCGAGCGGGCATTGCTACTCTTTCATGGCTGTTAATAAAGTACATCTTACTATTTTTTTAAATAAACAAATGAATAATAATAAATTGAGGTGAGATTTTATAATTTTTTTCCCATTAGAGAGAGAGAGAGAGATCCTAATCCTAATACGACTATTTTTTGAATTTGATGGTATGTAAGAAGAATTTGTAATGGCAATGACCAGACCTATAACACTTTGGCAAGCACATGCGCTTTAGGGAATCAAGACTGAGACCAGCAATTCCGCAGAATTTGAGCAAGCCTGTTCATTACAGGCAACTATGTTCTCTGTCAGTTCTTGGTTAGTGATGAATGATGATCATAGATAATAACCATCCGTCATCAGCCATAGAATTATTTTTAGGATATGGTTACATTTTCAAAGCGTTTTATTGCCGACCATCTTCCATTTACTGGTTTATCCGTTATCGACGACCGTGCTCCAGCTTCTTATACAAATTTAGGATGAATGAAGAAAAGTTCTACGGTACTTCTTCTGCTGGTATTACCAGTTTGAAGCTTAATACAAAGCGGAACTTGATCAAGACCGGTTTCCTATCTTCCTTCTTTTCAATGTTCACTTTCAAAAAGTTTTTCTTTTTATCAAAGGAAGTAGTCGAGGGCTGCGGAAAAGTTTCTTCCATATACGTCCCTCACTTGTCACCAATCTATTATAAAAGATTATGTTAATTTCTAACTCTTGATGTAAGAGAAGAGCCCTAGCTGGATAAGGAACGATCGATTGGAGTGCTCTTCAGGGTGCTGGATATGACGTAGTCTAACTTTTCCGCAGTTGTCCATTATAGACAGTGCGACCACTTTTCAATTTGAACGGATTGTTGCGGAGATTGCGTTCTCCAACAATCAAAGACGAAGGCCTTGTCGCCAACACGCGGGACCTTCCAGGAGAATGGCATCGGTTAGATCTAAAGGAATTTATATTTTCCCGTTGATTGAGGTAACGCATCTCTAGCAGGAAATCTAGCATGCTCCGTTTAAGACCTTTGTCACAGGTGATAGATGTGAGTATAGGAGTAATTTTCTCGTTATCTCCTGCGATTACATCTGCTCCATTTACACAATGGAACTTGACAAAAGGTAGCAACTCCTGCTGTTCAGTTATTCCATAATTAAAAGGGTCAGCAGTGTAGGGTCCAGTATTCTAGGATGGTTTGTGGTTTATTGTCTATAAGCTCTTAAAAAACATTGATCATTTTCTGATCATCGTCAATCTTTAAATATTTTGGCATCGGCTGTTGATATATGTTACCTATTATAACAGATACTGGTACTAATCTTCCAATAGAATCTATTTTTAAAGGAATTGGCAGTATTTAAAAAGAAATAGAATTTATCAATGTTATTTGAAAATTAATTGAATCGGTCGGAACTCGGATAGAAAGCAGATATTTCCGATAGTTTTTAAGGACTGTCAATAGAAATTGATCGAATTGGTTGGAATATATATGAAGAGAAAGCAAATAAGGTCTCCGATAGCTTGTAAGATCATCGATGATGGAAATAAATAGAACCGATCGGACTTCATTCATAATTCAGTATAGTTATGTTAATTAATATGATATACTTTTCTTCGAGCGCAAAAACTCGCATGCGCTCGCATCGCGTGGAACGTATTTAAAAGACCCAGAGAGAAGACAATCATCAATTAAAGATGATGTCTTTCATTTGTTCAAAAACTATTAGCAGTGGATTTCACGGAATACCAATCAATTTTCCAATTTTAGACGAGGAAAAATTGAAGAATTTGCATTAACTATTTGCATTTCGGGATGCTGGTAAATAACGTCAATGATGATTATTATCAGAGACAGGTATTACAGAGACAGATATGATACTGAATTTCCTGAATGCTTCGACGGCATAAAGTGAAAGAAATATATAATCGACGATCTTCTCAAGTGTAATACCATTATGTCAATGGTGAGAATGTGCCGCCTTATAATGTTTAATTACGTTTTTTAAAATGTTTTCCTTTTCATTGCCATTGATATTGTTTTACATTTTCGCTACATACTCTTGATAAAATAGGCATACTGTACCTAGCAATATACCTATTAGCATGAATGCTACCTATGTTTTCCATTCTTCATGTTATTTCCAGTATAAATAAAGTTTCCAATTGATTTACAATCAAACATTAGAGAGGAAAAAAACAATACCACCAGTAGATTGTGTTTGATCAATTATATGAGGAAGGGTTCAATGTATAAATGTATTTATTGTGTACGTGAAAAGGTGTGTGACGAATGTATTCAAATCGTCAAATCCAATAGATCAGAATAAAAGTAAGTATGAGAAAAAGAAGCTCCGAAGTTACCTCCAAAAAGATGTACGAATCAATATCCGACTTAAGTTTACAGTTCGCAACTTATTGGTTAGACTTTCAGAAAGTTTGAAATTTTCATGAAGAATCGAAGACTAACACCGATCATTCAGTTGCTGCTGTAACAAAAGATTCTAAACGCGATTATATATAGTGTAAACAGACATTGATCGGGAGCTGAGAGAAATCCACAGATATCTTCATTAAAGATAATCCAGTGACCCTCCAGATAACGCTCTCGACCTGGGAATTCAAATTCATATCGATGCAATAGGGGATTCAGAGATTACTCCAGCTGTTCATTTCATATTTATCGAATAGAAAGTAGAAAAATAGAAATAAATAGAAAAAATTAAAATGGTCTTTATTGGGCTGAGTAATTATCCATTTCGGAAGAGAAATACGAAATCGGAAATCGGAAAAGAGAATTCTCATGGTAGTTTTCCCAACAATTATTTTCCTGCGTATTTGGTCCTGAGATCCTCTTTGCAGCAATCTACAAGTGATGAGCCAGATGTCGAGAAGGAATGTATACTGGATCTACTATTTTTACATTCATATCATCATCTGGATCTAAATCCAAGAGCTAATTTGCGCTACTGAAGATCTATAGGGTTGAAGTAACTAGCGAATAGCCAAACACTGAATGACTTCATATCCACCCTATTTCTTAGAAAGAGAAAAACCAAACGAATTCCACTCTCTCGCTTCTAGTCACTGCACATTTTTAATAGAAATTACAATCGGCGCATTTAAAGATATATTTCGTATGATTTTACGTCAATTAATGAAATGAGTTTTTCTAAAAAATCTCTAGATGAAAGCGCATCTGATTATTCAACAAATGAATTTAGAACAGCAGCTTTTATACAACGTATATCGGGCTGATTATTTAAGCAGTAGCATACACACTATATAAATAATATGCATCACTCCACCAGTAGATTGTGTTTGATCAATTATATAAGGTAGGGTGCAATCGGGTTCAATGTATTTGTTGAGTACTTGAAAAGGTGTACGATCGATGTATTCAAATCGACAAATCCAATAGATCAGAACAGAAGGAAAGATGAGAAAGAGTGGTTCCGAATTCCCAAAAAGATACGAAAAAGACGAAGGAATCAATATGCAACTGAATTTCTAATTTTTTCTTTAAGAAAGTGTTTGATCTTCAGATAGACTAAGAAGAATCATTAAGCTGCTGCTGTAGAATAGGATTCTGCATGCGGTGATACAAGGTAAACAGGCATTGATCGGGATCAGAGAGAAATCCGCAGATATTTTCATTAAAGATAATCCAGTGACCCCTCAGACATTTTCGTCCATTGGCCTCTCGATGAAGATGGACAATAAAGCCTTGAAACCTATTGGAAAACGGACAATTACTGATGGTAGAATATAGAACGTTTGATTCCGTTGTACTCTTAGAAATTGCAGGTAAATTATGGATATACTTTGCTAAACACTCATCCGGTACGTCAGGAAATTTTTCATGGTAATTCTGGGGCAGCACAAAGGGTTGGCTAGGAAGATCTTCCCACTTCACTTCCAAGGGGACGCCTTCGACCTGCACGGCGTTGAGATTCGGGTTCACAGAGTGGTGGAGACTAGCTATAAAGTTGCATTGACCGGCGTAAACGTTCGCATTACCCTAAATTTAAAATAATCATAAATGCGAACAATTGGTTGCAAATTCCAAACATTAGGAAAACAAAAATTATTAGATACAAACCGTAATCTGGAGTCCTCTTACTACTTCCTTGTTTTCATCATATGAGATCATTACTAGCTGTCGATACAGCAATACACCTTGTTCTGTTGACCAATGGGCTGATATCGCCGTGAAGATTCCAGGCTGAATGGGGACATCGAACCCAGGAGCTTGCGGGAGTTGAAGTCGGCTATAGAGCGTTTCACAATATTTCTCCCTGAAATTGAGGAAATATCGTGGGATTCTGGCGATATGGCCGACATGCAACAATTGCACGTGAGTGTACTCGTCGTTTTCATCCATCAATTGGTTTACACGGCGATGTTCAAGGTGGCGCTGATGACATTGACGAGTAATTTCCTCATCGATGTGCCTTGTCGCTAGATACCATGAAGGAGGAGGTGAATCGGAAAGAGGCTGAGATAATCGAATAGGTTTCTGTCGCCAATAATAGTTAAATAATTGTCTTGATTTTATAACATGACTTATTATTAAACGCGAACCTGTTTAAAGATATACTGCACATCCAAGTCCTGTTGGATATCAGGCCAAATACAGCACTTGACGGATACTTTCCCATAATTTCCATCATCCATGAAAATTTTGAACAAAATCTTCGGACGAAGAGGTTCTGTCCGGTTTAAAGATGCTTTGGGTACTTGAAGGTCTACACCACGGAGCTCGCCATCGACATACTGAAAATGTCGATGGAATATAGGTTAATCATTCAAGAGAAAAAGTAAAATATTGAACTAATATAGCACACCAAGATTTGTAGAAGACCCCCAAAGATATCCGATTCCTGTTTCCAAAATCCCAAGAAATTTCCGTATCGATGCAAGACTATAATAGAAAACAGATAAAACTTGTAATTATAAATTATCAAAGAGATTAAATTTTTCAAGATAAATAGAAATTTCTGAATAGCATAAGCACATACCAGTTTTGTAAAATCTCCTAGCAATTTCTTTTGGGATTATGATCTTAAACTCATTCAGGCATCCTTTAGACCATAGACTGTCATCATTGTGTATCATATTGTTGAAAAAGTGACATGTTTTGGAAAGACAGATCATGTCTTTTGGTGTTAACATTGACAAGATTTTATCCAACACTAAAGAAAAGTAGGCACTTGTTAAGTGAATCATGACAACTTATAATACTTTACAAACAAAAATATATTTCAAAAGGAACCAACATTCCGGAGCCAAAAGTAGAAGGTTCGACGACTTCATTGGAGTAACGTCCATCAGATTGATATCAACTGTGGGTTACAATAAATAGAAGAATTAGATTAACGCATAGGTGCAAATGTTTAAAGAAATTTAATTATCAGAATACCCAAACAGGAGATGAATATATTATTAAACGAAACCCATCAGAAGTTTAGACGATCAGTAGTCGTTCAATTTCTACGCCTTTTTTTGTGAGCTGTTCTGACAGAAAATCAGCAGACAACAACGAAGCGATGAATGACACTTCAGTGAAGCTTGGCGACGATGCCACAATTAATAATGTGCAAAATCAGAAGCACGATTTTTGATTGCAAAACTAAACCAATTTTATACCAAAGATCATTAACAAACAGTTCAAGTGTGGTATTGGAAATCTAAAAAATATCGCAAATATCACAAAATCGCCAGTTAAATCCGATACCAACGAATATGTAATTTTATGCATAATTACGGTAAATAAAAAAATGGGAAAATTTTAGAATGCATTATACACTTATACCAATCCGTAATCAAAGCAAGTAGCAAGAATCGAGGTCAAATAAAAAGAAAAAAATGATTTTAAACATTAACTAAATAATCCCATCGCTTTACTTTTTGGTTGACTCATTTTCTATTTTGGCCATCGAACGCACTGCTGGTGTAAGACAAAATTTAGGTTTTTTTCATTATGATTGGTCCCTGAATGTACAAAAATATTAGGTATCGAATCAAGTTGGAGCCAGTTGCAGCTAAACCTCTTATCTTCCTGATCAAAAGGCCAAGAGATCGAATTCTATATAGGTCGTAAGGAAACCCCAAGTCGATTATTTCAATGTTCCTTTTCATTTATATTTAGATCGTGTCGGTACTCTTCGTTTTGTGGTTCTTGCTGCTGGTTTCAAGGACCAGAATAATCTCATGCACGACCACGGTAGTCGCGATGGTCATGCGATGATCATGCGTTGGAATCGTTAGGAGCGTTCCATCGAAGAAGAGATGACCGAAGAGGATAATCAAATGCGCTTCCTCGTTGGTCGCATTACGGCATGTTCCACGGTGGCAATCGTAATTGTTGCATTGCAGAGGAGAAGGGCGAAGAAGAGAACCACACGGTCAAGGTGCGCGGTCAAGGTAGTATGATGTTCCGAGATGACCATGGCGGTTGTCGCAAGGGCCAAGGGACGTTCCATTAATCTAGGGAGAAAAACCTGTTTTTAAGTAGATATAGGATTATTATTTATCCATTATGAAAATATACGCAGCGCATGCCCATATATTATTCTTGTTTTGGTCGCATTTTTTAGCTCAGAGTGAACGCACATAGAAATAACAATTAAGTGATGAAAATGTGTGTAGAATATGCCAGCTTCATCCATCTGTATCTGTGGTCTATTAAGTCGACTTGTGGTTATTGACAAACAGTCGAAGGCGAATAGCTCGTCGCCAATATTCGGAACCTCCAGGTATAGCGCCGGTTAGCTCTGACCTCTGACAGTCTCTCCAGCAGTTTAATTATGCTGTCAATGCAGGAACTATGGAACGCTTATAGTTTAGTACCGTTATTACAAATGATAAGTGTGGTATAGGTGTTAATCCCTCGAGATCTTGAGCTTTTACATCTTACATCTGCTCCATTTTCACAAAAAAAAACTTGACGGAAGCCAGTGACTCCTGTGCAGTTGTTTCTTAACTAAAACGAACCAGTAGTGTAGATGTTTTGGCCAATAGTTACGTAGATGAAGGTTAAGTCCGTAATAAGTGAAGAGAAAAGTGGTCACTTTAGAACCACAGTAGCACCCCATCCAGAAGGATTCAGCGTGATTCCGTCTTTAGGTAATAATTAATATAGACGGATATGTCCCAGATTTCAACAAGACATTGGCGATACCATTCGAATCTGATTCTGTAGGATGCTTCATGCTGAATTAGTATACATAGAACGATATATAAAGTAGAGTGAGTCAGTCGAATTTTAGACGAGTAGCTATAATATATATGTTCCACCAGAGATGTCAGCTCCTATATAGCTACTATTAGATAACGGACGATTACGAGGTGGTCATTGAGTGCTGCAACGAAAAGTGGGACGCTCTTTGCAAAAATCTCGTGGTTTTCGATCGCTTTCACGTGATGTAATTTCATATGAGTCTTGGAATAACGGCGCATCATGTAAGGATCGAGCGAACATTACTACTCTTCCATGGCTGATGAAGTAATCTCACTATAAAAAAAAATCAATCAATAATAAGCTGAGGTGAGATTTTATCATTCATACCCAGTAGCAAGAGAGATCCTAATCCTAATATGATTATTATTTTATTCGCTTATAACCATTATTTTGTCACAAATCTGCGGAATAGGCCTACACAAAAGAGAATAGTCCTGTATTTGGACTGTTTATACTTACGTACTTTAATTTCTACATTTTAAATTCAAAATCGCTAATAAGAATGAAAACCAATAAATTTTGCTCAAGATAATTGCGGATATTCGACATTTCGACCATTTATTATTACAGCCCGGGATTGAACACGTCAGCTCGTTTATATGTGGTCCAAGGCGACTCCAAGCTCTTATTAAAATACATGTAACAAATTTCATTACCGCATATTTTTAGAATGTGAGAATGGGGACCTTGCTGTTGATGTATTACCTTTAAGTAATATATTACACCGTAATGTAATATACACCTTCCAATAGATTGTATTGTAAAAAGAGTTGGATTTTATCCGTTTATAATCCCAGAGAATTGTTGCTCTTAGGCCTTGGTTGTGCTTTTTTATTTCAAATATTGAAGAAATATATTAAATTTGTTCTTTAAAAGAGCGATTACAATATTCATGGTTTCCATTCCCTACTAATATGCCTCGGTTATGGTTAGATTAGGTTACACAATTTCTACCATGGAATCAATCGATCTTTTTTAGCATAAGACGAATTTAAATTTTAAGCATGTGGTATTTCTTTATTATTCGGCGTGACTCACCCATTTTTACATGATAGTTTGACGGTAGGAAAACGCGCTAATTATTTTACGTTACGTTGATTAAGTTAAAATAGCTGTGATGTAAGGATTTCGTAATGAAATAATTCATGATAATGACATATAAATCATGATAATGACATATAAATAAGCGCTCAAAAATATAGTAACTATTATTACGCTCAAATTGAGAACCGGAAGACAAAACCCAGTAATAGATGCCTTGCATCGGTTATTCAATAAATTACGTTACTTTAAAAAAAAAATCTTTTAGAACTGTGACGAAAAAGCGATAGTAAGGTCGATTATTATTAATTTATTCTTTACCTCTTATTTGTGTTTCTATTCCCCGTATATAAATACTCATTTTTCAGTGTATTTATTTAATCATGAATTCGGAATATTAACAAGCGTGGTTATTGATTTATATCTATTTTTAAACTGCGTTTCTTTATCTTTTTTTAAAGAATAAAGACAACATGATCGTTTGGTATCCCTTACGTCATACCAGTGTACAGGTCCTCAGGTAATCAACTGCCGGGAGTGCCTGCTCGGCTCATCAAATATGGTGGACAATAAAATATTTTTTTTTTTCATAGAAATTTTGCCATTACATTTATTAGCTGAAATTTGAAATTTCAAAAAATGAGTCATTTAATTATTACATTTTCTTTTCCTCTTGAATTAGTTTTAACTATTTTTCTTTGAAAAGATACGAAATATAATTTTAAAAAACGATCGAATAAGAAGAAAAGAAGGAAGGAGGGTACTCCAATTTTATGTAATTTGCATAAAATTGAACATATATATATCATCGGGGCATAAGCCGCTTTAATTCTTGGATTGACCGCCCAGGGTCCATGGGGCGCAAGGAATACCAAAAAGTATAGTATGGGCCTTCCTACGCCTTACCGCTGTCAATCAAGGTTAAAAGCGGAAAATGCCCTGCGAAGGGGACTCGATATATATGTCCATGAGTGTACAAAACTGATCTACTTTCTTACTAATTTATAATTATTGATCAAACTACAATAATTAACTTGATAATATCTATTTTCTTCCCAATGAGAGAAAAAAACTAATAGAGAATATACGTGTCAAAAGATAATTAAACCAATAAAATCATCGGCTCCGATATATGATGATGCTACCAGCTACCTCTTTTATTATGCTTCCACTCTTTCTTTTTTTATAAGCGTTATCGAAAAATAAAAAAAAAGTTACAAAATATAGTAAGAACCATGTTGCATCCAGGTAGTATATTTTCTTTTTGTATGTGCTTGGAATTCAGGAAGATAACTAAATGAAACTTCTAGCGTTCGTTCCACTTTGGTAATCGGCTTTTTTTAAAAAGGAGGCACTTTTTACAAGCAGTTCTAACGTGCACCAGTAGGTGGCGCTATGTGCGCTTTGTTATGAATTATCAGCTGGACGAGGGGAAGTCCCAGTGTTTACTCGCATATTTCTAGTTGACACGTAATTTGATTTTAATTCCATTTTCGGCCAGAATAATGACATCTCAATTATCTCATCGAAAGCCTCGATACATTTATGAACTGCCTTACTTGCCACATCGAGATCTAGCTCGTATTCTCGATGACAACAATCAGTGGAAAGATTTAGGTATCCTATTTTTACAAATTATTTAATTTATCTTCACGAGTCCCCCTCGGAAGAAGAGATAGTCGGCGCCTATGGCTATATCTCTATTGTATGATTCTTTCTAATTAGGTGGGGTTCATTTAAATTATGATGTCACGACACTCAATGCTTTTGGTAGGACAGAGTCCCCCACTTCCACGATGCTCTCTGACTGGGGCCAGAAAAACCATACTGTCACAGAGCTATTTGTGGCTCTCTCAAGGATGCATCACTATAGAGCCTTAGAAGTTTTAAAACCATATGGTAATCATTTAATTTAAAACAATTGTTATACCTCATATAATTATTTTATATTTTTTTACTAGTGGATGAGCAATACCATGTCCTTATAAATGAAGGAGAAATGTCCTTGACTAGATTATTGAGGCCAGATCAAGGAGCATCAGCTTATTCATCTCCACGAAGCAAACTTGATGGACCATCAGTAAGATTTTTTTTTAAATATATATTTCTCTCATTTCTACTATATTATCAAAATCGATTTTTAACAGATTACGGTGGCTGATAAACCCTCGGCGGATGCATGCAATTTCAATTTACAAGAAAGTGGACGATCTCTTACTTCCAAGAAAATGATTAACTTTGGTGATAGTAATCCACCCAGCCAACCCATTGCTATTGGAAACCAGAGCAATAACAATACTGTTGTCAATATATCTAAAAGTGACAATCTACAAGTGTCCTTTGATCCTTCGCCCAAAGCCGTGCCTTTATCGCCTCAACTTGGACCCGTTAATAGCCCTAAATTTAGAAGAGATTCAGATAGTTCAGGTAAATAATTAATTGATGACTTTACTCGAGCACTTTTTAATTATTTATTAACAGCTTGTAGTGACTTTTCTTCGGCTTCAGCCATGTCCAGCATTCCACCGATAGACGAGGCTGAATTAGCCGCTGCCACTAATCAGTGGAGCAGCGTATCCATCCTGGGAAAAGGTGGTTTCGGTACTGTTTACAAAGGAATGTGGAAGCACACTCAAGTCGCCATAAAACGAATGGAAAATGCAAGTTACCTGTTCAATTTACACTTTATTTTCAAATAATTACCTTTATCTCTTTAACAGAAAGGATTGGCAGGAGCTAATATCATTCCATTACAACAATCAATGGGAGAATTGCGCATTCTAAACGCCGTCCGTCACGACAACATTCTACCACTATACGGTTACTCTCTGGGCGGGGATTTCCCTTGCTTGGTATACCAATTTATGCCCAATGGATCACTAGAGGATCGACTGCTATGTCGCCAAGCAGTTCAGCCTCTTACATGGGAGCAGAGGTTGAACGTTGCCCGCGGTACCGCCCGTGGTCTTCAATTTCTTCACACGATGAGCGATAAACCTTTGATCCACGGTGATATCAAGAGCGCCAACATCCTTTTAGACAAGAATTTCGAACCTAAAATTGGGGATTTTGGATTGGCTAGAGAAGGGCCTCAAACTCACTACACACATATTAAAGTATAATTCATAGCTCTAGCTTCGGTTTACAGTTTTAAAACTTTCAATTTGTTTTTAGGTGAGTCGAGTTCACGGTACACGACCTTATTTGCCAGACGAATACCTTCGTGGCCGCAAAATCTCTACCAAAGTGGATACTTACAGCTTCGGAATAGTTTTGTACGAATTGGGTACCGGACTCCGTGCTTACGACCATCTCAGAGTGAACCATTATCTGAAGGATCACGTTGAAAACAGTGATTGTAATCTACTGCGTGATTTGAAAGCGGGACAAGAATGTGTAGCTCTCTATCTGCCCCTGATGCATATTGGCAGCATCTGCTCTGCTACGAATCCAAAAGATCGACCAGAAATGGTCAAAGTAAGTCTCTAAATTGGTAATCATTTTTTTAAAAATATCTTTCATTCAATTTTATCTTTCCAGGTTTTGAAAGATTTGGATCATCTGGCTATGCAAACT
This sequence comes from Chydorus sphaericus, assembly GCA_030141595.1. NCBI lineage: Eukaryota > Metazoa > Arthropoda > Branchiopoda > Diplostraca > Chydoridae > Chydorus > Chydorus sphaericus. The sequence goes on along the minus strand of CM057934.1, from coordinate 6,533,043 downwards.
GAAGAATATGTAACTAGGAAGAGTTCATTGACATCTTCATCTCCTCGAATGCCTTCCCAAGTTACTGGATTCTCTCCTCCAGCTCCAGCTTTTCCTGTGCCTCCTCCCCGACCAGTTTTACTTCCAACAATCCTTAGCGATAATTCCGATGCTCTACAGCAGTCTTTAGCTTATGCTGAAGGAATCATTCCTGATTTTTCCCGACTCGGCATGCCTTCCGCTGAAGAATTGCGTTCAGCTGATATTCCCAATTTAAGCGAGTTTATTGCTGACCAGCAATCGACTAAAAGTTCTCTCCAAGATACCACCCAAAATACGGTATCAGATTTGAGCTCAGAGCTACCAAGTAGTGATGATGATTATCGTCAACCGAAGTCGGAAGATTCCGTGTCTAGCGTTCCAACGCGAGAGAAAACTGTGCCTTTTTTATTGAGTTAAATTAACTCTTCAATTGTATGATATGCAAAATAAAAACTGATTTCAACCTTCAAATGTTCTTGTACTTCTTTTCTACCCGTTGGACGCACGCGTGCCAGAAATATTGAATAATGAGAGCTGAGTTGTTACCGACGGTGGTTATTACGAATCCGGCACCAAAATGCCCGCGCAATTCGCAAAGCATTTTTCCCCACTCTATTTCAATGGCTCAAGAGTTACCTACCGTCCTACCTCTATCTCCAAGCTTATATTTATATATTGTATTGTGATGCAATATACTAGACAACTTGAATAAAATAATAATATACGAAGGCGTCGTCTAGATAGCTCATTGCTGTCGCAATTAGAAGTTTAAACCAATAAGGAATCGTGACGAATTCAAGTTCCACATTTTACGTTTTGTGGAAATTGCTGTTTTGCTGCGCTCTCATTAAAGCGTTGATAATTGGCAGCGATACGTTTCTTTGAAGAACGTAAATAATCTTTGAAAAGCGCGAAATATCCGTGTCCTCCAATCTTTCTATTTTTTAATTAGTACTAATAAAAGAGGACAACACATATTGTAAACACATATCGTCAACTATCGAAACTCACTAGCGGTTATTAACTGGCCAAGATCTGGCGGCATTAATTTTTTTTTTGCGAAAGATGAGACTTGCGCATATTAAAGTCTTGCACCACTGTACTGCGTACGCAATATTCCCGCCAGCCTTGAGCCCTAGCCGAAAAAATATCAACAAACTCTCCGAATGTCATCGTCATTACTCGTTTTGATGATTTATATTACCATTGGATCAATTTTTAAGAATTTCTCCTCTCTTTTCATGTAACCATCATTTACTTTACACGTAACTCTAAGCTTTTTATTGATCTGAAGCTTTTTTATCGTAGATCTCGTTAAATTATTCAGCCGTTCGAGTCTTCAAGTGGTACCTGTCACTACCTGCTTGTTGCTATCTAGGTAACATTTTAGAAAAGTCTGCCCAAATTTTTCACAATTTAAATTTTAAGTGCCATGTATATTATAAAAAGAATTATGTTCTTAAAATCTTAATGCAGATTTCCACCATGGGTATACTTGATTGGATGGACAAAAAAACAAAACTTCAAACTTTGGAGCAGTTGGCCTTACAAGTCTTTTTCGATGAGCTGGTTTATAAGGCAACACCAGGAAGCACCCAGATGGTCAGAGACCTGATTGATCAGCAACTAATGCAGGCCGGAACAGTGAAGAAAAGTGTTAGGTACGTAGTTGTACTGTCCTACATGCATCTAAGCCTATTAAATTGATGATATTTGTGTCACTATTTTACTTTATAGGGAGACATTTGTTGCAAAATTGAATGAAATTTTCAACTACAAGTTCAACGAAGGATGGAAAGGTGGTGTATTCACACCAGAACAAGAGAAACAATTTAATGAAGACTACAAGAATTACAGCAACAGTGATGGAGAGAAAGATATCTTGCATGAATATGCACCTTTGGACTGTGTCTTGGATGAGCACTTTGATGGTGAACTTAAGATCTACACTCCAACTCCAACTTTTGATTCTATTCCAATGCTCATGTCGATAATCGATCGATGGTCTCCCAAACTGAAGGACCTTACCATCTGGTTTCATCACTGCCCTTACAAGTTGGTCAACATGGTATCAACAACAACACCATCAAGCTCCATTACTGTTATGCCAAGCTTGGAAAAGCTTCGTTTTGAATGCCTTACGCATCTTTACCTTCACGAACTCGATAATTTGGATGATGAGATGCAGCCACAGGGTGATCCATTGAACAATGATCGATGTCACAAATCGCTTCTGAGCTTTATAGGGAAACATTGCCCTGTCCTTATCAGTCTCAGCGCTCATTTTGAATTTTGCATCAAAAAGAAGCATCTTCTAGGACTCCTTCTTGATGGAGACGTGAAGGAGAATCTTTTCCCTGCTGATGACGAGCGATGGAGTCAAGACTCGGTTCTGGAAGGATTGCAAGTTCCTATGTCACTTCTCAACCCTCTCTGTTCCACTCTTCAACAGCTCCATTTGGACATGAATTGCTATGGAAGGAATTGCGACTGTAGATCTCTCCCCACATTGGCCGTCCTTGCCTTTACACTTCGCCACCTGCCGAAGCTGCGGAGCTTATATGTAAGCCCCGATGATGACATCAATATTGAACTTTTCAAAATCATTCACAAGGTGAAAGAGATGGGTATGTCTCCCCATCAGACAGAGTTTGAAGAAGCTTGTAGAGATGCAGCTGTTGCTTTCAAGATTGTTAGCGGACAGGAAATGATTAAATCACCTACTCCATTTACTGGTATGTTTTTTGTTTCATGTTTGCTTCTTTCTTCATTTTTCTAAGAAATTAATTGAACTAATTTTATCCCTTTCAGATTTTCCTTTAATGGAGCAACTCAATTCTCCTATCCCTCTAAGAGACGCAGACTTATTCCGAGCTATTGGATCATTGTGTCCACATCTGAAGAAGGTGACGTTCAAAGAAGAACTGGAATGCCTAGCTTATTATGAGTCTGCAGAAGAAGAGAAGCTGTACGCGGAAAAACTCGTGCCTCTTTTGAGTGGTTGGTCATCAGAGGTATTTATGTTATAAAAATGAATATAAATCATGTATAATTAAGACTGGAATTTGTGATTGCTCTCAATTTCAAGATTAACGATGTCAAACTATCTGGAGTGAAACCCATATTCGTGAAGAGGATTTTGGAGGCCATCGGTTCAAACTTAACTACTCTACGTTTCGAATCTTGCAAACAGATCGACTTTCAACTTTTAGCTTCCTGCAGTAAACTGGAGAAATTATCTATCGATGGTTATTCTACTATCAAATCAGAAATCAATGACGCTGCTATCCACTGGACGCCGGGTGGCTGTTTTCTACCTTCGTTAACCACTTTCGAGTGCTCTGTCTGTTTGGGAGTCTGGTCTCCTCTGATGATTGAAAAAAAATCTACCAAGCTGACCCGTCTTTCATTAGAGTGCTGCCACATTGGAACGCAAGTATTGATCATCTTAATCACTAGATATTGAGCATTTTTATTCAGTTACATTTTTATCAACAGGCCCTCAACCCTCGTCTGGAATGGGATCAAATCCCAGAATTGTGGCCAAACATGGAAAGTTGGTGTATTCGGCAGTGCACTGGTCTCACGATGACCACCGTATCCAAGCTAATCCCTCAGTTCAAGAAGTTGCGGGTTATCCAATTACCCCATTCCGTTTTCTCTCATAATCGCAAGCTCACGAAGAAGATTAGGCGAGAGTTGTCCAACAAGAAAGAACCGGTTAAAATAATTGATTTGAAGACCTATTCTCCATCTCGTGTGTGCCCTTTTCAGCAGCCCTGAGAGTTGAAATGTTCATGTTGCGCAGACTTGATTGAAATATTTACACAGATACAGTTGCATAAAACAAGAAATTTGATGGTACAGTTTCATTAAACAAGAAGTTTATTGAAGGATTTGTTTTCTTTTTTGAATGTATTTGCACTTGAAAGAAAAAGGGAAGGCCCAGAAGAATGAAAGTAATAAGTAATTAGTAAAAAGAGAGAAAATAAGAAAAAAGGGGGATACGGGAATAAAGTTACATTAAAAAATCTACATATTTTTTAACAACTTTTGAATATTGTTTTATTTTTTAGCCCTAGATGGCGTCTCGTGTTACTTGCGTTTAATTAATGGCGATGATGTCTGCTGTAATGCTTTTCAAATAGAGAAATGTTTTTTCGTTATTTTGCTGTATTTTTGGTATGAAATAACTCATTAACACATAATTTCAAATATATTATATAACACACCATTAAATAACCATGTTGACTATAGCTTTGGACACTCATTGGAGGTTGCAAAGCAGATCTGACTCTTCAATCGGTCGTCGGCGAAGTAACCAGCGACAATTTCACATATTTCACCTTGAGCTATGATGGTCCAATTTCCCTCATTCTTGATTCATTGTAAGGCTCCCTTCCTCTATAAGATGACTGACTATATCATTATGTAATCTTCTTATATTCACAGAGAAGGAGATTCAGACCTTTACATATCGCAGCACCTGCTCCACCCATCATACAACCTGAGTGAATATTGCCTTCATTCTGCTTCCTGTGGCCAGGACAGGATTGACATTCCTTCCAGTTTCAAGAGACCCATTGGCGTGGCAGTCTATGGTCATATCTTGCACGCCACCACCACCTACAAGCTCACAGTAGTTCTGAGGGATGAATTGGATCAGCTGGGAGACTTTTACAATTTGGTTGATGAATCAGAGTATTACAGTTTTGATGGTAGAAGAGTAGGTGACGTTGGAACCGGAAGAAGCATCCCCCAGGTATAATTATTAATTCAAAATACGCCGACTTGCATTCCCACTCGAATTCCCCTCGGAGTAGGGTACCCAGTCGGTACCTTTGATTAATATTTTTGCATTGATTTACAGAGTGAAGAACAGTCAGTGTTTTCGTCTATGCTTTGGACTTTTCTTGAAATTTTGCTGGAAGTTCTATTCGCTTAAAAATGCTACCCTTTGAAAATCAAATGTTTTTGGACATTTTGAATGAAGATGGACTTGTGATAGCAGCTAAAGGCATTGGGCTAGATAGTGTCTTTATTAGTTTATTAAAAGTGTACAGTGATCCTGGGAATTTAGTGCTGGTGTTGGGAACATCGGATAAAGAGGAAGCCTTCTTTACCGATGAATTGGATTCTATGGGTGTCAAACCGTTGCCTAAACGTCTTACGTCAGAGTGCAGTGTAAACGACAGGTAAAATTTGATAAGATAACATTTTTTCTCATTTTTAATTATTTATTATTTTTCAGGCAACCTTTTTACATGGAGGGTGGAGTGATATTTAGTTCCTCTCGCATTTTAGTGGTCGATATGCTGATGGAGCGGATGCCTATCGACCTCATTACTGGAATATTAGTATTTAAAGCTCATAAAGTCATTGAGACCTCTCAAGAAGCTTTCATCTTACGCCTTTATCGTCAAAAGAATAAGGTAATTTATTCATTTTAAATTGAATTTTACTATTCTAATTTATATTTCATTTAACAGAAAGGATTTATAAAAGCGTTTTCAAGCTCCCCCGTCAGTTTTACTCGAGGATTCAGTCAAGTCACGCGTGTTATGAAGTCCCTGTTTGTGCGGAACCTTTTCTTGTGGCCAAGATTTCACGCTACCATTCAATCAACTCTAAAAGAAGCTCAGGTAAACTTACATAACAATTTTTGTCTAATTAAAATTAACTATTTATTTTATTTATTTCTCTAGCCGGATGTAATTGAATTGCGGTTGCCGCTTACGCCATCTCTAGTAACTCTACAAACTGCTATTTTGGACCTTATTCAATTTACAGTGAAAGAGCTGAGACGTATCAATCCTTCGGTAAAATTTTAAAACTTAATTTTTTTAAAAGGCGTTAAATTAGGACAAGCTCTAAAACTGCTCATTTTGGTGGACAACATCACCCAAATGCGCAATTTTAGTACAAGTCTTAATTGTACGCTTTCCAAGCTTAAACTGAATCCAACTCGGGTGCTTCTCCTCTATTTATACTTGTCCTGAAAGCCCCCTAATGAATTGTCTTGTCAAGCAGTTCAAGGGTACTGTAAACATTTTTCTGTAGTTCCCAAGGGTGTATAGAGTAGTAAGGAATAAAGTATTTGAAAGTAGCGCAATTAGATAAGAAATTGTTTTGCAAAAATTGCATAGTTCAACTATAGATTAAGTCATTCATTAATGGTGCCCGTTAAGTTTCAGGAGTTTATTTTTTTTCAATATTTGAGTTATTCACAAATCTGCTGAATTTTAGAACTGGAACACGACCGTCCTTGATTCACCCCTCTCTGGTCCAGCTGACGAGGGTTGATTGACCTAGATATCGCGCTCCCCTCTTTTTCTTTTTCAAAGAATACAAGGGAATCAGCAATTTGATACATATTTTTGCGACCTTTTACTTTCAATGAAAAGCTATGAATTCTTCAGCAATAAATAAGTAGAAAGAGAGATAGAGAAGACGAATTTGTTTTAAAGTTACAGCCTCTCATCTTCTTATGTTTATGTTTTGAGACTTGAAAGATAAACCGTTCTTATAAAAAAAAAAAGAGGGGAGCCCTTCCTGGAATGGTGAATCAAAGTCTCGCATTCCATCGTAATTTTTTTATTATTGTTGACATCTCTAGTTCCCTACCCATTCAAACAGTATTCACACTTCATCGTGAACTAATTATTGTTTTCTGAATTTAGCTTGATTTGGATGAAATGACGGTAGAAAACGCTCTATCAAAAAGTTACAAGAAAATTATCAAATTCCAGTTGGAACCAGTGTGGCATCAGGTATAAAAATAATATTTCATTTACATTTTATGTGATTACAAGTTATTTTCTTTCTAGTTAAACGGAAAGACGAAGCAGTTGGTGAACGATTTGGGGACTTTGCGCAACGTTTTGATGTCGCTTACGCTCTACGATTGCGTAACGTTCCATAATGTTGTGAAAGCTCTCCAAACGACAGAGAAAGCTCTAAAGAATTCCGGCTGGATGCTGCTAGATGCGGCGGAAACTTTGTTTTTGACCGCCAAAGCTCGCATTCACGGAAATTCCCTGGATTCTTCCGGTAGAATATAGCTCTCTTTATTTACTCAAACGGCACTAACTTATTTATGATTACAGCTGAGCCCGTTTTGGAACTAAATCCGAAATGGCAGGCTCTAGACGAAGTGATGAAAGAGATTCAACTCGAAATAGACGGCCAGGATCCAGCAGCTCCAATTCCTAAAACTCTGATCGTGGCTGAAGATGACCGGACTTGTCACCAATTGCGACAGATCCTAGAAACTGGATCACGGGATTACTTAACTCGTCTATATCACAAGACGCAAGAAAATGCCGACAGGTATAAAACGAATTATTTTTCCGTATTGCAACTCAATTTTAATTATAATTTTTTATTAGGCAAGGATTCAAACGAAAGATGGAAGAAGAAATCGAGGCGGCTGTTGAACAATCCGTCATAATTCAGCCGCTTAGAGGTGGTCCAGATCCTTATGCTCTCCACAACACTCTTTACAAGTCACGCCCTCGATTCATCATCATGTACGACTGTGACATGGGCTTTGTTCGACAGGTAATCTCTTTTTTCAAAATCTTTAAAAAAAAAATTACTTTTTAAATTATTATTTTTTAATAAACAGGTGGAAATATATCAGGCCAGTCATAGTGAGAGTACTGTCCGAGTATATTTCCTAATTTACGACGCTTCTGCCGAGGAGCAAGCTTATCTAACTCATCTTAGAAGAGAGAAGGAAGCATTTGAGATGCTAATCCGCGAAAAAAGCGTAATAAAAACCACCTCTTTTTTTTTAAAACATTAATTTATACGGTGAATATCTAGGTTATGGTGATCCCTGAGGACAGGGAAGGTCGGCACGACGACAACGATGAATTCGTAAGGGATCCTCGCAAAGCATCTGAAATGGGTTTGAAAGTGGCCGATACTCGTCAAATGGCCCGTAAGGAAGAGCGCCAAATTGTTATCGTCGATATGAGAGAATTCCGGAGTGAATTACCCTCTTTAATCCATCGTAGAGGCATCGACATTCTACCCATCACCATTGAAGTAATTTATCTTTAATCACCATTAATTTCACGTTTTTAAAAATATTATTTTGAATTTTCAGGTTGGTGACTATATTCTTACACCGGATATCTGCGTAGAGCGCAAGAGTTTGAGCGATTTAATTGGCTCATTAAATAATGGCCGGTTATACAATCAAGCGCAAGAGATGTGTCGTCATTATTCGAAACCCATGTTGTTGATTGAATTCGAGCATGACAAACCTTTTGCTCTCCAGGTAGAAAAAAAATAAGATCCTTCTTTATACTGATTGTTTTTCACCTTTTTTTTCTTTCTTTAGGGTAAATACTACCTGTCCAAGGATGACTCCTCTTTGACAGACGTCACTTCACGTTTGCAGTTGCTGACTTTGCATTTCCCTAAACTTCGTATTGTTTGGTCTCCTGGTCCTTATGCCACTGGCGAGATTTTTGCAGAGCTCAAGGTCAGAAAACCTTTTTTTTTTCTTGCTTCCTCTTTCTTTTATGATTTATCTTTATTTACAGAAAGGGAGAGAGCAACCTGATCCTGTAAAAGCGGCTTCAATCTCTTCAGATGTTTATACAGAAAAGAATGCGGAAAAATACAATCCTGGAATTCACGTAAGACTATTTCCCCTATATTATATAATTTTCAAAAAATTAATTATGTGTTCCTTTCAAACAGGATTTTATCTGCAAACTTCCAGGAGTGTGCTCAAAAAATATCCGACGGCTCATGAATAACGTGACTGATTTGGCTCACCTGATTTCCCTATCAGAGGTTTATTACATAATCAATAATAACCATATAATATAGCTAATTTTTATTTTATTTTTCAGGAAGAGCTGAATAAGATCTTGGAAAACTCTTCTGATACTAAAGCTCTTTACGATGCGCTGCATTCGTCCCATCATTTGGCCGCCGAGCAGGCCGCAGCAGATCCGTCGGGTGGCAAGAACAAAGGCAAAAGATGGAGGGGCAAAAACCGCAAAAAATGATTCAAGTTTTTTTATTTATATTGTGTTTTTGAGGTAACACGCAGAGCCTTATTCAGTGCTACTTTATCTTTTTGTGTGAATTGGGGGGAAATTGAAAAACATTTGAAATACATCTTGTTTAAGGTTGAACTGTTGTTGAGCTCGATTCGTATTCAGGAGCCACGGCTGAAGCTGTTCTAGGTCCGTAAGGAGTTGTATCCGCTGCGTGATAGGCTAAATTAGCATTGACAAACTGCCTATTCCCGATTACGTAAATTTCTCTGCTTCCAACTGCTTGCTGATTCATATTAGATGACGCAACGGTCTGGCAAGAAAAAGCCGCCTGTAATAGCGATAAACAAATTGTCGACTTATATTAATGATTTTTTTACGAAATCACTAAAGGTTTTATGAAATTCAATGAAGGGGATATTTTAAAATAAGATTTTGTCTTAATTATACAAGCAGTTACAATACTAGACGTTATTTTGTAATTTTTAATTCTATAGTTTTTAAAATGATGATACGTTATGGCATAAATAACGTCCATTTCTCTTTAAAAATATGGTACTAGAAATAATAATTTCAAACTTAAATAAAGATAAAAAGAGTTGAATGCGATGCAAAGATTGGCCTTGGCAAAAGAGCTGCTGACGTTAGAAGCGTTGAAGGTTCCCAGAAATCAGCAGAAATTAATATAATGTACGTTATCTTATTACATTAATGTGCATTGTGCGCTCGAAGGAATATTAACATTGACGTTTTCAAAAACAAACAATAATATCCAGGGTTAATTTTTCAAAGGAGAATATAAAATTGATCTCTTCTATCCAATGCATGGGTGCAGGGAATGGTTGAGCTCAACGAGGGCTCGTCCGAGATTTGAACCCGGGACCTCTCGCACCCGAAGCGAGAATCATACCCCTAGACCAACGAGCCACATATTCACCTCTTATTTTATTTTTATAAATCTATGTTTTATGAAAAATTTATTCGCATCAGTTTACCACTTTACCAACAAAGCAGCAAATATTTTAAAATTAAAATTCCCAATTTATATTGTTATGGAAGTCACAGTGTGATTAACTCAATATCACTATAATCTATAAACAGAAGAAAAGGAAAGAATATTTGAATATCAATTTTCTGGTCTGGATAACTACTTTTTCACCTTTTTTAAGCACAAATCTTAAATAAACCCTTTACCTGAGCTGAATCGGGATCGGGTCGTAATAGCGTCAACACTGATCGAGTAGCCCCGTTAGGTAGAGCTTCTACAGTCACCGCGTATTGAAAAGGATCCAACGTATTTTGTCCTTCAGCGATGGCTATTGGAACACTCGTTATAGCTGAACTTCCCTGCTTTACCCACCTGATCCTCTTTTACATAAATAAAACATTGTTAAACATTCTAATTAACCTTAATGTAATTATGTAAGTGATTACCGGAGGTATCTGACTAGGAACTGTTTCACAAGTTAGTTGGACGAGGCTTAAATGCATTCTAGGTAAAGACTGGAACATTCCAGGATAAATAGGCCTTTGAAAAATCATTAGTAATAAAAATACAGGGGAAAAAGAGTTTCTATCGATTACCTGTTCATATCACTTGGCGGTGGCTGTTGAAAATTTAAATTATTGGAACTTATAGGAGCAAAACTTCCTGGAACAAAACCAGAAGGTTGAAAGTGCTCTCCACCTTGCTGATGATTGGCACCCGGTGGACCAAAAGGTGGTGCCCAATTCTGAGCTAATGATGACGTAAATAGCAAACAAATAAAAGCTGATGTTATACGTAAGAGCGCCATGATCCTTCTGGCTGTCTTTACCATCCGAAATTCAACCTATATATCGAGGATGTAGTAATCTATACGGGCGCACTAAGTAATAATAATGCTGGTAATGAATATTTAAAAACAAAAAGGGAGGCGGAAGCCTACATGTTTATTATTTATTAAGAGCGCATAATAATAAGTATAATAATAGCATTTTAAAAAGTGCGGGATGATTCAGCTGGACGGACTACGCGGCCTATAAAGAGCGTAGATTTTGATGGAATATCCCGGATGAGGAAGAGGAAAGGTTGGTTCGCCACAAAGGATTTAGACGGTCCATCTCGACTCAAATTGAGTACAGTGGCAGCGGCGGCCTCTGTCCCACTTTCAGTCACTTCTATGAAGGTCTGGTGAACGATGTTATCGAGAGCGACACCACTTTTGCTCGTCATCCGGCTCAAATCAGCTGCAGCAGGTGAAAACAAGTCCGTCACTCCCAAATCCCTCAATGCCTTCTATTCAATGTAAAAAAAATGATGAATCATTCTTTAGAAAGCACTTTAAATTGTATTTACCTTTAGCTGAAGCTTTTGCTGGATGCGGAATTTAGGTAACTGAATGGAAACCGTTTTAGATTCAAGTCGACTAAAAACTTGTTCCAGCAAATCTACAGTCAACTTTGCCTCTAAACGATTTAGAGATTTTAAACCTTCTTGTTCCGTTGGTAAAAGGATAAACATTCCCAATTCTTCGCCCTGATTATATAGCAAAGATATTAAACAAGCTATTAAATATAATTAGAGTGAATTAATTACCTTGTATGGAATTCCAATCATTTTACAATTCAGTTCACTACTTTCACCGTAAGCGACCAAAGCGTGTTGCAGCATAGTAGGCACGTAAAGGATATCGTTCGGCATGACGTAAAACTTTTCCATTCGAGTCACTTCCGGAGCAAATGGATCGGCCCAGTTGGCATTAAAGTAGACCGCATTAGCAACAACCATCTGGGTATCTGGAGGCAAGCTGGACAAGATATTAGTGATTTTTCCGTTGGTCCTTTCGGCCACCCATTTGTTGATTGAATTAGCGGATCCGTATGGATTACGCACTATATCTAACTCAGCTACTTCACTTTGATAAAAGTCTTTTGCCTGAAAGGGTAAATAAATATTAAATCTAATGCATAATTCAAGTTTAACTTGATTATTATCATTACCTTGTTGATGTAATCGATGCTGAATTTCGATTGAGTCTGGCTAAAAAGTCCATTAGCGACACTTAAAAGGATGGAAGATCCCGCTTCAGCATCCAATTTCTTAATTCTCTCCATCAAGAACCTATAAGCTCCGTTGATATCCGTATCACTTGCGTCATTGTGGTATCCCAGGGCGGATCGTAGTTGTGCGTAACATTGGCCACCCGTACCTTTATGACGTCATCATTTATTACAGGTGAAAAACAAACATTTCGAAATGTAAACTCACCCATGAGGACCATGGTCAACGTAGAAACGATGCTCAACGGAGAGAAAACCATATTGGATGAGCAATCCGAATCAGATTCACTCTTACAGCGAGTCATTTCCAAGGCGAATGATAGCATAGCTTTTGGTATACTAAAAGTCTGATTCTGTCCATTATTGGATGGTCCAGGTTTGTTTGAAGGTGACTGTTGTACCGCCGGTATGTTATTGTTACTAAAAGAGGCAGCAGCGAAGGAAGAAATCGGCTGTGAATTAGAAGACGATGAGGCACTGCTGGCCACAGCTAATATCGGTAGAGGATTATTATTAGGAACATTGACGATGGTTGCACGATTCTGTTGATTGAACTTGATCTCATCAAAGTTATTAAGCTGTTGCTGTTGGGCGGTTCCAAAACTGACTCCCAATAACACGAAGAAAATGTGAATAATCAACATCCTGTAAGAGATTATTAATTAGAAATGATTGAGGAATATTTAAACTTATTTACTCCACCTGTGTGTGATGATGAAACGGAGGAAAATGTGGCACTCGTGTGCTAACTTGTCGGCCTTGCGAGAGAGACTGATTCAAAGAGCACAGCTGCTGCTAGCAACAACAAAATGTCAAGCCAAGACTGTTGCTGCTGCTGCTGGGGAAATCCGTCATTGAAAAATTACCTTTTTCTTTACAGGAGATGGGAAAAGAAAGATTGCAACGAGTTTAATGACTCTCCTCTTTTCTTACGGCGACATATCCGCCTTTGAAAAATCTTGTTGTTGCTCTTTTTTGTGTCTCCAAATAGGCATCAAGGTGAGTCCCTCCCTGAGGCAGAACTATCATTGTTATAGTCGTCTCATTTCAATCATTTTATGATGCAGAGTATAATCAGTAAAATGAAGGGTTTTCCCCATCGCTATAATATAGCCGGAAGGACCCCAACTGACTTAGGAATTTCCAATTGCGTATTAAAGCAAAAATTAATTCGTGTATTGGTACCGAACTTTAGAAATCCATGAAATCGCTGTTGACAGAGAAAAGGCGACGTTTTTTAACGGGTGTTTTGGCGCTAGGAGGGGCAGTTGGAGCAGCAGGAGAAGGAGAAGAGATGAGGGGTAACAGAGGCATTTTGCCGGCGGAACGCGGAGCTGGGCGAGAGGTGGTAGTAGTGCCGCCGCCTTCTTCTGTTTTGTTACGCTTATTAGCGGATTTTGATGGTCCCGTCAGCTCGGCTAATTCCTTTTCCAATCCGATGATTTGCTTTTTCAAATCCAGTTCGGTCTAAATAATTTTTAAAAATTAGTTCATCATTCCAGGATCTGAAAAAGAGAGAGAGAAACGTACCGAACGACATTCGAGGTGACGGCCGGTAGCTTTCAGCTCGTTGGTGAGGCTTTTGCGGAGATCTTCTTTGCGATTGAAGTGCTAAAATATAAATATTTTATTTTTAAATTGAATAACTTGAATTTGCTTTATGATTTAACCTCGAACTCGGCTTTTTGGGTAGCTCCTTTCAATCGGTACGATTTCTGAGTGATAATCTTGCGTAGTTTGTCTCCTTCCGTTTTGCGCTTGCTTTCCAGCTCGTCCACTATCAAAAAATATTTTTATTGACGTAATAATACACATTTTAATTTCTTTTTATTCAACTTACTCTGACGTTTGAATTCTTGTTCATCCTTCATCATTACTTGACGAGCTTTCTGCTCATCGGAACTCATATCTTCTTTCGATTCCTATAATATTTAGATTCAAATTAAACCTGAGTTATGTAATGAGGTAATATGTATAGATTACTTGATCTAAGCAAGCCAAGTGAGTTTCCAATGCGTAGATCGATTCGGTAAGCTCCTGATGGGTCTCTATAAATGTGGAAAAATGATTATACAATATTTACTCAGGATTTTTTTTCTTTAATCTTTAAACAGGTATTTATCAGGAAGTACAGGGAGGAAATATATTCTTTAGACAAGTAGATACAGTAGTAAAAGTAGCCTTTCAAGGACAAGGATTATTTTTTTTTCTATTTCATTCCCAAAAGAATTTAAAGGGCGACTAGATTTCAGAGCGCAAATCAATGGATCGCCACCGCCCGCTAGAGTTCGATATCTACCTGCCACTGGCCTATAAAAGCTGGGACTTTTTTATTCTCACATTTAGTGAGGTTGGCAATCTCGAGTAAACTGGATGTCAAGCCAGTCGCAATCTGAGGTATTGGCGATTCTAACTGAATTCTTTCTTGATGTGGAATATCCCATTTCAAGCGAGAGTACAGACGATGATCCAATACCAAATATTGGTTTTGTTGCCAACAGAATCGATTTCAAGATAGAAAAAGATTGAAACTTGCTGTATTATATTTAAGAATTTTCTTAGATAAGATTTATGTAAATTGTTATGATCTAATTAAGACTTGTTTAAGTTTAAAAATTAACCCAAAAGAGGCAAGACTAAGCCTTTAATTAAAGTAAAATAAAATACTTTTCACGTGTTCCAGTTGGATAAGACACTGTCCAAGCTGTTCCATAGCATCTCTTCCACGTAATAAAGCCCGGTGATGATCCAACTCCATTTTCAAATCTTGGACGATTCGATTTTGGTTGTCAAGCTCCATTTGGCACCGTACTCTCTCTTCCAAGAGTCCTCGATATTCCTATTTCAAATGGAAATATAAATTTAAAAAAAAATAAATACAAATTAAAAAAATTAATAAAATACGGTACCGAGAGCAAATAAGTGACGGTTGACAGTGACTGATCCATTTGTTGACGACCGACATTATTTTGGGTCTCACTTTTGGACGAATTCATCTTGTCAACAAAGCTTTTTGGACGATCCATTTCTGAATAAGAAAAAGGGAATAAAAAATGCGGAAAGTGTATCAAATACTTTAATGAGTCTTTAAAATTGAATATGCATGAAAATGAAGTTCTCAAACGTGACTACTGTAACAAGTTGAATACTTAAAACTTTACATAATTTATTGGGAATAAGTCATTATTGAAAAATCGTCGTTGCTGTTTTTGAAAAGGAAGAAACCGAGAAAGGGACAAAACTACCTGAGAATTTGTGCTACAACTTTGCTCAGGTCAGAAAGTAATTAATCCGAGCCTCGAATCCCTTGAAAAAATTTATTTTATCAGGAAGGAAACGGGGCTTCCCTTTTGATACCTTGGCAGCAACAACGACAACACCGACTAGCCTGCGTACGTACTACACAAAACGGAAACCCAATTTTTTTTCTCGACTTGTTTGTAATATAACTGAAGGAGCTAGATTTGAGGCATGAGAGGAGGCAAATTGGACGGAGAAATTTATGTTTGGGCCAATTACATAGTATTTACAGCAAATTATTATTTATTTTTGGAATGAGAGAAAAACGCATTTCATTTCAAAAACAAAGTATAGACCTGAGATTCTCAGAAGCACATGTGCGTAGAAGGGAGAACGTAGTTTTTCCGACGACCGCTAGACAGCAGTCACTATTTTGACGTGCCGCCACAGGAACGGTAAGCCGACAGAAGCAGAAAAGAAAATCGAGCATTTCAAGTCCCCCTCCACATTGTTGTTCTCGTGGTTTCTCTCTTTTTATATTTCTGGTCAAACATTTCAGCTGCAATTATAAATATAAAATGGACAATTATAATCATGGGGATCGGGTGTTTGCCAAAGTTCGTGGATTTCCATGCTGGCCTGCCCGAATCGATGGCATTATTGAAATGTCGGGCCGAATCAAATATAACGTGTTCTTCTACGGCACGTATGAAGTGTACGTATACTCTCTTTGTTACTTCAAATATGCATATAAAGACTGTTGAATAGACACTCATCCATTTAAAGCATAAGGTTTGAGATCAGTCACAGTCTAAAAATGAACTGGTGAGCTGTAAATTCTCAGTGTGTGCCCTGCTTCAGAGGATGAGCTTGGCACGCTTTCACACCAAATAGATTTCTGGTACCGATAATGTGACTGACATCTATATTTCCATTTCAGGGCCCAAGTGAAGAGTGAGGACCTCTTTCCCTATGAAGAGAATAAGGAAAAGTTCAGCAAGAATCAGAAGCGAAAAGGTTTCAAGGAGGGTCTCTGGGAGATTGAGAACCGGCCAAATATTGGACTTGGAGAAGACATGCTCATCCCACCACAGGTCATATAAATAATAAATAAATTTAGACCTTTTTAGAAAAATAAATTTATATTTTCAGGCTGCTCAATTCCAGACAGAGAATGATGTTAGCATCAAAGAAGAGGTCATCAAGGACCAAGTTGTGAAAACACCAAAACCAGCACAGAAGCGAAAGGCTGAGAAGAGTCAGCAGGTTATTATTGATAATTTATTCATATTCTGTGTAGTCTTTTAATTCTTCTCTAACAAATGGGGCATCTTATTGGTTCATTTTGTGGTTTTTCTCTCTTTTTTCTTCTCTCTTTCTGGGCTCATCACTTTAAAAGGAGTCGGAAACAGAGTCGGAAAGAACTAGCCGAAGTGGAAGGCGGATTAAACCTAAACGGTTCGCTGATGAGGAAGGCACCGACTCGGTCGCTCCTGAAAGTCTCTCACCTGAACTACCTTGTAGCCTACCACAGGTTGGTCTATCCCAACTACAACTGGCGCTATTTTCTTTTTTAAATGCTTCTTCCCCTAAATTTCTCATTAAATATTTTTTTTTAATTTATTAAAATTTATTATTATTTTCAGGAGATTGCTGAGCCAAAGAGCCCAGTCAATGAAGAAGAACAAGAGGAGGAAGAAGAAGCTGCTGAAAGCAGCAACAATCAGATGGCCACTGAAAATGAAAGTGAAGCAGATGAGTCTATCATGGAGAAGGAGGAAGAAGCTGAAGCCTCCACCACTGAGAAACAGAATGGAAGTAACGGAAATGTTGAACCACCTCCACCCAAAATGAAAAAGGTTAAATTATTAATTCTCTTTTTTTTTATTTAATAAATTTTTACATATTTCTTTTTGTCTAATAAACAGAAAGCTCGAGTTGAATGGGAGAGCAAAAGCAGCAGCGGAGTTGCCCAAGTCGTTGAGAGCATTCACCAGCAACCCATTCCAGAGAGTGTCAAGGCCCAGGTCGACGTCAAGGTTCGTTAAACGATACTTTTGCACCTTTATTTTTCAATTATTTAACACTCTTTTGTATATTACAGGTGAAGCAAGCCTTGCAGCCTCATTTGGACAGCAACAAACGTTTGGAAACGGAGAAGAAGAAGACGAAGATGCGTTGGCTCAAGACAGAAGCCATGATGGTGGAACTCGACTGTAAAATTAAAGACAGTTTGAGTGTCACTCGACCCAACTGCCCAGCAGCCATCGAGGCCTTAGATGAGCTCAACCTTCTACCTCTCGCTCCGTTGATGCTCCTCAAACATCCCTATGTTGTCCAAACCATCTTCAAACTGAAGAGGTACATTGGCCCCAAAGATCATCCAGACTACACATCCGAGCAGAGGGTATTTATTAATTCTTAGATTGTTATACAAGATTTTTAGTTTTTTAATAATTTTTTTTTTCCTTTTTTATTGCAGGCCTTGTACAAAGAAAAATCAGCCATCATCAGGAACAAAGCAAACATGTTCGATGAGAAGATGAAGGTAATTTTTAAAATTATTTTAAAATAATTGAAGTAGGAATTAATTTATTTTTTTTTTATTTTCACGGCAGTTACTCTTCATGGCTCCCGAAGGCCAGACCTTTTGGGATACGTTTGCTGGTCACCTGGAAAAGTTCAAAGAAGATACGAAGCACCTGTCGGATGATTCAAAACTGCGCCTTACTGAACATCCCTCACGTAATAGACGCTGATTTATTATAAAAGTATTTTAATATTGACTAAATTTTCTTTTATATTTACAGTGAAAAAGGACAATTCTGTTACGGTCCCGGAAGCTTCTTGCGTCATTGTAAGTCTTTGAAATTATTTATAAATTCTTTACTTAAAATTATCTAATATTTCTTTATATTTTTAGGAGCCGAGGCAAAGTGATGCCGAAGAAGAAAAGAAGCCTGTGGAGGAGGAAAAGATGATGGCGGAAGTCAAAGAGAAGTCTGAAGAGATGGAGACGAAACCGACAGCCGAAGAGGGTGCTCCGTCTGAGGTGGAAGAGAAGCCCACGGAACTCGCGCCGGAAGCAACTACCAACGGCGACGCAGACAAGACGGAAGACGAAAATGTGGACGTTCCCTCGTCATCTTCTTAAAAATAAAGAAGAAAATGTTGTGTTTTTGATCTAACCAAGAGTTGTTAACCTTTTTTCATGTGCTCTTCATTTTTTTTTTTTTTTTTAAGAAAACTTGTCTCTTGATCACATTCAACATTTTTCTGATGTGTTCTTAATTCGAACGGGAGTGCACTTCCGTGAAAATCTATCATTCGGAACTGGTCAGTTAAGAAAAAAAAAGCAAAAGTGTATTATGGGGGGATAATTGGTGTTGTTGGATTTTTTTTTTCTCTCGGAATTTGGTGAGACCCGGACGTGTTGTTTGTTCCCCCCTGTTTTCACTGTTTTGTGCAGCACTGTGATTCTCAAGTCAACGTGCTTGTGAATGTTTTTAAGCATTACATAACCATGAAATCATCTCATTTGTTTTTCTTTTAGTCATTTTTTTAGTTTTAAAAGTTTGGAAAGAAAAAAAGGGGACTCAATCGCTTAATTGATGTCGATCTGACAACGGTGAGGCCGTGGCGCGAATTCAAGCTATTTTAAAGTTTAAAATGAATTTCCTGTCTACTATTATTTGAGGGAAATTCGAATGTGTTATCTAGTAAATAATGATTAATGAAGGATAGCTTAATAAATAGCAGTTTAAAGGATGCTGGGGAAACTGTGGTCCTTATGATAACATCTTAAGTGCGTGTTTTAGAATTTAGATACAGTATGTTGCTCCGTACACATTTTTTACGAACGAATCTGAATACCAGACTCTTGATTCATCCGCCAGTTGATGGAAATCTGTGGAGAATCTCTGGGTCTTACTAGTGCTAATATATTTATATTACTGGAGCTCGGAGTACCCTATCTTTCGAAGAATGTGTGGATATTTGGCCGTAATTTGAAGCGATTTACGAAGGAGGGGCTATTCCAGACAGTGTCAGCCTCGGTTCGACGATCGTGGATCTCTCAACTCCCGATCGCTACCGCGTCATTCGGCCCGGCTGCGCCAGTGCTGAAACCGTGCCCATCATAAAACAGTACGGATTGTTAGAAGAATGTGGAAAAGAGGTGAACAACAAAGCAAAAATGACGTAAACTATGATCAACTCATCAAGACGGTCTTAACTGGCCATTTGGAGGAGATGGTGAGGGAAGTTCAGCGGCATCAGCAGTACCAAGCGATCGATGCGGTCGTTGAAGGATCTAGTGAAGCGGCCCACACCTCATATTGTCATTGAAGCTATTTTTAATCATCAGTTAAGAAATTCGTTTTTAGCAAAGTTTCCAGCATCTTTTCTGGAGATTTTGCGCGGCAGCCTTCACCCAACTTTTGGCCATTTCTACTCGGCTTCTATCACCGACATTCTCACGAGTATTTGAAAGACAGTTAACCCTGGTTCCAAAGGCATAGTCAAAATTTTTTTATGTCTGGCCAATTGGGTTTTTAAACGAGTTTTAAACATTGATGATTAGAAATTACTTCTTTTCTTAACCATTAACAATTAAACTTAGCTACTTAATTTACTAATTAAAAAATTCCTTTTATAACTTTGACGACTAAGCTTAACTTTACTAACTACTTAACTATTTCTTATTTAACCAGTTATTGGTGAGGCGTTCAATAAAGCCGTATTCTATAGCTGTTCATCCAGGTTATCTAAACCGAAATGACCACCTCTAGAACGTCTTTATTCTACGCTTTCCAGAAAACTACTGAAATTTGAAACGCCTCTTCTCTTACTTTTATAATTTTTTCCTGCGTAGAAGAAGAACAATGGCCTTGTATGGCCTGTGTGGCCCTGTAAAACCTTGTAGACTGCAATTGTAAATCCCTAATGCCCTGTTTCGACGAGCAGTTTAAGGTAAACGAAGGGACAATTCCTAACTAAACCCACGTCCCATAAGTATTGTGATCTCTCCCGTAGGCATTGAGACTTATAGTGCGGAGGGACGCTTAGACTCTCGGGATTATAGTTAGCGTGAATAGATGACATACATAGTCAGTACCGTATAAATAATTACTGTTTAAAAAGAAATTCATGGGTAATTTTTTTGGTTATCATAGCGATAAAACTGAATTACCACATTAGAAATCATAAGTGTAGAATGAATTTAAGTGTATTGACTTCCACGCATTTATTTATTACTTATACTTTGTAATTAGAGTCGAATCTGAAATTCAATTTTAATCTACGTACCATAAATGTACTACAGTATAGACTATAGTAATTAGTAGTCAGTACTATAATTTTTTTTTATGTAAAGACGCGCATTTTGATTCTTGATACAGCTCATCGATTTACAGTATGAGCTATTTGTTTTTGAACCAAACATCTATGCCTTTTAGATTTTTTTCTTCTCTTTTTTGTAATCGGCTGTCATCATTTTTGGATTAAGCTCTGTGATTGAATCATTTACTGAGCCAGTTTTCACTATTCTGAAGCGTTTCAGTAGGTGGGATTCACGGTGAGAGCGTGAATATAAAACAAGAATAGTTATGTTATGACTTTAACTCTTCCCATTTTCAAATGTATATCAGTAAGTATGTGAATTGCAAATTTTTATGGATCTAGTCATACATTTTGTCACAGTCGGAATTTTGAGATTAAATATCGTTTTTCATTAGCGAATAAAGACGACCCATAAGGAAATCATAATAAGTGTATAATCCAAGCTGATTGACTTTCACGTATTTATTATTTATAGAAATGAGCCGAATTTATAATTGTCTTATTACGATGTTCGATTCATTTAGGTTATAATCTCAAAATATTCTCCTTTCTATATTATCAGGCAAAGGGGTTGCGAGAAATTGCATAAGACGCGCTTCTCATTTATTGATACTTACAGCTGATTAATCTAATAGGATGAGCTATTTGTATTTGAACCAAACAACCTCTGTCTTTCAGATTTTTTTTTCTTTTTCCAGTCAGTTGTCATCTTTTACATATAGCCGCTATCCCAAAAAGAGAAAGTAGGTCTCTCTCTACGCGTGTACTAGGAAGAAGGAAAGGGAATATACATATTACACCAGGTGAAAGTTTGTTGTTTTTCTATTCTTCAGTGCCATATATTGGAAGCGCAGTCTTCTTCCAAACCAGCTCGAGGTCGGACTGTGTTATTGTGACTAAAGAAAATGCCCAGCTTTTTCGACATATTTTTTACATTTGTGCTTATGTGCTACGAAACTATCGAGTGCATTGTCAAGTGCTTCATTCCATTGAGTTACCAAGCTAAGAATATCAGTGGACAAATTGTTCTTCTAACCGGCGCTGGTGGAGGTATTGGAAGACCACTGGCACTTCGACTAGCCCAGCTCGGTTGTAAAGTGGTTTGCTGGGATGTTGCCAAGCAAGGTGAAATCAGCTCTTTTTCGTACTATAGAAAGTTAATATCATTTCCTGTTGTATAGCTAATGAAGAAACGGTTCGATTGATTAAACAAACCAAAGCGGAAGCCTTTGCTTATCAGATTGATGTGACTGACAAAGAGCAAGTCTATCAAGTTGCTGAGAGAGTCAAGAAAGAAGTTGGAAAGGTATTGTACTAATTCATCAATTTAAATCCATTAAATATGGGATTTATTAATTGTAGGTGGATATTTTGATAAACAACGCCGGCGTAGTGACCGGCCAAAAATTATTGGACTGTCCGGATGAACATATTATTCGTTCATTCAACGTCAACATTCTCAGTCACTTTTGGGTATTTACTTAGTGAATTTGCTTTATGATTTTACTGGTTTAATGTTGGATTTTTAAAAATAGACTGTAAAGAGTTTCTTGCCGGACATGATCGCCAGAAAGACGGGCCACATCGTGACCGTCGCTTCGGCCGGCGGGTTAGCCGGCGGGAACCGCTTAGTTGACTACTGTTCTTCGAAATTTGCCGCTGTTGGTTTTGACGAATCTCTTCGTGTAGAGTTGGAGGTAATAATATTTAACAGGTACATATTCAAACAGATATTTAAATTTGAATTATTGTAGATGAGTGGTCATCATGGAATCAAGACAACGGCAATCTGCCCATATTATGTTAAAACACCGCTATTTCCTGGTGTTAAATCCGAGTATTTTATTACATAATATATTTTCCTTATATTCCTTCTTTAAATTATTATTTCTATAATTTATAGTTTGATTCCTTTACTGGAGCCAGAGTATGCTGCTGATCAAATTATTGAAGCCATTTTGTTGAATAAGCAGTTTTCACTGTTTCCATCCTATTTGAATATTCTCACTATGTTGAAGGCGTAATTATTTATTTCTTTGTTTTTCTTAAATTGAGATTTTTACATTTGATTTAATTTTTCTAGGGTTATGCCGGGTAAGCCGTTTTATAGGTTTACCAAATTGCTGGGAGCTCATGATGCAATGAATCATTTCAAGGGCCAAACTGCAACTGGCAAGAATAAATAAGATGAGTAGCGTATTCGCTTCCATCGTCTGGTATTACTCCCAATATATTATTCTGTTGAATTATGTACGCATGAGAGTGTGGTTATATCAAAATGTTCTCATAGTATGTGCGAAAATAATATGTCCAACATGATATGTTTCATTTTTGTTGGTACACATATCTTTCACTAATAGAGTTTATCATGAATTAATTATTTTGTAATTCCAGTGGAAATTTAGAAAAATTCGTGTTATAACTGCTTTTCGTCTTTCTAATTTGAAAATAATTCGTTGAAAATTTATCATTTATTTTAATTAGGCGATCCACTAAGTCTATATTGCAGTACAACTTCCTTTTTTAAAAACTATTTGTTGGTCTGCAATTTTAAATATTATGTAAAATAATAAAATAATAAATATAAGCGGAAAAGACCGAGCGGGGATCGTAACATCTAAAAAGATTTTATTTTTTCTAACTATTCTCTTATGGTGCAGCAGGTAAATCAAACATTGAAAATTCCCGACTGCTGGAATCTTTACTTTGCATTTTAAAGATCCGCTCTTAAAATATCAATATTCAATAAGGTGGTGTGTGGACTATTAACGCCAGTTTAGCTGATTATTCAATTTCTACCTCTTACTTAGGAATTTGTTTATAACGGCGAATTCGAATTTGGTTGTTGCAAAGGGGACACATTGATATTGTAAGAGGTTTTAAAGGATAAAGCGATTCGTAATTGATCGAGGGATCG
The DNA here is from genome assembly GCA_030141595.1 of Chydorus sphaericus. Taxonomy (NCBI): domain Eukaryota; kingdom Metazoa; phylum Arthropoda; class Branchiopoda; order Diplostraca; family Chydoridae; genus Chydorus; species Chydorus sphaericus. The sequence goes on along the minus strand of CM057934.1, from coordinate 6,509,463 downwards.
GCTATCAAAGATTTGAAATAACAATAATAATTATAAAGACTCTGAAAAAGCTTATAATTTAGCACTATCTACTTTATGTTTACTGCGCAAGTTATCTGCGGAAATTATGTGGTACATAAATATGATATATCAAGGATGAGAATGCTATAGAAAATTATGATTAAACACATTATAAGACGGCTTCTCACTCAAGGAACACTTCGCACTCATAATCTTGTAAAATATATATGGTGATTGAAGATAGCAGCTTACATGTACTTTTAAACACGTACCTTATCTCATTTTTATTACGCAGTCCGCATGAATATGGCTGTGAAAAAGGGGACTCGTAGGCTAAGAAAACAATCTTCATTGAATTAATCGTGGATAGAATTGTTGTCGAAAAGTTTTCAATCGTGCTGGACAACCCTGCGAAAGTCTACTTTCCTGGGCAGCTCGTTACTGGTAATTTACTAATCATCATTATTACATATCAACCAGAAGCGATAGTTCAAAATAAGTTAATCACATAAGATTTTAAGGTGCGCTCATCTAAAATATTTTAATTCATTTTAGGGTTAAAGGTTGAATGCAGAGGAGTAACTCGAATTTATATGTCCAAGAAAACCGTTGTGGAATGGTTCACCAGCACGTAATAAATAATCAAATATAACAGACCTAAAAAGCACAATAAAAAATTGTTAGATTGTATATAATTTTTTGAAAATATATAGTCGATCTCTACCAACGAACTGATGAAGAATATTTCGAATTCATCACCTGTGTTCATCCGGTCGCTTCTCGTAAGCAATATGAATTGTAATGATGATTGCCGAATTTTTGTATCAAATAAGAAAACTCATTAGTTATGTCATATTATTACGTTGCAGGGGTTGGCCCATCTTCCATTTATGAGGCTACCGGAACTGCTCTTCGAAATATGTAAGCGGCATATCAAAGCGTTGCTATGTATGTTTATATTAAAATGATATATTTGGTGTTTTTGTTAGTACAGCACATTTTCACTGAAAGAGTTAATCATGCAAACAAATTTATAGAACTAAAGTGACTATTAAAAAATTTAGAGAAATCTGTGTTATAGCTACTTGGTCTTTCTTATTTGGAAATCATATAATAGTTCGTCTACCATGCTATTTAAAATTATACAGTTACATCAACGAGCGCAAAACCTCTCAAAAACTAAAAATTTCGCATCCAATTTTCAAAGTATATATACATAGTATCTGCGATCATCAATCAAGAAAATCCATTACCATATCAGGGATATGGTCACTCTGACGAGCGCTGAAAAAGCAGTGAATAATAATGGTCCATTGACGAATTTGGTTGTCCCGCAGCACAAAGCATATATATACAAAGATCCAACTAATAAGCCGAATAAGCGAGACGGCTACACCAACGACGTCATGTCCTCCTTGATGTGCATCCTAACCGTTGAATTAAATGACGTCAAAGTTATCAATGATTCCTCAATTATCTAGTAAACGGGCTCTATGATGTTTTGGTAAGTGGTATATTGTCCAATTGAAGGCCTTATTTGTTGAGCAGTTTTATCGTCGTCATAAAAAATTGCATATTTTTAAAATTCATTTTAAAAAATTGAGTGACAATTTTATAAGGCAAAATTTGGGATTTAAATTCAAAAATAACTACTGTAGGTACATTTTTAGGAGCGTTTGAAAAAGATAAACACTGTGCATACAGTTTCTGACTAATACGTAAATTGACTACTTTGTATTGTTCTAGTTATCTGCGGCAATAATACGGGGCAGAAATATGATGACATGTCAAAAATGAGAATTATAGAATTTATGAATTAACACATTATATGACGGCTCCGTGCTATCAAAGACACACATATAATCTATAGTACAATACATATTGAATGAAGATAGCAGCTTTAATACGTATACTTTTAAACGCGTACCTTATCTCATTTTTACTGTAAATTGTTCAGCGCGAGCGCAAGCTACACGAAAACGACTCATGAAATAGTGGACTCGTAGGATAGCTACAACACAACACAATCGGGAACAGAATGGTTCTCGAAAAGTTTTCCATTGTGCTGGACAACCCTGTAAAAGTCTTCTTTCCTGGGCAACTCGTTACTGGTCATGTAGAAATAACCATTACAGACCAACCAGAAGAGATAGCTAAAAGTAAATTAACCATATAGATTTTAAGGTGCCTTCATTTCGAATGTTCTTATTCATAACAGGCATAACGGTTGAATGTAAAGGAGCAGCTCAAGTCGAATTTACAGCACGTAATAAATAATCCATAATAATACTCTTCAAAGTATATAGTAAAAATTACTATTTTGTATAATTTTTTTTAATACATAGTCAATCGATACCGAGCAACTGAAGAATATTTCAAATTCATCACTCCTGTTCTAGTCGCCCCTCGTAAGAAACATGAACTGTAATCATTATTACCGTATTATTATATCATTAATTATGTTATAGGTGTTGGCCAATTTAAACTACCTGTCGGTCAGCACCAGTACTCCTTCATATTCAGATTACCAAGCGGGATCCCTTCATCATTCGAGGGGATTCACGGTCGCATCGGTTATGTTCTAACCGCAGATCTGTATTCTGTCGACAGGGCGAGAGGATGCTTGGTTTTACATGCCGTATCCACATTATTCAATGTAAATACGATCGTCGACCTCAATACCATTCCAGAAGCCAGGGTACTATTGAATAATTATACCATATTATTCTTAAAACTCTTAAAATGTTATTATAGTTGCCTTTAAGTGCGACTGATTGTAAAAGCAGGGGATTTTGGTGTTGCAGAAATTCTAAAGCGATTACAGCTAAAATTTGGCTTGATCGAAAGGGTTATGTTCCTGGTGAGACCCTCTATTTCAACGCTCAAGTGGACAACCAGAGCCGGAGACCAATGCGTGGTTCCAGAATCCAACTGATTGAAGTAAACAATATTATAATTCCTATAATGGTTTAAATATATGTCTCATACATAAATATAGGATAGCACATTTTTTCTTAGTACTAAAGGAAAATCTGAGAAAAAATCACGAATCATAATAGAGAAACATCATGGTCCTTTCGACGAATCAGATGTTTGGTCTAACGAGTCTTTCGTAATACCTGGTATTGCACCATCTACGTTACCTTACTGCAACATCATCCACATAAGCTACCGGATAAAAGTATTAACACATTTTTTTATAACGGTATTATAAACCTTTTATTGGTTTTTGGTTTATAGTTGATGGTACTTGATGATGATTGGCCGAATTCTTCAAACATATTAGTTTGTTCATTACCTATTATAATTGGCAACCTCCCTATACGCCCTATAATCGACTCTTCTTCATTCCATCAACTTCCTGTTGTTGGTTATCAGCAGCAAGAGTCATCAGCAAGTCAGTCCAATCCGAATTATAAATTACCAGCCTTATCCAGCGTCCCGGATTATCCAGATCTTCGTAATCAAACAAAATTTATATTAAATATTTAAGGCGCACTGATAAAATTCTGGATTTCTTATAACAGCACCAGCAAGTTTTGAGGAAGGTATTTTTCCTACAACTATTTTCAGTAATAATGGGCTTGTTTATCGTGGAATTATGACTCGTTACGTCACTTACGCTTCATCAGCTTCACCTTCTTTAACAACCAATGATAACAACCTATTAATAACATTATAAGCCGAAATTACAATCTATGAATATCAGACACCATGACTAAACCATGGCCCAACACTTGTGCATTGCATGCTATAACAGTTTCAGGACAATACATTGTGTATTTGAAAAGAATTTAAATAATATATCAGGTGGCTCTCAATGATACAAATATCGAGGACAATTGTGAAGAAAATTGTTTTATGATTGTATACTATTTTGAGCCTGGCAGTGGTTCGTTTCTCCTGACTTTTTCAGTTTAGTTCTAACCAGGAGAACCATATAACCTATCGAACTGAGGTTCTCTTTTGCAATGGCTAAAATGAACGTTTTTCTCCAATACTTTAAAACCATCATGATGATAGTTTGCGACATTGTTGAGGCTATTATCAATCAGTTCATTCCAGTAAAATATCGAGCTAAAAATATTAGTGGTCAAATAGTTCTTCTTACCGGAGCTGGAGGAGGTATCGGTCGACCGCTAGCCCTTGGATTAGCCAAACTCGGCTGCCGAGTAGTTTGCTGGGATGTCGTCGAATCTGGTGATGATCCAATGATGTTGTCATAGAAAACCAATTCATTATTTATATTTCAAATGAAGCAAATGAAGAAACGGTACGATTGATTAAAGAATGGGACCAATCAGCTGAGGCTTATGCTTTTACAGTTGATTTAACGAATAGAGCGCACATTTATCAAGTGGCTGAAATAGTCAAGAAACAAGTTGGGAAGGTATACATCTATTTTCAAATATGATTTGATTGGTTTAAAATATTTTTGTATATAAAGGTGGACATATTGATCAATAATGCGGGCGTTTTGACTGGTAAAAAACTTATGGACTGTACTGATGAAGAGATTTTGCGCACCTTCGACGTCAATATTCTCAGCAACTTTTGGGTATAGTTATTTTAAATTTTATGTAGCATTTACAAAACTATGTTGTAAATAATAAATAGACTGTCAGAAGTTTCTTGCCGGATATGATTGAGCGAAGAACTGGTCATATTGTTACCATCGCTTCAGTGGGTGGATTAATGGCCGCTCCTCGATTAGTGGATTACTGTTCATCGAAATTTGCTGCTGTTGGTTTCGATGAAGCGCTTCGTCTAGAGCTTCAGGTTACTGATAAAATGAAGCCATATATTAATACAATTTAATCTAATTTATTTTTCTAAATTTTAGATGGGTGGTCACCATGCAATCAAAACTACTATCATATGTCCGAATTACATCAAAACTCCAATGTTACCTGCTGGCGCGAAGACTAAGTACATTTTGATTACCTTACAGCGATACAATAATTTAGCGTGATATCATCTATAAATAAATATTGTAGGCTTATTCCTCTGCTAAAACTAGGAAGAGTCGTCAAGGAAACGATTGATTCCATCGTGACAAATCAACAGATTCGCGTGATTCCGAATTATTTGAACATCTTCACTCACTTGAAAACGTAATAATATTAGTTTTATTTTGACAGGAAATCATGTAGTGTGATGCGGCTATTAATCTGAATTATCTACATTTCCCCTTGTATACAGGATTTTACCCGTCAAAGCGTGTGAGAGAGGCACTAAGATGACAGGAAGTTACGACGTGATTGCGCGATTATAACCACAGCTCGAAAACTTAGGAATAAGCTGGGTATAATTTTATTATTATAGCATTCAAGAAGTTATTTAGGATATGACTCAACTATCAACTGTAAGATTGTATAGAAACTGAAAATGACCTACTATATTATGTTAAAAGTATACGTCCTATCTTTATGTAGCGCATTTGCATGTCATCAATATTATTCTGGTTTTGAATATAAATATAAAAACTATTTAGTTAGCAAGAAATTCTACAGTATTTTTGTAAAGCTTTAAAAAAAAATAGTTTGAATTCTATCACAATAAGTTTCCAAAACATTTTTATTTGAAAGGAAAAATCTATGGACAAAGTTTTCAATTTTTTTTTTTTTTTTGTTTAGTGCGCTGGGAAAAATTATTAACGTATTGCATTCCATTTCCATTGCTTTAAAATCATACATTGTTATTCGAAAAATAAATTTTAGATCAGACATGACTCGCACTCATCCATGGAAAAATTGCTACTATTTGATAGGTTATTACCAAATGCTTATAACTTCTCAAAGAGAGCTGTAACTTGCGCTACTAGAAGATAATATTTCTTAACTATTCCTACGCATAAGATAAGAGACCACTTTTCCTCTTTTATTGCCAATTGCTGCCTCAATTATTATATGACACAAAGTTGAATAACCTCACTATATTTTCTAACGTAGATAATTGTTGCATTTTGCTGTGTTAACAGCAAACTCAGACGAGACGCATGTATAACCTGCGTTACCTACATAGTGATGGTCAGTGCGTCAAGTCGACATGAGCAACAGTGCACTTGAAAGTCTTTCTATGACTAGAAAATATCCTTATTTTTATAATGCGTGCTCGTTTATAACCGAATAAAAGAGAAATTATGTGTATGGCCTATTTTAAACATACATTTCTAAAGATATATTTTGATCCGAGTTTATTGATGCACAGTATCCATTGAACATAAAAAGGCTCCGCTCCGGATTAAAAAAAAAAGTCACAGCTTTTATTTAAATCAAGAAGTTATTAACATGACCGCTAGATGTCTTCCTATTCAACTTTCTCGTAAAAAAAGCAGACGAATCGTGTTCACGAATCGTCAGGCAATGCTGACGCAACATGCTCGTGTAGATTCCATAAGCTAGAGAAAAGCCAACGGGACGATAGCCGGCATTCCTTTTTCTATTTATTGCAATACAGCGAAAAAGGTTTATTGGGGCGACAGGAAATCGTCTATAAATTTCCAAAGTCCTAGTTCTTAGTTTCCGAGTACTAATTTATTCGAGGTACAAAATAATTTATTTAACTACTTCATCTTCTGTCTAGACGTGGCTCATTTTACTATAAATTATATCAATTATTATTTGTACAGAGTAATAGAAAGAAGAGTACGAGGGAAAATGGTAGAGCCAGTCCCAGAGAACATTGACTTCCCCCAGGAAGAAGTCAAAATTCTAGAATACTGGAAGAAAATTGATGCCTTCAACACCAGTCTCAAACTGTCCAAAGGAAAGCCTCGGTAAATTCTAGCTGTCACTCACCACTTTCAACTCTCATTCATGTATTGTATATTCTCAGATTTACTTTTTATGATGGCCCTCCTTTCGCCACTGGATTGCCCCACTACGGTCACATCCTGGCAGGAACCATCAAGGACATTGTCACTCGGTATGCCAGCCAGAAGGGCTTCCATGTGGACAGGCGCTTTGGATGGGACACCCACGGTCTCCCTGTTGAGTTTGAGATTGACAAATCTCTGGGAATCAAGGGCCCCGAAGATGTGATGAAGATGGGTATTGCAGCCTACAATGCTGAATGCCGAAAAATCGTGATGCGTTATTCCAAAGAGTGGGAAAAGACGACTGAACGACTCGGTCGTTGGATCGGTAAGCTATTTAAATTAAATTATACTTAAATTTGTTTTATAATTATTATTTTAAATATTTCAGATTTTGAAAATGACTACAAAACTCTCTACCCATGGTTCATGGAATCAGTCTGGTGGGTTTTTAAGCAGCTCTACGAGAAGGGGCTTGTTTACAAAGGCTTCAAAGTTATGCCGTTTTCAACAGCTTGCAGTACTCCGCTCTCCAACTTTGAGTCTGGCCAAAATTACAAGGAAACTGTTGACCCTTCAGGTATGATTTAAATTCCATAAAGTTTGCTGCATATAATTTATACTAAATATTTTTTTATTCCCCAGTTATTGTCAGTTTTCCACTGGATGAGGAACCAGGAGTGTCTATTCTGGCTTGGACAACTACTCCTTGGACTCTACCCAGTAACTTGGCTCTCTGTGCCCATCCAAATGGAGACTACGTCCGCATCAAAGGTTTGAAACGAAATAAATTAACCTACATTTGATTTATAACTGATTTAAAATTCTTTATTAGAAGTGGCAACTGGAAAAGAATACATCATGATGGAAGTTCGCCTGTGTGCCTTATTCAAATCTGATAAAGAATATCAAATTATCGCTCGCTTCAAAGGAGCAGCTCTTGCTGGAAAGACTTACTTGCCACTCTTCCCCTACTACGCTCACGTAATAGCCTATTTTAAATTCTTCAAAATTTTAATTAAATTAAATTTTATTCTTTTTTTTACAGTTGAAAAAGAATGGAGCTTTCCGCGTTCTTACTGACACTTACGTCACTGAAGAATCAGGAACTGGTATCGTCCACCAAGCTCCCTATTTTGGAGAGGACGATTACCGCGTCTGTCTAGCAGCCGGTATAATCACCCGTGATCAAGAGATGATCTGCCCGGTGGACGATGCGGGTCGCTACATCCTCCCAGTCACGGATTTTCTTGGACAGCACGTCAAGGATGCTGACAAAAACATCATCAAGATGCTCAAAGATTGCGGACGGATGGTGAACGCCTCTACGGTGAAGCACAGCTACCCGTTTTGTTGGCGCTCAGAGACTCCACTGATTTACCGAGCCGTTCCATCCTGGTTCATCAGAGTGGAACAAATGTCGCAACAGCTGTTGGATAACAACCAGAAAACTTACTGGTTAGCTCATAAATATTTTACAAATTCAATTTTATAATTAAGTATTAAAAATGTTTTCGTTTATAGGGTTCCGGATTTCGTGAAAGAGAAGCGGTTTGGTAACTGGCTTCGGGACGCTAGAGACTGGGCCATTAGCCGTAATCGTTATTGGGGCACTCCAATTCCCATCTGGATGTCGGAAGATGGAGAAGAAGTCGTTTGTGTCGGTTCAATCGCTGAGCTGAAGGAGCTGTCTGGAGTTGATTTGGCGGACCTCCACCGAGAGCACGTCGATCTAGTGACGATTCCATCGAAAACTCCTGGCCGCCCTCCTCTACGACGCATCTCCGAGGTCTTTGACTGTTGGTTTGAGTCCGGTTCTATGCCTTACGCTCAAGTCCACTACCCGTTCGAGCGTAGAAAGGAATTTGAAGATTGCTTTCCAGCTGACTTTATCGCTGAGGGCATCGACCAAACTCGCGGATGGTAATCAATTCTATATTTTAAAATTAGATTTCGTATTTTTAAAAGAATTTTGTTTATAGGTTTTATACTCTGCTTGTGCTGTCGACTGCACTTTTTGGCAAACCACCTTTTAAGAACCTCATCGTCAATGGATTGGTGCTCGCCTCTGATGGCCAGAAGATGTCGAAAAAGAAGAAGAACTATCCCGACCCATCCTTGGTAATTTATTTAAATTTGAATTAGTTTATTGAGTATACTAAATCAACTTTGTGTTAAAGGTTGTGAATAAATTCGGAGCGGATGCCTTGCGTCTCTACTTGATCAACTCTCCGGTTGTCAGGGCAGAGAATCTCCGATTCAAAGAAGAAGGAGTGAGAGACATCATCAAGGATGTTTTCCTGCCATGGTACAACGCCTACCGCTTCTTTGTTCAGAATTTGGAGAGGCTTCAACGGGTAATTCAATTTATAAATGATTTTTAAGATATTTTATTCAAATCATTTTGATTTATAGGAAGATGGAATCGCACTCGAGTACAAAGAAGGCTCGAAAGACTGCTCTCCAAATATTATGGACCGTTGGATCATGTCATACACGCAGTCTCTTCTGCTCTTCGTCCACAAAGAGATGGCTGCCTATCGACTTTACACTGTGGTGCCTCGTTTAGTCCGCTTTGTTGATTGCCTGACCAACTGGTACGTCCGGATGAACCGCAAGCGGCTGAAGGTATATTTTTAGTCAATAAACGAATGTTTTTCTCTTATTAAAACTTGCATCTTTTTACAGGGTGATGGAGGAAAGCAAGATTGCTGTCACGCCTTGGAAACTCTTTTGAGCGTTCTGTTCTCCATGATTCGTATTATGGCTCCGTTTACGCCTTTCCTCACGGAGCACATGTACCGCAATTTGAAGCATTTGATGTCAGCCCAAAGCTCTGAATCGACGGACTCGGTTCACTTCCTTGGCACACCGGAGCCGATGTAAATAATTCAATTTGATTATTATTATTTTTAATTATTTACTCTCAATTTCTTTTACAGGAAGGAACTGATTGATTTGAAGATTGAAAACGCAGTGAGCAAGATGCAGGTCGTTATTGAGCAAGGCCGTGTTTTGCGTGATCGCCGTACTCTTCCAATTAAAGTAAAAATTTTTTTTTTTAAAGTAATTAAAATTTATGATACTAATTAAAGTTATTATCTAGTACCCACTGCCGGAAGTTGTAGTTATTGTTCGAGATCAAGAATCGCTTGAAGAGCTGAGAGAAATGGAGAAGTATATTCTGGAAGAGTTGAACGTTCGATCATTGAATTTGACGACGGATAAAGACAGTTTTGGAGTGAGCTTGCGTGCCGAGCCGGATCACCGCATTGGTGCCCGGCTTAAGGGTCAATTCAAACCCGTCATGGCTGCCATTAAGGTATTGCCCTATTTCTCTTTAACATTCATGTAGTAATTCATAATAATTTTGTTTTATTTATTTATTTAGACTCTGACGGATGGGCAACTTCAAAAGTTCCTCGCTGACGGTCAGCTGGATGTTTTGGGCAACATTCTCGGCCCTGAAGATTTGCGCCTCTTTTACCAGTTTACAGGTGACCGTGCCGCCGAACTTGCTGAGAAATACGAAACGCAATCCGAGAAAGATGTAATAATCATTTAATATATCTTATTGATTATCGTTATCTAAAAAAAAATATCTTTTTCAGATTCTAGTTCTGCTGAATGTCATCCAAGATCAGGACATGAAGGACGAAGGTTTGGCTCGAGAAGTCATTAATCTAGTCCAGAAATTGCGTAAGGAAGGCAAGGTGACTCCTTCCGACGCCGTTTCGGTCTTCTACAAGGTAAACTCGTACCATTTAAAGCGTCATTTATGCGAGTAGATTTATAATAGCGTATAAATTCAACAGGTTGAGCCGTCGAAGAGTTACGTATCGGACGTTATCCAGGCTTATTCAAAATACATTGAGAATGCCATTAAAGTTCCGTGGCGACAACTCTCATCCAAGACGTCCACCTCTTCTACCATCATCACCAAATCTCAAAAGGTAGTAAAAAGGAGTAGTAAAGGAGTTTTAATTTCAGTTCATTCACTTAAACAAACGTTTTTGTTTTACAGCTCCAAGATGCCGACGTCACTTTGACTATCGAAGAAGGGTTCGTAGCTGATTGGGCTGCCGCTAAGAATGTTCCAGCGAATACGAAGAAGGCCAGCGTTCCAGTGGGCAAAGGGAAGCCGTCCGCTCCGTAAGTTCTTGTATTGTTCATACATTCTGCTCAGTAAGTTTACTTTTAATCTCTTTATTAGATTTGTCAACGTGAGTCTGGTTGGCTTGAAACCCGGTCACGGTATGACTGGCAGTCATGGAACCATTTTGCTGAGTAATCCGCTCACATCCAAAATGTTAAATTATGCCGAATTGAAAGAAGAGGTATATCCATCACTATTTTTATTTTATTTTTTAATTTTTAATTTTTATTATCAACTTTTGTCAAAGGTTGGAACGGTGTTCGGTCTACAAGGACGATCGTATGTTGTCGCTCTTTCCGGCGTGGAACTGGATCAGTCTGTTGACGTAGCAAAGCTTAATGGAGCCACTCTAGCTGTATGCTTGTCTGCCAACGACTCTACCGTTGCCCCGATTGACGGTTCCGCGTGCTCGTAAGTTTTAAATTAAATTAAATATTTAAATTAATAGGACGTGTTTCTTATTGATGTTTTTATTCAACAGGTTCTTCAATGTGCAAGTGGATGGACGGATGGGCTCGCTTCTTCTAGAGAATCCGGTTGGAAATGGAACGTTTGATTCTGTGAACATTCTGCAACAACAAGTTGGTGCCATGTTCCGTAAAAAACTCTCCACTGCCTCTGACCAGCTGAAACCTGTGGTGGCGACTGATTTGAAGACCTTGAACGGGCAGACGCTTTATTTGCATTGAACTTGAATCCCGCGTGACTGAAAAAATTGTGTAATAATAAGGAATTGGGGCATTCAGTATCAATACACATTCTGGCAAACTGATTGAATGTATTTCGTGTTCCTTATTTTATTTTTCTTGGTATGCTGAACTTCCAAGAGCGTATCAAACGGAAAGGTCTTCGACGTCGATATTCTCAGCAACTTTTGGGTATAATTATTTTGTCAAATTAAGTTTATGAATTTTAGACTGTCAGAAGTTTCTTGCCGGATATGTAGCGCGAAGAACTGGTCATATTGTGACTCGCTTCAGTCGGTGGATGAATTGCCGCTCCTCAATTAGTGGATTACTGTTCATCGAAATTTTCTGTTGTTGGGTTTGATGAAGCCATGTTTCGAAACAATCAAGTTTATTTTTCTCAATTATAAATGTGTGGTCATTCTGCAATCAAAACTACAATCATCTGCTCGTATATCGTATTACATCAAAACTCCAATGATACCTGATAGCACCAAGACCACGTACATTTTGGTTACATTACAGTTGTAACAATGTGGCGTAATATCATCGATAGTTTAAGTATATATATATTTTGTAGGCTTATTACTCTGCTAGAACCAGGCAGTGTCGCCAAGGAAACAATTGATTCCATTGTGACAAACCAACAAATTTGCGTGATTCCGAATTATTTGAACATCTTCACTCAATTAAAAACGTTATAATAGTTCTCTCTTGGCAAGAAATTATGCATTGTGATGCGCTAATTAGCCTGAATTATCTATATTTTTCTTATACACAGGATTTTACCCGTCAAAGCTTTTGAGAGAGGCACTAAGTGACTAAGGTGACAGGAAGTTACAACGGTTTCGAGCGATCATAACCATACCTCGCAAATTTAATATAAGATGTATACTTGTATTGTTATAACATTTATAAATCATTTAGCATATAATTTCATTAATTAACTTTAAGATATTATACATTGTATAGGAACTGAAAATGGCATGCTATTATGTCAACAGTATACATACTCGAGAGGGGGATCATCGGCCGATCTTGCGTCTCACGAGTTCTGCATCTTCGACGAGCCAGGCGGCCACTCTTGCTCTGTCGATGGCGGTACTATCGAAGCCAACCACTTCATCTGCGCATCGGGCTACGTCAAGGCGATCTGGAACGATTCGGTGGACATTGTAGGAGGCATCGCTACAAAAGATATCGGACCCGTTAACGAATGGTTCATCAGATGTTTCGATGATGAATAGAAAGCAATGCTTTGTAAGTTTTATTTTATCAAACTTAAAAAAATAAATTATTTTGTTTTTATCATGCTCTTGTTTTCTATGTATCGCCACTTCGTATGCCGATTATTATCTAATTGCTCCAACGGAAGATTGCGCTCCCCTCTACAGAAAATGCATCAGTAAGACCGTAATCGATAGCTACTCATCGAGGACGATAAGGCCGAGTAAGAGGACATTGAATTTTTTACATGCTCTCCCAACTCCAAGCTCGCTCTTCTGCTGGGCTCAATTTATCTACGACCGGGTGTACCAATTTGGGCAAGAAGAATGCAACAAGAAAGACGGAAAGGCTTCCAGCCAAACCAAAGAAGGCTACTTGGACTAAAGCTACAACAACTACACTGGTCCGCAACGTTTTCGGTAAGTAAACATCTAAATTCTAAACTATCATTTTAATAATTTGAAATAGCAATCTAATTTTTCTCTTTTATTTTACAGAATAATTTTTTCAAGATCAACTGGACGGTAATGAAAAATTCGGGCCAAGTTCCGCTCCTCGTCGTACCAAATGTGCTGTTAGTTGACGAATATATATACAACATCCTCGGTGAGCCGGGGCCCATCAAAGTCATCTCGCTGGACCATTTGAACAAACCAACCAAGAGGATTAAGAAGCCGACTGATGTAATATAAAGGGATAGTCCGTCATGAAGGTATTATTCTTTTGAATTTTAATTAATTTCTTTATACTAACTAAAATTGTATTTTAGGTAGTAGATGGTTTAACCTTCTACTCATTCGCTGTCGTCAACGGAAAGAAGTGGCTGTTGGAGGGCACGTCACGTCGTCATCATCGAAGCCAACGCACCCAACAAGCCCACCTACATCGCCAAAGTAGTGGCACTCTTTGAAGACGGAAAGACTGGCGAGCAGCTCTTATATCCACGCCCGCTTGTTTGCCCGTCCCACCGAAACAGTTCAACAATTTTATGAATGCACTATTGGTGCAATGCAGGGATGATGATTGTGATGATGCTGTGTCTATGAATGATGTTGTGCAATGAGCAATGAAAGTCGAACGTGATTGTTTCAAAAAGATCGATCAAAAGCCAATGATGGTTATCATGCAGTTTCCGTTGGTGATGGGGCAGCGTGATTGATATCTTAAATATTGCCCAGTAAAATAGACCTTTTCACTTTCGCAATACATCTTCTGGCAGTCAAACTGCGAGCAATTCACTAGGTCGGTAAATGAGCTGATAGTTAGCTGCCCAATCGGATTAGAGTAAACTAACTGGTCCGAGACTTGGTGCTGGATGAACAGCATAACAAGGTTGGTGATGGACAATCCGAATGAAATTCTTAGGAAAGTAGAGGAAACGGAGTACGATACGTATATAAACAAAGAAGGTAACTTTCGGATCCCAAATAAATATCTTAGGAATTACTAGAGTATTTTCGAGCTCAAGTTTGAGACCAGGAGAAAATGGATGTATAAAAATCAAAAACGAAATTCAGTTCAATTTATATAATTATATACCAGTGATTGCAACTATCAAATACATTGTGGATTAATGACTATAGATTATTACCTACTCACATTGAATAAAATTAACGGTTAATTTTCGTACTTCTTAATTATTTTACAACTGTTCATCTATTATAGACCTTCCCATTCTTTACTGTTTGCTTACGCTTATTTCATAGTCTAGCCCTGATATTTGAAGAAAATAAAATAAAATAGAAATATATACTTAATTAATTTAAAATTTAATTAACTTACAACTATTCATCTGTTATGGACCTTCCCAGTCTTTACAGTTTCCTTACGCTTATTTCATAAACTAGCCCCGATATCTTGGCTCCCTTATGCTGTTTTACCGTACTATTCTCTTGTATGAATAATATTATGCTATTATAAGAAAGTATTCATTTTAGTCAAATTAATTATTAATTACTGTCCTTCGAATTTTATTTTATGTACTACCGGTAGTAACTATTCGAAAAAAAAAATCACGACAACTTGAACTTTTATTATAATAAAAGGGTTGAAAAATGTACAGCCACTGAATCATCCTTCCCAACATTTTTTCTTTTTCTTTCTTTTAAAAAAAGAATTATTTTGCAAAAAAAGATAAGATTCATCTTATGTAACATCATATACGACATCAAAGTTGGTTTTCTGTGCGATTTTATTATTTTTTAAACTGCAAGGACATTTCGAATAAAATATTTGAAGTGCAATGACCACATTATTGGCAGAATTAAGTAGAGATTTGAATGCATAAATATTATGGTAGAAAGACAATCATCAAGGTATTCTCGTTCACTTGCAAATGAAAAACTTTCCTTCTAATAACCAGACAAATTTTATTAGGAAACAATTTCTCATATGAGAAAAATGGAAAAAAAAATTGTTTTTCGATTTTATCAAAATTGAATTAATTTCTTTTAAATAGCATATTTTCTTGATTTTTTTTCGTACGGTTTGTACTATTTACACATCATTTATATAATTATGTTTTAAAGTATGTTATTTGGTCATTACACATAATTACAAATATTAGTCATTTACACATATTTAACATTAACACACATTACACATCAAACTTCCAACCATCACGGCACGCTTCCGACCCACACGGACATTCTTTGAGTAAGAAGCGGCAATCGTCGCAGAAGAGAAGATTTCGGCAGCGAAATCGGGAAGAGATAATATCCTGGTAGCAGACTTGACAGAAAATTGAATCGACGCCTAATGTCACATAAGCCCAGATGGATAGCACGATGTTGGGTGCGAAGCGATGGTACCATCTTCGAGGTAGAAAGGCGGATAGAATGAGGTCGTTCTGTTCTCGTTTCGCAGTCGGCTCGTCCATTTCTTCTTGAGCTAATGCTACCACGACATTCTTCCGCTTTTGTCTTTCAACTAGAATCTCTTCAAGAACATAGATGGTTCTTTTCTCTCCTTGCTCTCTCATCAAGAAGTCGCAGATCCGGCACATGATGTAGTCCGATTTGGTTTGATAAATTCCGATCGCAAAGTAGAAGATTGCCAACGAGAACAACTTCACCCAGGTCCTCCAGTCAACTGGGATAAAGATAGAGTCGCACACGGAGCTATCGGCAATCTCGCAGACTTTGCTATGAAGACTGAATCCTCCTAGAACTGATCGCATTACGCTGGCGAAGAAGCCTTCTCCTTGCACGTTGAATGTGAATTTTGCTTCGCCGTAGTTCGGTGTATAAAATTGAATCTTTGCAAGCTCGTCGTGGATCCATTGGGCCGCTCTTTCGACCAGGAAGCAGACAGTAACGTTCATCAGTAGTTTCATAGACGTCGCGAACCTTGTAGGTTTCTTCATGAAGATCATGACGTAGTCGAAGATACATCGAGTAAAGTTCGCATAGTACTTGTGCGCTTCCCGACGAGATATTTGGATCGGCCAGCGTTCGACGATGTATCCGTTCAAGTAGTTGTTGGCAAATCCTGGGTTTCGATGGTACTTGACGAGGAACACAACAGCCCAAACCATGGCAGTAAACAGTAGAGCTAGTGCCAGTGCCGCTCCTCCAGAGCTGATGATGATCCTCAACCACCAGGTCCATTTCTTTGTGAACAGATCAAAGCCGGCCGTCATCTCCATGATCTCACCATTGACTTTAGGCTGAACTGGATTAATAATGATTTCTTCTTTCAGTTTAGTCAGGGCATCGTTTAATTGTTTATACGCGAATCCTAAAGCTGACTGATTCGACTGACAATGTTCTTTTAATTTCTGTTCTGCTAGTTTACTATCTGGACAAACAGCAGTCGCAGCCGTATTGCAATAAAACAAGCTTGGAAGCCATAGAAGCCAGCTAGCTTGTGTGGACATTGTTCTGCATTCGTCTCTGACGTAGTACCAGCATTCGTTATACCACATTTCTGCATTGTTTTTGCAGACTTTTGTAGTCAAGTTCGTTAAGTGCCCGTCCAAATTCTCAAGCCAGTTCTTTTCTACTGGAATTGGCTGTTTCAATGTCGTAAATATTTCTGCAGTTAGATTCTGAGCCTCCATCCGTATGTCTTCAACCATGTGTTCGTTCTTCTGACCTATGCCAAATATTTTCTGGAACATCCGGACGAACGGCAGCAGAAACACCTTAACCAGCATTAGTTTTTCATTAATCAACAGGGCCGTCAGACAAAGCATGTGGACTAGGATTCCTCCGCAGTTGATTATGAGGCTTGGGATCGGTCCAAAGTACAGTTGCGTATTGAAGACTATCGAGGTAATGAATCCGAATAGAGGCACAACGAGCTCTATCCCGGTCAGTAAAGCAAATCCAGGAAGACCGGTCTTTGGGTACCAAGGACTCAAACCGAAGAGGCCAAATAGGACGAAGAAGAGCATCATGAAAACGTTCTGCTTTTTCAGGTAGTGTCCGAAATAGATGTGCACAGTGAAGAAGACTGCGGGAAGAATGAGTCCCATCAAGATGTTGAGAATGATATTCCATACCATTTTTCCCGGTCTGTTGACGTGGGTTAAGAGTCCGTGAAGGAACAAGGCAAGACTGCAGAAAAATGCGCTGACTCCGTACCACGGCCAATTCCATCCGTGCATTATTACACTGGCTCTGGTTACATCATCTAGGGCACGTTTCACGAACACTCCGAAGTCGTTTACTTTCTTTTGCACTTCTCCGATGAACCAGTGCATTGCTGTGATGCTCCTGTCCCATACTGTTGGCTTCCTTATGAGCGGCTCATCGTTGGAAGTATCTTCGCATTTTTCATCGAAGAGATGCTCTCTCGCGACTTTGAAGAATTCTTCTGTGGTGGTGTGTGGAAGAGCGGAGTTGTTGCATAGATGAATTGGTTCACCCACTTTTGTGTGGTTGTAGTCATATATGTCGCAAACTGTCAAGACGTGTTCGGCATTGAACGAGAAATTTGCGGCTTGGGTCTTATCTGTGATGAGAAGAAGAATAAGAAGGCTGATAGCTGATAGAACCTTATTCATCGTGTAGGCTAGGTGTGATCTTAAGTTACATAGCTTACTGGCATATATAGGTAATAGTGATTGGAAGTCAATTTGCAACCAAATTATACAACAAAATTAAAGTAAATTTATGTGAAAGAAATATGTGAAATTGATCTATATTAACATTTATGAAATAGAACCATATTGGTAATGCGTATTTTATCTTCCAACAATATTATTTCAATAAATTTTGTTTGATTATTTGAAAAAAAATGTATGTAGTTTTTAAGATGACCGTTAGGTGTCAGCATGTTCTGATGACGAAGTCTGCAGTCTGCACTTCTGCAGAGAGAAATCGCTACGGGCATTCTGAAGATAAATGTTTAGCAGTTTCATCTATTTTTCCAAATTTCCTGCCTTTTGTATCACTTTCACTACTATTTATTAGTTCAAATGTGTGGAATCCTACGTCCACAGTTCATCAATTTTCTTTGAAATAAGATCTAGACCATAATATAACCTGGAAAAAGCACTTGTCCATAACATCATCAAACATGGATCCAGACTTGAGTCCAGAACATACAGAAAAACTGGTTCAGTTCCAGGTATATTGCATCATCACTCCACCTCAAATAACCCTCATTTAATTCCTCTTTAAATATTTTCCAGGAACTATCAGGAATAGAAGATTTAGATAGATGTAAACAGCTTCTTCAGAGGCACAACTGGGATGTTGAAACCGCCATCCATGATCATCTGGGCTTGGACCCACACGAGAGGAACCCTCCGGCTGTGAACAACTTGCCACTGTTCCGGAATGTGCTGAACAGCAGAGCCCCCGGCCTAGTCAATGGAGCCCAGCAGCAGCCCAGGAACAACTTAAGGAGGCCATCATCTGCTAATAATGATGTCATGTCCTTCTTCTTCAATCCCTTTGGAGGCTGGCCTCTCACCGAGCAGAGGCCCAGTGGATTCACAGGCTGGGTCCTCTTCCTCACAAGCCTACCCATCAGAGTTGTGATTGCCACTTTCTACCAAATCACCAATTTTGTCTTCAGATTATTGAGGCCCATTCATCGCCCTGGTAACTAATTCAATTAAAATTCCAATTCTAGCATTTTCTAATCTTTTTTAAAAGCTGTGACAGATCCAGCAGGAACTGTTGTATCATTCATTCAAGAGTATGAGAGGACTTATGGTGACCAGCACCCTCATTTCTATCCTGGAACATACAGCCAGGTGCTCAATGAAGCTAAAAAAGAGCTGAAATTTTTACTGGTTTACCTCCACTGCAAGGATCACCAACATACCGATCGTTTCTGCCGCCAGACTCTCTCCGATCCCCGTGTAATTCAATACGTCAATGAGAATTGCATCATGTGGGCGTGCAGTGTCGATACGACAGAGGGTTACCGAGTTTCTCAATCTCTTCGTGAAAATACTTACCCCTTTCTGGCTATCATCGTTCAAAGGGATTTCAAAATGACAGTCGTTGGAAGGTATTTAATTATTAATTTTTATTACATTTCTAATTATTCTAATTTTATTTTTAAATCGACAGAATTGAAGGGTTTGTGGAGCCGGAAGCTCTGGTCCGCCGCATTGGACTTGTAGTAACCGATAATGAAGCTTTCTTGGTTGTAGCCAGAGCGGATCGTGATGAACGAAGTTTCACGCAAGCTCTGAGACAAGAGCAGGACCAAGCTTATTTGGAATCGTTGAAAGCTGATCAAGAAAAGGAAGAGAAGAAGAGGAGAGATAAATTGCTGGAAGAGGAGCGCCTCAGAGAGATACGTGAGATGGAAGAAGAAGAGCAGCGTAAACAGGATGTAAGTTTTTAATAACTACTTTTAAAATATAAAATATTTATGCAACTTTCTTTTTTAGGAATTGAAACAACGCAAATTGGATGCCATTAATCACGTACCTCAAGAGCCTAGCCATGATTCAGATGGAATCTGTCGTATTCTAGTCCGTCTACCGAGCGGACAAAAGCTGGAGCGGCGTTTCCATCGAACTATTCACACTCTCAAAGTAATATCTCTCTTTTAAATTATTTAAATAAAAATTTACTTAACATTTTTTAAAATTTCTAGGATTTGTACTATTTCATCTTATCTCATCCGGATTCCCCTTATCAATTTGAAATGGCCACGTCTTTCCCGAAAAGGACGCTCCAATGGGATCCAAGTTCAGATATTCACCCAACTTTAGCTGAAGTCGGTTTGGGTGCATCTGAAGCCCTACTTGTCCTAGATTTAGATGCTTAGGATAATCAAATTTAGATGATTTATGAAATTTGCTGTATGACCCGGTCATATTGACATTACACTTTTTCGGTTGTTTTTCCCAACTGTTTTTCTATATAAATTTTTATTTTAGTTTTACCATTGGCCAAAAAGAATTTGAGCACATTTAAGACATGTACACAAAAAGCTGTATCCTCATTTACACATAATTTCTTTCTTTTATAAATGTCTTGAAGAAAAAGGAGAAGTTGAAACACGAAAAGAGGAGGAAGAAGAAACACTGGGGGTACAATGAAAGAAGGGGAAAAATTTCAATACGATACAAAAAATGAAGAGGGAAAAAAACATAAGGAATTACTATTATATAGAAAAAATGATAACTTTCCTTCAAGGGTGAAGAATTGGATTCACGCGGGATGGAAATTTGTAATTAACGAAAAAAAAAGAGGGAAGCTATTAGCTGTGTTACACAAAATAGGGAAAGACAAAAGAAAAAAAATTTCAAACAAAAAAAAATTGTGAGAGATTCTCGGATCAATTTACAACAGTTTTGGATTAAAGCCCCATAATGATTATGATGATCTTCCTAAAATAATATTTGGGAAATTCCCGTTTAAACGGACCACAATCTACCGTAGACTAGTGAAAAGATTCAGCACCGATCTCGTTTCCTGTAATTAAAAAATGAATTTATTAAAAATACATTTTAAATAAATTAATAAATTTCATACTTTTTGGGAACGGGTTTTATTGAATACACTCCAAAATCTGAGTGTTTCGTCCCCGGCACCCGTCACGATTGATTCACCATCAGGAGACATTGCCAGATAGAGTACACGATAAGAGTGGCCCGTCAGTTGGGCAACTTGCGACAGACTTGGATATTTCCAAATTAGGATCTGATTCTGACTGTACCCGTGAGTGCTCACCTAAAACATACAAACAAAAGTTAATATAAAAATATAAAATTATTACACAATAGGAATGCATAAATTACCAATTCTGACGAGTGCTTTGACCACGCAAGGTTGCATACTTGCGAGCCGGTGTCGACATATTGCATCGGTTGCCCGGTTAGTGTATTCCAAAAGCGGATGCAACGATCCGCCGTTCCTCCGCCGCTCGCCAAAACGCCGTGATGGTGCGGTGACCAAGCGATAGCTATGAAAATTCATAAATGTTACATCATCTAAATTTTAAAATGTAAATAGTTCAACTACCTTTAACGGCTGCCAAGTGTTCCGTAAAAGTTTGAAGGGGCGCTACAGAGTGGAGACCCCAGACGAAGAGTTTGTTGTCATTTCCACCTGATGCGAGGAGCTGGTTATCTGGTGACCATTTGAGCCCGCACACTTCCTGCCGGTGTCCCGAAAGGCGCCGTTGTGGAATGGATGGTGGTGTGCGGATATCTCTCTGAAGAATGAGACGATCTCGGCTACCGGATGCTAATAGATCACCGTTCCAGGCTAGAGCTCCAACTCGAGCAGAATGGCCTTCTAAAGTGTGGATCCTTTTACTCGTCGTTACGTCCCAGACCTGAACGGTACCTCGGTGAGTTCCCACCGACACCAAGTGGCCCCTTTCAGCCCAAGCTACGGATGTTACGCTGTCTCCTTCTGGTGCCAGGTCGCACAGTCTTGTTACCTGTAAATAGAAACGTGAAAAATTCAAGTTAAAAACAGAACTTGATGAGAAAATTAGAGAGGAAAGTTTACCTGACTAGTTGCAGCTGCCCATAGATAGACGCAGGCTCCGAGGCCGACGCTGAGGACGTTCTGCGACGACCAGTCCACAAGATTTAGGTAGAAATCATCCTGCAACTCGGGGGCATCCAACACTTTGAAAGGCACTTTAGCTATTTTTCTGGCCGCTTTACGCGGCGATTGCAACAATTTTTGACTGGCCGGACTCAACGGCGATAAGGAGTAGGGTTGACTAACCCTATTTTCGGGTTTCAACGGGCTTTCGTACTGTAAATATTTCAAAATTATGTTAATAATTACAAATAAAATATTTTAAATTATAAATTACATTAAAAACTCTTCGCTTCTTGTTTAATAATTCACGAGGATCTTCTATTCCACTATTTAGAACTTCGTTCTCAAGAATTGAACGAAAGAGGCTTCGATCCCTGCCGGCAGCATCACCGACCGTTGCTCCAGCTATATTTCCGGCTTGGGCACCTCCACCTGTTCCATTTGGTCCAGCCTCTCCCGGACCGGCACCTGATGCCCGGGCGTTGTTCCTCAGGCTCCCGGAAGAGGCTGGTCCTTGATCTTCTTTCATATGGAATGCCACCTGCCAACTATTTCCGGCACGAGTGGGAATTAACCGATCTCCCATCGTATTCCTTGTTGGTATTACCCGATTCTTCGTAGGCTATAAAATATAATAAAATTTAGTTTAAATTATTTTAGAATATTTATAAAAATGAATATACCGATGTGATGATGCTTGCAGGAGCTTCACTTGCTGCTCCTGTTATCTCCATGGTCCTCCTGAGGCGTCGATCGTAGCTGGAATCCAACATCCTGGCTTCTGGTCTGGATTTTCTGAAAATAGAAGAAAAAAGAGTTGAATTACTAAAATTAAAATAGAAACACGATCAGCACAACGGTCGAAAATTTGAAAAATCACGGGTCAATAACACCTTGCAACTGGAGAGACTTGTTTTTCAGCTTATAATGATATTCAAATGAGGATATAAAATCTCAAAGTGACCTTCAGATATTTTTAAAATATTTTACAAAATTAGAAACGGTTAGCAGGTGTTATCGCACGTGCCTTATTGGGGGTGACCCTTTGTCATTCACGGAACAATAGGGCCACTTTTTTTCGATACTTTTCACCCCCCATAACAGCCAAGAACGGATAGGTCTTCCGTTATTCTAATTACTTTCTTCCACCCCAGGACAAGTGCATCCTGTTTTTCCCCTCTAAAGGATGTCACATATACTTATTATTGACTATATTACATGAAAATTGAAAAATAAATAAAAGTGCACTAGAGGGAGCTGTGGTACGAAATGAGTGAAAAGTGGGCCTCTATGAAGTATCACCAAAACTTTACTAAAAAGTGAATTTTGAGAATGTAAATCAGAATGATAACTTGGATAACTTAGTTAGTGATGTAATTTAAAAGTTTTGAAGGAGGGAAAAGTGATTTATCTCACCTTCTGGACTGCAAGTCCCCGGAATGCTGAATCGTGGATGGAAAAAAT
Source organism: Chydorus sphaericus (assembly GCA_030141595.1). NCBI lineage: Eukaryota > Metazoa > Arthropoda > Branchiopoda > Diplostraca > Chydoridae > Chydorus > Chydorus sphaericus. Next base: position 6,486,138 of record CM057934.1, on the reverse strand, counting down.
TGATATTTTTAAAGGTTCCTGATTGTTGAAGATAAAATAACGTCCGTTGCACTGTAGTAGGCCCCGAACTGTGGGAAAAACAATTAAAATTCGTTAATTAACAGGAAATATCTTATCAACGTCTTGCATCCACCCCTTTGGGCAGATATGTGGGACAGTCAAAACACTGATTTTTAATACAGATTTTCAGTAAATTCTTGGCTTAAAGTAGAATAAAAACTAGTGAACGGTGAATAGGGAATGTTTAGGATAGTAGAAAAATGTTTACCTTGCTAAAAATGCATAATTATAGTAGACATGTTACATACACAAAAAGTTCCCAACGAGAGAGGAAAAACACTGTACACACACTGACACACACACACACAACGGCTGGCCGTGAGCTGTGGGGACTGAGGAAGAATAAAGAGTCTCCCTCTCTCAACGGTTAAATTTCGGGCCAGACCCCCGCAGCTATGCCAGACGCAACGTTGCCAGATGGCGTTGCTAGCCAAGCCCATTCAAAAATAATATTTTTTTCTTTCTCTCATTTTTCAAAAATATTTCTAAATTTCATGATTTTGAATTGATCAATTTTTTAAATACTATTTCGAAATTATATAATGAAATTTGATTTCAGTTTCTAAATAATTTTTAAACAAGAAAATCTTTTTCAAAGTGATTTTTACCTGCCTAGTTTAAGTTAAATACCGTTTTGAGAATTTAAAATGAGGAGGAGGGATTATTTAGAGCTGGAAATATTCAGCTGGTCATGTACGTATCGCCACTGCAAAGTGCTACTGAGATGAAACCAGGAAAGTAGGGTGCCATTAAATACCTTTTCCCAATAATTTGAATGAGTGTAGTGTCAAAAGATAAGTGAGTTTACCCGCTGGCCACTGCTCGGAACGTGTCCAAACGTGAATCCCGGACTTTCACATTTCGTGATTCACGCCGGAACGCGTGATTTTTCTTTTATATGTACATTGAACCCACCCTCTATATTTTTAAATTTTAATAGATTGTACATGTTAAGAGGAATTGGAGAAAAATTGTAAATTGATATTTATGTAATTTTTAAAAGATTTTTAGAAAATAAATAAGGGCGGTGAGTAATTGCAAGGGGGCGCAAATTTTAATGTTGAAGCGACAAACAATAACATAAGAAAAAGATAAGATATAAATTAGTCATACTTCTCATCCATTCTAAATGAATAATAATGCAACAGAAGTTATTTGTTACAGGATAATAATGTGATGACAGTGACGTCACCTTTTAGCGACGATGGTGAAGAAAAACCTTGAATAATTACCCTACATAATATGATATGGAAGAGTGTTAGGAATTTTTATAGTCACAATAGTTTACTGGCCACAAACCAAGGAGATCTCTTATGGATGTTGTTATCTCTTCTTGGTTATTGGGGCCTGGCTATAATAAAGCAAATAATAATATTGCAAGTTATACCGAGATTAAGTACATGCCAATTTCATGAGAAACTGAAAATATTAATAGAATTTAGTGCAGCAAAATTCTCAATCATTATTCTGTCTTGTAATAATAACTGCTGTTTAAAAATTAAACTTTAAAGTCTATCAGAAATCTTTATTTCAAAGTAGCTCTATTAGATGGAAGTTGACATGAATGTATACACAGCTTTTCTATCTGTTGTGTGCATGCTAACAAAATCGTAGAATTTTACAGCAACAAACGACATTTTTCGAAATTATTTTGAAAGAGAAAAATACAACTCATTTTAACCACAGCATAGAATATTTACTCTGCAGATAAAAACATTCCTAAATTCCAATTCAAATTTACGTTTGATATATTATTAAATTGAAATAGACGAGGACCTGCTTTGTACATATTTATTTGCTCATGTTACGGCGACGGCATAATAGCGGCTCCTGGAAGAGATGTTTAGGGCGTCCAGTGGAAAGTTTACTCGCATCGTACAATTCTATTTGAAGAAGAGATGCCGAAAAACAGTTTTTCTTCTAACTCGTTATAATTAGATCTAACGCATTGGATGTATAAACTATTGAATCCAGTATTTTGGTTTTCGGAGTAGTTCAAATGATTTCTTGATTTTTAGTTAATATTATATATCTTATCAATGCCGTAACCTATAGGGCTGATGATTGTCGCCAATATGTAAAGTGTACGTAGAACATTGCATTATAGCCTTTTCTCTACCCGCTTAGCAGGCCGTGCTTAGATTATTACATTCAGCAGCTACATCGAATGTATTTCATCGATGTAGTCGACGAATGATTCCACCTGGTACAAAGTCTGAACGGTTTAACCGCTGTATATGTGTATGAGACGTTTAATCGTTTAATTAAGAGGGTGGTTTACTGAAAGTAAACCGTTCCAAAAATAGAGTCATAGACTCATCAGTTGCTCCCCTCCACGGAAATCTTTAGTAAAAGGCGAAAGATTTATCCGAGGGTTGAAGGGGAGCCAGAGTTAATGATAGATGGGAAAGTCCCCTCTATATATAGCGAAGGTCCTTTATAACCACTGCAAGTGTTTCACTTTTCTGTTTTTAAATTTTATTTCGCACGTTTTAGAAGATAATTTGTTTAAACTAACACCATAAGAAAGGAAAATTTAACAATTGTATAGTTCATTTTCTAAAATTTAATTTATGAGTAAAGTAACGGTGAGAAAATTCGTATGAAAGAAATATTTTTTAAACTTTCATCCACCCTATTCGTTATGAGAAAGAGGGGAGCCGACCAGGTACTCACCGCACTCGACTACCTGTACACTGGTATGACGTAAAAGAGATACCTAAATCTATCTTGTTCTTTCTCTCTCATAAGTTGAAGAAATACAGTTTAATGATGGAAATAAGTCAATAACCAAACGCTTGGTTATATTCTGAATTCACAATCAATTTAAATACACTGCGTACTCGCACTAGTCCGTAATTAAAATGAGTAGTTACGCACAAGGAATACCAACACAAATAAGGAAACAGTATCGAGGTTCAACATAAATTGATAGTTAAAAACTGATTTCAGGTGCTATCGACGTAACGTAGTAAGGCCGCAATTTGATCACTTTGACGTCGCAGCTCTTCTGAAAGAAAAAGTCAAGTAACATAATTTATTGAATAATTAAGAGCAAAGATGTTGTATACCTGCTGCTAGTTTCAGGTTCTTTTCTTCCAGTTCTTCATTCAGCTTTTCAAGCTCTTCATTCTCTTCTTGAAGCTCTCGATTTTGTAGTGTAATTTCTTCCATTTTTTGACGATTTTCAAATGCTTCAACAATTTCTCGTAGATCTTTTTCCAATTTCTCCAACGCTTGACGAGATTTCCGGTTGCGAATACCTTGGGCTCGACCATTTATCCCCATTTCTGCCAATTTGCGCAACATTTCTTTAACAGCAGCAAGAGTCTGTTCACGATTACGATAAACCAGTGCTGCTTCTCGCTCTCTTTCTTGACGAATATCGAGTGGCAATTTATTGATTTCCTTCGCCGTCAAGATTCGTGAAAGGTCGGGATACTTCACTAATGCTTTTCCCTCTTCGGTCATTCTTAAAAGTCGTTTATTACGTCCGATGGAATTCGTCTCTCCTTTACATCGGGAAAAAAATAAACAAAAATATTAGGGTCAAAATAAATTATGAACATGAAAGATAATGCTAGTGCTTATAAATTATGAAATTAGTTAATAAATCAACTTTAATAGCCCCATACATTTCTGCAGCTAAAACTAACCCTGTCCCACAAAACTACTCTCCCTCCGGTACAAAATTTATAGTCCACTACAGCAGCCCTAATTAAGCTGCTGAAGAGGGATGAAACAAAACATAGGCTATCATTCTATCTATTAACCAAAATATAAGAGGAATTAAGCAGTTATAAACACTAAAATAAAGATAATCAAATGTTTACCAAGAAAATGTTATAAAATAAATCAAGATGAAAAGAGGCCCCTTTAAATATGACTTCAGAATGCTTCAATGACAATAAGGTGATGAATATTAATTAGTTGTAAAAACTGTGAAATCCCTCTTAGCTAATATGTACGTACTCATTTAAGGAGAAAAATGTCTAATGTGAAATCAACTCATAAAAACATCGATGGACATTACAATAACAAACTATGTAGTGACAAACAAGTGGTTCAACACGTGCATCGCAGAAGCAAATTCACTTGTTTATTTTTTTTGAGTAGCTAAATAGCATGATGCCAGATCGCTAACAAGAACCCCCTACGTAAAAAAAATCAGCTGTGCTCGTATCATATTACTTTACTTGAATAAATTGCAGTTAACTTTAATTGAATTAAACTTGAAAATTGAAATGCGTAATTAAATAAAAAAATACACAAAACAGTGCTGAAAAGATAATTTATTCATCGACGAAAAAAGAAGGAATGATTTAAGATCTAACACGGAAATCTATCCGGTTACATAATAAATACAACATATGATAGAAAAAAAAAATATTATAAAAAATAATTAAGAATCGGCTGGTTTTGTTTGAGAGGCGCTTTCGTGCACAGCCTTGCGAATTTCAAAACCGATAGCCCTGGCAAGTGGAGGAGGCACAGCATTGCCCACCTGAAGAAAAGAATGCATAATTAGTCTATGTAAATTATTATTATAAAAATAATTAGGTAACTTACTTGACGGTGCTTGTCGGTAATGTTTCCATAGAACCGATAAGAATCCGGGAATCCCTGAGATCGGGCGCATTCACGCACACTCACGACACGATGCTGCTCCGGATGCAACACTCGACCCTTCAAAATAAATTAAATTTATGATTAAATATATATTTAAAAGCTTGAATAATTAATATACCTGTTTGCCCATCGGTTCGGGATTCGTGATAGTAGTAGAGAAGAATCCGTCCCATTCAAGACGGCCATAGAGTCCAGCCCAGTTGTTATGCCGGTTGCCCGTATGCGGGAGGCACCAAGGGACGAGCGTGTTGTGCTGCCTGTCACTAGGCTCGCAAGGACGGCCTTCAGCGCAGGAGCACACACCTCGCATAGCGCCGGTGGATGAGTGCCCGTTCCGATCCTCGTGAGTGTACCGCAGCTTGACCGTATCCGTTCCGTCCTTGAGCCGCACGATAGTGTTAGGCAGATCACGCCAATCTGATCCAGGCTTGGATGGAATGAAAGCGATCCTTGCCTAAGAAATAAAAGATTATTAATTTGTTAAAAAAGGGAACAAGAAGTAATTTTTAAATAAGTTACTTCGACTAGAGGAGCCATAGGTTTGCAGATATGATCTCGTAGGACGGGAGCAACAGCTTGTTCGTCATTCGACCAAAAGCCGCGCATTTCTTTCTGGAAATGGGATTGAGGATCACCACCGTAGCTGATCTCTTCATCTTTAGCTCCGTTAGGGATCTCTGGTAAATCCGACATGGCATCACGAACTGTAACCGTCCGATAAGGAGCGGATGAGAGCCAGCGACAGTTGGAATGGAATTTCTCATTCCCGACGACCACTGAGAGTTGACATCCGCGCCGGCTGAAAACGTGAGTCGGTTCCGGGAAACTCGGAAGCTTTTCACCGGGAGCTGCAGCAATAATGAAAGCACGACGACGTGTTTGAGACACTCCGTAGTTACCAGCCTGTAGTTAGAGTAGTTATTAGTTAAAAAATATATAAAATGAAGAGGGTATAAGTCAAGTTACCTGGAGGACTCCGAAGGTACACTGGTAACCCATCCGGACGAGACAGCGCATCGTAAGTTTAAGAACCATATTACGCTTAAAAGAGACGAAATTGCGGACATTCTCCAAGATAAAGAAGCGGGGACGGTAGAAATCGCAATAGCTCAGATAGGAGACGATGAGCGAGTTGCGGAATGCGGAATACTGACGCGAATTGAAGCGGTTCATACCGCTGAAGCCTTGGCAAGGTGGCCCACCGACTAGTAATTCCACCTGTAAATATAATAACTTTAAATCAATTGGGTTCTTTAATAAAATAATTAGTAGTTGATACCTGATCTTTAGGAGGAAGAGTTTGTCCAGTAGGCCCTTCCTTGAATCCATCGATAGCCAATTTAAGGATAGTGTTGCAGTCATCGGTGAAAACCGTTGCATCCGGGTTGTTGAGCCGGAAAGCCTGGGCTGCAGTGGGCTCGCACTCAATGGCCCACATAGTTTTGGCGATACCGGACTGGTGCAAACCTTCCGACAGTCCACCACATCCGGCGAAAATGTCCAGGGTCCGTAACGGCTCAACAAAAGGCCAAGCTGGATGTGCCTATTCAAATAAATAATGAATAAGAAATAATCTACTAAAATAGATTGATTTAGCTTACTAGGGCCGGCTGCTGGGCAGCTTTAGAGCTCTTGTTGGCTCCCCCCTTTCCTTTACCGGATTTACTTGATAGAGCGGCTCCAATACGTTCAGCAGCATCCGGGAGAGGCACAAAGGACTCTTCCGGTTTCTCAGATGATGGGACATACATCTTGTCAAAGTAGAAGCGGTTGGGTCCGACTTTAACGAACTCACGGACGGGCATATCCAGTGCGGAGCTGCAGACTAGGACGCACTTATCCACCACTTTAGCAAGAGGGATGTGGCGCTCGTCTTGCGACCAGTATACGTAATTCCAGTCACTCCTGAAGGCTCCTTCTTTGCCCAGATGAGTATCACTGGGACGATACAGCCGGACCAAAGTGAGCTGCACTTCTTGAGGCGACAGTTTCTTATCTAAAAGAATCAAAACATGATTAATTTCAATATTTAAAAAATAAAATTCACAGGTAAACTTACGCATGATTCCTTTGTAAGCAATATTGACGACGTATCCGATGCAGAATGGATCGGGAGTGTCGTTGTTGGAACCCTTAATCAAGTCCGTTTTGCGGTACTTTTCAGGGTACGTGTCCTCGTCGTAATCCGGATTTTCGGGATTCTCTTGGACGGTATCTGGATCCAGCTTCTCCTTCTTGACGATCTGTCCATCCGGTCCGCGGATGACGTACGAATCCGGCTCCAAATAGAGAGCATCACCAGGTTTGATGGTCATTCCGTGCCAGGTAACGGTCTTGTAGCTGCTACCGTCATCTGTTTTCTCCCCAAGTTGAGGATACTCACGCTGACGGATCTCTTCCAAGCGGTCACAACAGCCGCAGCCGCGGATATTGTTAACCACATTCGGATCGACAGGTGGATTCTCAAATCGACCGGTTCCTCCCTATAAAAATAACATTTAGTTTTAATTTTTTGGTATATTTTAAAAAGAGGGAAACTTACTCGGTATAAGTAGCGATACCAATAAGGCGCATCTCCATCAGCTTCTGGATGAACGACGGCCTCTTCTGATCCGCCTTGTTCTTTCCATTTAACGGGATCAGGGAGGCGCTTCTCGACCCGGATGACTTGGACGACGGCAGAGAGGAGGACGTCTTCACAGTCGTCGCCGACAATCAGCTCTTTGGGATCGTCACAGGTCTCTCCGAGGACAGTCTCAGTGGGACGAGCAAACCAGCGGGCGTGGAAGAGCTGCTCTCCGGTTTTTCCGTCTTCAAAAAGTGCCACTACTTCGGCAATATAGGTGGGCTTATTGGGCTCATTGGCTTCGATGGTAACATGCCCTCCCATAGCAACTTTCTTTCCGTTGACGACAACGGAAGAGTAAAAAGTTAAACCGTCCACCACCTAAAATAAAAACCAATAGTTAGTTTAAAGTGATTATCTAAAATTTAAAAGAATAATACCTTTAAGACAGGACTGTCCCATTCAATTACATCCGTCACCTTCTTAACCTTCTTGATGGGTTTGTTCTCATGGTCCAGTGAGACTACTTCGATGGGCTCCGGCTCACCGAGGATGTTATCTATATCTTCGTCATCTTCGGCCATTTGAACAGCCATGTTGGGGCACTTGCGATGAACGCAAGACTGCTTGCTCCGGCCGGAACCGCCGAACTTGACCATGTCCCGACAGGCGTTGCATTTGCCGCAATCGGTTTGCTGACAGGCCTCGCATACACCGCACTTGGTGCGACGAGGAGCGGAACTTGGCCCAAACTTTTCATCACCGTCCAGTTGATCTTGGAAAAACGACTCTATGAAAATAAAAAGAAAGATGAGTTTATATTTAAAATTTTAAGTAAAAAATTAATTAATTAGATATTTACTTACCAAAAACGTTGCGGACCAGTGGAGTAGTTGTAGCTTTCGTCCAAGTAGCTTTCTTGGGTTTAGCTGGGCGCCTTTCCGTCTTTCTCGTTGCTCTCTTCTTGCCCAATGTAGTGCCGGAGAGCTGGATCAAAGTCCTCATGCAGGGACTGAGAATGAGCTGAGGCTCGTCCTCGTTACCACCTTGATCAAAGTGGTACACTCGGTCGCAAATAAATTGAGCCCAGCGGAAGAGGGAATCTTCAGTAACAGCAGTACCGTCCGGCATCGGACGGGCTTGAAGTTGGGAGAGTAAGTCCTCGTACTCGGCCGTATCGTCCTCGATTAACAGCTCGATTACTGTTTTGCTGAGATGCATTTTCTCCTCCATCTCTTTGTAAAGCGGAGCGTAATCTTCCGTTGGAGCCATTAGGTAGTAATCAGCATAAGAAGTTGCGATACCTAGAAAATAAAGAGTATAATAATAATAAAATAGTTTTTTAAAAGTTTGATAAAATAAAACTTACAGAGCATGGCTTTCTGTCCGCCATCAAAGCCGCTGATGAACCATTCGTTGATGGGACCGATCTCTTTGGTAGCGATGCCTCCTTCAATGTCCACCGAGTCGTTCCAGATCGCCTTGACGTATCCCGATGCGTAGAGGAAGTGGTTCGCTTCGATAGCACCACCATCGACAGAGCAAAAGTGGCCACCCGGCTCGTCGTAGATGCAGAACTGGGTGAGTCGTAAGATCGGCCGGTGATCCCACTCGCTTCCAACAGGGCCGTCATCGTCCCCCTCTGTAGGCACTACCTGAGCAGTTAAAGACGGGTCTGTGAGGGCGATGAGCTCCTCAACGGCATCAGCTGGTGGACCGGCAAAGAACCGCAAATTTGGGTCATCTAGCCTAGCCCGGCACACCTAAAATGCAATTTTTAAATTTATTAATTTTATTTTAAGAATAAAAAAAGATGTGTAAAAGGTTGAAGAGACAATACGAAACATTATAAAGGGTATGAAATCCTAAAGATATGAATTAAAATGTTTCGCATTTTAGTTATTTATTTATAACTAAAACCGAAAAAAAAATCTCTGAAGGCTAACAACAGGACAATTTCATCACTAAGTTTCTCTCTCTGAAATGCTCTTGAAAAGTAAGGTTTAAAAAAAAAAGAGAAAGAAATACATTCATGATTATTTGGCAGACAAATTATCTCTGCGAATAACTACCTTAAAGGTGAGGTCACAATTTTCCCAACTAGGAAAGTAATATGTGACCGAGTGAACATAAATTATGCCCCCTGCGAATTGTAAGCCTAAACTCTACGCCCATGGGAGAGAACACTATACCTATGTCCCCTCGTTTACCTTGAACTGCTCGTCGACACAATGCATTGGGGATTTAAAAAAAAGCTTCCTACAAGGTCTTTTTGCATTCCCCTTGATTCCAAGAAGGGATAAAAGGAAGAGAGGAGCTCTTCAGAATTTCAGTTGTTATTGGGAAAGGGTTGAATAAAGACGTTCCAGAGGTGGTCATTTGGGTCAATAACCTAGATGAACACTTTCAGAATACGGCTTTATTTGGCGCCAAACCAATAACAGCTCACAAAGTTTTGTAAAGACATAATAACGACTACCAATCGTCTAATTTTTAAAAGATTTAAACTAATTTAAGTTAAGAGTTTAAGTCGTTATTGGGAAAGTGTTGAATAAAGACGTTCTAGAGGAGGTCATTTCGGTCTAGAACCTGGATGAACACTTCTAGAATACGGCTTTATTTGGTGCCTCACCAATTACGACTCACAGTTAAGTTAAAACGTTACGAGAAACGACTGCGTTTTGCTAAACTAATTTTTTAAGAATTTCAAGTGGGTAAAAATTTACCTGGCAACGATTGGGATCATTCTTCCTCCTGATCCTCTTCTTTGGCTTGTAGATACCATTGTCCCTCACAACATTTTCATTCACCAACTTGTTTGTGGTCTTCCTCTTCTTCTTTGGGTTGCCTGATGGGCTGCTGGCTTCATCATCCTCCATCTCATTGTACCGAACCTTGACTCCCCGGGTGCCATAGATTCCTGGTTTTGCTTCATCGCTGGGATTCCCAGCAACTGGCTTGACTGTTGCATCTGCTGTAGGTAAAGCTTGAGGCTCTTCCTTGGCAACAGTTGGAATCACAGCACTGCTGCTGCTGCTGCTGCTGCTGCTACAGCCTGCTCCATCCCCCGATACAGGAGCCTCACCCTCTACTTTCATTTAAGCAATTAAAACCTGTAATAAATGGAAAGAATTAAGTAGATATGTACTGGGAGAAAACGTATCACGAAATGAAAGCTGATAAATATAACAGTAATATTGTGTAAGAGAAGTTTTGCATACCTGTTCCAGAAGTAATATGTTGGCCAGGCTAAAGAGACTTTTAAAAGATATTTTCCCTCTTTTAGACTTCTTTCCTTAAGGGAAACTTTTAATAAAATTGATGTACGATAAAAAAGAAACTTCATATAAGAAGAGATGGCGGGATAAAACTGATAAGATGAAAGAAAATCTCGTCTTATGCTGAACGGTGCAAGGAATCTCGTGTGATCTTGTCGATTGTCGTCTGTTTTCCCGCTAAAACAGAAACGACGTTGCCATATCGAGCTATCGTTTCAAATTTTTCAATTTGAATTTAGATTTATTGAGTCGATTATTCAATGAATTCTTTTCTTTCTCCGGAGGAGTTGAAAGTGAATATTAGTTTTTCAAAAGTACTTATGATTTTTTCACCTTTTGATATTAGTTTAAACTTGCGAGTTTAAATCCTCCTATTATGTTATGTGTTTTTGTCCGCCTTTTATATTGTGAAATGATGATTAAAACAAATTTATTTTTAGTATATAACCATCAAGGGAATACAAAAAAAGAAATAAAAGGGATGAGTTTTTGAACTTGGTTAAATCATGGAGTTTTATTGTGTAATTCGTGGTCGTCCCTCCATTATCCCTACAAATTGTGCTCTAGATTAAGGTAAACGCATAGATCTACTATGTTTTCTAGTGCGAATAAATGATTATTCATTTGTGTATACCTGGGTCATCACGATTCCCGAGGTAGGAAATAAGTGTTGCTTAAAAATATAGCTCGCCTTAATTTCCCATATTTTTATTATAACAGAACTCGAATGTTTCTGAGCCCCCAACTATAAGCGAAGAAATTATACGCACCATTGATGGTGAGCAAGTTCCCAGACTCTTTTCCAGTTTATGAATTGATGAATTCCTTGACCCTCAGGTTGCCCTTTTTTCTTTCCCCAGCAGCACATCTTGGTTTATTTAAAAATTACATATATTTAGTAAAGCAATGATTTATTTTTACCCGCTTTTATAGCTGACAATAACTCTGATCAGCCTTTTTCCTTCGTTCTAAAGAACCGAGATGCAAAATGAACCTTTGAGTTCCGCCGTTAATAGCTACTGAAACGGAGAACCCGCTTTTGGTATTATCTTATACCCTGGCACAAGATCTTCTTTTTCAATTCAGGGTTATAAAATTTAATATAAGAGGAGTAATATCAACTCGAGAGCGAACTTGAACAGCTTTCTAAAGGCTGTTTTCAAGAAAAATGTTCCGGAGCACGAAACAACCATTCACACAACGCGTATGGAAGATTTCACCTGTATTACAGTGAGCTTTTTATCTTCAAAAGCCCACGACTACTCTACCAAAAACCCCGACCACCCTACAACGACCCATAGCTTCAAAAAGCAACTCACACCCAAGTAACCAAAAAAGTAACCCACACGCAAGAGTGTTTGTAGTTTGTTTCTTTCGGACTCTGCAGATTTAGTACAATCCTCAGTGTTGTCTACCGTGAAGGACGAACTCTTTAACATTCGAGAGTTGAATTTATTCAATGCGGTCGACCGTTGGTCCAATAAGCGCCAGTACACTCAATTCAAAGGGAGCTACAAATCTACGGTACAATATTGTTCGCCATGACATCAGAAGAATTTTTTTAATCATCCCCGTCCTTTCAGGGATCCAAACCAAAAATGAATGGGCGGCAATCTACCAGAATTTAAATAATCCGGAAAGTAGGTCCATGCTAATCAATCTCTCTTCCAACGCAGAAAGCCAAAAAAGAGTAGAAGAGTGTTCCTCTTGAGTTTGGTTCAAACGAAAACCATTAAAGTCGCCATGCTAGGTAATTTAAATATTAAGTACGTCATCTGTTTCCTTTGACGTCTCACTCACAGTCAACAAAGACATCATGATTTCTGAAATCGTTATAACGAATATCCTAAATTCCATAATGTATCATGGAAGGATATACTACCGACATTTTCTACCAGAAAAGTAGAAGATTGGGATTATTACTACCTTCTCGACATTATTACCGTGTCTCGAAATGTGTGTAGAAAAAATGTGTATTGAACCACATTCAAACTTAAACCCTTTAAAGCCCCAACAACAAAACACAAAACGACTGCTACAACCAAAAGGACCACCACCAAAATTATAAAAAAGAAATCCCGAATTTTTTTACCCAACAAGACTGTTTTTTCCCCCTTAAAACCATATTTTCCTTAAGTAAATAATCTTTAAAACATGCATACATACATAATAACTTGGTCAATTTTATACGATTATGTGTCAGTCAAGGACCTACGTTTCTTGCCTCTCCTTCCCTCTCTGGTGCTCCTGCTACACGGTTCATAATAAAAAATCCAAAAAGAAATCCAATCAAAGCAAAGCGACTTAATTTTAAGCTCTCTTTTTTATTTATTTTGCAGATATCTTGTATCCGTTAATAAATCATACCTGCAGCCCTATAAAGGTACGTGTATTTGAACATATTTTTTTTCAATGTGAAATTTTCGGTTTTCCTAACTTTTCCATAATACTCTACTTTTCTTGTATTTTTTTTGGAATATTTGGACTTTTTTGACTGAGTATTCTTTCCTTCCATTTCCTTTTTCTGAGAGATTTTGCATGGCTAACTTATCTTTAAAACATGCATACACACATAATAACTCGGTCAATTTTATACGATTATGTGTCAGTAAGGACCTACGTTTCTTGCCCCTCCTTCCCTCCCGGGTGCTCCCGCTACACGGTTCAAACATTTTCCCTTCTATTATTCTGAATAATAGTATGTCAGTATTTGTAATAGTACTACTAATAAGATTTTACGGAGTGTAATTGAGTGAGTGTCATACTAACACAAGTGAAGGTAAAATGTGTTATAAATTGAGGTTTTAGCTGCCTCCAACTTGATTTTTCGCTTGCTTCTTTTAAACGCCAAAAAAAGCGGCCTGTTCTAGAGTCATCATTACACGAATTGCTTCACGTAATGATAATCCCAAGAACAGGCTTGCTTCCTTGGCGGAGTTCGACGAAGAACTGAGCTCTCTACAGCAGTCTTGCTTCTGAAACGTAACTTAATACAAAATGGCGTTCATTTCTGTTGCGTTTCATTGGTCAGATCGAGCAATCACGTGAAAGCCACGCATATGCAGCGTGTTCTGTTCGTGAGTTTCAGCTTACTGTATAAAAGACGTAGCCAGAAAAGGATCAAGAAAGCTAATATATTGCTATTTATATGAAGGATCATGTGTCCCTTTGTTAGTTCAAGCTCCAAGAAGAAAAGAAGAAAATTTTACCAGAAAATAGGAGAAGCGAGCCAAGCAGCTGCGCCGAATAGAAATAGGAAACCACCAATGCTTAAAAATACATTTAGAGTATAATTCTTGTTTTCTTCCAGATCGTCATTGTGGGATACGGCAACGCTTATGTATTATTACATCGAAAAAATGTACTTTATGATTTGATTTAATGCATTCTTAAAACAATTCTCTTCGTACTAGATAGGAATCTGTCTTGTATTATGAGTTATGAGTTTGGATCCCGCGCCTTTTTCGGTGTGTGCGCTCATAACAAAAGCTTTGAGTTTCTACCGCTAGGTCGCAGCTCTCTGCAGTCTCTTTAAAAAAATATATATCTTAAAGTTTAATTTTTTTAAATATTTTTCTTAAGAAAATTCTCTTCGTACTAAATAGGAATCTCTGTTTTGTATTATATAAGTTTGGATCCCGCGCCTTTTTCAGTATGTGCGCTCACTACAAGAGCTTTTAGTTTCTAATGCTAGATGGCAGCTCTCTGAAGTCTCTTAAAAAAATATAGCCGCACCTGAAGAATATCCTCACATTATTATGCGTAATTAGACGTGTGAAATAGAATATTTTAGGGCCTTTTATAAGAAAAATGCTTTGAAATTTCAGTTTAGAATTGTAATTCCCCTTAGAAAATTTTATGTTGATGACTTGATGTTCTTCTTGGAAACGATTCAATTCGTCTATCTTTGGAAGCCCATTAAAGTGGATTTCTTCTCCTTTTTTTATTTATTTTTTCACGCGATTGCAGACACATGTGGCGGGAGCTGATGGAAGAGAGTCTTTAGAGAAGATCACGACCTTCTCCCGCGGGATATAAAAAACATAAACTTGACCTCTCCTCCACCCATAATAAGCGATAACACTTTTTTCCGAAATATCAGCATATTTTAAATTTTGTATTTTTTTATCTCCATTCCTTTAAATAAGAAAACAAAAAATGTTGTTATTATGCATACAAATGAATATATAGCTGCTGTTCCACACACAAAAAAATGCAACTGAAATATTATATAATAAATCACGCGGGTTAATTTTTATGTATAATATTATTTAACCTATTAGTAGCTTATTTGTGCCGTTGAATTTTACTGGTTTTGACAAAGAAAAAGAAAAATGCTGTTTGCGCTATTAAAAAGGGTTGAAAAGAGTGAAATAGCCATTCAAATTAACTATTTGTCGGGAGTCTCTGTGTAAGTGTGCCGGTGTTGATCCATGCCAATATCTTCGCTATGATTATTCATCGTGGGCAGTAGAGGCGCTTCTTTCCTGAAAGACCGGTCAAACAACTTTGAGATGTACAGCGCCTGAATAAATAAATAAAAATAAATATATAATGACTCATGAAAAGATTTGTTATTAAAGAAATTACTGTGAGAGACGCGGCGATAGCGCCGATTAGGAACCCTGATAAGACGTCGGACCTATAAAAAAATATTTATTATTTTTAAATGCGCTATTTCTTCTCTCAAATGCAATTTATATGAAAGCAATGCTCATAAAAATCTCAAAAAATAAATAAAAATTATTTTAAAATGCGATAAATAATTTTTTTAAAATTATTTAATTAAGGAAGAGGTGTAAATACCAATGATGTTTGTAATCAGAGACTCGAGACAGTCCGCAATACCAGGTCAGCATAAGAACCGCAATTTGGTAAGTGGGTCGGATGAGACGAGATCCGCTCCAAGTCATCCGCCGCTGAAGGTAAAACACCAAGTAGAGCATCGTATACGCTGAGAAAGACGCATGTCCAGATGGGAATGACAGTCTGAAAGAGAGAAAAAACAATTAGTTTTTAAAATAAATAAAAGTGAGATTATGTAATATACTACCTAGAATCCTTGAGCCTGTGCGCGTCCTCGCCAGTGCAGACGAAATCCGTGATGTATTTATGAGGATCCTTACTGCAGAGTTCTTCCAAACCCTCCGGTTTGCACACATCCAGGAAATGCGGTCTGTATACATAACACGAATAGATAGAGAGAGAAGTAAGCAACATTTATTATAAAAGACTGCAAGTGTGCGATGTGTTGATGTTTCAATGGCCTATTTACACAGAAACCAGGAACTCTTTGCCAAAAATAAGAATTCCTTTTAACTATTTTAAAATGGGATCTTTAAAAATAAAATAAATAAAAATATAACCTAAGTCGGCCGATTGTGTATTTCCCAAAATCGGTCGTCAGTTGAGAGCAAGCCGCCCCGAAGAGGAAGATGGCGATCAGATGAATGAGCTCGGCGATTACGGAAGGAATGCGGATCCTACCCAACTGAACGGATGAAGATCGATGGACCGCTCCTCCACCGCCGCTCGAATTCTTTCCGGTTCGACTCCTCCATCGAATAACTTCCACCACAATCATCTGAAATTTTAAAAAATATAAATTTATAAAAATTTCTCTTTCAATCAAAACAGGATCAGATTTGAATAATTTGAAATTCTACAGTAGTCTAAACAAGTTTTTCCATTAAAATAAAGGGAATTCTATTATTCCTAAAAAGCATAACAGGTTAATGGATTACATCATGCAACAATTTCAAAGCAAAGAAAGTTAGTTTATAATACCGTCAGGATGGGCAGACCGAGGCTGAAAAGGTAGAGCATCCAATTGGTAATCGTGTTATCCTTGAATGGATACCTAATCGAGTCATCATCACAGTAAAATCCTCTCTTGAACGGCTCTCCGACAGCGTTCAAAACAGCCACCGGGATCCAAACTAGTTTATTTGTTAAGTATTATAGCCATTCCGATATTATTATGTAACACAAATCGGGGTAAATAGATCTCCACTCCCCAATTTCAAATTTAAATAAAATAAGCTCATGCAAGAAATCATGCAACTATAGCATGCAATACAGTTTTAGGCGTGCGGGATTTACCGTGAATATTGGTAATAGGTAACCGATGGATCCGACGACCAAATTCGAGTGTGAAGAGTCCTTGTAAGGGTAGCGGATGTCGGTATCGTCGCAGAAAAATCCCCGGATGGGAACTTTCATTAGTTTCTCCGGTATCAATGGCAGTACACCGAAAACTATACACTCGAAAAATTTAAAAATAAAGGGGGGATTGGCCACTTCCGGCTCCAGACTTATTTAGAACACACTTCAAATAGAGGGGAGAGAGAATTTAAAACTATTAATCTCAATGGATGTTGTCAATTGACCTCCTTTTTATCAACCATCTGCTGATCCCAGACAAAATAAATAAATAATGTGCTCCTTCGTGCAAACCAAAATTTTTCAGAAAACAAATGTGTGCATGTGTGACAATGTTTCTTCTGTTCTCTTATTACCCGAAAGCTACCCGAAACCACCGAATAGAATGCAAATAATGGTAGAGTGGAGACCTGTTTACCCGCTTTGAATTTTTTAATAAATTAAAATATATTTACCGATAGCAAGACATATGAAATCCAAAACCACTTGTCGTATGATGGGATTTATGCACGGCATTTTTCTGCTGACTGTGTGATGTTTTGAATTCACCGGAAATGGAGTATTTATAAATAAAGATTTTTAAAAAGAAAAACACTTGGAAGAAGATTACGGAGCTCTACGCATCACGAAGGTCTGAACCTGTTTGACAGCCAGCCCCACTTCGAAAAAATCTAAAACAGAAATGTCGAAAGACGACGCAGTTCGTGAGTCGGCTGCTGCTGTTGACGTCATGCGGTGTTGCCATTCGTGATATTTCCTCATTTTACGCAATAAAGCATTTCCGTTTTTTAAATTAGGGACTCGGCTGTTGAGAGTTTCCATCAACACCTACTGCCTATTACATTACGTAGGCTCACTCGTCACTCATTTGTTTATTTTCCTTTTTTGAAAGTTTATTTGCCGCTCATTGTTTCGCTCCCTCATCACACACAGACGCGCCGCTTTTCAGGGAGACGAGAAATGTTTATAAATACAAAAAAAAGGAGGAAAGGAATAATACTTGAATGACACTGACGTATGATGGGTTATTCTAAAACGCGATAACAAAAGGAACAAAAAAAAAACTCTCTCTCTTAATTTTTAATAATTTTCAAAAAATTTATTTTTAAAGACTAGGATATTAAGAACCATATCTTTGATATTTAAAACTTTTTTTTTTTGTTTACCGGAACTAAGACAAAAGCTTCTAAATTTTAAGAGAGAGAGAGTATTTTCTTTGTAAATTTCTCATACTGGTGAAAAAGGCGGACTGATACATATTAGGACACAATTACATAATTTTTTCTTTTTTTCTTTTTTTCTTTTTAAACGTTAAATACTGCTTCAGATTGTGTGGCAGTTGGAAGGCTACATAATAATACGATAACTTTTTTTTTTTCTTCTTTTTTTCTTTGCTTGGAAGTACGGCGGATATATCGAATGATAAATGGGGGGGAGAGAGAAAAAATTCAAATCTTTCTTGGATATAATAATAATATAGAAGACTTCGTATAGTTTGGGAAGTAGTAGAAGAAGAAATCTAAGACGAAGGGCTGCTGCTAATGGTGTGATTATTGTAGAGGTAGTGGAGAGGAATGTGGAGGAGTTCGACCAGTTCCGGAAGATTGGGCTCGTTGTCCGAATTGAGGTGACCGTGCCGGATGAGAAAGTCGAGTGTAGTCGGGCAGCTTGTCGTCTTGTAGTCGGGAGAGAGGAGCCGCTCCATCACCTGGTCGATGGGCACCAGCTCGAAAGAGTCCACCTCACCGTCGGCGTTCCTCGGAGTGAAATCCGGCGGCAGCTCCAAGTCGTAGACGAGCTCCGTGTTGGGGAATAAGCCTCTCTCGCTCTCAAAGTAGAACCTATTAATCAAGGCGTGAAAAAAAGAGGCTTGTCAGGCGTGTGTACTGATGGATGAATGAGGGTAACTTACATCTTTCTAAAAATAGGTAACTTTAAAACAAATAAAAATTAAGATAGTTGTTTCAATAATTGTTCAAGATAATGATAAGGGATTGCTTAAGAAATAATTTAAGTTTAAGTTTTATGAATAGCTCATCAAATAATAAATAAAATTTAAATTGTGTTTAAAGATTTTATCAATGAATGAAAATTGAATGGGTTCTAAAAAAAATCTTTCTGAAAAAAAATTAACTTTAAGTTAGAGGAGTAGCTCATAAAATAATAAAAATTAAACTTAAATTGTACTTAAAGATTAAATCAATTAATTTAAGAAAAATTTAAGATAAGTAAATAAAAAAATAATTACGAGACGGATCCGGCGGATTTGAGATTGAGCAGAAGATGGGGCGGAATGGAGGCTTCCTCGTCAGCCTCTTTGAGAGCCGTATCCAAGACCGAGTGGCCGACAGAGAGACCACCGGCTACCATGTTGTCCCACTTGCCGGGCCAGGTCGGCTTGGAGTAAGAGCGCCGTTGGAGCCAGAGGCAGGGGCCCAGGTGAGGGTGCCGAGTGTAGCCGTTGATCTCAACTCCGTACTGCCGGATACCAAACAGGCCTGTAAAAATACAAAAATAAATCAATTATTTGCTTTAAACTTTTTTTTCTCCTCAAATGCTTCATTTCATTAGGTAAGTATTGTGTGACAGTAATGAACCTATGTGATGCAATAAAAGTTGTTTATTCCTATTGTGACCGGCATTACGCAATTCAAATAATGATTTCCTATTATTAGATAATTGAAAATTTTGATTATCTATTCTTTCTAGATAAGATTTTGATGTCATAGAATTACATAATAAAAAGCAAGTTTATCCGTGATTACACCAGAAAGTAAATAAATAGTCACTAAATTTAAGTAAAATAATAAAATGTTTTAAAAATACTAAACTAAATTTGATAGGCTCTAAATTCAAGTTGATAACTTTAATTACAGTCTAGCTTTTCCTAATTTTCAGTAAATATGTTTTTATAACTCCCGTCTAGCAATAATTGACCTCGTAATAGTTTGCATCGTAATTGACATGGAGATGATGAATCAAAAATTCAAAACTGCTATGCCATTATTTTAAAAAAGTAATTTTGTTTGTCAACTATTTCATTACTTTTTAGCACACTAAATGACGTAATTAAAAAGAGGTATAAAACTTTTCGTAATTGACATTGACAAGGAAAAGTATGATTACATAACATTGCACAACAAATGAGATTATTTCCCTATTCTACTAACAATTAAGTTAATGTAATATAAACCTAACAAATTAAAAAGTTTACCCCAAATTATATCGTATAAATAATTAGTAAAAAAAAATATTATTACACGTCGCAGATCTTTCCATTTTTAAGAGTGGAGGGTCTGCAAATCCAGTGCGAACTTCGTAACACTGTAAATAAAAATAGATCATTACATAATACTCATTTTTTAAAATTTAAATTAGTAAATATACCTCATTCCTCCATCCTTTCAGAGTAATAAATAGGGACTCATCCCTCCACTGAGTGAGAACTAGATGCATCTTGGCACTTCTCTCTTCATAGCTAGCCAGAGAAGGATGTAGCATGACGTTGCCGGAAGAGCTGTCCAGCTGGAATACGTCAGGGTGTCTCAGGGCGGCCTCCAAAACCCTCGGCTGCATCACACCCACTTGCCTCCCAGCGACAAGAAAGGGCCGGCATCGTCCGAGATCGCCTAGAAATTAATTTAAAATAATTAGAACTTCAGATAAATAATTAAAGGAGCGAAACTAGTCACCATTGAAGTAGAAACAGTTGAACTTCCTGGCCAGGTTCATGAATCGTGACATGGGTGGATTTTGTTGGTGCTTCTCGCTGCTGATGGGTGCAACTCTCCTGGCCGGGGACACTGAACCGTTGGAGTAGGAAGAAGCGAAAGCTCCCAGATTGAGGAAGGTCACTTTGGACTCTGCGGCGAGACAGATCTGACCGCCATTGTGTACCCCCTCCTGCAGGACAGATGAGAAAGTGTTGACCACTACTGCAGCCTGAGATGCTGATGGGGCATCAGGGCGGGAAGAAGCACTCACCAGGCCAACTTCAGAACCACCACCACCAAGAACAAGATGATTGTTGTGCTGGGCTTCTCCACTGCGGCTAACCAACATTTCAACAATCCCCTAGCGTCGTATCTCTCCTTTTTTTCCCGCTGCGCGTCCACTTAGAGCCACACACACATAAAAACAAAACAACGTAATACCTGTCGGGACAGTGATGGATTTGAATACTCTCTTTTTTTTAAAAAAAGAACTGGAAGTTGTGATTAGAAATATAATTTAAGAACAATTTTCAGAGGGCAGGATAGAGAGAAAAAAAGGACGGGCGCCGATGATTTTATTGACCGCCGTCTCGCTACCAGTAGCCACCGGAAAGTGTCGACTGCTTGAGTTTCTAGATACCCGTCATATACAACTGCATACGCAATCCACGTTGCCAGAGAGTAATAAATAGTACTCCACTCGTGAAGCCAATAAAAATTTTAAAATATTTCATGTGAGAAAAAAAAAAAAAATTTATTAATTTAAAAATAAACGTGGAGCTCGTTTCTTTTTTCTTTCGTGCTGTCAAAAGTTTTTGAGAGAAGGACGACCGAAAATAAACGCTCTGCGGGCTCCACTTGGAAGGCGACAGCTCCGTCCTCTCGTATCGATTTTCTACTAAAAAGCTCTCACCCCAGCTGCGTGTGATACGTGCTGTTTATATCCTTTAACGCTTTTCTTTTTACATCAGTTCTCTCTCTCTGATTAAAGATTAGCTGAGCGTCACATCTCAATTGAGATGAATATCTTTAATTTTTCACAATTCAGAAAAAGAAGAAAGAATCGTAGATTTAACTGGAATCACGCAGAAAGCGGGGAAGGTTATGGGGAGCGTGACTTTTACTTCTGCCAAAAAGTTTGCACGCGCAGTACTATAGAAAAGGACGAACATCATTTGATGAGTGGGGGCCATGGCCTACACCACTATAACTAGAGTGATATGCTGCCTCACTTTTTTTTTTACTCGGAAAAAAAGAAATTTCGTGCAGAAACTTGCGGAAGCGGGTCGACACGCTCTCAGCAATGCAGCAGGATATACATTGCGTCTCTATGACAAAGAATATATCCGCCGCCCTTCTGTCTTGCTTTTCTGTATGCAAATTTTACGCTCTACTAGGCCCCAACAAGAAAGAGTGGGAGTATAGTAGATGGAAGCCGTCGCAAAAGAGAGAGAGAGACCAGCTGTGTTATAGGTATCGATTTTCTGGGCCATGTTAAATGGGAATGACGTCTTTTCTTCCATCGTCGTCGTATCATGTGCTCTGCGGTGTGCACGAAAAGGACCTTGAGATCTCTCATATCATCGTCCAGTGAAGATGACGAGATTTACCACTGGCAATTTTCAAATTAGATTCAATCTATAAAACGTTTATTTCATTTGTAGGATGAGGGGCATCGATTAATAAAAGTAATTTATGCTGAAACTGATTTATTGTATAAGAATTGTTATATAGTAATTTAGTGGTAAGGAAACTTGACATTTAGTGAGTATGTACTTGGATTTATGTGATGGGAAAAGGACACATTTACTCATAGTAAACAGAGGTTCTTTTTAAAAAGAGGCTAGACGGTCTTTTTGAGCAAGTTGAATATGTGCGACGACATAAAAAAAGGACGGATGACGTAAAAGACCTCTTCTGGACGGTTAACGCTCCATTACAGAATATATACAGCACTGTTTGCTATTACATTGTACTGCGCACACAGTATTCTGTTGAGACCATTTGAAATGTTCCTTGTACGGTTTACGCTGTTAAGAGCTTGCTCAATTCACTTATTCATCAACATATTCGTTTAATATAACCAAATAGGTGTCCCGACCAAATTATTAACGGAAGTTTTAGTACCTATATCGATCTATCTAAGTGGGATGATAAGCTTTACACGTTACAATGCTTCGTTCATATGTCTTTGTTACAGTTTAATGCCGTTTCTTTGGAGAAATCATTGGCAAGAAAAGAATGTAGGCTGGCGTGGGCGTATGGATTTCAAAGAACTGTCAGAGCAGATAAGAACAAGTGCTAGACAAGCTTTAGATTAATAGGGCATGCGCTTTCCGAATGTGCTGTAGTATATCGAACCACAACTCTTTTTTATATTACAATAGTAGAGTATCTTTTGAATAATAGCGGATACAGTGGGTAATACCTGAGATCGTCATTAAGTGAAACAAACGGTTGGTCACTTATTAATCACTATAAAAAGTGAGTTTCTTGTTTCAATCGTTTGAAAACTGGTATGTTGATTCATTGAAAAAGAGCCGCAACTATAACTAATGTAGTGTTAATGATTCAAGACATTTATTAGGTACTAAACTTGATTTACTATATTCAACTGACGCACCAGCAGTTAAACGTGTCATATAAACGACGGTACGGTAACTTATTTATGAATGGGAAAACGATTTGCTGCCAAAAGAGCTTCTCTTGAGAGAAGGACTTGACCGCGCTTAACGCGCGTCATCTTTATTTTTAAATGTTTCTTTTGAATGGGGGCTCTTTCGGCGTCGGACCGTGCGTGCTGCAACTGTTGAAACTGGTGCCCTCTGCCAAGTCTTGCCAGTAAAATTATTTATTGTATGTGTATATATTGCGCATATAATAAAGATGGCCCTGGAGCTGGAATTAATTTTTGTCAGCTTATTTGGTTTATAATCCAATCTTGCCATTATAATCCTATAATCTATGCCTGATATTCTTATAGTAAGTAATTGAGTTTGCATAGCTATGGCGCACATCCTGTAAATATGTGATGGTTTGTAGTAGACACGAAACAAAAAAGGCTATATATGAAAATTGTAGATGTATAAGACGATAGGAATTTTGCAGTTAACGGGTCTCATCAGTGTAAGAGTAGTGCTTCGCGAACGGTTCGACGCACTGATCGCTGAGCCGTAAAAGAATGGTAATGCGCCATTTCTACAATCATTCCCAGAATACTGATACTCATAGCTTATTATTTTTTTCTTCGACTGGGTGCACAATATAATCAAGAGACTACATTTTGTTTATACCATTACATAGAAATGTGTGTACCTATTACAGACTTCGTTACAGATTTTGGTTGTCGTCGAGGGGGTTTATGTAATAGTTTCGTTATAATGAGCTAAATATGTAACATTGTAACGGTATGCATAAGAATTTTTTGAAGAAGTTTCATATGATAACTAGTTGCTATTTTCTTAAAAATAAAACTTATTATATAATACGATGCGTCATTTCTATTATATTACAACATCACATGAACAGCACGAATATGGTGATTATCGTTATTATATAACGTACCCAGATAAAAGTTGGAGCAGAATGGAGGCTTTACGAACCACCTATTGACGGAAAAGTTCTGCGATTTTGCGCTATCCTATATTGATCCATCATATTTGGGTCGCCTCGCTCCTTTTTCTTGCTAAAACGTAAGGATCAATATTCGCGATTTATCTTCCTGCAGTGGCTAAGCAGCAAAGCCTTATAATTTAATAAAGTAATTAGAGATTAAGATTAGGCATTTTATACCTTAATATTGCTTATAAATATTGCTAGTAAAAGCTGTAGCGCACCTAAACAAAAACAATTATAAATCTTAATATTCATTTATTTGCATTAAGCTTATTATCAAGAATGGAGATTATTACATTTTGAGACTGTTGAATATTCATGAATTTAATGCTGCGCATTATTCAAATATTCATCATAAATAAGCTTAAAGGCTTATCCCTTGTATTTATTTAATCACGAATGCACATATTATACAGCATAACTTCAGAATGTATTATATACTTTCGAATTGACGAAGCAACCAAGCTTTGTTGGTGGTGGGCGTTCCTTCTACCTCCACAGAGTTTCCTCGTTTTACTATTATTTTTTAGTTGCCTTGACCGTTTTGGGAACACAGCACGAACTACACTAAATGAAGTTGATGGTGCATCTTAGTAGAATTGGTCGGAGATTCTTCCTGAATCTTTTAGACTTTTTCATCGGTTTTGTTGCTGGTCTCTTGATTCAAAAATATTTGCAGACTTCGTTCACGCTGAAAGGTACAGTCAATACATTTTAGAATAGTAGAACGTATACTTAAACACTATTATACATGCATGAATGAAGGTGTTCCAGGCCCAACCAACTTCTGTCAAGATTTGAATGAAGGAATCGAACGAAATATCTTTATTGTCCGAAAAGAATCTAAAAGTAAAAATCACCACTGTCTTAATTTGGTCGAATTTTGTGCATTAGAATCTGCTGCTAGAGCTCATCCTAAAATGTCTATTCGAATCCAAAACAATTCGTCTTCATCCACACCTTGTCCAATGTTCGATAAAATTCTTAAACACTACCCAAACATTCAAATAGATGATCAAAACGACCACCCTAGCTCAAAGATACTCGATAAATGTGTAAAACGTTTGAAACAGCATGGAGGAATTTGTTTAAGTTCTCATGTATTGACTCTTCGACCTCTCAACTGTTTGAACAATCTTCTGGGTCACAATGATCCAAGAGGAAATGAGTCCGTCATTCAAAGTGGTGTTATGATCTTCGATGCTGACCACCCCTTTCTTGACCACATCATCCAGAGGAATTACTTGAAGGATTATCACGTTCCAAATGGATTGACAAAGACATTTCGATCATTTTGTAACTATTCAGGGAATGTATTGCCGTTCTCTCAAGATTTTTCTTGTGCCAATGATTCCAACATCGCTCTTTTAACTTCAGAGTTTCTTCATCCATTCACTAGCTGGGAGGCTTCTAATAGCGAACTGTTCTTTGGAACGATGGCAAACCAAGAAAAATTGAATCGTTTGGAACAAAGTTTCACTGTTAATCTTTATCGTTCACCGTCATTCGATGATTCTATTTCTTTGTCCGATCAATCTGTTTTTGCCAATTTGGCTCATTCTTATTGTCCTTTAGTGTATTCAAATTTGGTTAATAAATAATGAGTTTGCGTGTATGTTATTCTAGAAATCATTCGTAGGTCCGGTGCCTATAAATGTTAACAGAATAGCTTTTTCTCCTTTAACCCATCTATATCTGATTGATGACTAAATTTTACAGTATAGTTGACTTAGTGACTCAGTTTTATCCATCGCATGATCATCGAAAGCGAGAACATCATGTTCGATGTATAAATTATCGAGGATATATGGTGAGATGACCAGCATAGCATGTTCCTCAATCAACGCAGAGATCATAGAGAAAAACCAAGTACGGGATAAAAAGATTTCAATTTGTCCGATCATATCGATAGCTATACGCAGAGTACTCATATATGCGCTGATACAACTAACAAGTCTGAATATTTAACACGTGAGAAAACTTTATGTGCTTTACTTCCAGGGACATCATGGACTCTTTCATTTCATTCAAACTATCAATAGGATACTATATTCATTGTAAACTAATTTAACACTCTTGAAAATATACAACTCTAAGACTTTGCTCTAAAATTAATTGCAGGCAAGTTCATAGTTTGTCAAGAACAAAGTTTCACTGTTAATCGTTATCGCTTGTATAATACCATATGATCTAATACTTTTGTTCTGTTAAAACAATCTATTTTTGCTTCTTTGTCTTTTTAATTGATATTTACTGTACTATACTTTGTTTAATAATCATTTTTATTACATTCTAGAAATCATAGAGGCTCTCTTCGTAAATATTTGGGCAGAATCTCTGAGCGAGAAAGGCGAATAGGCTTGATTTGGGGACGTGAGCTCCATGACCAGATCCGTAGATGTGGACAGAATAGCTTTTCTCCTTCAAACGATCTACATCTGATTTAACAAAATTAGCATAAAAGAATCGACTCTGTTCTAAATATCGTATCGGATGAAACGCATCAGGAGGCATTAAGGTCAAAGGAGCTTCATTATGACAAATGAAGGACTCTTCCATCTCTTCTGAAATCTTCTTTGATGCTGGAACGTTGCAGAAAAGGCGGAAAACATGAGCGAGACCATCGGGGCCAATGGTTGATCTCTCATTCGCTTTGTAGTTCAATTTCATCCATCGCATGAAGAATTTGAGAAGTTTGTGACCTTTATCGAAAGCGAGAACATCATTTTCAATGCAGAAATGATCAAGGATGGTGAGGTGACCGGCAGTGTTCCTCAAACAACGCAGAGATCGGAGAACCACCACGTCCAAATCCAAATAGATTCCACCATATCGATGGAGGAGAGCTATACGCAGAGCATCACTCATGTGCTGATATGAATAACGGCTCTGATTGAAAGATCCATCACGGAGCAGAGATTCCATCGGAGTGCCCATCAAATATCTCTCTGGAAGATCTTCTACTATGATCCGAACGTTTGGTAGAGCTTCTAGATGTTCCAGAGTCCGACAGTGTCTTTCTAGCCCTTCCCCTTGATCAATTTCTGGACTTCCAGGAGGTTTCTTGAATGACATGTAGAGGTAGATGGTCATGTCTGGATTGGTAATAGCGGCCGACTCGACTGCACAGGCTTGACGTGGTCGGAGACATGCAAAACCGGATGTTTCAATGAAAATGATCCGCTTTTCTCCACCACTATACGAATCGCACAATTCGCCGATTTGGCCAGGGTAAAAATCGGGATAATCGTGGTTTGGGCTATCACATCCTTTATAATTATATTTGTGATTACAAATAGCAATAATTAAAAATATGTGAATGATGTTTACCTAAGCATTCGATCGTAGATGAATGGAATGGTGATGGAGCTCCAATAAAGCGATGATAGAATGGAAATAAAGATATGAAAATTAAAATAATGAGGAGAAGTGACGAATGTTTTGCTGTCGCTCTGTTACTAAATAAAACGCTATTTTTGATTGCGTGTAAAAATCTGTTCAATTGTCTTTGGTAACGCCCCATCTTTTGCTGATTAACGCTTGATTCTAATTAAATGATAGTGGGATGGTTGACAGTGTCGTATAGAACACGGTGACAGGGAGTCAACTGCGGGGTCTTGATGGATGTAATAATAGCTTTAGAATAGAGACGGCCGACTTGATGAAACAGTGGAATAATCAGCTTTCCATCTAGTGACGGAGTCCCTATTCATTTGTAGGTATGTGGCTGTGGGTAATAGCCTTTTTGCCTATTAAAAAGAAAATGTATGGCCTTTTTCGGAAAACATTTAGTATGATTCTACACATCAGCAACTGATCTGGTCTATTAAATAATTTTTTATCTAATATGAATTGAATGTTTAACATATAAAGATAGTTTAAAATAGAAAAAAATGAAAAATATTCAAAATTACTTGAGTAATATTTTAAAATCTTAACAATGTCAGGTCATATTTCTAAAACTATGATGAATCCTATGCGTTTCTCCTTATTAGTATTAATAATGATCTTGGCGTAGCAACAGGCATTGCTGACTATTATTAGCAGTACGACCAGCATTGAAATCACACCCTTTGAAAGTATTGAATGTGGATATATTGAGGAACGAGAAGGCTGTACATATTACTACTCTGAAATATAAATGAAACTATTGCAGATGCAATCCATGGTGATGCCGGAGCCAATATTACTTTTTCTTAATGATTTCTTTTACTGATACAGTGCGACTTCAAAAGAACGACAGCACTATAACATTTACAAAACGACTGACCATGGAATTCTGAGTTATAGTTCTTACTTTTCTCGTATACTTTCTCGTTTTTACAAACAAGTTATTTCTAATGTATACATTAGGAACAATTGAACTATAGTAGTGTTGTTGATGTTGTTATTCCGTACTTGCTAGCAATTGGTAGTTATAGAATAAATTCTTAAAGGGGAGGAATTTAGCTTTACATTGATGGATAATATCATACTAATCTAATACCAATACACACGAACTGCATAGCTATTGGAATTATTATGGTATTGGAATAGATACCATCGATACCATAACTATATTTTAAAAGACAGTTCGTGTGCATTTGGTATAAGATTATTATACCATGGATATATGATATATACGTGGTTACATAAAATTTTTAGTAGAA
The DNA here is from genome assembly GCA_030141595.1 of Chydorus sphaericus. Taxonomy (NCBI): domain Eukaryota; kingdom Metazoa; phylum Arthropoda; class Branchiopoda; order Diplostraca; family Chydoridae; genus Chydorus; species Chydorus sphaericus. The sequence continues at coordinate 6,457,466 of CM057934.1, read as the reverse complement.
TAAAAATTTGAAAAATACAAATAGGAGACAAAGTATTTCAATTTTCAACGTTAAATTTACAAAAAGAAAACCGAACAATTTATTATTATTTTTATTATGTTTTATATAACCTTTAAAATAGCTAGTATTGATCGATCATATCGTGGAGCGTATAAATAAGCCATATTGCATGCAACGCAGTTTAAATAATGCTTTAAAAAAAATCTTAATACAGTCGCATTTCCTGTATGTAAAAGTTTAGAGCTTTATAGACATAAAACCGAACAAGAAATGAATAGCGAACTTATTTGTATTAAAAATAACAATACATCGGATTTTCAACTATTTTTTATTTCGTATTTGGAAAGCTCTTTCAATAAAGAGAGAGAGAATAAAAAAAAGTATACGTAAGTTAATGTAACTTTCCACTTAAAGAAATTTTTGCTGTTTGCTGATTGTAAATGTCATTTCTAGAATAACTGGTGTAGCTGAAGGTTGGTATTACCGTAAGCTTTTACCAATTAAGAATATTCCTGAAAGCATGTGTAGCTCTCATCGCCCATTTGTGGCCGCCTTAGAATTGCTGACGTGGCTAACATTTATTATGTACGCGGTTGCGACCATCTTATCAGAAACAGGTAGGATACCAAATAACTTTTGTGAAAATATAAAAACTTCATAAATAAAACTAAAATAGATTTTGTAACGGTAGTCTCAAGCCAAAGTGAAGGGTTGGTGATACAAAAGAAAGAAACAGGAAAATCTGAAAAGACATTGATAAAAAATGTTCGCAGCATGTATCATGAGGTACTGAACTTTTGCTGATGTCATTGATTGCCACAATTAATATAACCGAAATATTATATGTTTGAAACATAGGAACTGGTTAATGAAATGGTTGAAATGAAAAAAGAGCTCAAGAGTCAAAATGAGCGACTTGAATTTCAAGGGAAGAGAATTGATCAGCAAGACAAGAAAATCTTGGTACTGGAATCATCACACTTGAGAAACAGGGAGATAAACAAAGAAAAATCCACATTTGATCCTATTTATATCGACTCATCTTTTAGTACTAAGAAACAAACCAATTACATTATTGAGAGAGCAAAACGGGGAGTAATTTCTTCTAACTCATCCTCGTCAATTGGATTAAAGTACATTAAAATGCCACCACGTTTGTGTACATCTTTATTTGATCCGGATCATCCCGATTCTGTAATCCCTATAAAAGGTAAAGCAATTAAACCCCCTGCTAAAAAAATAATGAATATTCTAAGTAAATACGTTTTTGTTTGTATAATAGAAAAGTTTACAAGGGAACCGAGCAGCTGCTACGATTTACGTCTAATCGGGCATTATTTGAACGGCTTTTATTCGGTGAAAAATGACGGAAAAACAGAAACGATATTCTGTAATTTTAGTGAGCCTACAGTAGAAAGTATATCTTGATTTTTAACAACTAACCATTGAACATTACTATTCCTAAGAGATCTAACTTTTAATCTTCGTTTTTAGTTTCGAAAAAGGTTAGCAGAAATGGACGTTTGTGTACATCTTTATATAATCCAGAGCATCCAGATGCTACATTTCCTATCAAAAGTAAAATACTACTATATATTAGGCGTACCTTTTCTAATTTAAAGCACGTCTTTATGAAATTTATTGCACTCTTGAAATGCTTACTATCTACAATAATTTTTTTGGTTTCAAATATAAAGGGAATTTCACAGGGGAACCTACCAATTGCTTTGATTTGCAACTAATTGGACATTACCTTAACGGATATTATTCAGTGAAAAATGGAAATGGAAATATTGAAACCATTTTTTGCAATTTTAATGAACATATTTTAAAAGCTGGAGGTAATATACATGGTCAGTTATTTTTAAAAAAGCGGAAAAATAAATAAGTTGAGAAAGAAAAAAAACTTTTTTAAAATTTGATTTTAAAGATGGATACCTTTCTTTTTTTTCTTTTTAGTTTCAAAAAATGATGAATCACCTACTGCAAAAACCATCGATACTACTGATATAAAATCTGGCCCATTGTCAACTAGCGACAGAGTCCATTTCTTTGTTCAAAGAAAGAGACCATGGACTACCGAAGGAGCTATTCCATTCCAGATTGAAAAGCTGAATATTGGTGGAGCAATTAATATGTCCACAGGGATTTTTACCACCCCTCGAAATGGAGTTTATCACTTTGCCTTCTCAGGAATGATGCAATCTGGAATGGGGAAGCTGCTCATATTGCTTCGCCGAAATATGGATGAGACCATCGCAGTTGCACATGGTGATGTCGGAGCCAATGTTACCATTTCTCCGATGATTTCTTTTACTGCTACTGTTATACTTCAAAAAGACGACAGGATCGAGCTTTACAAAGAGAAAAATAAGGGAGTCTTGTATGATAGTCCTTACTACTCCTATACGAGCTACACGGGATCACTTTTAAGGGAGTAATTACATGCAATGCAATATCTATAGATTGATGCAAGATGAACTCTTCTGCTGAGTAAACCTCCAAGCAAACCAATCTCGGCAGATTTTCTTTGGATGCACCATGATGGGAAATAAATAAATGACTTGATCAATTATAATGTACTGTACGTGGGATGTGGAATACAATAAATTGGAGCAAAGTAATATTGAGCTCTCTGCCATTTATCTTTATAGAAATAATTACAGCATGATCAAGTTTAGAAAAATTTAAATTCTTTTATTAAAAATTAATATAGCGTTTATACTACCTACGACAATTATCAGAAATTAAATTACGAGCGTAGTCATTTTAAATACCACTTTTCTATTACTGCCCAACTGGATAAACATGCACAATCAAAGCAAATGTTAATAACGCCTTTCGAAAAGAAAATCGTATTTTTAAGGAAACAAGAAAGCTTCCAAATTTCATGAATTATGCTTATTAAATAATTCTATAAATATTAACATTTTTTCCAGTTTTAAAATTATTTTAACAAATTTATTTATTCTTCACGTAGGCGATGGTGCAAAGTACACTTGTGCTGTATATGAACTACGTTACATTTTTAAATGGGCAATATACTTTTTTTTAATGTACCAGGATCAGTTTAATTGATGAATTACAATATTATTTCCAAATTTTAACCGTATACACACAATTATGCATAGTTTAAAATAGTTTTTTTTTTCTCCAAAAACTTAACAAAAATACTTTTAAAAATTATTTTACAAAACCCAACAAGTTAAAGGAGAATAGAGTAGTTTGTTTACATGTCATTATATGCAGCCGCGAGTCGCAGTTACTCAAAGGGGTTTTCTATATTATAAACTCTGTTTTTTTGTAATAATAGAACTTGTGAGAAATTATGAATCGTCTTGACATTAACTATAGCTATTATATGTGATCCTCTGTACTTAGCTCCTATCATGAGTGGATGGATGGATTAGTCATGAAATTAATTCATTTCAAATTCAATAAAAATGGTTTTATAATAAAGCCATATATAATAAATATTGTCTATACTAAATACTACCTTTTTACAAAAAGGATCTAGTTACTAAACTCATTCAAAGGTAAGATGAGCTTAAGAGTCAAATGAACGAATTTAATTTCAGGAGAAAAGAATTTAAAGTCAACAGAACAACAGATTTTTACTGGAATCGCGCGGAAGATGTGGCGCACTAATAACGATACAATTGTCTCAGGTGACAGGAAGCAAAATTGAAAAACTATTACATCTATAAAGTTGAAGGATACTTAAAAATCTTTAAAAATTCCGAATTGTTGTAATAGTTTAATTGCCATGTGAATCATTTTTACACATGAACCTTGCGAAAAAAGGACCGCTTATTAATAAGAAATATGTTAATGATCATTATTATTTATTATTAAGCGAGAATTTGTTAAGTTGTAGTGTTTTTAAAATATAATTTAAAACAAAAACCAACGACAAATAACCAAAGCCATACATGATACATTGATACATGGTATAAAGTAACTCCTGAAAGTAGATTGCATTACAATGACAGAAAAGGTTACAGGCACAAGCTGCGTAAACCAATAACGGCGTTTGAATTTTTAAACTGCACGTGGAATAAATTAAAAAATTAATTGGCGGAAATAGTTATCAATTTGCATATTTAACTTAATTGAATTCTGATTTTATTTTCAAAGCGCAGTTAATTTTTTTCATGAATTAAAAAATAAATATTGCCTGGAATGGGGAATAACCGCACGCGCGCGCGTTCCCTCGTAAAGTGCTTTGAACGAGCGCATCCTTCACAGAACGTTTAAAAGAATAGTCGGCACGTGTCCATTTAAATAAAAATATTTTCTAGAATTTATCACTTACAACGGTATGTAATAAATATCTTTTTAAAATAATAGGTTTATGCGCACATTTTACAGCTGAACAAGCGTATTATATTGTTTAAAATATTGGAAGTGAAGACCTATTTAAAAAATTGAGAAACAAGTACGTCTAAATACGCAGTGCCTACGTGATATTTTTTGAATCTCTAACAGCCTGTAGTCTCAGTTGAAGGCCATTGCTAGTTTAGTCTTTTGAAGCAGAAAGTCGATCTTTAGCAATTTATCATTTAAATTTTTCCAATACTATGATTACCACTTGCGTAAATTTGGTTGTCTTATCAATTCTGACTTGGCAGGTTTTTTGGTGTACTGGTACGAGTATCTTACCAATAACAAGTAAGCTATATCAATATTCACTATCGTACCAATTTAAAATAAATCTTATTGTAATTTAACAATAATAGGCTCGTCAGTGAAGATAATAGCGAGCAAAAATGAAGGGTTGGTACTGGAAAGAAAAGAAGAAAAGTCTGAAAATACGTCAAGAAATGCCCAACTGATGTCTCATGAGGTATTGAAATATGTTCTAATGTTAACATGACTAATTGTAAACCTTGAAAAAGGAGACTAATTTAAAATAAACGGTGTATTATAATTTTCTTAAACACAGGAATTAGTTGCTGAAATGATTGAGATGAGGAAAGAACTGAAGAGTCAAAATAAGCGACTGAAATTTCAAGAGAAAAGAATTGAAACTCAAGAAAAAAGGATCTCGATGTTGGAATCAGCAAACTCAGGAAATAAAAAAATCGACAGAGAGGAAGCTCGTGCTTATACCAATCAACGTTTGAAAGCAGAAATCAAACAAGCTAACTTCGATAACAAACCAAACCGAGTCAAAAGGGAGGCATCTTTGCATGGCCCGAAGAATCCCGATTCTGCAATTTCAATCAAAGGTTATTATACACAAAATAATTATATCCAACCTTCTGTTATTAGTTAGTAGGTTCAAAAATGGTATAAACCAAAAGTATTATTCTTGAAAGTAAAGGAAAATTTACGGGGCTACCGGCGAGTTGCAATGATTTGCACATCTTGATCATTATTTCACTATATTGTCATATCATTTATAATTGACTGTGATTTAAAATTCATTGCATTTATTTTGAAAGAAACCGAAACGGTAAAATCTTCAGACGATGCTGCCGGAGTCCATTTCTTTGTCCAAAGAAACAGACCTTGGAGTAACGAAGGGGCTATTCCATTCCAGATTGAGAAACTAAATATTGGTGGCACCATTGATGTATCTACAGGTATCTTTACTGCCCCTCAAGATGGAGTATATCACTTTGCCTTCTCAGGAATGATGAAGTCTGGAGCGGGGAAGCTGTTCGTATTGCTTCGCCGAAATATGAATGAGACTATCGCAGTCGCACATGGTGATGTCGGAGCCGATATTGCTATTTCTCCAATGATTTCTTTTACTGCTACTGTTATACTTCAAAAGGACGATAGGATCGATCTTTTCAAAAAAGATAAAAAAGGAATCTTGTATGACAGCCCTTATTATTCTTATACGAGTTACACGGGATCCCTTTTGATGGATTTGTAATAACATTTTTAGAGACGTCCTTTAGAATATATACAAGATGTTTCTTAATATGTGTAATATATCCTACCCAAAAAAACTGGTCGTTTTTGTTTGTATTACTGCATGCTATTTATGCATTATTGAAAATTTCATGCAGTTAATTGTAAACGGTATATACTCTGGAAACAATATATTAACAGCACAAGCAAATATTTATTAATTTTTTTATTGATTACATACAATATTTAAAACTGGAGCTAACTAAAAATGAGGAAAGTTAATGATAACATTGTTACAATTTTTCAAAATTTATATAAAAGCTTCGTTCTTAGAAAGCTTCGTAAGAAGCTTTGTAAACTTTCCTCTTTTCGCTTTTTTTGTCCAAAGAAAGCAACCGTGGACTAGCGAAGGGGCTATTCCATTCCAGATTGAGAAGCTGAATATTGGTGGAACCATTAATATATATCTACAGGGATTTTTACCGCCCCTCGAAATGGAGTTTATCACTTTGCTTTCTCTGGAATGATGAAATATGACTGGGGAAAGTTGTGGGTAAAGCCTCGCCGCAATGTAAATGAGACCATCGCAGTCGCCCATGGCGATGTCAGCAGATCCAAATCATTCAATACGACAATATCTCCAATGATTTCTTTTACTGCAAACGAACGATAGGATCGACCTTTACAAAGAGAAAGATGTTGGAATCTTGTACGATAGCCATTACTATTCCTATACGAGTTACACGGGATCACTTTTAACGGATTAATAACACGATATGCAATATCTTTATGTTGCAAGATTTACTTAAACAATTAACCTCTTAGTAAACTAATCCAGAATGGACCATTGTTTTTCTAAATTCATCATTATGGGAAATGATTTTAAATTGTTGAATAATAATGTACCGTACCAAGTTTATGTGGGATAATAAATTTGCAGAAAGAAATTTTGAGCTCTTGACGAAAAGTAGTGTAATTATTGTTATTTGAGACAGTAATAGAAAATTATAAATGATTGAAACCAAGAGTGCTTATAGCGACACACTGTACTGGACCGAATGAAAATATACGCATGCGTAATTAAAGCAATAATGTAATAACCAATAACCCCACCGAATCGGACATAAAAAATTAATATTTTAACGTATAGTTATTGCTTGTTGGTGCGTTCAAAAAATGTACTCACTGTTAAAAAATTTACCCGATTTCCGGTAGCAAAAACTACCGATAATCGTGTATGCAGTTTTAGGTAGCTTTTTCTACCGGAAATTTTTGAGCGGTAGTGAACCCCTAAAAACGGTGGAAAGCTCGTACCATAATTCGGTATCCAATTATCCCGAAAATTGGCAAAATTTAGTACCTAAAATTTAGAAAATAGCTAGCCCTAAATACTGCGCTGCTGTATAGCTAAATCGAAATTTAGTTCGATTAAAATTAATTAAAATAAGAATAAAATAAGACTAGACCATCGTGTATTTTAAATAAGAAATACATACATAGATTTTAAAAAATAAAATAAATACAAAACAATATGTAACAATGTTAACACTCAGGTTAAATTTGAAATGAATTTTTAATTAATTTGTCTTGAGTACGAGTTGCAGTGACTAGTTTCTTGGTGATGATGTGACTAGTAGTTCCCTGGCTCGGTCCCCTTGGACACCTAGAGCTAAATAAAAAAAAAATTAAAAATTAAAACTAACAAAAAGTTAAGATAAAAACATTTTACCATTTTAATGTAGGAACTCATAAGAAGACAAATAAAGTCTGCCCCCCTGCTGGATCGAGTGAGTTTCACACTCAAGTGATGATGATGATGCCCGCTGACTGTGCATGGAACTAAACCTGAAGAAGAAAGACAGTGTGAATGTAAATTTGTAAAATAGTATAATAAAGATGAATTGATAAATAAATACCAGGGAACATGACAAGATGCATTGTGGAATTGTGGATCCAACATTCCAACCTAGCGGAGGCATTTATAATGTGAGAAATTAAAGTGTGATCAATAAGGCAAAAAAAAAAAGAATAAATAGTACCTTAATGAGTTGAAGCTGGTGAAATAAGACAGTTGATACTCCTGGATGGGAACTTTCCATGGATGATGAAATATTCTGTCAAAGAAAATGTAAACAAACTTTTAAAAAGGTTATAAGCCGCGAAATGTAAAGTTAAGCAGCACCAACTTACTTACCACAAAGTTTGATGCTATCTTACGTGAATTTAGTGGAAATATAAAACACCACGGCACAATTAAATATGTAAAAATAAATTTAAAAAAAGTGTAAACAAACTTTTAAAAAGCACTACGACGAGTCGACGACTGGCTGACATTCGCTTAGACGTTGCTAGGAAACTGTGCATTGTTGCCAGGTTGTCAACAATAAAAGATTTGTTCGCTCAAACACGCCACAACTCGCCTGGTGTGATCACTCTAGGGATCTGACTCGAATCATATTCAATTCAAATGGGTCGATTCGAATGAATAAATATTTAAAAAGTACCCATTCGAATGAATACGAATATTAAATAATCAATGTGAATTGAATTGAATAATTATTCGAATATATTCGAATATTTAATTTTTTAAAAATCTTTTTTACAATTCGAATATATTCGAATGAATTTTGAATATATTCGAATGAATTATGAATATATTCAAATGAAATTGGCAAAATACATAGAAACGAATAGCCTTTATAGCTTAAATGTTTATTTTCCGAGTTCCTTTCTAGATTAAAGAAAATATCAATGGTACAAATGCATTTTATCGGGACAACACGATATCGAGTAAATGATTATGGTGGTGTTTTTCTCGTACCTACTGAACACTGGACATGAAATGAGTGACACATTAAAAAATGATAATTCAACACTTCTAGATAATTTGAGAAAATATGGACAACTGCTCCATAAATAGATTGAGATTCAACCAAATAGGGTATCACGACTTGAGGGAAACTAGAACTGAAAATGAAATAATTGCCACAATAATTGCTCTCACTTTTTTCCTTCTGAGAAATGAATTACTTAGTCATCACTGAGCATAACCTCATCATGAGCACTGCCTTCACAACCATCATCATCATCACTGTAAATGTCAGTTTCCTCCAGATCGCCCTGACATTCGTCAGGTGCATGGCGACCTAGAGTGGTGGCTAATCCATCACAACGCAACCACGAACGATGGCATACGCAAGCCTCCATAGTGTCCGGTTCCAAGCGAAAGCGGGTGATTCCTAGCAAATCTTTGCCTGTACTGAAACTTCGCTCACTGGATGCGCTCGTAGCCGTGGCTGGTAAGTAGTCACGGGCCATACGAGCCAGCCGCGGCCAGGTATGCCGTTTACTATTCCAGTATACTGATGGGGACTGACAAGCCGGCTCTGGTTTCTCTAAGAGATATTGTTCAAGTTCGTCATCAGTAATCAGACGCTGTACGTAAATGGCCTCGATGAAAGGATCGAGTTTGTTGGCTGTAGAATCAGACGAGCTCTTTGAGATGGAAGAAGATTTCTCTTTTGGCGGTAGAGGAAGAGACATGTAACGACTCCAAGCCTCATATAACCTGAAATAGTGATGGGAATAGTTATTTATCTCTCTTGTTTAAATTTTTTAGGTAAAATTTACGACTTACGCTGGCTTCACGTTCCGTTCTAAAAGATTGATTCCAGCAAATTTTCCCGAGCCAGCATCCCATCCGTTGGCGGTAAAATAGTGAAGCTTCAAACGAGGATCAAGAATAGTGGCCACGAGATGGTCACCAGTAGTCTTGTCATAATACTTCTCAATTTTCGTGACTGCCGCTTTAGCAGCTTCTCTCAGGAGTCTTGATTTTTTGTTATTAGCAATCACGTCATCAAGAGTGTCCATCAACCGGTTGTACAAAGGGATAACACAGCTTAGCGTCGGGTATTTGATACCCTCCACATGCTTGGTTACAACTGCAAATGGATGAAGAAAGTCGGCAACGTCTTGGCAATCCTTCCATTCAGCGTCCGTGATTTCATAATGTAGGTCCTCTCGAATGGACACAGCATCCAGACCCCGACGGATTCTAATGGCTCTGATAAGCATGGTGTAGGTCGAACTCCACCGAGTAGCGACATCTAGGACAGGATTCAGTGGGCGGAAGGCTCCGTTTATAAAACGATCTTCTCCTTCTTCTCCAACAAGCCCCTCGTCGTCGAACAAATCAGCCATCTCATCAGTGGACATCATTCCTGCGTGGAACCTTTGTAGACGTTGAGGAGAATCGCGTATGGCAGCGCAAATGCTTCGCAACTGAAAATAAAAGAATATAGGTGGTAAATGTGCACAACATTGGGTTGTAAATGTAAAGGTGTTCAATACCTTTTCAATAATTGGCTTGATTGAAACGAGTGCATCCTTTACAGCCAGATTTATAACATGTGCGAAGCAGTTGATGTGTGATGTTTCCTTGAAGGGACTCTCTTGATTCTTGGTCAACTCAGCAAACTCGGAAATGAATGTTGTGTTGCTGCTGGCATTGTCCGTGGTAATACACTGCAGCTGAAAATTATTTAGAATTATTTAAAGATTCGTGATAACTTAATTTTTGTTTTTAATACTTTGTTTTCGATTCGATATTCTGTCACGATTTCAAGGAAGACCTTGGCAATATTTTCTCCGGAGTGCGCTCCTTGGATCTCGCGGAACCCCAAAACTGCCTCACACATTTCGTATTCGTCAGTCATCCATGATCCAGAAACGGACATCATAGCCTTTTTATTGTCCGACGTCCATAAATCTGTCTGGCAAGAGATCTTTCCGTGGCCTTCACCACTGATAGTATCGGCAATAGTCTCCTTGTCGCCGAAATAGCTGTTCACGATCCTGCTTCTTACCCCTTTAGCTGAAATGAACCAATAATTACATTAATAAAATGATAATAAATATTTTTTATTATTTAAAGTAAAGTTACCAGAGGGAAACTTGAATTCTCCGTTCAGAGAATTACTGTAAGCACGAAAATACGGCTCAGTTGGCGTAGTGAAGGCGTGATTATTGTAAGAAATCCAATTGGTCAGGAATCTCATGGTTCTGTGTTGATTGAAATCCTGACATAAAGTAATAAAAAATATTAAATAAAATCAATTTTCCATTAAATAAAGAGATTTACCTTAGGAATAGGTGATTTCAAAGCAAGGAAGCTAGGAGTTTTTCCACTGGTGCTACCAAGCAGCAGTTGAAGTGTAGCTGGACTCAATTTGTCACGATGGCAAGATTCCATGTGGGTACTCAGATTCCCTGTGCCACCGATATGGCTGTACTTTGTTGGGCAGTACTTGCACTTTCGGAACTCTTCACCAGTCTTCTTACTCTTGATAAGCTTGAAATGGCTCCACCACAGTGATCTTCCTTTCTTGTATGGTAGTTCAGTCCACTCTTCCGGATCCAGATATGAATCACGTGTTGATGATGAATTACCATCAGGCGCATCAGCCTCCGAAGAAGCCATTCTCACTTGCTTGGCTACCTTGGCTGTAGCAGCTGCTGTAGATAAATCAGTCTGCGAAGAAGCTCCTCTCTTGGTTGCCTTGGCAGAGATCGAGGCTGTGGAGCCACCTGAATCTGAATGACTGAGTGATGGTGACGAATGTGGGGATTCTTGAGCAGGTGGATCTAGGTTTCCATCAGTGTTGGACTCATTGGTGGACTTCTCTTGAGGCTTGGGCAACAGATTTTTATTCACATCTTTTGATGGAGGAGTTGATTTCTTGTTCTTGGGAGGCCTGCCTCTCTTTCCCATTTTCTAGTAATGTCAAGAAAACATTTCAAATAACACACAATGATGCAACTTTACTAGGGATATCGTACTTACTGAATGTGTGAGGCTTTTCCACTTGAAAAACTGAGGTTGTGGCTAGTTATTAGTTGGCTAGTTGCTACTCGGCACTTGCTCCACACGTTGAAAAATTCGAAAATTCAAAAAGGACGTCTGCCCGTCTGGCTGTGCAACTAAAACGTGTTGTAAATCATTGGGACTTGGGGGAAAGGAAACGAGTAAACCGTTTCTTTTTTTAACCAGAGTTGCCGGACAGGCCTAAAAGATAACATGGCAGTTGAAAAATTTAAAATTTAAAATTATTGAATATTTGAATATTCGAATGAATATTCACTTTTTTAAAATTGAATATTCACAATTTTATCCCCTGTTTGAATTGAATATGAATAAATTAAAAAATTAAAAAATCAATTTGAATTGAATTGAATATCAGTGAATATTCAAATTCATTCGAATTATTCAAATTTTTTCCGATTTGAGTCAGATCCCTAGATCACTCCTTATATTAATTTATCTTTGTGAATTATTGCTATAAAAGAAAAGCAAAGCAACCATAATGTGGATTCATTTTATAACTTTATAGTTCATTATGATAAAAAAATAATGAAGGCATAGAATACACTATTTTGTATTTAAACGTAAAAAGGTGGTCGTTGGCTTGACGAGTGGAGCTTTTTTTTTCTCTCTATACAATGGGAGCTGCGAAGGTCACGGTGTTTTTCTCTTTCTCTCTCTTTTTATCCCGGGTCAGAAAGAGATCAGCTGTCGTATCTACGAATAAATTTCAGAGTTGATACCCCACGTAAATAATCCAATATTTTTTTTTATCGTTAAAAATATTTTAGAATTTATTATAATAGTTCGTAATATTTATTTTTAAAAAAGATATTTAAAAATGCTTAAGCATTTTATAAAATGGTCGCTTGGGAGCAAGGGGTCTTTATTCTTTCCTCCTGTACCTTTAAAATTAAGATCTGCGAAGGTCACAGTGCTGCTCTCTCTTTCTCTCTCTTTTTATCCCGGGTAAAAAAAAGTCCTGTTCAGCTATCATATCTAAGGATAGATATTAGAATTGATACCCTACATAATAGACAATCTCAAGATTTTTTTTTTATGTTTAAGAATATATTATCTTAGATCGTAACATTTATTTTTTAAATTAAGACATGCAAAAAATGTTTTAGTATAAAAAAAAAGGAAAAGGTGGTCGCTTGGGAGCATTCATTATTCTTTCCCCCTATACCTTTAAAAGTAGGAGCTGCGAAGGTCACAGTGTTGATCTCTTTTTTTTCTCTCTCTCTTTATCCCGGGTTGAAAAGTTCCGGTCCTGCTATCCTGTCTATAAAGACTGTATTTCCGAGTTATATATTATGATGAATATTATAGGTATATTTTACGATGTAGTATTTATAATTAAGTCGTTAGAAAAATTAAAGCCATCGAAAAAGGGACCGTTAAACTGGTCAAATCATGTAATCATTTTAATTTCTTTTCATTTTTAAATACATTTGAAAACAGAACTCAATTAAATACTCATCTTTAACCCAGTAAAATCTAGTAAAATAAATACAGAACATATTAAATCGTTTAAGTCTTTTAAATAAAAAACTAGTTTTTCCCGCACGCATCATCAGGTGACCGCGTCGTCCTCCTTATTTTAGGTAGAAAAAATATCGAGAGAGGGGGAAAAACTTTTCTCTTACCATTTTATGGGATGAGTCTACCTATTACAGGGAGGTCTTAATACCGCTTTCGGACATGACTACCTGTTTTGTCCCCAATGTAGGGATTTCACCTTTTTTCCGATGTGCGCTACCTGTTTTGGGTGAGCACCAAAACGGTAAAACGGGTGAGATTTTTAACAGTGCTTGAGTTATATAAAATTGGTAGAATGGCAATCAAAATTTCCTCTCCAAAATTTTAATTATGCTGCGTCCACCAAATATCTTATATATATTTGATATTCAATTAGTGTTCAAGTGTTAAAATATTTTATATAATGTAAAAAGAGAGACCAATAAGAACTAAGTAAACTGTTTTTTTTTTTGCCATGAAAATCGCACAGAAACTGAAAGCCTGGAATGATGAACATAAAGAGCTACGGTAAACAGGACGGAGAAAATAACTATGCACAAGCTGATGCTTGTGACGAATAAGCAATTCTGCATTTGATCTTAGCACTTGGCCAAACTATGCATCAAATATAAGAGCTTACAAAAACTATAGGACTATTTTTCCATGTATATGACTGATTAAAAAAGGTGATAGGGGCTAACGAAGTAAGGATGATTATAGTTTTAAGCCGTATAATCATCATTATAATATGACTTACCGTATACTATGATTTAAAGGTTTTTTTTAACCTTAATCAATCCTCGATTCATTCTCTAATTAAGCAAGCTCTTATAAGTCTCAACAGAATGACCATACTTTAAAGATTCATCGTAAAATATATTCTTTTAAAATAAATTCCAGTAAAACAGCACCGTAATTGGAAACATATTATTATAAAAATATAATCTAGTTATTCAACTCATATAAATTGCAAAAGAGTTGAGTCCAAATGAACAAAGTAAATTTCAGAATAAAAGAATTCTAAATCAAAACAACAAGATATGTTTATAGGAGTAATGCACCTACTGATAAGGCATTTAAAAATTTTGATTGCAATGTGAATGATTTTGAAATAAGGCTGGGTAAATAGACCATTTGTTTTCACATAAGCGGTCCCATATATACTCATTAAAAATAGTAATAAACCGTGCAAAAAACTTATCTGTGGTGTTTGGATTTGATTAACTAATAGCCGATGATACTTTTATGTATCATATGGATTACTACTTAGTATTAAAATAACTGTGTAGATCAATTTGAAATTGCCAAAAAGTTTGAAATGCTCTTAGAATAACGAGGAAAAGGATTAATTAAAGGAAGTATTTGAATCGTTAGGCATTTTCTCGGGCATATTATTGCATTCTATATATTCTTGATTCATTTTGAAAAGTAGTAAATGTATATAGAAATAGCATGTGATGTACATGTATATACAAATAACGGGATTTTAAATAAATATAATGTATAGAATGCCTGAAAATAGGAAGAATTAGCGCACGTGAAATTGAACGCACGTGAAATTGAACGTATGTGAAATTGAAAGCACGGGAACTGAACGCATGTCTATTTTTAATGCATGTGAAATTGAACGCATGTGGAATTGAACGCACATGTTTCCTCGTTTAGTGTTTTGAATATGCGCATCCTTCATATAACGCTTAAAAAGACCCGTAAGCACGTGCCTATTTGAGTAAATCTATTGTAGCAGCACTATATAAAGCAGGAAGACATTTTTTAAAATTTCGTGTGTTCCTTGAAACGGCATTGCTGTTAGTTAGTCAGTTGTATCCGAAAGTCGATTCATCTAAAAGCTGCTTTAATTATTCCAACTCATTTGTTTCAAATACAATGATTTGCAATAGCGTTCATTTGACCGTCTTGCCATTATTGCTGATTTTGGCGTGGCAGGTTTTTCTGTGTACTTCTAGTAGTATCTCGCCAATAACAACAAGTAAGCTATCAAAATAATATTTAATAATATATAGTCTTTAGAGTTGAAATGATAGTAATTGTATAGCACTAGGTGAATCTTCAGATGAAAGATCAACAAACGCCAATAATGAAGGGCTCTTGGACCAGCAAAACAAGTCTGAGAATACATCCATTGTTGGTCATCTGACGTCTCATGAGGTACTATAATTTATATAATGCGACGTAAACTACGAATATTTTTTCTATAAAAAAGTAATTTTTAAAAAGCATCTATAAATAAAAATCATCTCTATCATAATCATAATCATCTATCATAAAAAGCATCTAATTTATAATTTTATTTATATAGGAATTAGTTACTGAAATATTTAAGATGAGAAAAGAACTGAAGAGTCAAAACGAGCGACTTAACCTTCAAGAAAAAAAGATTTTGATGTTGGAATCAAGCTCAAATAACGATAAAGTCGACAAAGGAAAGGCTAATAAATCTATTGATAATTCTATTCCACTTTTAAAAGCCACCAAAAGAACCCACCTTGATGAAAAACTACATGGAGCAAACAAAAGGGATGCAGCTTTACATGAACAACCCGATGCTGCAATTCCCAACAAAGGTTACTAAAAATATAATACAATTATGATACTTCATTAAATAATGAAGATAAAGATTATCGGTAGTAGATTTTAATGATTGAAATGTGATTGTTCCTTTAAAAGTTATCTTCAGTGGAGAACCATCGAGCTGTCATGATTTGCACCTTATTGGGCATTATTTGAATGGTTATTATTTAATTAAAAGTAATAATGGAAATATCGGACCTGTTTTCTGTAATTTTAAAGAGCCTATAGAAGGAGAAGGTATATTGTTTGTCAATTTTATTCAGTCTCGACCATAATTTAATAGTTAATATTGCATTTTTAATGGATATGATTAATCACTCACTATTACATTTTAAAGAGTATACTACAGATAACTCTTCAGCCGATGCAGGAGTCCATTTCTTTGTCCAAAGAAATAGACCATGGACTACCGAAGGAGCTATTCCATTTCAGATTGAAAAACTGAATATTGGTAGAGCCATTGATGTATCTACAGGTATTTTTACCGCTCCTCGAAATGGAGTTTATCACATCTCGAAGATGGAGTATACCACTTTGCTTTCTCTGGAATGATGAAGTCTGGAATGGGGAGGCTGTTCGTATTGCTTCGCCGAAATATGAATGAGACCATCGCAGTCGCCCATGGTTTTGTCGGAGCCAATTCGATCATTTCTCCAATGATTTCTTTTACTGCTACTGTTAGTCTAAAAAAGGACGATAGGATCGATCTTTACAAAACAAGTGATAATGGAATCTTGTATGACAGTTATTACCATTCCTACACTAGTTACACGGGATCCCTTTTAACTGATTAATCAAATGTAAAGATGCGCACTAGAACTATCTTAATATGTGAAACCCAACCTAGAAAACTAATCTTTTATGCTGTTGATGGAATGTTCAATCTAGTTAATTTTGGACGGTGAATGGAGACAATAAACTACCGATAGTAATAAGGAAAAGCAAGTAATTTTGGGTTATATTTTACAAATAAAGTAACAGCAGCTTAAGAAGACGACCGTTTTTGTACAGCTGGTATAGATTCTCCAACTCTAAAAAAAGATATTACTATTGAAGAAAAAGTAGAGTTATAACCTTATTAGTAATGAATACTATTATGTTTGTTTTAATTTATTGGTTTAAAGGATTTTTGATATGCAACCGTGATATCAGGATCGACCAAACTTATTGATGGTCAGGACTCAGGAGCTATAAATTATAAATTACAATATTTGAATATTTTCATAAGATTAAAAAACTATATTTCACTAATAGTGCCGCTTCCCTCACATTTATAAATGACCTTTACTCGGACCTACAGTATATAGATAATTTAATAAATTTATTAGTCAAGAGTAGATCGACTGAAACTAAAGTGGCGTAGACCGCCGACTGAAACTGTCGAATGAATAAAGCACTGTTAGCAGGAACATAATATGAACTGTGATGGCATTGATTTGTGATATTCGTAGTAAAACAAATAAAATGAGAGACATGCAAACTCCAAACAAGAATTTGGAATAGCCTTTGGTGCAAGCCAAAATTTCTAAAGATTTTCTTTAAACCTTGATTGCTTGACATTTTATACTTTATTTTTCTTGAAATTATGTAAAGCTATAAAGATTTAATTACAATTAATCCACTCTCCGACATCAGTAAAATCCTTTATGTATAATTTAGATCTAATTAAACTCCGTTATAATGTTATGCAAATTAATTAGTCATAAGACTTATGTAATATACATACTTTCGATTGAAAATTGATGCCAAAGGGCTGTTTTCATCTGCAACAAAAGCTACATTCGTTTTGAAGAATTCCTCTTTTGATTCCAAGAGCCAGTCACAGTTTTTGTTCCATATTCGCTATCAGATGGGATCACAACTTCGTATCTTGAATCAACGTATGGTATACATATTACTATTAAGACCTACGCTAAAATGTTATAAACCTATATAAGAACGTTTTCCTACGTAAATTTGTAAAAATCTCTTAGAGCATTGATAATTTCATAACAGATGCCTGAGTACTCTACGATGGAACCATTCTGAGATCGTCGAATATTACTAACGGAGGTTCCTGTAATTTAAATTGATAACAATGACATTTATTTCATGCATATGAAATCACAGCTTTTTTTTTTAAATAAACAAATTTACTTCAACCGATGTAAATCTGATATGTTTTCCTTTGAAAGCGATAAGATTTGGTCTTCTACTTTGGTACTATTAAAATTTTTGCGTGCGTAAAAATAGATATTCATGGTCATTTGGACGGTCACAAACTCACGAGGAAAACCATCATCTCACTGGAACTCCATATTGGTATCATGATTGACACTGATGGCAGCGTAGTAGATCGTCCCGCCAAAGCAGGTGATTGTGACGTTATACGCTTTCATTATAGGCTACTAGTGATATGAAGGCGTGAAACAATAACCGGACGATGGGAGTCACGGGACGAGAATACTCGATTGAAGTCCATAGATAGCGCAGCATGTATAAAAATTCATTGATTGAAAATCTTAAATTTTGTTGTTATCTTCAATATTCATCACCCACTACTTGACTAATTATGAGACGAGAGAGACTAAACGATATTTATAAAATCTTGCAGTTTACCGAAAATCTGATAACAATACATTTTTAAAAATTGTAATCATTAATCAGTTAATTGATATTAATAAAAATGACGCATGTATATGTTCCATCCTGCTTAAGGAGGTGCCATCTGTCTCATCACCCTGCACCCCTGAGCCACAAGGAATATACAGAGCGCTTGTGACTTTTGACTTCTGAGAACAAGAAGTAATAAAGCTGCTTTTGTGTTACCAAAGTATAGTCTTTAGGTTGCTCATCAGTTTATGGTAGACCAGCAACCCAGCATACCATATGTAGATTATACATAAGTTGCATTTCGTCGGAAATTGAATGAAACTTTCTAAAATATCAACTGAAATAACTATTTCCTTTGGTTTTTATTGTACTATCAAAAGCAATATTAATAATGAAAAATGACACGGTTTTGAATATAACAGTCGTAAAATAGAACATATGAAGCGTAACCGTTTCCGACTAACGCCAAGACCCTATTCATTTTCCAGCATACAAATGAAATTTGCGGGGATATAAGCTGAAATTAAGTATCGGCATTAAATGTGTGCTCTCAAACGGATCATGTACATATGTGTATATAAAATTTATTGACAAAATTGTGCTTAAAAGAAAACAAAAATAGTTTATCTTTTAAAATTTAAAAAAAAAACATAAAAGTGTTAAACATCGTCATAGTTTGAAAGTGTGTTCTTAGTACTATTAGTTTAATCCTACATAGGCTAATAATATACCGTGCGCAAACTAAGTTACTAAGGTATATAGCATACGTACAGGTTCGTAAATCATCTATGTTTTTTCGTGAGAAGTATTAGTGACTTGAAAGCTTTAAAGAATTTTTACTCTGATTGCATTACATTCTTGTTATTCAGGAATATTCAAATAATCGATCAAATCATGCTTCATCGCCTGATGCGCTTGATCATGTTTGCAATGGTTCTGACGTTGCAGGCATCATCGAGCAACGCCATGAAGAATAACGGTAGAAAATATCATGTTTCTGTTTCCAGCATATTAGCTTATAAAAATCATAATCATTATCAGAGGGAGAAGTACCTAAAAATGAAGGGGTAACGAATGAACGAAACGAAACAGACCAGTCTGGAAATCAGGTCATTTATTCAATGTCTCATGAGGTAATTTCGAGGATAATTTACGGGTATTAACGTAAAATGGGATTAAGTCATTTCTCCAAAGGAAAATTCGTCAAGTCATAATTTTGAACTAGGCTACCGTAAGAAGTTTGGACAAATTATCCGTTACGCTCGTCATGACTAAAACAAGATCCCGTTCCGGTATATACCTTCGGGGTTGGTCTTTTTTTTTTTAGATTTTCAATTTCGATTCTTCAAGCTCAAATTGCGATCAAAATCCTTGTCTTAAAAGAAAAAAAAATCCTCTTTGTCTTAAAAGCATTTATCAATATAGTGTAACTTTAAGAAAACAGAAAATAGAACTATTTATACATGAGATGCACTTTTTAAAGGCTGCTCGGGTAATATCTAAAATCTAGCATTCTAGCTATCCTACTAGTAATATCTGACTAGTGGCGACGCATTGGCCACCAGGCTCCCCGATATCAAATAACATTTTTATTCGATCGAGGTAGATGATGAATCAACCAACCTGAAAAATCCAGCCCTTTTTTCCGGATCTATCATTATTTTTATAATCTAGTAATCTACCCGTAGACTAGTTTAAAATTAAGTATGGTTATCGTTTGGATCCAATGCTCAAATAAAACTTTTAGATGCTGTACTAACCATTAATAGGGAAAACAAGGTTCAAGATACATTCAACTTGTGTTTTGATGACCAAATGACCTCTAACGAGGTCATAAAACACCTTATTACATGATTTCTAGTGCTAGACTGCTAGTAGGTGGCCTAAGTTTACGGTTAAAAATTTTCAATATCGAGTTATTAAAAAAAAATAGAAAATATAAGTATTTATTCATGTAATTCGCTTGAATGCGCGTTTTAAAGGCTGCTCGAGTAATATTTAGCCAGTTATTCTAGCTTAGAAATATCCGACTAGTGACGCAAAATTGGCTACTAGGCTCCCCGATATCATTTAATACTTTTTGTTCGATCGAGGTAGATGATGAATCACCCCTGAAAAATCCAGCCATTTTCCGGAGTATTTATATAATCTAATAATATATCCATCGACTGGTTCTACTGTTAGCATAGTTATCGTTTGGGTCCAATACTCCAATAAAAACATTTTAGATGCTGTACTTAACCATCAATACGGAAAATACGTTTCAAAATAGATGCATAAAACACATTATTACATGAATTCTAGTGCTTGACTGCTAGTAGTAGTAGGTGGCCTAAGTTTACGGTTAAAAATCTTTTAGCGCACACCTCAACCATCTCTCTACTGCAATAGAAACAAGATATTTCCGGCAGAAATACAGCATTGCAGGACATTTTAATTGTTGGGATAGGAAGAGGAAGATGCTTTACTCATTCAGGAAGAAAAATAAATTCAATTGGACTTAAATAAAGATAGATAATCGCCAATCCGCATTATCAGCAGAAATCCGCAGAAATCCGCCAAAAGCCGAAAAAAAATCCAATAAAAACTCAGAACCGCAACCCGCAATTCCAGCTTCTAGTACTTTTAACACGTACGATAGAACTGAGACTTTCTCTTTTTCTTCCCCCTGAAAAGGAGGGGGGATAATCGGGGTATAGACCTTCTGGGATTATTAAATCCCCTCAGGGATAAAACCTAGTTTCTTTTTGCATTTGTTCTGGAATTCTTAATCAATAAGAGTTTATTGGAGTTTAGATAGTTTCTATTAATGTTTATGCCTCAAATATGTATAAGGATAATTAATATTTTTTATACTATAGGATCTAGTTATGAAATTCTTTGAAATGGAAAATGAGATGAAGAGTCAAAATGGACGTATTCAATCTCAAGAGAAAAGAATCAACAATCAAGAGAAGAAGATTTTGTTGTTAGAAACACGATCAGGATGTGGCACCAATAACGAAGACAAAACTTCGAGCAACATTAATTCAAGCTTTAAAATAAATCCAAAAAGAAGGGTTAAACGGCCGGCATCGTCAGGGTCCAGTAATAAGGTTATTCCTAAAAACAAGTTGTATGATGATCCTGATTACCCAGATACTGTAGTCTCCCGAGGTAAATATTGTGAAGTTGCGTTCAATCAAAGTATTTGATGATTGATGATTATGTAATACCACAGTACTTTTATAAACGCTTCTTTTACAATAACAATTAAAGGAAATGTTCAATTGGATGAACCGACCAACTGTAATGATTTGCGCATTATCGGACACTATTTAAATGGTTTTTACTTGGTGAAAAATGATGAAAATGTCGAAACGATTTTCTGCAATTTCAGCGAGCCTTCGTCAAGTGGTATTTAAAAAAAATATACATTACTCTAATTAAAAAGTAATTCTGTTTGGGAAAAAATTATAATAGCACATTTTTCCGGAAATAAAATAAAACGAAACGATTTTAGTTATTTTTTTATGCCTATACTATGTACTAATTGATATTGCCCTTATTCATTGCGGATGGTCTTATTCATTTAGTTTCCAACATAGGCGATTCGAGAATTAAGGTCATCAGTAACAGTATAACAACATCATCCAACGGCGGAGTCCATTTCTTTGTTCAAAGAAAGAGACCATGGACTACCGAAGGAGCTATTCCATTCCAGATTGAAAAGCTGAATATTGGTGGAGCCATTGATGTATCTACAGGGATTTTTACCACCCCTCGAAATGGAGTTTATCACTTTGCCTTTTCAGGAATCATGCAATCTGGATTGGGGAAGCTGTATGTATTGCTCCGCCGAAATATGAATGAGACCATCGCAGTCGCCAATAGTGATGTCAGAGCCGATATTGCCATTTCTCCAATGATTTCTTTTACTGCTACAGTTAGACTTCAAAAAGACGACAGGATCGACCTGTACAAAGAGAAAAGTCATGGAGTCTTGTATGATAGTCATTACTACTCCTATACGAGCTACACGGGATCACTTTTAATGGATTTATGAATTCTTACATAGAACGTCAATATACTAAGAAATTCACCCTCCTATGTGTAAGCCCTTCAGCAAACTGACCTGGACCGAACAATCGATTATTGATTTTTTTTTTAATGAATCATGGGTATAGGATAGCATATATATTATATTACACGGTGTGTGGAAAACAATAAACTAGCAGCAATCAATATACACTGTGTTCTGTTTGTTTTAATAAATGTTAAAGAGTATGACCACTGATTGCGATTTTTTAAAAAGTTGAGTTAAACGTTAAAAATTAAAATCCTAATGGAATATTTCCACTAGTAGACGGCCATTGCCAAACTGTAGGGCAGTAATAAAAAGCTAAATTTACATGCGTAGATTTTGAATTCACTTTGAAGCCCCAACTGGAAAGGTAAACGTGAGTCATAAAAGCTCTTTCAAAAGGTTTAGAATCAAAAGCATCAAGATTAGAATCTGATATAATTAGTCCACTTTAAATAAAAGATCTCGTTTTCATAGGGTTTGATGGGGAAGAAAACATCAGGATCATCACAAGTAAAATTCCCGGCTTGAAATTGGAAATTCCAAAGGTTTTTACAGTACAGCTTGAAAGCTTTTCCTAATGCTGGTGGGTCCAAAGTTATGCAGTCGTTATTCGGGTCGTAGATCTATGCTGTGCAGTCGAGAAGAAATTTCAAAAAGGGATGTCCGGCGCTCATTATGGGGAATAGGTAATGATTTTTGTATATTGATGAAGATTACCTTAACGTATTGTCGGGGGTAATGGAGAGCGCGAAAGACGATGTTGTCGGGATTAAAGGTTGGTAGACAAGCGAGAAGTGAGCAAAAAAAAAAAAAACTCCCACGAGTTAATGCATCTGCCAATCGATTTTCTTTAAACCTAGATTGCTTGAAATTTTATATTTAATTTCACTTGAAATTATATAAAACTAATATATAATAATTTTTTTACCAACTCTTTTCACGCTCAGGTGACAAAGTAACAAGTGAACGCCTTCATTACTGATGATTGCTTAGGGGTGGCATTATACCGAAAAAGAACTCCTTATGTCAAAATATATCATATCATGATGTGTCGATCAATGTCGATGGTTTCTTGAGCTCACTGCTCGCTCTACTATTTGGAGAATAGGGTTTCAAGTTTCTTTGAATTTATTAATTGAAATGACAATACTACAACTATATTAACAAACACAAAGGCAAGAAACAAATAACTAGATAAATTCTGCAATGATTTATTCGTTGAATGAAACAGCCGGATACATATAGAGTTGGGCAGTTCGTGTTGAAAATTGGCATTATATAATGAAAGGGATCAACGTGTTATCCTAGTTAAAATCGAGGCTAAAATCAGCTCTACAGAAAATGTCATCAGAGCTAAAAGCTCCCCAATACTCAAAATAAAAAAGGAACTTTGCAAGTCCGTCAATGATAGCTTTTTAGGCTCGCTCTTGGTTTTCCTTTCGATAACATTACGCTGAGTGTCTTTGCATTGCTTGATGGAAGGCGAATGAATCTGCTTCCAATGCTGGATTAATCCACTCTCCGACATCAGTAAGATCCTTTGAAAAATGTATAGTTCGGTTCTAATATAACTTCGCAATAATGAAATGCGAATTCATTTGTTAAAAGACATGTATACTTTCGATTGAAAATTGTTGCCAAAGGACTGCTTTTAGCTGCAACAAAAGCTACATTAGTTTTAAAGAATTCCTCTTTTGATGTACTGAGTCGGCATTTTCCCGACTCCAAAAAATCCTGCTTCATCCAATGTTCTAAGTAAGGCCTCCCCTATTAATAAGTAATTATTGCCTTTGATTACAACTGCGTGAACACATTAGCTAACTAATATACTTTGGTTCTTTATTACTTACATCGATGTATACACTTTTTCCTGTAATAACCGCAGATATCCCATCCGTCGACTCATTTACCCACCATTCAGGATGCCCCCGCAAACCATTACCAATGACGGAAT
Source organism: Chydorus sphaericus (assembly GCA_030141595.1). NCBI lineage: Eukaryota > Metazoa > Arthropoda > Branchiopoda > Diplostraca > Chydoridae > Chydorus > Chydorus sphaericus. Next base: position 6,433,013 of record CM057934.1, on the reverse strand, counting down.
AAATGCCTCCTTTCGCCTCCTTAAAAATATCATAAAAATAATTTTAATTTGACGATATAGATTTGTTTTAAAACCATTACCATAAAGAGAGATTCAAGTGCAACTCCTCGTCGTACAACCCATTGAAGATGCGAGTTTGGTAGTTCATCAAGAGATCGAACTAAAGGATGCACTTTTGGAACACTTATTAATGACCTATTATATAGAAATCATTGAACACGAATTGAAACATTATACGTATGCATTCGAATAATTACATCATAACGCCGGTATAGGCATTTACAAGCACCATAGTACTGAGACACCAAACTGTCATGATAAGAGTACTATTAATTGCCCAGTTGTAATAATGCGAAAGTTTTGGAACAGCTGCAAATTTAAAAAAAAATTTAAGTGTCATATTATAAATCGAACCTAACTAGAATATTTATATTCACGCTGTGAAGCTAAAACGGCGAAAACAGACTGAAAATTCTGAACGATTTTAGTAGAATTTGAGGAGCGGCGATGATGCTGTTGATAAGGAAGTCGTCTGCAACGTATGCGAATTTCCGTTATAAGCCATAAGACGAGTGGAACGAGGATCATTAATAAGCACAATCCTAGCCAAACAAAACTGTGAAATGGCTTGGTGAAGGTCATTAGCTTGCTCTCTTCCATAGGAAGTGGAATTAACAAGGCGTTGGGCTCTTCGTAATAGACTTCAGTAAACTGCACCACTTCTTTCCGCTCATGTGTTACGGAAAATGAAGCGATTCCCATATCGGCTTCCTAAGATTTATTCATAAAAAAGATATTGGCTCAAAAAATTTTTAAAAAATTTTGGATTTACGTTGCTCAGAATCATGGCGATCATCCCATTCCAAGAACCGTTCACAGATTTTGTTCCGTATTCACCATCAGATGGGATTACAACTTCGTATCTTAAGTAAAGTATGATATAAAATAATTACTAAGACGTCCGCCAAAATGCTAAAAATTGAGAACGTTTCCGTTTTCCTACGAAAATTTGTAGAAATCTCTTAGAGTATTGATGATTTCATAGCAGATGCCTGAGTACTCCACAATGGAACCGTTTGGAGATCGTCGAAATATTGTTAACGGGGGATCCTATATAATTTAAATTGATTCGAATTACAACATTTATTTCATATTATATTATATAATTTTTCAATGTTTTTTGTTAAATAAATAAGCTTTTACTTCAACCGATGTAAAGCGAAAATGTTTTCCTTTGAAAAATGAGAAGAGTTGGTCCTCTGCATCAGTACTATTCAAAATAATATCTTTCATATTTCATTTGAATGGAGAAAGAGCTATTTTATGTACTGTACGTATACATTGTCACATCGACGATTACAAACTCACGAAAGAAACCATCACCTGCTGACTAGCATTATATTGGTATATCATGATTGACACTGATGGTGGCGAGCATATCGTCCCTTAGGTGATTGGGGCGTTACGCCTGTATTATAATTTATAGGTACCGTACCGTATACTAGTTATATGAAGGCGTGACGAAACAACCCAACGAGGCAACGAGAATACTCGATTGAAATACATAGATATAGTACAATACGTATAAAAAATAGAAAAAAAATAGAAAAAAGTGTATCTTAAACATTCATTGTCAGATGTTTTATATGTAAAAGTATATTTATATGTAGTTTGCGCTAATATGAATTCATATGTCAAGAATGTAATTGAAGATGAATTGCGCGGTGAATGTGATACATTGTCTATGTCAATAGATATTAAACAAAAAACCACTGATTAAGATTATTTTTATTGACTTCAAGATTTGTAAATTAAAAACCTAATGGAATATTTCCATCAGTAGACGACCATTTCCAAACTGCGGGGCAATATTGAGAAGCTAAGCGAGCGTAGAGTGATTTCGAATGTACTTTGGTGCCCCAACTTGAAAGGTAAACGTGCGTCATAAAAGCTCTTTCAAAAGGTTTAGAATCAAAAATGTCAATAATATTAGAATCAACTGAATAGAAGATCTCGTTCTCGTAGTGTTTGATGGGGAAGAAAGCGTCTGGATGGATCAGATTCACATCACAATAAGTAAAATTCCCTGCTTGAAATTGGGAATTTCCAGGCTGGTTACAGTACAGCTTGAAAGCTTTTCCCAATGTCGGTGGCCCCAATGAGATGCGGTCGTTCGGGTCGTAGTTCTTTGCTGCGTAGTCAAGAAGGTATTTCAAAAAGGGGTGTCCGGCGCTCATTATCTAAAAGCAATGGTAAAATCAATACTACTAAAGAAGAGTTTGAAAAATTTTACGTCGTCATTTAAATAATCTTTATTATTCTAATTGGTGAGGAATAGATAATGATTGTTGTATTTTAATGAGGATTACCATGATTCCGTTCTCTATGTGCAGTTCTTCTTGCAAGTATGATAGCGTATTTCGAAGGCAATGAAGAGAGCGGAAAACGATGTTGTCGAAATCTAGGTAAGTCCCTCCATACTTTTCAAGTAAAATGAGCCTAGCAGCATCGCTTAACTGGACGATCCAATAAGGACTCTTTTTCATTCGATCGAAATGGTGCAATTTGAATGTAGAACTATCAAACTTCGGTAACCATTCTTCGAAATTCCGACGAATAAATTGAATCTTAGTACCACCAATTCGATGATCGGTTAATAAGAGCTTATTAAGAGCACAAGAACGAACTCTTCCATGACGAATAACTCGGCTATCCCAAGCAGGACGACCGAGTTTCGCTGTATTTGAGTATACACGAATGTCCGTCGATGGATTAGCACTGGCTGCTGATTCGATTCCACATGCTTGTCGGGGTGTTAGGCACTCTTCTCCGCTGCTCTCTATGTAAATAATTGGCCCTTGAGAGTTTTCGGGAGAAGAACAGAGTGCTTCTGGTCCAGGAACTTTGAATGGAGTATTCCCATAAATAAATATTCTTTCTGATATATCAAAATCATTAGTCTTGCGAAATCTTGTTTTTGAATAAATTGATTTTAATACCTGTTAAAAGATGTGCCGAAATCCACAGTCCAAATGTAAATCCAAGAGTTAGTCGAAGCCATCGAAATAATGAAACTGTTTTCCTAACTTTAGAGCAATAATTCTGGCAAATCACAAGAAAATAGTCTTTAAGCATACTTTTCTCTATTATAATAAATCCATGTCTAGCGATGAATGGCTATATGGTATGCATGAGCTCCTACGTTGAGTGTCTAAAGAATACTGATGCACGCCTGGAAAGCGGTGAATAATATTACAAGGAAGTTCAAAGGACTCTCGACGTCATATCACGTGCTAAACCAGTGTGACTAATTTGTTTATACTTTCCTTGTTTTTACAAAAGAGAACAAAAACTATACTAATTTCTTTGAAAACAACTATTTATTAAGTGACTTCTTTTTTAAGTTAAAAACTATATATTAGTAGTTGTAAAAATGATGGTAAGTTGGTAACATGTTAGATTGCAGGGTGTAATATTTATATATACAGGAAATATAGCAGAAATGCAAGTGCGATTATTGTAGAATGACATATATGATACAGATGCACAATTTAATCAATGGCAAGCTATTGGATTGCTGAAAAAATAGTCAAAGTAATAATATCGTTGATTACACATGCACAATTTATTTAAGGAGTTGTTTAAGTATAAATATGGTATTATATGAACGAATCCAATTTAACTAGCATTTATAGCATTAAATGAATATGATTGACATACAAAATTAAATCACAGTATCATAGCATTTTTCATTACTCACAGTACTGTACATTGCATGATACAAGAACGCAATAAAACTAAAAAAATCATCGGGCCGAAGATGAAGGCATGAGTTGTTGAAGATACATAAAATGTTGACGCCACAATTCAATTTGCTGCATTGTTTGCTGCTGCTGCTCTTGCTGTGTTGTTGCAGGATCCGTTGACGAACTCAATAATAATAATCCATTTTCTGACAAAGAGGAGAGCGGACGGATTCTTTTGTTTTCTGATGGGGCGCACCAGAATTCGTCATCCCCACTATAACGTTTATAAAACAGTTGTATTACAATAACTATTACTTATTACCACGTTTTGTCCAATGAATTATTGAATCTATTTTGAATTTAATATATGATTCATAAGATATAAAAGATTATTTCCTTCAAGTTTTTTTTTTTAATTTATTTATGGAAAAATATATATGTATCTAAGAAATGGTTTGCCTCTGCTGTGACTAATAAGTATTACGTTCCCACATTTCCATAAACACTGCTGCGATAATTTTTTGTACATATGTGTTGAAATCAACCAAACTCGATTATCATATTGATATGGCGCATCATTTGATACGTCATTAAGGTATATATTTATATTTATAATACGATTATGGTGTGACTATTATCACACCTGCCATCTATTTTTTATCTATACAATCCTAAAACAAATATTTGATTGAAATGTGCGGCATTTATTAATTCCCAATTGCCTAAGAGATAATAAAATGCTGTGCTGAATGTTGATAGAAGCCGACAGAAACTTTTTTAAAGTGTACCTTGTTCATCAGTGTCAAAATTCTACTTAAAGTTACATCAAAGGAAAGAGCCGCTTTCCTTTTAATTAATTCTATCTATCTTATGCCACCCCTTATTTTTAAGACTAAAATACCAAGTGAATAAAAAAAAATGAAAGATGAAGAAGTTGAATGTGTTTAAATACTTATTGCTTTCTCTGCTGTCCCGGAATCCTTTGGCGAAAGGGTTGCTAGCGATTTTCAATTTCGTAATCTATATATTTCATATTGAAAAATGCAATAACTTTTTTTTTTTTATTTGGGGGAAGTTACGGCTGATTGAAATTTTACCTGTTGATTTTGGTAGGCTGTAACTGTAATGAACTGAGTTTCAGGGAATTTGAAAGAAGCCGAGGCGGATGATCGGTGACAAAGGTTCTTCCATGCATCGACATTATTTAAATCATTCTCCAATATTGAACTGTTGGTTTCAGAAGCAATTGGTTGGATGTAGAATTTGGGTTGGTAGCGATGCATTGAATGTAAGGGAATCTTTCATCGAAATATAAAACTTGAAATAATAATAATGACCAACTGAGTAATTCAATCATTATTACGAGATCCCAGCGCTGATCTTGACGACTGTTGGTCAGCTTGAGTTTGTCAAAAGCTACACAACTTTGTGAATTCCAATAACTACCCAACTGAGGTCCATCTGGATGAATGAACCTCCTTCCCTGATGAGGAACATCGGCAGCACCTCCAGGTACCCATTTAGAACTAAAACTCATAATACCCAAATGATCAACTGAATATTTAAATAGGCCACTACATACACTAATACCTCTGATAGATATATCTGTAGCGCTTATTATCCACCGGATCAATATCAACGTAAATCAAGTACAAAGTATTTTCATCCAATCCACTCAGACGAATTTTCAATGAAGGAAATACTCTTCTGCATCATCAACCGATAGTAGATTTTCATCGTCAATCACTATTATTAGATGGATTTATTCATACCTTCCAGCTTTTGTGATGATCATTTCCGTTCCAAGTGCGTGGAATTCCTGCCAAAGTTCTCGACCTACAAGTTCAGCCCTGAATTTCGACTTTCTACATCTCTTCAATACTCGAGGAGAAATAACTCTAACTTGAGAAGCATCCTCTTGATCCTCTCCAATTAGTTTCCTAACAGAAAATGCTTGAGCACGAGCTGAAAGACCCATCAATTCCGACGACATTTCTATTCCTACTTCACTTTAAGTTTTAAACTGATTTCAATATAGCCTCATTTTATGGCTTATATATGGGCGTGTATATAGATTATACTGTGCTCTCTTATTTGAACAGATTGCAAGTGTCAATTGAATTCCCGGATTGTTTGTGTGGCGGTTTATCTTGTTTTCTGGGTTTTGTTCTCACCGCGCGCGGCGCGCCGCCAGCGCAGGGCGCACACGACTCATCGTCGCCGATATCGTTAAATAGGCTATATGCCGCAATTCCTATATCCATTTCCCAATTTCCTTTTAAGAACATCAACTTTAGTTTGCTTTCGTCGCCATAGTAGCCGACGATGACCCAGATGTAATAAGGTGCGTTTCCTTTTGAAGTTTATCCGTCAGTCGCCGTCACCTAATTACCGATGACGTATTGTATATACAAAATCAGTGCGGCATCTTTTGATATTAGTAGAAGGATCCTGTATCCGCCGTCAGCTGTTTCGTTCGTACTGCTAATTGGTTCACCGGCTGAAGCGTTTATGTTGACATTAAGTGTTCGATAATAGTTGAGCATCGTCGCACTTCCACTTTCACGTCATTATTTTGTTATTCAAATGTTTATGATGAGCTTTTTAATCATGACAACAAGCAAAAAGCCTATTATATCGGGAAACATTTTGATAAAAATGGCTTTTTAAAAAAAATTAGATTTAAAAATAAAAAGTGTATTAATAAAAAATTTATTTCTTAGTTAAGACTAATTTTGATTGAAGACCCGCAATCCATAGATAAGATATTCATAGACTTTCAGTTGATAATCTTTGACGTAATGGAAGGCAACGGCGTGAGGCGAGCAGCATTCCATGTCCTTAAACACAGAAATTAGGAAATCACGAGGTGAGTAAACAATGAAAAGAAATTTATGTATAGCAATTTCTTCTTTCTCTAACCTTTTTAAGAGGATAAAATGCCCAGTCACGTAGAAACCAGGCGCCGGGATATTTCAAATGACCGCACAGCTCGTCCTCTAGACTCCAAGGCAAGAATCTTTCACGGCCGTTGACATCTCGAGAATCTCCAAATGATACATTCAACTGTTCAAGGCACTTCCCTTATAAATAAGAATTAAAAATTATGTTTGCATATTTATTTTGTATGTAAGAAATAGTTGACCAATAAGTTTTATCATTTTAAATCCTTTTTATCAAATTAATTTTCATACAATTATAAATACTGCGCAGTAAATTTCAGCTTATTCATGAATTATAGAATATTAGTTAAAAGATATCATTCAAATAAGTTACCTAAATTTAAATCTTCAGGACCTTTATGACCAGGAATGCAAGACGTTGATGAGGTATTACCATCGTGATTGAAATGAGTTCCGTTAATCACGATGCTATCATCATTTGACATTAGATTATCGACGAATCGAATTATGGCCTCTTTGGTTAATATATAACCCGGTCCGCCCGACATGAATCCTTGGGTTACTTCGGGATTCAGGTACTTAAATCCCAAGTGAAGTGGCGCCGAGGCATTGAAGCTGCTCAACAAATAGCGCATATTCTCCATTACCATGTATCTAGTCATTTAAATTACATGAATTTCCACACCAAAATAACATAGTATGCGTTTTACGTGTCATCGTCAGCTTTGTAGAACCATTCAGCATCATTTAAATGATGCTGATAAATGTATTTCAGGCTTTCTTGGGTTTTCCCCCAAAGATTTTCGTAGGATTCGTTAACCGGTATTACAACCGTAGGCAAGGAATCATCTATATACAAGCTCAATATAAAAATGAATAGTATTTTATTATTATTAATATTCAAAGACTTGCCTCTCTGAGAGCTCATAAAGAGGAGCTGATCGCATCTTCTTCCCCAAGTTTCTTTAACAAGTTTTGCTCTGGAATAAGTCTTCGGAGAGGTGACCACCCAACAAAGTATTCGATCCTTTCTGATGATGATTGTGGAGTTGGAATCCATTGATGGCTTAATTACGTCTAATAATCGCAATGCTGGCTGCACAATATATTTTGATGACATACTAAAAGACCTTTCTGCATTTCCTTTGAAGAATAGAAAAACAAAAGTTTGAGACACTAAAGCTCCCGAAATGAAGCCAATTATAAAAATGCGGAACCAATTCATTTTTTTATGTAATGTAAATTACAACAATCACTTTTTTCGAAAGTCTATTATATGCATCCCACTTCAAAGTATTACGGATGCTGACTAAAAAAACAACTTGTTGGGATGTCTCCTACCGGTACTAATACTACCCTATAGCAGCCACACTGCGTACAAAGTGCCTATAGCCTACAGATGGAAGACCGATGCAAGCATCGTCACTATCCACTTGAGTAAATTAAAGACACGGATCACACTTTATTTGACTTGGCTTAAAAACAAAAATAGGAAAAAGTGGGTCGTAAAAGTTAATTCAATACCAGAACAGATATTCTTCGGTGAAAACGGGTTCAGTTTTATTACCTTACGATAAAACCGGTTCTATTGTTTTTCCAAACTCAGGCTCATCAAGCTTAATTTCTGAAACGCAGTTTTCGATTTCATTCCAAGTAAAAAAAAAAAAAACTTGGTTTTCCTCCGTGAAATCCGATGAAATGGCTAGATTTAAAAAAATGGATCATATGTAAAGTAAAGACTAGTCGTCATAGCATGCTCCATAATTAATAAACTTATAAAGGTTAATCGACAATCGTTAACTATAGTATCCTTTTGAAGCTGAACTGTGTGATTAATAGAAATCCTTCGAGTGAATTTTGCAAAGGCTTCAGCATTGCGATATGGGACAGCAAGTGCCTCATATTTTATTTGTGTATTAAGGCAAAATAATAAATACAACATTCTCGTTATATTTTTATTTTTAATCCTTATTTATCAAATTAAATCATGTTCAATCAAGTCTTATACGATTGTAGATGTTGCGCAATAAATTCCAGCTTATTTGTGAATTCTAGAATATTAGTTAAATTATATAATTCAAATTAATTACCTAAATTTAAATCTTCAGGACCTTGATGACCAGGAATGCAAGCAGACGTTGATGAGGTAATATTACCACTATGATTGACAAAAGTTTCATTTTAAAATAACGATGCTATCATTATTTGACTTTAGATTGTTGACTAATCGACTTATGCCTCTTTGTTTAATATATAACCTGGCCCAACCGACATGAATCCTTGGGTTACTTCGGGATTCTTTTATTTAGAATTCGATCCTTTCTCAAGATGTATTTGTATTTGAACCCATAGGTGGCTTTATCACGTCAAATAAACGCGATGCTGGCTGCAAAATATACTTAGATATGAGTTTAAGTTAAATATACTTCATATTTAGTTAAAGTTCTCTCTTCATTTCCTGAGAAAAATTATAAGAAAACTAAAGTTTGCGCCACTAAAGCTCCCGAAATGAAGCCAGTTATAAAGAATGTGGACCCAATTCATTTTACTATCGATTATAAAAATCCTTTTTCCCTAAAATCATGATGCAACCCTCTTCAATGTATTACAGATGCTGACTAAAAACTTTTTGAGATTTCTCCTATTATTATATAAGCAGGACGTATTATATCCACTTGAATAAATCAGAGATTTTTGATGGGATTATATAAACGAAGCAGCTGCTGTTAGTCCCCAGTTTGTTCTTACATATTTATTCTAGTATATTTTAGCTATTGTATACCGCCGGTACTTCAAACAGATTGAAAAGTTTAAGATTTCTATGTGTCTAATCTACACATGCATAATATGTCTACCAGCAAGGTTCAGAGCAGACGAGCATTTTGCTCAGACTATATTATAGTCTTATTAATATTCTGAACTTGTATATGCCAGTATGGTATGCAAGCATGAAGTCGGCACACGCACAAGACAATAGAAAATAACGCTTCCTTTATATAACCTATATTTTCCTGTTTGAAAAAAATGAACACTAAGACATAGGATGACAAGCAATCATAAATAATAACTGTCATTTGCGATGATTTTAGATACGAGTCGTGAACTTGAAACAATGAAACTCGATACCGGTAGATATTTGTCTACGATATTGATCAGTAGTTGGCAGAAATTGTCGCCTATTCCTGTGTTTATGAAAAGGCGGCATTCTTTTTCAATGCGACATTTTCATAAATGTTTCCAATTATATGCAGGCCAAAGTCAAGCGGATGTATCCACTATAAATGTATGGCTATTAATCATATCTCTTTACCATGGTATGTATACATATGAGGGCGACACTAAATTCTTTGTTTCGTCCGACAAACAAAACCGACAAATCCAACGAACATATTAAATAATGTATACTAGACTTATGCATACGACAGTGCGACACATATATAAATAGAAGAAGATTTCGTTCCGAAAACCGCTTATAACCCAGCAGATCAGTTGCAAGCTAGTGTCCTGGCAAAAGCACATTTTAAATATAATGAATCGTTTTATATTCTACTCGTTATTATTATTAACAGTTTTAGTTACTGCTAATAGTCAACATAGAAATAGAATTATTTCTGATAGGAGTTCATCATTCGACCAAACTTCACCTGCTTTCCTCAACTATTATTACTCGGAAATTATCGACAAATCCCTGAAGAATGATGGAAGCCTTTCAGCTCGGAGTCTCTTCCGCGGTCCAGGCCGCTTCCTCTTCTGGAGATTCCGAGTGACAACATTGACCAAGTATACAGCGACCAGTACGTCGACGAGTACGACAACCTGCACCCTGAGCACCAGTTCCATCTGCAGTGGACGACGTCGGCGTAGTTCCCTTCTCGAATGGACATTGGAAAATGACGAAGATAATATTGCTCCAACTAATGTCCTTAAGTATTTCATATTAATTCAATATCTTGTTATGTAATTCACATTTAATTAAATTCAGAATAGAGGCAACTCCTGAAGCTGATTTGGAATCTATTCGAACAGAACCTTGTAGTACTGATCATCAATACTCCATCAATTCTGATGACAACTATCCAGCATCATCACAATACAACAGCGATCCTTATGCTATTCAATCCGCGCTATTTGACTTATATAATGATCGCTACAATTACCTTTCTTATTATGGAGGATATCAACCGGTTTATGATTCACCATACCAAGGTTTTTTAAACCACCGCTACCAGCCTGGTTACCAACAGTACCCTTTGGAACCTTACCGTTCGTCCAGTGATGACTATAAGATAGCCGCTTTCAGAAGGATATTTGGCCTTACCACTGATAGACTATTTCCTCGCTTGTTTACCACCTTTACTCTCACGTTCACTACAACCACTGGCATTTCTACGGTAATATAAATTGTTAAAAACTATGTTGTCTAATTGTAAGAGTTAAAATTTTTATTTTGTATTATGCAGGTGTTCAATAGAGTAACGGCAACGTCAACGCCACTATGCAGCACTCCGGGAGTCTTAGCTCAGTGTCCGACCGGTTAAAGTTTGGCACAATGTGAAAGATGGCTTATATTGGTGGATATTTATTATCGCATGTCATATGTTAATAATTTAGTGGTACACGATTAAATACAAATCATTCCACTAATAGCCCATACTGTACACAACATTTATTTATATATATATATTGCCCCCATTATTATAATGAAAACAATAAATAATAATATATTATGCACTCCAATAAATTCGTATTTGAATTTATTATATCTTACTATAACAGTTATCAAAAAAATATTTTTCTATCAAGGCATAATTTATTTCTAATTCTCATAGTTGGGGTAAATGCCTGACATAAAATACGATTCTTTCTGTCTTTTAAATGTATTGAAACAGCCCGCCCATCCCACTTCGCAGTCAAGATAAATCTTAAAATGTATTTCAATATTTTGCATAATTTTATAACTGAGCAAATATTTTTTAAATATATATTTTATAACTCTCTCAACATATAAAAAAAATATTTTCTCATCTCATTTTCTTTTCTATAAATATTTAGAAAAGTTTTTGATTTGACCATCGTAGTCCCCGTGCTGTCAAATTATCATTGGGAGTTGTGTTGGAAAAATTCGTGTTTCACCGGTTGCCGGCGTGTCCATAGTTTATTTCATTATTGCTCAGCTTATAATTTTTAGAGCTTGAGAAATGAAGCTTTCAGGTAAATTAATTTCCATAATAATTCATTTATCTTAAAACTAATTTTTTTAAAAATTATTCCAACTATTTCAGGGACGTTATTCTGTTTTTCTCTTCTACTGGCTTCGTCATGGGCCATCAGCTCTTACTTAAACGAGCAAGATCAGTCCCGATTGAAAGACATCTTAGTCAACGGACTCACTAACGAAGATGTCGGTATTTTGGATCACGCTGTCCGTGGCTTGGCCCTCTTTGGCACCGCCATCCCCAACAAGGACAAACTCTGCCAGAAAATCAGCACTCAGTTGAATGCTGAGAAGCCTGAAACCCTCTTCCACGTAGCCAAGGCTGGCACTGCCCTGGGATGCTCTCTGAAGCCCCCCGCTGGCATCAAAGAGAAGCTCGAAGCTGGCATCACCCCCACTGCCTCCACATCTGAGCTCTTCTTCGCCACCGGGGCCCTGTCTGCCTTCGGGTTCCAGCTCGACACCCCCACAGTCCTCAAGGCTTTGAACCCAGCACTGAAGAAAGATGACAGTATTTCAAGCCTTGGACAGGCTTTCCATATTGCTTCACTCTTGAAGGGTGATGTAGGAAGCATTTTTGCCAGGATTGAAGATGCTATTGTCCAGGCTGATCAGGTATAATTGAAAATGCTTGAAAAATCTCATCTTTTGACTAATTTTACCCTTAAAAACTCTTTTAGGTTGATGGAAAAATGCTGCAATTCGAAGGTGGCCTCAGTGTGACCGCCTTGGTCGTCAGTGGCGCTTACCATCTGTCCAAAACTGCTGCTAAAGCACCTCCAATCACCAAGGACCAAGCCAACAAGTTTGCTGAATATTTCGTCAGCCGTAAATCTGTGCAGACTGTTAAAGGAGCTCACAGTCTCCTTGAAGTTGCCTCTATCTTTGCCGATAATGGCTTCCACATTCCCGTTGCCATCACGCTCGCTAGCCGTGCAGCTGTCTCCAAGAGCGAGCCCAAATTCCAAGTCAAAGTGACTGATATCCTCGGCAAAAACTTGAACTCTTTGACCGTCGTTGCTGATTCTGCCACCCGAACTCTGGACGACGCTGTCGTTCTCTCCCAGAAGCCACTGACTCCCAAAGAAGGGTAATTTATTCAAGTTATCATCTTATTTTTTAAGTATCTAAACCTTTTTTTATTATTATTTAGATCGTTCGAGTTAGATTTGATGTCAAGCAATCCCGGCAAAGGTGTCTACCGTGTAGCTCTGAGCGCCTCTTCTGCTCAGGAGCCTCGACTGGCCGGTAACGTTGGCGCTCTCGTTGAGGTCAAAGTGTTGACGAAAATTGCCATCGAAGATGTGGAGCTCGGCTCTGCTGATTCTGACCAGTCTACGGCCGCCAAGATGAAGCGTATCACCTACCCACAGAAGCAGGACGGTCTCTTGGAGGCGGACTCCCATCAGAAATTGATTCTCAAGTTTTTGCTCCGTGATCCTCAATCTAAAGAGCTCGTGACTGTCCACCAGGCTTTCGTCCGTCTCACTCACCGTGAAACGCAGCAGGAAATCTTTTTTGTTGCCGAACCCGACGTGAATGACGCCTACAAATTCGATTTGGATTTGGCAGCCAAAGCTAAAGATTTCCTCTATCTGTCCGGTCTCTATTCCATGGACTTGATCATCGGAGATGCGGTAAGAAAATATTTTAATTTTAATTATGTGTAGTTAAGTTGTTAAACGCTCTTTTTTTTTAACTGCAGGTTATTGAAAATCCCACCGTTTGGCAATTGGCTGATCTTCAACTTACCTTCTCATCTTCGGGTTCTGCAGCACCGAAGAAGCGTGCTGGAACTGCTGATATGTACAAACCTAGGCCTGAGATCAAGGTAATAATCTAAAGTTTGAAAATAAATTTTACTTTATTGATAATCAACTTTTTTTCGAGTAGCATATGTTCCGTGAAGCTGAAGTACGTCCACCAGCCCTAGTTTCCAACCTTTTCACGCTCTTTGTCATCCTCCCATTCGTCATGTTCTTGATTCTGGTAAGTTTTTGTGCTTTTAATAATCTCGTGCATCTTTATGTAATCGTTTTTTGGTTTTAGACGCTGAAATTGGGCATCAACTTCTCCACCATCTCTTTCTCTGTGAGCGCTCTTGGATTCCATTTGAGCATGGGAGGTAAATTCGTTTGTACTCTTTGCTTATTTGTAAACTTAACTAATAAACTTTTTTTTTAAATAGCCATTTTCGGTCTTTTCATCTGCTTCTACCTGTACCTCAACATGTTCCAAACGCTCAAATGGCTGGCCATCCTGGCTCTGCCCGCCTTCATAAGCGGAAACTACATGTTGACACAGATCGCTGCAAAGCGAAAGCAGAACACAAAGTAACAACAACTAATTTTGTATGTTCTTTAAAAAGAAATGTGGAATAATAATAAATAAAAAAGTACAAGAAAAGTTTTAATCTGTCCAAGGTGAAATTTTATTTCTCTCAACACACATCAGCACCAAATTTGTTGATTTGAAATTGAATCATTTAAAACAGTACTAATTATATGATCCAATTTATTTCTCTCTCATCACACACACACACCGAGATCGAAACATTTATTCTCTGTGAATAAGAACGTAGAGACCCAGGCAGGCCAGAACAGCATACTAAAAAAACAAATCATTTTTAAAAAAATATATTTTAAAATTTAATAAGAAAAATTGAAAGATACCTTCAGTTTTGGGTATTCATTCATCATGATGGTGACCATCCCGACGTACGGCAAGAAACCCTTGGCCCTGCCGACCACATCTTTGGGTGTGAGCCACAGCTGGCCGGGAGCGTAGAGGCCCCTGTCATCAACTCGGTTGTTGTCACCTTTCGTGAGGAATTTCACTGTGCCATTTTCCCTGGAAGATTAAATTAAGAGATTAGAGTATGCTTTGATGGTTATAAAGAGAGCAGGTTGTACTTTTCATGGATTTTGAGGACTCTGTGGACAATCGGGATGTCCCTGCCTTCAATTTTGAAGACAACAATTTCACCAACCCGGATGGGCTCTTCCGAGGGGTTTGTGAGGAAGAGCAGGTCTCCACGATGGAAGGCGGGCTCCATTGAACCACTGCAAGCAATATTCATCAGTATGAGAGTTTTTAAAGGGAAAATGGAAGGAGATGTACCTCAGAACAACAACGATGGGACTTTCGCTGCCAGTGGCAACCATGAGCCCCTTCCAGATCATGAGGGCTGATGAAACAATCATGCCAAAGCTCAGCACTTGATAGAAAAACTGTAAAGAGTTTGTGAAACATTAGTAAACTCAACTTGGAGCATATGGACAGCTATTCAATGATACCTGTCGTTTGTTCATGCGCTGGAACTCTTCCAGCATTGAGCCGAACATTTTGATGCGATATGATAATAAATACTGGGTAAATTAACAGAAGATAACAGTCTAATCCTGAGTAAAAATTAAAAATAATTTTAAGTGAGTTTTAAACTTTAAAAATTCATTCTTTGCCTACCTGTTTTTGTATTACGAATGCGTTTTTGACATATGCGGCAGCCGGCAAAAAAAGAGTCCGGTAATGACGTGTACTTCTTTAGTTTCCACCTAGCGGTCGACTTTCCAACTCCATATACAAAAATTATTTGTTTTGTATAAAAGAGAGAAAAAAAGTAAAGTGAATATTGGCAAAATATGAATTTGTTATTGTTCATAAACATGCACTGTAAGAACAAGACGGATGATTTTATCTTACAAAAAAAAGTGGTTTACTATTACGTGCTCTGTATAATAACGCGAACAACTACTCGGCTGCTCAATCAAAGCGCAATTGGATCATCCCCAAATGTCGAGCAGAGAAAGAGCGATAAGTCTTTTGCTCTCCTACTCCAAGTTGTTTCTTTCATGTTTCTCGTCGAAAAAGGGATATCGTATATATCAAGGCATCTCTTGCCAAAAGGATAGCGGGGGGATCTTCTTGCTTACTTTCCTCTCAACCGAGAGAGCCCCACAGTGTGTTTATTTTTCAGCTCACGGCAGGGGAGCGCTGCTCGCCGATATTGATCCTCGCCTGCTGTCAGCTCCTCTCCTTGTTGTGATGTGGACTCGTGTCAAACATAGATATAGAGATAGCAAAAAAGTATAAAACCTTGAACTTTACACGACAATACACCAAAGTAACAACAAAAAAAATTGGTGGACCTCAATCTCTTTCATATTACGTAACTTTTTTTTTAGTTCTCGTCTTTTCTTCCATTGTATAACATCATTATATGTATGGCTGCTGCTGCGCAATACCAATCGATTGGACGAGATCGTTCATCCTGGCAACGAGCCCTCTCTCTTTTCTCTCATCTCAGTCGAAGAATATAAACGTTATATACATTTCTTTTATTAAAAAATAGATGCACGAAGGGAGTGAAACCTTCAAAGTGGAGAGAGAGAGAAAAAGAAATGGGGGTCGCCCACTTTGCTTGGCTGGGCTGATCTGATTAAAAAAGTGCCGGCTGTATATAACAGCGGAAAAGAATGAAAACGATGCTGCTCCTAAGATATTACTAGCAATAGCTCGCATGCGCGACCCAAGAAGCCTTTATGATACAAAAGAAGAACCCATCACCTCGTTGCCCAGTGAGCAGCCTCCTACCAATAAGAACCGACGTACAACTTGCGAGCATCTCTTCTCTTTTTGCGGTAAGAATATCTCACTCGATATCTGTTCGATTAGCATCATGAATACTAATTAATATTTCAAGCAATACAAAAAAAAAATATAAAAGAACTCGATGGTTATGTAGGATTATTAGTACAGTTGTAATCCTTTAGTTGGTAAAGGTCGTTTGGATCGACTTTGGCTTCATGATGTAATGGGTGATCACTTTTGAGTCATCATCGATATCATATATAGATGTAGTCCATAAGAAAAAGAAGAAGAGTAATCCATTTGAAAGGTTATGACGATATTAAATATCGACAGCAGTAACAGATTTTTATGGATTTTTAAAAAGGGAAAAGGTAACTGCTCTCTGAAGCGTAATGAAGAGCGAGGGGGGAATAGCGTCGTCGACGTCGTCCTAGCTATTATTGTGCACGGCTTATAACGCATGCTGCATATTGATTGAAGCCGCAGGGAGCCCTCCTCTCCGGTCCACTACAGACGCAGAGAGTTTTATTTATTTTTTACAACTTTTTTATTTTTGTTTAATTCATACATAAATCTTTACAGACTGTGCGAGTGACACTTTTACCATCCAAGCCAGAGGTCAGGTATATTATAATATAATAATAATGGCTACTGCAATGGAACCGGCTGTAAAAGAGAAGAAGATAAAGAACCGCCTACGCAATCGATTCCTCTTGAGTGCGCACCAGCAAGCCAGCTCTTTAGATGTTCCCAGCACTACTACTATTGGATCTTCGACGTCTTTAGGTATATAAATATATTTGTCACGAACTTCATTTCCATTCTAATTGCTTTCCGTCAGCAGAAGCGGCAGGAGAACGTGCTGACGGAGCGGCGGCAGCGGTAGCTTCATCGACCGTCGACAGCTGTAATAGTCGAGTGAGAAGAATGCTTTTCCGGAGAGCAAGGAGCGAAACGGTCGATTCTGCCTCAGCTGAAGACCGGTCATCATCTTCTCGACGTTTTTTCCTACTCAAAGCTGATTCTGTCGGCAATCAATTGATTCAAGAAACAGCCACTGGCCCAATTATCGAAGCTGCTCCGGTTCATCTAAGTCCACGTTCTCCACCACCTCCTTACGATACCCAATCAGATGTAAATCAATTAGTTTTTCTTCTCTATTTATCAAACTAATTCTTTCAATAATTATAGACGAGCTCGGTTCGATCAAATAGCATCAGTCAACCACCTTCTTACGATGAAGCTATGGCACAGACAGGTACCAATGATGTCCGACGACAAAATCATCATCAATCTCAGCAACATTGTCAGCAAAATGGGCATTACAATCCTATGGAACCGGTGATGATTGCTGCCTATTGCTCTTGTGGTGAATGTCAGGTAGAATTTAAATGATTCAAAAGCTTCGAGTTGGGATTATTCAATTGATTTTCGAATAGGAGAGATACTCGCTAGCTGAAGAGGAGCAGCAGCATCACGATGATAACTGTGCGGATGCAGTTTTCCCGATGGAAACTCACGTTCTAATGCAGGAAGTATTGGCAGATGGAATGGCGTTTTGTAACCTCATGTGAAATTGAAAGCCCTCCCATGGAAAAGATATTTATATTAAATAACAGTTTTAGTAAAATAAGAAGGCGACACATAATTTAGATTTATTTGATGTTGGGCGTGTTTTTTATTTGTCAAATAAAGAAAACAAGCAATTGGTATATTAAATTCATCATCATATTATGTATAAATTGTGTAATTAAACAATCAATCATCAAAAGAGATGCCCGTGAGTGGAGCGTAGATCTCGGTCAAAGAGCGCAACTTTTCAATTATGACGCTCGAATAAATGTGTTTAGGGTCGTTTTGATCCAACTCCAAGTGGATGGAAGTTATAACTTCTTGAGCTCTCGAGATCACTTCTTCTTCTTCGTTACTGGTCGATTGACATGGAACACTAGTTCCTAAAGGATCTTGTGTCTCCCCCTTGTGCTCGTCAACCGACTCGTCTTCTTCCCTCTCTTTGATGTAGAGTTCTTGAAAGTCCCCATTTTCAGTGGCTTCCATGTCATCGGTGATTTCAGCAGGTACGTCCACCGCTCTGCTGGACAGATAATTGGAAATGACCGACTCTAAAACGGGTTTCTTTGAAGATGGAGCGACGATCTTCTCAATTCTAGCAGGTTGGACAAATTCTAAAAAGGTGGTCAACTCCGATGCTGAGCAGTGGTTACTGTAAGGCACACTGAAAACTAAATCTGATGGGAAGGATCTGGTCGATTTGAAGAGCATCTCTGAAGCAGTGAGAACGATGGCTATTGTGGGCATTTCCAAGTTTTTATTTTTCAGATCGAAGCCGTTGACGGTGCGAAGCGGAGCGTACCAGAGCAAACTTTCGGTTTGATTAGTTGTTAGCACATGCTCAGGAATACCGAGAATACCGTAAACTTGACGGATATTTTCTGGCACATAAATTT
Source organism: Chydorus sphaericus (assembly GCA_030141595.1). Lineage (NCBI taxonomy): Eukaryota > Metazoa > Arthropoda > Branchiopoda > Diplostraca > Chydoridae > Chydorus > Chydorus sphaericus. The sequence continues at coordinate 6,414,091 of CM057934.1, read as the reverse complement.
GTTGCTGTGAAGGAGAAAAGTTTTAGATTAGAGTTTTAATTTGATTTTAAAATATAGTTTATACTTGGAGGTGGAGGGCAGCCTGGTACAGTACGTTTTCTTTGCCGATTTTCTGCGCTCCGAAAATTATTCTATGGTACTTGTGTTTGCTGAAAAAAAAAGTGGAAAAAGTTTTAGAAACACAACTTTTTGGGCCATTATTTATAAACGGGCGCATACTCAACTATGTCGATAACTTTCTTCAAACATTCTTCCCGACTTGGAAATTCCATCCCAACTTCTTCAAAAGTGTTGTCCGCGTAAAGTAAATCTAAACTCTGTTAAAAGAAAAATATGATAATTTTTTATTTAAGATAAAAATAAAAAAAAAAAATACTTTTGATTCAGATAAGGTTTTTAGGAAGGGGTCTTCCTTCATGGCATTGCACCAACGGAAATCGCCAGTGAAGAGAATTTTCCCAAAATTGCCTTTATAAAAAAAAAGGTCTAAATTTAAATAATTTAAAATAGAGTGTTACAATTTTATACCTTCAAAAAGGTACATGACAGATCCCTTAATATGATTGGCATCTATAGGTGTGACTGAAACTTTATTCTTATTCTGAGTACTTCCGTGCTCAGCTGGCAATTCCAAGGAGTAGGTGGTGCCGATTTCCAGCACTTTGATGATTTCAGGTTTGACATTCAGCATGGCGATCATGAGATCTTTGTTGATTCGGGAAGTGTAGACTGTTTCGGTCCAAGTGCTGGTGAGCCCAACAGTATGGTCAGTGTGCATGTGGGTGAGGAAGTACAAATACGTCTATAAAAGAAAATATTGAATCAATAACCTTTAAATATATATTTAAAAAAAAAAGAATAATAATAACAAACCTTGAATTTTTCCTTGAGTTTAGGGGGTGCCCAGTAGTCCACCGCTATCGGTAAACCGTCAAGTCGTTTGCCATTTCCCATTTTTAAACTTTATTCTTGAGAGGATTTTAAAATATTTCTTTTACTATTTATAAATTGAAAATATGGTTTTACACGAAAATGACACGAGCCGTTATTAGACAGATTTAAGCAAGTTGCGAGTATGAATACATGCCAATGCCTCAACATACGTTGTTGTCCTAATACTCTTTAAATAACTAAAAGTGGTCGCCTATTACAAAATCGAAATTTTGTAAGTTGTAATTGTAAATGTAATTTATGCATTGGATGCATTATAATAATCAATGTCCACATCAGTTACATTTATTTTCCTTTTTGAAAAATCCATTATGATGCAGTTTCTTTTTTATTCTTTATAGGAAAAAGTTAGTAATAGTCAAGAGATTACTAATAATAACTAAATTTAATTATTTAGCTTTTTTCGAGAAGTAACCGACTCTGTCGATCATGAAAAAGAATGAAAAAACTAGGAATAATAAAACAGAAAAGAACTTTCTAGGTTAAAAAAAAAGAAATTTAGTTGTAAGAAAAAAATACTTTTTTTTCATTTTTTTTCCTCTTTTTTTCCTTTTTTTCTCTTTTTTTTAAACTTTATAGAACTTTATAAAACGAGAAAAGCGAGAAAACCGGGGAAAACCGGGGACAACAAGTTTGTGCATTTTTTACTGTTTTTGATCTGGAAACCCGTCAGCATTTTGAAAAGAGTTGTTTGCATCTTGTTTTCTGCGTATTAGCGATATTATTCTCAGATTATATTTTATAGATCAAAACCTAAAAAGTTCATATTAGATAGCGGTGTACTAACGCAGCAGAAGCAGCCCTTATTAGTACAGTATAACGCTGCAACCTGCATCCGTATCGATCCGTATTTTTGTATGCTAATTGCTAGTATGTTACTCGAGGTCATTACATTTTCTAAACCCATGGGTATATACAGATCAAAGACAAAGATTTAGAACAATAAACAATGCTTTTATATTAAAATATTATTGTATGCGCAATGCTTAATAAATTATGAAGAAAGAGCACAACCTTCTTTTTTTTAACGGCTATTGTTTGACTAAATAAGGGATAGCCTTGAGACTGTATATGCTTCAACTGTATATATATACGCTTAAACATTTGTACAACTATTCAGTGGTGTCTACACCTGTTGCAGCATCAGTCGTTCCTTACAACTGCTTTTATGCACAAGCGTAGAATTTATCAGAAAGATACTTTTTCAGTTAAATGCACCTGATCTCAGTTCATAACATCTATAAGCAAAATCATACTGAATAGATTTACTGAGCATAATATAAAAGTGGAATTGACTACGCGCTTCATCAAGGACAAACACTAAAAAATCCCTTTAAAAAATGATGCTGGACGAAACATCTCTTCATTTCGGATGGGTGGATTACCTCATCTTCACTTTGACTTTAGTGATTTCATTGATTATCGGTGTCTATTATGCCCGGAGAGGAGCTGCAAGTTCCACCAGTGAATACCTTTTTGGTGGCAAATCAATGGGCATTTTTCCAATCGCAATGTCATTTGCTGCTAGGTACTGCTAATATTTTACCATCACACTGTTCGTTCATTTGAGTTTTTCCCTAATATTTGTGGGGGAAAAGTTCGGTTTCTTCTCAATCCATGTTGGGAGTACCGACTGACGTTTACCTCACTGGAGCCATGATGTTATGGTGGCCTATTTCTCTAGCTATTGGAGTCCTTATTTCCTCATATGTTTACTTGCCGCTTTTTCAAGACCTTGGAATTCTCTCCATTAATCAAGTATATTAACATATTATAAATAATGCCACAGACTCATATTAGTTTTATTGTTCCGTAATTTATTGAACTAGTACCTGGAGTTACGCTTTCATCGTTTGGTTCGAAGATTGTTCTCAGCAATTAACATATTTGGAAGTGTAAGTCTAATACCGTATTAATATTCCTTTACTTTTTCCGTAAAAAAACATTGGTAATATTAATGAGATGTAGTAAGATATTTTTATTCAGTTAATTACCTAAGCGGTATACACAAATGATTTAATTATCAGAAAATAGTAAGCCTTTTATTAAATTTTTGGTAATCAATGGATACGTCAATTTCTGAATTTCACCTGGATATCATCAGTATATGATTATTTTTTAGCTTTTCTACTTATCGATTGTTACGTACGGACCATCGCTTGCTCTCTCACAAGGTAGAAATTACTCAAGTTATTTCCAATTAATGCTGCGATCTATTACACGCATGTTGAATGTTGACTACAGTATATTGTTTGCTTTAAGTGACCGGATTGAATGTCTACTTAACGGCGACCATAACTTTCGCCGTCTGCACGTTCTATACTACCATTGTATGAAAAATATATATATATATATATATATATTGAATGGTAATATAAGTTAAATCGATGCATAATGAAATAATCTATCACAAGGGAGGGATGAAAGCTGTTGTTTGGTCAGATACTATTCAAATACTTCTTATGTTGGCCTCTATGACCGTATTGGTGATCAAAGGAGTAGTTGATGTCGGCATTGAAAACGTCTGGACACGTAACCTAAACTCGGGTCGACTCGAATTCTTCAAGTAATTTGAATCAGTTTTAAAAAGTAATTTATACTGGTTCAGTTCTAAATTTACTATTTCAACGAATTCAGTATAGATCCTGATCCTACTACACAGAAAACGGTACAATTTTCAAATTTCATTATAGCCGATATTTATACATCTTATTACATAATGCGTGTACTAATGAACGATATGCTTTTAAGGTTTGGTCCATGTTGATTGGATCTACTTTCTTTTGGGCAGGAGGGTACGGTACAGGCCAAGGGAATTTCCAACGGTTTCTCGCTGTTCCTACTCGTCGTCATGCCCAAAAGTATGTTTCCAATCAAAACTCTAAACATATATTGTGATGGCAACGTAATTCAATTATTTTTATAATATAGAGCTCTAGCAGTGAGCATATTTGTAGATGGTATATTCCTTGCTCTGTGCTGCTTCGTCGGTTTAGTTGCATATTCCAGATATTTTGATTGCGATCCTATCAAAGCAAAAGTACAAAAATTATTTTATTAATTTATTTATTCAAAAAACGACGATATACAATTAACTTCCTGTCTTAAGTTTATAGCAAAAGCAGACCAAATCGTTCCTTATTTTGTAATGGACACATTCGGGGCCATCCCTGGCTTGTCTGGTGTCTTTATCGCCGGCGTCTTTAGCGCATCCCTAAGGTATTTCTATAAGTCATTATTATTACTATTATCAATTCAATAGACAACCACACAATCTTTTCAGTACACTATCTACTGTTATAAACGGAATTTCCTTGACTATTTTGGAGGATTTCGTCCGGCCATTCTTCCCAAATTTAACTGACGAAAAAGCCACAAAGATCTCTAAATTGGTCTCTTTCGGATTTGGTCTTATTAGCTATGCCTTAGTGTTCATCATATCTAACGTCAAAACAATCTTGGAAGTAGGAATTCAAACTATTCTTTTTAAAACTAAGAAATAAAGACAATTATTTCCTATTTAATAATTTGATATTTTAATTATTAGACTGGTAGTAGTTTTAGTGGAGCTGTACTCGGAATGAGTTTCGGAGTTTTTACCTTGGGCATGTTGGTTCCATGGGCCAATTCCATAGTGAGTTTTTATTGTAAATTTTTAATTTGTTAATACTTAATTAGTGATCATACGTGTCATCATTGGTAAAGGGAGCAACTGTAGGAATGCTAGCCAGTTATTTAGCTGTCCTTTTACTCGGAATTTTCACACAAGCGGCCCGTTCCCAAGGAACTCTACCTAATAATCAAATGAAACCTACAACAATTGAAAACTGCCATGATTGGATTTTGACCTCGAATTCAACTTCACAAGCGTTTGATAATATCGAAAAGTACCTGTGTTTAAAAATAGAAAATCATAATAATTTTTTACAAAATTACTTCCCTATTACGTTTTTCTTTTACATAGAGATGAGGCCTTCATCTTGCTTCGGATTTCTTTCATGTGGTACACTATGATCGGCACTTTTTTTGTTATCATCATAGGGACAATGGTTAGCTTCCTCACCGGTCGACAGGACCCTTACCAACTGGATCCTAAACTTTGCTTTCGCTTTTTGCGTCGTTGGATTAACAAGAAGCCAACAACTAATAAGGTCACTATTATTACTGAATTTTTTTCGTATAATTAAAAAAACGATTATATATACTACAGGAGGTTCATCAAATGACTGAAAATAAGGGATTTGAACCAGAATCTATTTGAAAATTATTTTTATTATTCCCAATTTTATCATTTTTACTGTTTTCAGATGATCAAATGTTTATCGATGACTGAATAACTAGTGATTTCTTTGTAAATTTGGCTTATTTGTAAAAGCTCATGGACTACATTAAAATATAGTATATGCATATGTGGTTTATCTATATAGCTTTTGATACGGTAGTAATTTGATGAATTGAGTGGAATTTTATGATTCAGCAGATATTGAAATATGTGTTCTTGGGTTAAGCATAGAGAAAGTATAATGAAATCAGGACTTGGCGCTGTCAAAATAAAATTTGAAATAATTCAGAATGTGTAGGTCTATTTATGACATATCTGCTATATGATAATTCACCAAAAGAAGAAATGGCGATAGTACAAATAGCTATACCTACCAGTATAAGAAAAAGGACAGTAGGTCATATCATTCAGTAAGTAATGCTTTAAAATATTTATATTTGAAGATGTTTAAATGTGGCAACCGGTTTTTTATTAGTATAGGTCTTTTATTCGACTTGAGGATAATATTCATCATGCGCCAGAAAAATAAAAAAATGCAACAGTCTTATACAAGAAGAGCGCTATCGCAAGGAAGTGTCAAACAGGATTCATCATATTACAAAAAATGTATATAAATTCTTACTTACCTTTAAAGCATAAGATTATTGTACAGCAGTAATAAAATAATCTTTAAAAAATAAAATTGTTTGGTTTTTAAGTTGTTCGATTCAAAACAAACATATTTTCAGATTGAACAGATATTATTGATGTACAGACATATTGCTTTAATTTTTAGATGTGCAATATAGACTCAGGATTATGAGAATGGAAATTAGTTCGATCATCTTTCTTCTCAGGTACCGTAGGTTTTACTGAATGATGTGTCTTATTAAATATTGAATTTCAAGTATAAGCATATAGCCATAATGCTATAAACATAACTATCAATCATAATTTAAAAGTTGTTGCTCGTATTAACTCTAAATTAGATAACATTCACATGTGTCATGTGTAAAAGCAAAATATCATTCAATTACTTTATGAAAGTATAACCCTTACATTCTTTAAGATTCTAAACTAGCTTTTTCTCTTTAAATAGCTAAAATAAAAGAGGCCGGGTGATCGCCGGACGCCAGTCGTCTACCGTACCTATTATTTAAATAAAAAACGGAATCTGGTTATTTATGTAAATTGAATATTTGATGCAGTAGTTTCATAACCATCAATTTCCACATTAGTTACATTTATTTTGCTTTTCTATGTGGGATAATTCATTGTCAGTTTATTATTGTCTTTATTAAGTTAATATCCAAGAGGTAACTTATTAATCTACCATATATTTTGTTTGATTATTTGAGAGGTTTTTTAAAAAGAGTTTTCATACTATGTTTTCTGTGTAAGCGACTATGCGATTCTCTAATTATTTTGTAAATTTTTATCTATACTGTTTATATTATTATTATATAGCCATTAGCTTAATATAACGCTGCAGCATGCATCCATATTTACACATCTTACTCAACCATGTTTACACGAGGTCATTACATTGCGTCTACTGTTACGCATACAGATCAAAGACGAAGGTTTAGAACAATAAACTTTTAAAATAGTATTGTATGCACAATGCTTAAATAAACAAAGAAGCATAAGAGCAGTATTTAAGTCAACCTTTTTTTTTTAAGGGATATTGTTTGACTAAATAAGGGATAGCCTTGAGACAGTATATGCTTAAACATTTGTACAACTATTCAGTGGTGTTTGCACCTGTTGCCTTACCTGTAGCATCAGTCGTTCCTTGCAACTGCTTTTATACACAAGTGTAGAATTTATTCAAAAGATACATATTGTGCCATTCCGTATCAGCGTTAATTTTTACAATTAATGATTATAATCTATCTCAGATTATAACATCTGTAGGCAGCATAATACTGAATAGATTTACAAAGTATAATAGTATAACAGTGGAATATAGTTTGCATCAAGCAGATTGACTGCGCAGCACTGCTTCAAGGACAAACAATAAAAAATCTTTAAAAAATAATGCTGGACGAAGCATCTCTTCATTTCGGATGGGTGGATTACCTCATCTTCACTTTGACTTTAGTGATTTCATTGATTATCGGTGTCTATTATGCCCGGAGAGGAGCTGCAAGTTCCACCAGCGAATATCTTTTTGGTGGTAATTCAATGGGTATTTTTCCGATCGCAATGTCATTTGCTGCTAGGTACTGCTAATATTTTACCACCACATGTACTGTTCGTTCATTTGATAATGAAATGATTTGCATTTTTGTGGAGAAAAGTGCGGTTTCTTCTCAATCCATGTTGGGAGTACCGACTGACGTTTACCTCACTGGAGCCATGATGCTATGGTGGCCCATTTCTCTAGCTATTGGGGTCCTTTTTGCCTCTTATGTTTACTTGCCGCTCTTTCAAGACCTTGGAATTCTCTCCATTAATCAGGTATATTACATAAATAGTATTACGTCATAGACTCGTATAATTGTGTGGTTTCATTATGTTAACTAGTACCTGGAGTTACGCTTTCATCGTGTAGTTCGAAGATTGTTCTCGGCAATAAACATTTTCGGAAGTGTAAGTCTTGCCGTAATATTCCATTATTTTTTTGGCATTAAAACCATTGGTAATAGTAATGAGATGTAGTATGAATAATCAGAACATATTTTAGAAATGCAATTAATTACATATACATGAATAATTTAACTACCCTAAAAGAACCTACAATAAGTCTATCATTATTTCTTGGTAATTAAAATTGTTACGTTGACTTTCACCTGGATATTCATGCATGATTGTTTATTAGCTCTTCTACTTATCGATTGTTACGTACGGACCATCGCTTGCTCTCTCACAAGGTAGAAATTACTCAAGTTATTTCCAATTCATGCTGCGATCTATTACACGCATGTTGAATGTTGACTACAGTATTTTTTTTTTTGTTTTAAGTGACCGGATTGAACGTCTACTTAACGGCAACCATAACTTTCGCCGTCTGCACGTTCTATACTACCATTGTATAAAAATATATATATATTAAATGGTAATATAAGTTAAATTGATGCATAATGGAATAACCTATCACAAAAGGGAGGAATGAAAGCTGTTGTTTGGTCAGATACTATTCAAATACTTCTTATGTTGGCCTCTATGGCCGTATTGGTGATCAAAGGAGTAGTTGATGTCGGCATCGAAAACGTCTGGACACGCAATCTAAACTCGGGTCGACTCGAATTCTTCAAGTAATTTGAATCAGTTTAAAGTAATTTATACAGCTCTAACTTGTAAATTTACTATTTCAACAAATTCAGTATAGATCCTGATCCTACTACACAAAAAACGGTACAACTTTCTAATTTTATTATCCGACGATTATTTACACATAAAAAAAATATAAAATACCATTACTAATGAGCTATTCTTTTAAGGTTTGGTCCATGTTGATTGGATCTACTTTCTTTTGGGCAGGAGGGTACGGTACAGGGCAAGGGCATTTCCAACGGTTTCTCGCTGTTCCTACTCGTCGTCATGCCCAAAAGTATATTTAGAGACCAATCAAAACTCCGAACTTATATATTATTGTATCAAATTCAATATCTTTTATAAAGGGCTCTTACAGTGAACATCTTCGTAAATGGCATATTCCTTGCTCTATGCTGTTCCGCTGGTTTAGTTGCACATTCCAGATATTTTGATTGTGATCCTATCAAAGCAAAGGTATACAAATCTACTATTCATATAAAAATAATGCAATTAATTTCCCGTATTAATAAGCTTGTAGCAAAAGCAGACCAAATTGTTCCTTACTTTGTGATGGACACTTTGGGGAGCATCCCTGGCATGTCTGGTCTCTTTATTGCCGGCGTCTTTAGCGCATCTTTAAGGTACTTTTATGCCATTATTATTTTATTTTACGTCAATAGGCATTCGCAAAATTACTAATTCTGTAATTCAGTACACTATCTACTATTTTAAACGGGATTTCTTTGACTATTTTGGAGGATTTTGTCCGGCCATTCTTCCCAAATTTAACTGACGAAAAAGCCACAAAGATCTCTAAATTGGTCTCATTCGGTTTTGGTCTTATCAGCTATGCTCTGGTGTTCATCATATCAAACGTAAAAACCATCTTGGAAGTAAGAATTTAAACCACTCATTATATATAAAAAATATTAACAGAGGAAGACAATTACAGATGCTATATTATTAAATCTTATTAGACTGGTGTTAGCTTTAGTGGCGCTGGAATTGGAATGAGTTTTGGAATTTTTACGTTGGGCATGTTGGTTCCATGGGCCAATTCGATAGTGAGTTATTATTATTATTGTTAAATTTTTAACTCTTAATTAATGAGCATGCGTGTCATCATTGGTAAAGGGAGCAACTGTAGGAATGCTAGCCAGTTACTTTGCTATAGTTGTACTCGGCATTTTCACACAAGCGGCCCGATCCCAAGGAACTCTACTTAATAAGCAATTAAAACCTACAACAATTGAAAATTGCCCTATTTGGAATTCGACCTCAAATTCAACTTTTCAAGCGTTCGCGCAACTTAATAATTCCGAAAAGTATGCACCAAAGTTATAAATCATAATAAGATTTTATAAGAATGTTTTCTTTTTCTTTTACATAGAGAGGAGGCCTTCATTTTGCTTCAGATTTCTTACTTGTGGTATACTATGATCGGTACTTTTATTGGTTTAATCGTAGGAGCTATGGTTAGCTTGGTCACCCGTCGACAAGACCCTTATCAACTGGATCCTAAACTTTGCTTTCGCTTTTTGCGGCGTTGGATTATAAAGAAGCGAGCGACTGACATGGTCACTATATTACTGATTTATTTTTATCTGCGTGGAATTAAAAAATGATTTTATTTGTTTCTAGGAGGTCCATCAAATGACTGAGAAAGGGATAACTAATAAAGAATTTGAAGTTAAACAAGAATTTATATTTTAAAAATATTTTTATTACCGTATTACCAAATATTCATTTGATTTTACCGTAATACAGCTACGTGATTATTTCTTTGAAAAAAAATAAAAACTTTTACACGTTTCTCAATAACAGAATGACTAGTGATGGTTTATCTGTAAATACTCCACATTTGTTGCTAAAAGCGCTAATAATCTTGACTCTCATTGAGCAATGTTTTCAGCTTCTTTATTTACGTGACCTACTCTCAGAATAAGAATTCATCGACTACTGTATGTGTTTGCGCTTAATAAATGCTTAATTTTGTCATATCACTCCATTAAAGTTAAAATATTGCTGTCTATTCCTATACCTACATAGTTTGAAGCTCATAATAACACAATACCTGCAATAATAATAATAATAGAATGAAGAGAAACACGATAGCAAAACCTTTGGTAATGCAGTCAACAAAAACAATTGCAAAACGAAGGTCGAATGAGGCATAAACATAGGATATTCACGATAAATTACTTTTTCTAAGTTTATTATAATGCAAATTACAAAAAGGTCTTTAAAACTAGTGGCGATCCTAACGATCCCTCCAAAGAGCGGTTTTCTTCCTTATTTTTTAATATTAAAAGACGATTTAAAGCTCAAATAGAATATGAAAGTGCTATATCATTGTATTAGCAAATTGTGTTAGCAAATTGAAAAATGCAAATCATGCGAGATTTTTTATCTATCTAATATTAGTTACAGCCAATTAAAATGTATCATACTATATATACAACGTATATATATATATACCTACATATATATGTATATATTTTAATTCAATTAAATAAATAAAAGAAAACATTCGGCCAAATATTTTATGCGTCGAAATTCACAAATAATGTTTTTACCAAATTTGTAAGTAAAAAATATAATGAAATAAGATTTTTAGAACTAGAAAAAGGAGATTCTTTATTATTTTTAAGTTAAAAGTTAAGACTGGAAATCGAACCCGGGCTCCCATGTACAACCACGGTAATTCTGACCATTAGACTATGTGGTGCATGTTGTTCCGTCAAAATCATTAAATGATTCGGCTGAAACAAAAATTTCAATATTATCCTTATACAAGACCCGTTCCCCTTAAATCCTTGCGTATTTTTTCCGTAAAATTATCGAAGAATCGTAATAAATTCTAATTTAAAAGCTAATTATATCTTCATGAACGATATGCAGTCCGTATATAATTTTTAATTCTTTTAGATTTTTTTTTTATTAGCCTATTGATTTGATTTAAATAATTCGTTTAGGTGTTCGCGCGTTCGGCGCTTGTATTCGCGTCCGTATTTGACGGACGCGAATTTCAACCAATCCGAGGAAGATAAACTTTGAAAGCTAAAATATCTTTTAAAAGAAAACTGGCATAAACTATTAGTCCTACGATTTTCAATCACATGTCAGCCATGTTCCTACTTTTTAGTTAATGTCCAACTAAAAGGCACGCGTAGAAATTTTTAGGAAAAAAACAGAGAAATAAGAACATGTTGCCACATCACAAACTTAATCTTTGATTTATTCATTTATTTTGAATAAAGTACCGGCCATTGCGACATTTCTTTTGGATTCTCATCAGATTGTGCTAATCGTCACTAACATAGTAACATTAAATAAGTGTACAATCCAAGCGGGTTTCAACAGCGAAAAGTAAATGAGTTTTTATGAAAAAAAAAACACTGGAAGTAGGTCATTGAATAGTAGGCATATGGTATGGCTGTTATGGTGTATGATAATTTGCTCAAAGATAATAGTGTCAGTATATAAATAAATTCAAATAGGAACATTCAATAAGTCAGATTTCAATTAAGTTATACTTAAAAATAAATTATATTAGATATTATAAATCAGATTATATTTTACAGTACCCTCAGGAGAAATAGGGACACCCTCTTTTTTCGGCCGTTTTTAGCACGCGTCTTACGGGGCAAAGTGTTGTGCTAAATACGGACGGGAAAATTACAATTCTGATCGCAGAATTGTGATTTTTCGTATCCGGCGAGATAAGTGAATTGCCTTTCTGCTAGTATTTTTTATAACTTACAGCAATAAAACGGCCATTGAGTTATTTATAGCGTTATCAAAATAGGGACACCCCTATTTTTTGCCGTTTTTAACATGGGCCTTATGGACAAACGGGTAAAACTATAGAATGTAACTACGCTTTTTCGTTAAAACTTAAATACTTAAAATTATGAAAATACTTAATTTAATTTAATATACATATAATATATATATATATATATGTATATGTATGTAAGAAGATACATAATTTACTAGCTAATAAAGTGTGGTTTTCGTCGTCTAGCTGGCTCGTTGGTATTGTACTAGGCTCATGAGAGCAAGGTATTAGGTTCGATTCTCGGTGAATTCTGTGGTTAATATGGTCAAATGATCAAATCGCTTAATTGACATAAAATACTAAATTAATTGAAATTTTAATTTTTTAAAGATTTTTTTTTCTATATAAGTCCATTCGGGATAACATTCTATTCCATTAAGTGACGGAATTGAGGTAATTTAAGTGCTTTAAAGAAATTAAGTTATCTCTATGATTTAAGTTAATTAAGTATCGAGGGGTTGTCCACTCCGAGAATTCGTCGTACACCCTCGAATTTTATGCAAAAATTCGCAAAAATTCGAAAAATACTGAAAAATTCTGAAAATTCGACAAAATTCGAAAAATTTTGAAAATTTTGAAAAAATTCGAAAAAATTCGAGAATTCTAAAAAATATTCGAAAAAATTCGAGAATTTCGTGAAAATTTCGAGAATTCACAAGAAATTCTTCGATATTTTTTTCGCGAACTTGTACTTTCGTTCATTTTCTTATAGAAAATATATTAACTTAATCAGTTTGAAGTCGTGCGTAGGCTAAGCAAATGATAAATTTTCGTAGATCTATAGTAGGGCCTATTCCAATGATCTTTGGGCAATCACTTTAAAATAAATTCGTGATTTTTTTTTCATTATATTTGTTGCATTTATCAAAAACCTAATTACCAGCCTAAAAGTGTTACCGGTAATGAAACTGTTTAGATGATCAAACTTATGTATCATTAATGGAAGATACAGTTGTTTTGCAAAAAGATCCACCATAGAGTTTTTGAAAGAAAACAGACGCATTGTTAGTGATTAAATAACGGATAGAGAAAATGCCAAAATATTGTTGACTTGTTTATTTTTAACCGAAATAAAAAATTAAAAACCCAATGATTTAATCCAATATATGTTGTAAAATCAGTAGTTGGGTGAGTTCGGTTAGGTAAGTTAGGTTAGGTTTGGCACCTATTTTATGGTATAAATTAAATTTAATCCACTCATTTAATAGACTAATTACACGAGAAAATACTTTTTACGGCCAGATAAGGAAGCTATTTCTCCGTAAGATGCATGTTGTGGACGTGATCATGGAAACCCGGAAAAAAGGGTATAACTTTGAACATATTATTTTATTTTATTAGGCTACATTTATTTTTAAAAAAATAAAGAACTGAAAAACGTAAATACCCACAGGTAGAACAGGAATTCGAGCCGAGGGTCGGCCGCCATTCGGGTTGGTGCGGAAAGTTCGGCATACCTTCCGTATTTTGTCGAATACGGGCAGATGATGGGTCGAAAGTACATGCCGCATATGTCTTAGTTTTTTAAATATTTTCTTGTAACTTCACTGATGTCTTCCGTATTATTGTGACTAAGAAAATTTTACGTTTTAGTTTTTAGTCACTTATCCATATCGTCCTATTAAAAAGCTGATCCATAAGTACTACTATAATTTATTTTAAAATGCAGTAATCCTTCAATTATTACTATTATTAAGAAGCTTAACCGGAAAGACTAGGTTAATGTATAAAAAATGTTTTATTCGATTTTTCAAAATGTATAATCTTACTATTTTGACCTTCACATTAAATCAATGATTCCAATTTGATAAAACTTATGATTAAGAATTGTTAGGTCACAATTAACGAAAGTAAGTTGTAAATTTTAAGTCCACTCATCGCGTATTGATTTAAAAAAAACGTAAAAATTTACATTTCTTGTTAAATAACCAGGGAAAAACAAGGAAAAAGGATATAGAAATTCGGGAAAATTAAAAAAAAATGCGAGGAAATACAGAAAAATTAAAAAGTTCAGCAAAAATTTTGAAAATTCTGACAAATTCCAAGAATTCTCGAAATTCTGAAAATTCTCAGAATTCTCGAAAAATTCAAAAAATTCTCAAAAATTCTTACGAATTTTTTGCCTCGTACACCCAATAGGTGAGTGGACAACCCCTCGTTAAGTATCTCCTATACAAAACCCCATGTTTTTCCAATTAAGAGATTTAAGTGATTTGATTAAACTAATGGACGAAAAAGCGTAGTCGCATTCTATAGTTTAGCCGACAAACGTCCTCCAAGAAAAATATCATAACTTTTTATTAGATTAACGGATTAACATTAAAACCGGTTTTTTATGAATATGTAGGTTTCTTATTCAACTTGAGGAAAATATTCCTCACGCGCCAGACAAATGAAAAAATGCAACAGTCTTAGGCAGGAAGAGCTGTCGCAAGGAAGTGTTCACCACACTTCGTCATATTACATTGAATTATAAAAAAAGGATAAAAATCAATTATTTGAATTCAATTATTTGAATTCAATTATTTGAATTCAATCTAAATCAATACATTATTGCACTTACATAAAAGAATGACGATTTGTGATTAGAAAAAAACTTTATCAGATATTACGTATAAAGAAGGTATGGCTCCCCATTAGTCATTATAGTACGCGTTTAAATAATTTAAATTGCCTAGATTAAATAAAAAAGTTTGTATGAATCTTTATTATACTCAAAATCAATTAGCAAACTTTAATAAACAATCATTTTTCATTTAAACGTGTTTACAGGTGCAACAACTTGAACTCCCGTAAAGGACTCACTAAAACAAAACAAAAAAATACAATATCGAGAAAATGGAAAACAGTTCTGTCATCTTTCTTCTAAAACAGTAATTAAACTATATAACTTACGAAATATTGAACTTACAATGAGGTATGGTACTAATAATAATAAACTACAACGTATTGGAGCATGCATTCACATTAAATTTTTCATTTAAAAAATATAAAAAAATGGTTTGATTTGATTGTCTTTTCGTTAGGAAAACGAGAGCGGTGCTGGGAAGAAGATGGAAAAAGTTCTTATGGAAAAGCTATTTTTTTGTCATACTCGCCGTCGGATTGCTTTCATTGACCTTTAACTTGGGCTGGAATATTCGGCTTATTGTCAATGACTCCAGCAAAAAACTGGTCCCATCAGAAAACCAGTTCCAACCTTCAGTAAAACAGAGCAGCAATAATGGCATCTCACATAACTATATCATTAAGCCTCACGAAATAATGTCACGCCAGTACGACATTCCTTACGGCGTTTACAAAGGAGCGCCTTACAAGAAAATACTCTACTGGAACCGATGTTTTACACCGACAGCCTTTCCCGAAAATTTCGGACTCGGAACTGGAAGAGATGTCTATAAGAAAGCCGGATGCCCGGTTTGGCAATGCGAAACTAGCTCAGATCGGAGTAATCTCACTGATTACGATGCTGTTTTATTTGATTTTCTAAGTTTTGATGAAACAGATTTACCAGAATTTCGTAATCCAAATCAACGTTACATTTTATTCGATTTTGAATCGCCAATGTTCGGATCGAACAGAGAAAGGGGACCTACAATACGTAATGTCACTCGAAATTTTTTCAACTGGACGATGCACTATCGATGGGATTCCGATGTGGTCCATCCTTATGCTTGGATCGAACCCAAAGGATCGATTCCTCTACATCCTGAAGAGGATGTGATGAAGCATTTGAAGACTCGTTCGCAATCCGGGAATCACGCGGCTGGAAAGACTAAAATGGCAGCCTGGATGGCATCTAAATGCGAGTCGCATAGCGATCGCAAAGTTCTGGTCGATCAACTGATCGAATACGGGGTACAGATCGACATTTACGGATCCTGTGGTAACTTGACCTGTGGAACCAATGTTTATCATTACAACAACTCGAAAACGGATGATACGGATGAACCTTGTCGTCAGATGATCGGGAAGACTTATAAATTCTATTTTTCATTGGAGAATGCACTTTGTCTCGACTATGTCACAGAAAAGTAAGATTTTTATTCGAATTAATTTGATTCTCACGTTAATTTCTAAATTATACTTAAAGGTTCTACGCGATGATGAGATACCCCGTGGTTTTAGTCGTGATGGATGCTCACGGGAATCACGCTAAAGCAGCACCCCCGCATTCTTACATTAACGCCTTGGATTTCCCTTCAATTCGTCACTTGGCTGATTACCTAATTGAATTAGATCGTAATGATCATCTTTACAACGAGTATTTCTGGTGGAAGGAGCACTTTAAAGTGCGAAATAGTCTATTATCGGGGATGTTCTACAAGAACTTTTGTAGTTTGTGCGCTGCACTGCACAATCCTCCATCTCAATCCGTTCAGAAAGTATACGAAGATGTGATTGCTTGGTGGGTGGATGATGCGCGTTGCCAAAAGGCGCCGATTATCAGCAACCGTTCTATAGCTCTTTAATCAAATTCTGGTTTATTCTTTTATTTACTTGTGCATTTCACTTTCATGTTGGAATTTATATATAATGTTTCGTTACGTTTTTTTTACATACGCCTATCGACCTTGAATTAAAGATAAATGTTGAATGTTTATTGGATATAGTAAACTTTTTAAACATCTTATTCGACTATTCGATCCTCTCCAAAGATTTTTTGTTTACTTTAAAGTTTTTTTTAAAGCGAATATAAGCATGTAACATAAAAGATGCTGCGATAAATTTTTTATGCTTCCACAATATTTAATTACCAAATTCATAATTTTTGACTATATATACGTAAGTCAAATGTATTTCATTCTGCTGCGAGGCAAATGAACAGTAATATTTTTGCTTGAAGAACAAAAAAAAATTATAGATAGTTTCAGAAAAACATCTATATTAGCTGCCACTTTACTGGGAATTTTATTCCAATAATGGTAATATTCTTCGGGTAGTATATAATACATCTATAGCATTGTTTCAGCATGAAGTGAGATCAGGTTTTACTGTCACTTCGATGCTTCGTTACTGCACGACGAGTTTTCTTCATTTTCAAGGTTTTGAATGCGTTATTATTATACTATTGCTAGAGCAGAAACCTGTTCGACCAGTTTTCACCCATCTAGCTATACTGGATGATTCGTTACAACGTGGATTCGTTGATCCCTTTCCAAGAGGTTGTTCGTGAGTCGACTCTACACTTCATTTCTCCTTTGTTATGTTTGGTATTCACTGGCGTTAACAATTTCATTTTGTTGCATATTCAATGTACTATATTTTTATTGACATCAATAGAAGTAAAAGGTATTATACTATTATCATTATTACCTCATGGCATGTTGTTGCCTCCTCTTCTGAACTAAATGTAAGCATTACTCTTGAAATTATTTTTTCTCTATCGACTCAAATTTTTTTTAAAGTATGGATATTGTAACCAAGTAAGCATAACTATTTTGTACTTTGTCGCACTCTTATATTAATATTACTCTACAAAATGTCATCCAATTAATACGGTATAGTGCACTACCGCATTATATTTATATATTTATTTTATGTTACTTTTTGCAAATAATTGTTTCCCTCGTTATTATATTACATTACCCATTACATAGGTTATTTTTTTATTTTTTATTGATACTTGTATCCAAACAAATTTCTTATTACATAAAACTTTCTATTCCCATTTATTATAATTTGGTATTAATTACAGCATTTTGAATATTAGGTCATTTCATTCCTTGTGCTGACCGACTGACGAGACTGCCAATCAAACTGAGTCAATGCTTCACCCATAATACATATTATATGGAACATCGGGAACAAGATGAGAGGAATCAGAGATACAATTTATCGACGGTATATTTTTCCATACGTACGTCAAAGATGTCGAACCTAAAATAACCCAATAATAGTTACACCATTACTATATAGCTAAGGGTGCGCTCGATAAGAAAAATAAGGTGGAACGTGCCAAAGTATTTTTATTGACTTCCTTTCCCAAAACCGTGTTTTCCCGCAAACTGATTCTACCTTGTTAGTCACAATGACGCTGGTATATTCACAAATTCCTAAAATCTGCAGCCTCTATCATTTCAATATTGATACAATTATTGCTATGCGGGTGCTTAACTTAATTGTTATCTACAACTGCTGTTGGTATTATTGGGTAGTTCGTCTAGTTGTTGCCTTTAATAAGAGGAGTAACTGATGTGTAACTATCGTAGCATTTAAAATAAGGTATTATTACAGAATGATAATTAAAAATGCATCCTTAATTAATTACCTAATTTCATTCGTTTTCCTATTTTATGGTTTTAAGAATATGGGTATTATTGTAACATCTTAATTGCAAAAAAATATAATTATTTACTGATAGTTGTATGCTGTTACACAGGTTGAGGCCACACTTACCACGCTTCGGTCGAATCAGAAAACTGAATGTAGCAATTGCTATATTATTCACTTTCTGGCTGATTTTATCATTTTCCAGAATAATCAATCGAAGCGATAAAGAAGACATTGTCGAAATCTCAGTTCACAAATCAGAAAGAGATATACCTTTACCTAATAATCAGCAGCTTTACAACAACAAAGGAAGAAATGGAACAACACATTCAACTAAAACCAAAGAGCCTCATGAAATTATGGCTAAACTTTACGACGTCCCTTACGGTGTTTACGATGGAGCACCGTACAAGAAGATTCTCTACTGGAACTACGGCCTCATGCCCTCCGCCTTTCCGGAAAAATTCGGGTTAGGAGTCGGCCGAGATGTCTACAAGAAAGCCGGTTGTCCAGTTTGGCAGTGCGAGACGAGCACTGATCGGACCAACCTGACTGATTATGACGCCCTATTATTTAATTATCTCACTATGAAAACGGATGACTTGCCTACAGCTCGGTCTCCACACCAGCGATACATTCTATTCGATTACGAATCGCCCGTTTTCGGGATTCATAAGAATCACGGAGAGATTTTGAGAGGAGTTACTCGCAACTTTTTCAACTGGACGATGCACTACCGATGGGATTCCGATGTGGTCCATCCTTATGCTTGGATCCAGCCTAAAGGATCGGTTCCTCTGCATCCTGAAGAGGATGTCATGAGGCAGTTGAAAACTCGTTCAAAATCCGGGAATCACGAGGCTGGAAAGACTAAGATGGCCGCCTGGATGGCATCGAAATGCGATTCGCATAGCAATCGCAAAGCTCTGGTCGATCAACTGATCGAATACGGGGTACAGATCGACATTTACGGATCCTGTGGAAACTTGACTTGTGGTATCAATAATTATCATTACAACGACTTTAAAACGGATGATACGGACGAGCCTTGTCGTCAGATGATTGGAAAAACTTATAAATTCTACTTCTCGTTGGAGAACGCGCTTTGCCTCGACTATGTCACAGAAAAGTATGGTTTTATCACCCAATTCACTTGGCTCTTATTTACATTTTATGATTACCTTTGTAGGTTCTATGCGATGATGAGATACCCGATGATTCCGGTGGTGATGGATGCTCATGGGAATCATGCAAGAGCAGCTCCTCCTCATTCTTACATCAACGCTTTGGATTTCCCTACAGTCCGTGAATTAGCCGACTACCTGATTGAATTAGATCGTAATGACCACCTCTACAACGAATATTTCTGGTGGAAAGAGCACTTTACAGTGCGGAATAGTCTACTGTCGGGGATGTTCTACAAGAACTTTTGCAGTTTGTGCGCTGCATTGCACAATCCTCCAGCTCAATCCGTTCAGAAAGTGTACGAAGATGTGATTGCTTGGTGGATTGATGATGCACACTGCCAAAAACCCAAATTCGGTTCATAACAAGTCGACTTTTATTTCAATACATTCATCATAAATATATCTATAGATCCAAATTAAATTTACTATATAATCATTTCTTGTCATCCGTTCCTGATTTCTTGATAATTGTGACAGCACTATTTACTGGTTTTGGAGTCATAGATGCTCTACTATAAAGTATCGTTGCCGCAATAATTAAAATCGTTCCCAGAGTGAAAGTTGGCGCCAGATTCAAATCTCCAAGTAGGCAATAAGATAGGATACAGGACAGCACAATAGATATGGCAGTGGCAAACGTTTTCAAAATATTATCCGCATACTTGATGGTCGCTGCCACAATGATTCCACCAGCTGCTTGAACGAGCGCAATGAAAAACGTAAAAGCATCAAAACCATGAAAGAATCCTAAGCGTGAAACGCGCTCCCAATCCCTCATCAGTACACCGATTGCCGCGAAAAATATGGCAAAAATATCTGTAAATAAATTTAATACTTGATTTAATAATATGTCTTAAATGGGACATGGTATGCTTACTTAGCTGAAGGCTTCGAACAAAGAGTAGAGGCTGCTTTCCATTTTTCATCATTTTTTCGTTGTAGATGCCTGCGAATCCGCTGGTCAGAGTGGCACATCCTACGCAAAACAGTCCGAGTAGATACCCAGCGCCTTCCTTTTCTGAACGGAATGAAAATCCTCCTTTGCTCTCATCAAAATGAAGCTGGATTAACAGTTTAAAAAAAATAGTGACTATTATTAAACTCAGAATAATATTAATTACTGTGATTATACCTGAGCTAGAATAACTCCGATCATGAGCAAAACTAGGGCAGTCCAATGCTTGGTATTCAACTTTTGATGGAGCACAAGTTTTGCGAACAGTGCTGTTGTTAAAATCCTTATTTGATACGTTACCTATTAAGAAAATATATTTAAATTATGATGTAATGTAACTAAATAAGTAAATAATCACCTGGTAGGTAGCCGCATCGAGGACTGCCAAGGCATAAATAATTAAGTTGTCCTGGACGATGTATAAAAATGCAGGGACTGCTAACTGGAAAGTATCGGCTGGACGACGGATTACTTCCCGGTAGAGTACCTGACCAGTGTTTCTCACTGAACAGCCAAACTGGGCAGTTAGAAAGCACAGTGTGATGATGCATTTTAATGACTCCATCGTGAGAACGAGAGAGGATATGAAATACATTGATTCTTCGTTTCCATCGGACTCATTTGCATTGCTCTTCTTACGCGCTCTCGAGTAATGCAAACAGAGGACAGTTACAGTATTCTATAATTTTATTTTTAAAATATGAATGCATTAGAAATGGATATTATAATGTAATTTCAAACTCATACCTGAATAGTAAGCAACAGAAGGAGACCAAAACGCTGTAATGTCGTCCGGGATAAAGTTATACAATAACCTACTCTTTTTTTGGAATAGTATTTTTGTATTAATTGCAGCACATCTTGGAAAGGATAAAAATAGAACTTACTTTCCGTCTTTTGAACGCATAATGTTGAGTTTGGTTTACCCAATTATAATGTTATGGTCACCTTCACCGTAAAAATAAATATTGGAACGACAACGAAAAGTGCAATGGGCAATGACTGGAATTGCCACGTTTTCTTTGGCTTCTGTAACGATTCAGTGACAACGCACGGGTTCAAAAACAACAACAACCTGTCCAGCCGGTTTGTCAAGTATATGGTCATCTATAGGTGCTCTGTATATTATATGGTCATACAGCTATTTATGATGAAGGTTATAGAAACGGAAAGAAACTAAACTTCATGAATATCTGGTCTAAAATTAAATCGAAATGATGATCTCTATACATATGAATATTTCTAGTGAAGGAAGGGCTTTACTATAGAACGCCACAGCTGCAAAATAACTATCTTATTCTTTTTTTGTATTACTTTCATTCCACATAATCAATATTCTTATATTCTATCCCAGCTTGAAATTTCTTATAGAGTGGACGAAATTTGTACACAATACTGTAAAGATTCAGTAGAAACTCTATGGTTTGTCTATGATAATCTATTTAAATATCGCCCATTCTATAGATAAACTATAGAATTTTTTTCTGGATAGTAACATCGCTGTTTCTATTATTTATGTTTGAAAAATTCTTTTATCTAACCATTTGTTTAAATATTTTCAAAGTATATCTTATAAATATATTTAAATACAATAATTAATTTTATTATTATTCCAACGATATTTATCGTTATACACATATAACTATTGAATAAAACTAATCACTGTCATCCTTTTCGGATTTCTTGGTACTAAATGGGATCACATTCAATTGCTGAGGAGTCATAGATGCTCTGCTGTAGATTATCGTTGAGGCAATGATAATGATTGTTCCAAGAGTGAACGTTGGCGCCAAGTTCAAATCGCCGAAAATCCAATAAGATAATATGCAGGACATTATAATAGAAATGGCGGTGGCGAACGTTTTCAAAATGTTGTCAGCATATTTGACAGTGGCTGCAACAATGATTCCACCGGCTGCTTGAACGAGCGCGATGAATAACGTTAAACCATCAAAGCCGTGAAAGAATCCTAAGCGCCAAACGCGCTCTCCGTCCTTAATCAGCACACCAAGTCCCGCAAAAATGACGGCGAAAGTATCTGTTCAATCAAATTCGTTATTTCTTACTTCAATACGTATATTAAGTCTTAATTGATACGTACTAATTTGAAGGCTCCGGACAAAGAGCAGTGGCTGCTGTCCGTTTTTCATCATTTTTTCGTTGTACACGCCCGCAAAACCGCTTGTCATAGTGGCGCATCCGACACATAAGAGTCCCAGAAAATATTCACCTCCTTCTTTATCCGAACGAAATGAGAATCCTTTTTTGCTTTCATCAAAATGAAGCTATATAGGCAAATAATTAGTTTTTAATTTGTCAGTATTTCGCAATAATAAACCGATTTTAAATACAGTACCTGAGCTAAGATGACTCCTATCATAAGCATGACTAGGGCGGTCCAATGCTTGGTATTCAATTGCTTATCGAGCACAACTTTTGCAAAGAAGGCCGTCGTCAATATTCTTAATTGGTAGGTTACCTATATATTATTAACAATGTTGTAATTTCTAATATTGTGATATTGGGCTTATAATATGAGAATTTTAACCTGATAAGTAGCCGCATCAAGGACCTCTAAAGAATAAATAAGTAGATTATCTTGAGCGATGTAGAGTAAAGCCGGGAGTGCCATCTGCAAAGTATCGACTGGGCGATGAATTATTTCCCTATAGAGAACTTGGGCTGTGTTGCTCACTGAGCAGCCGAGCTGGGCGATTAGAAAACACACTGTGATGACGTACTTTAAGACCTCCATCGTGAGAACGAGAGAAGAAACGAAATACGTCGATTCATCTTTCCCTTCAGCTAATGATCCAGATTTACTATTGTTATTTCGTGTTCTCGAGTAATGCAAACAGAGAACAGTCACAGTATTCTATTCATATAAAATTAAAATATATATGGTTGGTTATTTAAACGTTATAAATTTTTTTTACAACTGAATAAGATGGTTATTATAGGTACCTGAACTGTTAGCAATAGAAGGAGACCAAAGCGCTGCAAAGAAGTCCTGGATAATTTAATGCTGAATCCCCGCGCCATTTTCCTGAAAATTTCGTTGATTATGTTAATGTTCTTCTCATTGATTATGCCTATAAAATTAGTTAAAAGTTAGTTACTCTTCCTCGTCCACTGGATGGGTAATATCGTCCTTAGTTTCCACTTTCATAAAAAAGAGAAGAAAAACAATATTTAAACGTATCGGTTAAAAGTGAAACGGGCGACGACTGAGTTGTCATACGTTTGCTTCGTTCCCCAATAGTTTCGTGGCCCTGAAGATTCAATGACAGTATAATAAAAATAAAACCTGTTCAGCCGGTTGTATACTCGCTAAGAGCGCAGGTCAAATGAAAACTGGTCTCGCTCGAGTTATTTACACAATTTTTCCATTTTTTTTTTACTTGCTCTTTAGACCTATAGAATCTACCATTATATGTCTATATCCATCCATAGGAGAGCGATGGAATTTGGTTTAAATCAATTTGGAAATAAGAATTTTAAAAAATATTTAAAATAAATTAAAGCCTTACTATTTATCAACTAAAATTGAAATGTTGATTTAAGGAGGTAGAGATCGTAGTTATAGCGGGATTTGCTCAGATAACTACCACTATCGTAGTGGAGCAGATCACCGAAGAAGGAATGATCAGGACTGAGATCACCCTCCGTAAAAAATGTTTTCTTTTATTAGAATATTAGGTCTTCTCATACTTACTGCCTTTGATTCTGAAAGCATATATAGTACGGTCTGTGGTACGGTAGCGTTGAATTACCCTTATGAAATTTATCATCTTTTTAAATATGTACAAATAGCAGATTTATTTCATCTTATGTACATGATTTTTTTTATAATACTCATTAAACATATGACATTCGTAAAAGTAAATTATTTGTTCGTTTTTTAGTGGAATACTTGGATATAGGGAATACTTAATAATAGAGTTTTATACTCTCGGACTCACGGTTTTAGTTGAAAAAAGGAATAACGTTTTGAAATAAGAAGCTATAATGATATTCAAATTTGTTCAGAAGACATGGGATTTTTTTGTAAGAGAAATTTCTGGTGTCCTGCTAATACTTAAAGGGATTACACTTAATTTCTGCTGAGTCATAGATGCTCTGCTGTAAAGTATAGTTGCCGCAATGATTATGATGGTTCCGATAATGAAAGTTGGGGATAGATTTAAATCTCCCAGAAACCAGTAAGATAAAATGCAGGAAAACACGATGGATATGGCAGTGGCAAACGTTTTCAAAATGTTATCCGCATACTTGATAGTCGCTGCTACAATAATTCCACCAGCTGCTTGAACGAGCGCGATGAAAAACGTAAAAGTGTCAAAGCCGTGAAAGAATCCTAAGCGCGAAACGCGCTCCCCATCTTTGACTAGCACACCAAGTCCAGCGAAAAATATGGCAAAAATATCTATGATAATCAATTAAAAATAGGGCCTATAAATTATTGTAGAATATCGCATACAATTAGACATACTAAGCTGAAGGCTACGAACAAATAGTAAAGGCTGCCGCCCGTTCTTCATCATTTTTTCGTTATAGATGCCGGCGAATCCACTGGTCAGAGTGGCGCATCCAACACATATTAAGCCAAGTAAATATTCAGATCCTTCCTTGTCCGAATAAAATGAAAAGACTCCTTTGCTTTCATCAAAATGAAGCTAATACAGAACATTGAAATGAGACAAAAATGCATTAAAATAACTTTAAAATATAGATTACCTGAGCTAGGATGACTCCTATCATGAGCAGGACTAGGGCGACCCAATGTTTGGTATTCAACTTTTGACTGAGCACAAGTTTTGCAAAGATTGCCGTCGTCAATATTCTTAATTGATACGTTACCTGTTGTATTATACAAATTGCGATAGTAATATTCCAGACAAAAACAGCAGTATATAAACCTGATATGTTGCTGCATCTAGTACCGCTAAGGCATAAATGATTAGATTGTCTTGAATGATGTATAGTAAAGCCGGAACTGACAGTTGGATCGTATCGAAAGGGCGACCGATCACTTCCCGGTAGATTAGTCGAGCTACATTTCTCACTGAACAGCCGAACTGTGCGGTTAGAAAGCACAGTGTGATGATGCACTTTGTGAACTCCATCGTGAGAACCAGAGAGGATATAAGATACATGGATTCATCTGACGATTCTGATGAATCAATTCTTTTACTTTTGCGTGTTCTCGAGTAATGCAGGCAAAGGACAGTTACAGTATTCTACAAATATTTTTACAAAATGAGTTGCTTAAATATAGGAACTATTAAATTTAATAAATTTTGATTGGCCTATAATGTATTACCTGAATAGTGAGCAACAGAAGGAGACCAAAGCGCCGTAAAAAGGTCCGTGAAAAGGCTATGCAATAACCCATTCTTCAGTTTGAACTAAGAGAGAGTCTATCTTCTTAGTTCATGCTATAATCACTGAGAATTTTGAAAATATGGACTACTTCTACTGAAACGATGCCACGTTATATTCACTGCTTATTTTTCAGTGGGAACAGTAACTGGTTCCGAAAAAAAGTGGTTTTGCTGGTTTCTCGCAATTATAGTCATTGTATATATCCGTATAAAAATGTTAGCTATTTTACATAATAAAGTTTATCTGTTCGATGATGGCTAGTTCACGCAATAGCGACTGATGAGTGTCGTGATTATTTAGAATATAAAAGTTATACTGAACGTGAATAAGGGAAAATAGCTGTTAGGCAGGCTATACTTAAAGTAGCCATCATCATATTATGACCAGATTGTATAACTTTTATTAAATGAAAATGTGTTGAGGAAATATTAATTTTCCTAAATATTTACAAACTTAACATAAAAAATAAAAACTTTTTTTTTCAAAAATATTTTCTAATTGTAATTATATATATATAAAATGAATGGCTCAATAATCGATTCACTTTTAATTTTTTATTGAAAAAAAACTGCCCAGTAGCAAGTTTCTCAGGTAGTCAAATAGCTCTGCATTCAATAATAGTGTTGCAGTTTAAAGAAGAAGAAAAGAAGAGAAAACTGGTTATTTCAATCATAGATTCGTGTATGTCAGATGTTTGAAGAATCCTTATTGGCTAAATCGTTCTCTTGGTCCTTAACTGATGTGTTCGATGCCCTGCTATAGAGTATCGTTGCCACAATAATGATAATCGTTCCGATAGGGAAAGTTGGCGCCAGGTTTAAATCACCAAGAAGCCAATAAGATAGAATACAGGACAGCACAATGGATATAGCCGAGGCAAACGTTTTCAGAATATTGTCAGCATACTTGATGGTCGCTCCAACAATTATCCCACCAGACGCTTGAATGAGCGCGATGAAAAATGTAAAAGCATTGAAGCCGTGAAAGAATCCTAAGCGCCAAACGCGCTCCCCGTCTTTGATCAGAACGCTAAGTCCCGCGAAGAAAATCGAAAAAATATCTTTTAAACGAAAAAAGTAAGTATGTTATTCAATAGTTTTATTTCAACATATAATTACTTAGCTGAAGACTATTAATAAAGAGTAGAGGCTGCTCCCCGTTCTTCAGAATATTTTCGTAGTAAATGCCGACAGATGCGCTCGTCAGTGTGGCACATCCTACGCACAATAGTCCCAGAAAATATTCACCTTCTTCCTTATCCGGACGGAATGAAAATTCTCCGTTGATTTTATCAAAATGTAGCTATATTTCAAAATAGTTTTCTTTTTACTAATGCCTATTATGTAGATAATATTTATACCTGAGCTAGAATGACTCCAACTAAGAGCAAAATTAAAGCTATCCAATGCTTAACATTAAATTTTTGATGGAGAACCAGTTTCGCGAGGAAGGCTGTCGTCAATATTCTTGTCTGATACGTCACCTATACATTTTAAAATGCTGTTATAAATAATAATGAATACTAACGCATATAGCAATTTTGAATTACTTGATAGGTTGCAACGTCGAGGACCGACAAGGCATAAATGATTAGATTATCTTGAACGATGTAGAGCAAAGCCGGGACGGCCAACTGGAAAGTACTTGCCGGACGGCCGACAACATCCTTGTAGATGACCTGCACAGTATTGCTCACTGAGCAGTCAAGCTGTAGAGTCAGAAAAACCAGGGTGATGATTAACCTTATGGACTGCATTGTGAGTAGGAGAGAGGATATGAAGTACATGGATTCGTCGGCTACTCCACCTTCGGTTGATCCCACTAACGAATCGTCATCATGATGTATGTGTGTGTTGATACTGTTGCTCATCCTCGAGTAATGAAGACATAGTACAGTCACTGTGTTCTGATAAATTCAGAAAGAAACATGCTGAATATCATGTATAACTAAGCTTAATTTCTCAATTACCATTTTCTTCTATAATTTTTTTTTAAAGCGAATAGTGGATCTAATGGGGTCAGCTAAAAGTGAAAACATTCACATCGGTGCAAACTTTGCTTCTTGTTGGTTGATGTCTTAACAAAAAGAAATAATAAATCCATCGTTTTCAGTTGACCCCATTAGAGGTCGTCGATTCGCTTTAAAATGACATCAAAAGATATTAGCACCAAAACGAAAAAATTGACCCTGTGATATGTAGTACGATATACCGCAGTTAACATAATAAATAAATAATACCTGGATGGTAAGCAGCACAAGGAGATTCGGTCGATTTAAAAACATTTGGCATGACGAAATAGATCCCAATTTCCTATAAGATGAAATTGAAAGGCACGAACATGAATCACATTCTTAAAAGTATTGGAAAACAGGAATTATTCATGCTGCGGCTGATGTCATATAGAACTTTAAAAAATATTAGTATATTTACTATATTTACTTTTCGTCTTCTGGGGGATGAGTAATAAAGCTCTCCGTTTCGTCCGTCATTTATCACAACAACAAAAATACAATGTATACAAAACAGTATATGATACAATAAAATGTAGTGCTATGAAGTGTAAGGCATCGCGACCGAGACTGAATATTCTTATTGCGCCATCGCGTTCCGTTTACTTGATTCGTCGTGAAATGTATAGCCAAAGCCAAGTTATAGCTAAATTCTTATGTACTTTTACTTTCGTTGCCGCCCACCGGCTGCATACCTACTTTCACTATATCACCGGGATTCCCCGTCATCCATCGGAACGAAGCAGCGACATAACACCAACTAAGCGTGTAGACAGAATGATGAAGATGAAGCCAATAACTTATAACACGAATTCCTCTAGCCAAGTTAAGAAAAATCCAATTTTATCGAGGAAAAACAATAATTTCGAAACTTGAAACTTGATTTTGAAACTTTGGAATATGTTAAGGGAAAGAGAATATCACCGATGATGATTGGCTACTATACCCGGGATTTTCCCAGTTAAACTGCCGGCCTATTTTACATTTTTACTCATGGGCCATTAGCAGTACCGGCACTACCTATAATAACGTATAATGACAGATCTGCAAGAGCAGCATGGAAATAGACTGCTTGACCCTGCTAGCAATAAGAGTATTGCACCGATATAATATATATATATATATAGAAGTAACTACAATGGTATTGCTGAGTAAGAAAATTCGAAGGGAATAACTATTATACATTTTTAAAAATTAGGTAAGTAGAGTAAAGTTTCATAAGAAGCAAAATACTGTAGGAAAATAATGACGATGGCATCAGCATCACTTTTGAGTTTTTCTTACATCAAATGAAGAGTTGTAATGCGGTCGTGTCATGAAGAGTAACACATTATTTAAAAAAAAAGGATGTATAATGGTTCCGATAATAATGTCATAGGATTGGCTCAGAGCGAAAATTATTGGCGCTACTGCGCTAGATTAAAATAAAAGCCTAGTAGATGAGATGCAGGATGCAACAAGCAAACTAAATAGAGCAGTGGCAAACTTAATTCTACCTACGGGCTTAAAAAACTGTCCAGCCGGTTTCTCAAGCATTCATCTACATTTTACATCACTGTATTGTATGACGTCAACAATAGCAATGTTCTGTAACTTAAGAACGAAAAAGAGAAAACTGGTTTACAATTTTGATATATATGTACATGCACATGAAACAATTTCATTTCATGGTATTTTAGTAGGAAAAACATTGGAGGAATCCTTATTGGCCATATCGTTCTCTTGGTCCTTAATTGATGAATTAGATGCCCTGCTATAGATTGTGGTTGCCGCGATGATTATGAAAGCGCCAAGAGTAAAAGTTGGCGCCAGATTTAAATCTCCAAGTACCCAATAAGATAGGATACATGACAGCACAATGGATATAGCCGAGGCAAACGTTTTCAGAATATTGTCAGCATACTTGATGGTCGCTCCTACAAGGATTCCACCAACTGCTTGTGCAAGCGCGATGAAAAACGTAAAGGCATCAAAGCCGTAAAAGAATCCTAATCGCCGAACAGCCTCTCCGTCCTTGATCATAACGCAAAGTCCGGTGAAGATGATGGAAAAAATATCTTTAAAAGAATAATAATTTATATAAATATGCGCTTCATGACCAAACTGCTTGATTTCGGCTTATTATTACTTAACTGAAGACTCCGAACAAAGAGTAGAGGCTGCTCCCCACTCTTCAAAATTTTTTCGTAGTATGTACCAACAGCTGCGCTGATCATGGTGGCACATCCTACGCACAATAGTCCAAGTAAATATCCAGTTCCTTCCTCATCCGGACGGAATGAAAATCCTCCGTTGATTTCATCATAATTGAGCTATATATATATTATATTCAAACTGATCTGTATTACCAAGGGCTATTATACATCATGGAAATATTCATACCTGAGCTAGAATGACTCCAACTAAGAGCAAAATTAAAGCTAACCAATGGTTGGCATTCAACTTTTGATTGAGCACAAGTTTAGCGAAGAGGGCTGTCATCAATATTCTTGTCTGATATGTCACCTATACGTAAGATCTTGTTATAAAATAATAATAAACCATATGTATAAATTGTGAATAACTTGATAGGTAGCAACATCGAGAACCGACAAGGCGTAAATGATGAGATTATCTTGAAGAACGTAAAGCAATGCCGGGATTGCCAACTGAAAAGTATTTGCCGGA
The DNA here is from genome assembly GCA_030141595.1 of Chydorus sphaericus. Classification (NCBI taxonomy): domain Eukaryota; kingdom Metazoa; phylum Arthropoda; class Branchiopoda; order Diplostraca; family Chydoridae; genus Chydorus; species Chydorus sphaericus. The sequence continues at coordinate 6,383,299 of CM057934.1, read as the reverse complement.
CGGCAGATCACATCTTTGTATAGAACCTGCGCTGTATTGTTCACTGAACAGCCAAGTTGTGCGGTGAGAAAAGATAGGGTGATGATGAACCTCATGCATTGCATCGTGAGGAGGAGAGAGGATACGAAGTACATGGATTCATCGCCCCTGATGCCTGTGGATCCCAATAACGAATCGTCATCATTTGGGTGAGTGCTGATACCATTACATGTCCTTGAGTAATGAAGACAGAGCACAGTCACAGTATTCTAAAACAAGAAAGATTTGAGACTATGCTATATTTTAAAACAAAATAGGTGCTGCACACATATAAGATATACCTGGATTGTAAGCAAAAGAAGGAGACTCGATCGAAGTAAAGAAGTGTGTGATGACGTTATAGATCCTAATTTTCTATAAAATGAATTGGGATTGCACAGACATGAATACCTATAGGAGACATTTAATATAACCTTATTGTGGTTGAATAACTTTAGAAATGCAAGTCCATTATACTTTCCGATTGCTGAAATGTGAGTAAAACTAGCCGTTTCCGTCATTTATTTAAAAATGTAAGGCAAACTGGTTTATACTAAAATGTTTTTCTATGGCCGGAGTGTAACGACTCACGATTGAGACTGAACTGGTGCTCCATCGCGCCACGTTTCTTTGATTCGTCTCAGTAGAATAGAAACGAAGAGAAACCTGTTAAGCCGGTTAAGTAGCCAAAACTGCCGGCAAAGGGCATTGCATCGATCTAATAAAGTATAGGTATGATGCTATTGCTGAGGCTTAAGAGAGAGAAAAAATTAAATAGGAAACAGCTTCATATAGTTTCATTAGAAACAAATCTACGTACCGCATATTAAGAAAATTATAGCATTATAACGATGGCATCGCATTTTAGTTATTCTCTCGCGATCATCAAATGAATAAAAGTCATATGGTTTTACCATGCAGCTATATGAAAAATTCAGCAAACTTGCTTTTGTCAATCGTAATATTATTTCATATAAGTTATATATTTGAAGCCGTTTTTACTTTACAGTTATTATGATTATAATTATAATTGTCCTCATTTTTAGAGGAAAACAAATATGAATGATATACCAACCTCTTCTATTGCCATCGTCGTAAAACGAAACACTTTTTTTAGAGCTACATAATAATCGTATTCGACGCATTTATTATAATTAATACATAAGATTAGAGCAGCTACCATACCACTGGCATTAAAGGATTGTAAACTTTCAAGTGGTAAATTAAATATTCATAAACTTTGAGCTGGTAATCCTTGACGTAGTGGAATCCAACTGGATACGAAGAACAGCAGTCCATGTCCTAATAGAGTTTATATCCTTAATTATAGGATCTCATCGATAAAAATTTATAGGGTTAGAAAGTACCTCTTTAAGGGGGTAATAAGCCCAATTACGAAGATAGAATGGAGTTGGGTAAGGATATTTGACATGACCGCAGATTTCATCCTCCATACTGAATGGTAAGAAGCGTTCCTTCCCTTTCGGATCCCGAGAATCAGGAATGCTCACATTCAATTTCACTAAGCAACTTCCTAATATCAAATAACTGATGTATAATGATATTCTATTATAAGAATTTAATCAAATACCGGTACTATACCTAGTTCGTAATCATCTAATCCAACTACGCCAGGTTGGCACAATAACAGTTCGGCAGCATTCTCCGTCTGATTCTTCCTAATCAATTCTAATTCGTGAACATAAAACTGTTCGACAAACCGACGAATAGCTTCTCTGGTTAATATGTAACCAGGTCCACCAGAAAGAAATCCTTCAGGTATTTCTGCATCTTTGAATTTGAAGCCCATGTGAAGAGGTAGAGAAGAGTTGAACTTTGAGAGCATCAAACGTAAGTTTTCTATTATCATATACCTTTTAAAAATGGATTATTAGTATACCAATTAATGTAATGATTATTTTAAATAAATTTACGCGTCATCGTCTGATTTGTAGAACCAATCAGCATCATCCAAATGATGGTCGTAGATGTATTTGATGGCAGATTTGAATTTACCCCAGAGATTGTCGTAGACGTCCTCCTCTACCTTCACGTCTACCGTTGGTACCGAACTATCTAAAATATTAATGTACATTTTAAAATAGGATTACGTAATGTAATATTTGGTTTCATTATACAGTATGGTTCAAATAAACTTGAGGGGCTCTTACCTGTTTAGTGCTTCGTGCCCCTCAAGTTTATTTGGACCATACTGTACATACCGTGAGCTGAACTTGTGAAAACGAGTTGATCACAGCGACGTCCCCAAGTTTCTTTGATGAGGTGAGCCCTGCTGTGCGTCTTGGGTGATGTCATGATCCAGCAAAGAATTCGATCCTTTTTTAAGCTCGTCACTTGATCATAATCCTTGTGTTCTGGATGGTAATGACTGTCGATTGCGATTCTACCATCAACTGTGTCAGACTCAATGAGATTCACTTGATTATTACTAGAAAGCAGGAAGTGGAAAAGGAATCCTGAAAAGAAGCCCATTAACAAGAGCTGGTTTTTGGACCCAAGAAGAGAACGTGTGATCCATCGTGAGCCGATCATTATAACTATGGCTAACTTCTAAAAGAATCCGCAAGGAGGCTTTCTTTAGCTTTTGGGCATGCGTGATTATAATCTTATTCTTTGTATGTAGAATCTTATGGAGCAGAATCATGATGATGACCCCTAAAGGGTACCAGAGACTAGATAATCACAAAGATGCGCGGTCCTATTGTTAATACACATTTGATTGATAAGAATATGCCGGAGGAGATGGCTTTAATTTAAAATTTTATGCTCTTTTCCTTTGAAATATAACTTATTTAGCTGATAATGTTCTAAAAATTTATTTTTTTCAAAATATAGAATAAAAATTATAGTATGTCTATTATGACAAGCAATAAAAGGAATGGCATAAATATATTTTTTTTCTTATAAATTGTAGATATTACGGCATTTACCCTCTGGCGACTCTATGGTTGATGGATGGATGCTCAAAAAAGCTCAACTCTCCCTTTCGGCATATCTGACACTATTATTATTCATATGGCCCCTAGCGTTTGAATTTCCGTGCATGAACTCGGTACACGAGTACAGAGCTGCATGTAATGAAAGGTCTATATAATACATTAAACCAAGTACCTATTACTACATTTTATTGCTATTTTAAAATGTATGAATGTATTGTACTAAATAAGAAAAATCTGTTGACTAATAGTCTTACTTTTTACCACTTACTGTTGATAGATTTTTAAGATATTGGTTAAAAAATAAATCGAAATAAGCTCAATATAAGTTTATACCCCCTGTAGCATCTGTAAATAGCCACGCAGCATCCAACATCATCATATACAGTCAGTCTGTTTTGTACTCTCATTCAACGTCGACCTGTATAACAATACCTTTCTCAAATATGTATCAGGTATAATACTGTGCTATTTATATAAGAAAAATCTTGACTACAATAACATTTCAATTACTTTCAATCATAACTTTAAATTAGAGTGTAGTCGTCAACATTGTTGATCGCATTTAATTCTGGGTAGGCTACTGCTCTGGTAAGGAAAAGAAGATTAATATCAAACGCCTTTAACTAAGCAACTATAATGAGTTCATCTCCTGGACTACGATACGCTCTTTTAGCCCTATTAACTTTCCAGGTAATAGCACATAATAAATATGCATTAAAAAAATAATCACGAATCAATGTTGTATTCAGACGACAGCCACTGTTCTAAGTTTGCGCTATTCGAGGACACATCATATTTCTTCGACCTCAACAGATCATCATGTCATCGACAATCACGAATCACCATCAATCTATTTAGTGTCCACTTTAGTGCTCACTTTAGAGGCCATCAAGTTGGTTATGGTTCTAGCCTTCTTAATAGCTCAGATGGGCTTTTCCGTTATCAAAACGACCCAAGTATTGTATAGAGAAGTCTTTGGTCGTCCGGCGGACACTCTCCAGCTCGCCATTCCGGCTGTATTGTACATAATCCAAGATAATCTGATTATCTATGCCCTATCCTGTCTTGATGCAGCTACCTACCAGGTTTTTCTAATCTATTTTATATTTAATTCCTATTAATAATTAGTCGTCTTATATTGTTAGGTGACTTATCAAGTGAGGATTTTAACGACCGCACTTTTCGCTAAATTTCTGTTGAAAAAACAGCTATCCAGTCGGCACTGGATAGCATTGATCTTACTAATGATTGGAGTAATTTTAGCTCAGGTAACAATCATTTCTAGAAAATCAAACTTTTCGAAAACTAACTACGATTTGATTTAGTTCCAATATGATAGGCGGAAAGGTGGTTTATCGCTTGGTTCTGAGAAGGAAAGTCCTGGTTACCTTTTCGGACTGCTGGCCGTTGGGTGCGCCACTCTTACAAGTGGATTTGCTGGGGTCTATAACGAAAAGATCATTAAAAATGGACAGCAGCCTTTACTCTTTATCCGGAGTTTTCAGCTCAGTAACTTAGAATTTCATAAAAATAGTTTAAATAAGTTTAATTAAAATGTTTATTGCAGGTCTATTTTCCGTCCTTTTCGCCGCAGTGGGCGTTGTGGTCAAGGATGGTGATCGAGTACTCGACCACGGTTTCTTTCACGGATACGATTCATTCATATGGTTCATAGCTCTGCTTCAGGTTTTTTAAAAATATATTTTTAATTTAAAATTCAATTGGATAATAAGAATTTAAAATATAGGCAAGTGGAGGAATCATTGTGGCAGCAACTATGAAATATGCGGACAACATTTTAAAAACATTTTCTAATGCAATTTCTATCGTACTTTCCTGCATCTTATCTTACTTGTTGCTAGGAGATTTGAATCTGGCGCCAACTTTTACTTTAGGCACAGTTGTTATCATCTCTGCAACAATTATGTATAGCAGAGCCTCTCAATTGCATCAGCCCAACTAACGTTTCTGATTTGCATACTTTTGTTTTATTTATTGTTATATTTTATCAAATAATTTGTTGTAATAAATTTAATTTAGAATTCAAGATCTTAAATCATTATATAATGTTATGTAACATCGTCCAACCCTTATCAATATTTATTAAAAAGAGCATTAGGCCTATCATTGCTATTTACTTTCTTACATAAACTGTTAATCAAGTTTTATAAAGGAGGCCTAACAAATTCAGTTGGTCCGAGATAAATGGCACGCGCATTAATAAGAGATAACAATCCGTACTATAGCTTACAGGTTACCGCCGTTCAAATATACAGTATTGTTACGACCGATTGTAGTCACTACGCATCCAATTAAAAGTTTTCTTTGCTTCTTTTTTGAAAATGTTGATCAAATTCTTAACGATCGTACTGCTATTTATTTCGTTCGTAAATTCTAGTCCACTTACTACAAATGTAAAGAATGAAAAAGGTATGTGAAAAACAAAAATTATGTTAAAAAAAAAGACTAACTGTAGCCTTTATTATACATAGCTATTAGGTTATATTTCATATTATTTATTATATTATATAGTTGCTGAATGCCCTGAATTTTTCCTTGGTGACCCAAAGTTTCCTTGCTATACATTAGGAACCAGCTGTTACTGTTTCTCCAGTTTTAAAGTAAGTATCTAGACCTCAATTAAAATAAAATGTTTCAATAATGTAACCAATTTCAATAAAAGGTTCCATCTTGGATGAGATCCCAAGAATACTGCCAAATGGGCAACATGACGTAATTCACACATTGTTACATATTATACGACTCTATAATAATTATACAAAATTTGTAATCGTTAAAGGTTGGCAACTGTCGAAAGTGAGGAAGAAACAAGGTTGATTAACAATCATGTCGCTGCTAATCCTGGTAAAAAAATCAACTTTAAGAATAAAATTTGAAGAAAAGTTTGAAGTAGTAACAACTCAATTTATGTTTTTTAAAAAGAGCTCAACAGGAGAGAGTACTGGATTGCTGGCCGCTATTCACAAGAAGGTAACGAGCGCTGGGAATGGGCCGATAAAGAGCCTTTCAGGCCGATGAATTACACTAACTGGCACAATTTCTATAATCAACCGGACGATGACATACCTACAAGCTGCGCTCTCCTCTACTTCCTCGATCTCACCGGTTACTGGTGCGACAACGTTTGCATCTATTCCTGTCCTTTCTTGTGCGAATTGGAACTTTAATAATTGAAATACTAATCTAATCAAACATCAGCGAAAATAAATCTATAATCAGATCACCTTTATAGCTATGTATTTATAATACACAGTTTTATATTTTTTTGAATCATGTTTCCTGATCGAAAATTAAACATCGAATTATCGTAACAGATACATATTATAATGGATGATTTTAATAAATTCAACAACTTGATAAAACTATCATCAAATGCTGCTTCTGAAATGGCCGCTCCTAGATCGCCCATTTCGCGTCGCCAGGATCATCAGCTTGCAGCACAACAGCAGCAATTCACCTCCGACTCTGCGTCGTCAGGTGGGCAGCGCTGCTCCTCTCGTTGTCCAGCAGAACAAGAAAATGCGTAGGTCTACTAGAGGCCCTATTCGATGATGGCGAATGATCTATTTGCTGCGAAGATCCGCAAGTACTGAAATTCTACCCATCTTGATGGTGATCCAGTGCTCGACCATGGTTTCTTTCATTTATACAACATGGACAACATTTTGCATCTTATCTTACTTGTTGCTATGAGATTTGAATCTGGCGCCAAATTTCACTTTGGGCACTGTCGTTATCATCTCTGCAACAATTATGCATACAGCAGAGCCTCTCAATAGAATCAGCCCAATTAACGTCTCTTACTTCATAATTTTGTTTTAATTGTTGTTATACATTTCCTTCTACAGTATAATTAAGAGGATTCAAGAACTTAAGTCACTATTATGTAATATTATGTAATATCGATCAACCCTTATCAAGATTTATTTTTAAAAAAGAGGTTTATCATTGCTATTTACGTTCTTACATAAACTATTAATCTAGTTTTATAAAAGGGGCCTAATATATTCAGTTTGTCTGAGATAAATAGCACTGCACGCGCATTTAAAACAACAGATAACAAAATATAAAAAGGCTTAGGTCTCCCCCGTTCAAATATACATTATTGTTACTACCAAGCTTGGTCACTACGCATCAAATTTGAAGGTTTCTTTGCTTCTCTTTTTTAAAAATGTTGATCAAATTCAAAGTGATCGCATTGTTATGTATATCGTCGTTCGTAAATTCTAGCCCACTTTCTACGGATGTACAGAATGAAAAAGGTATGTCAAAACACAAATTATGATTTTAAAAAATTACTAAATGTAGCCTATTATATAGCTGCTGAATGCCCTGAATTTTTCCTTGGTGACCCAAATTTTCCCTGTTATACATTAGGAACCAGCTGCTACTGTTTCTCCAGTTTCAGAGTAAAGAGTACCTCGATTAAAACAAAACATATATATAATTTGACCAATTTTAATAGGTTCCATCTTGGATGAGATCCCAAGAATACTGTCAAATGGGCAACATGACGTAATTTACGCACCAATACATATTATCCAACCCCATATTTAAAAATACAAAATTTGTAATCGCATGCTATAGGTTGGCTACTGTCGAAAGTGAGGAGGAAACAAGGTTGATTAATAATCATGTCGCTGCTAATCCTGGTAACGAAAAAAAATCGAATTGCAGAATATTTGAAATAATAAGAATGCAACTTATATTTTTAAAAGAGCTCAACAGGAGAGAGTACTGGATTGCTGGTCGCTATTCACAAGAAGGTAACGAGCGCTGGGAATGGGCCGATAAAGAGCCTTTCAGGCCGATGAATTACACCAACTGGCACGATTTCTACAATCAACCGAACGATGACGAAGCTGGAAGCTGCACTCTACTCTACTTCCTCGATCTCACCGGTTATTGGTGCGACAACGTTTGCATCTATTCCTGTCCTTTCTTGTGTGAATTGGAACTTTAAAAGTCTAAAAGTCAAACTTAAATTCAATATGTGTCTGCACTAAGAGTGTAGAAAAATGCAAACTGTTATATCGCCTATAGATTACATTATACTTAGTTTTATCACGCTTAATATTGATTGACGCGTACTTAAACTTATTTATAAGTACTGTATATAATATACTAGCCTGTTTTCCTTATCCCGCTGTACTTATGTGTGCGAGATCTAGATCAGGACTCATCAATGAACCCCAAATTATCAGCACCAAAACAAAACAAAAAAGACTGTGCCTGAACAATCAAAAAACAACAATTAACTGTGTCTACAAAATTGCCTAGCAAAATCATTCAAAAGAAAAGAGGGATGCAACAGGTTATTTTCTTCGAATATATAAGTAAAATTCGTAAATCATAAATCCTTTAGGGTACGAGGACACAAGAACACTTCGACACAAAATCTTTAAGCATTTCGACACAAAATCTTTGGGTATCGACACAAAATCTGTAACATAAATTATGATAATTTTGTAAGATTTTGTGTCGAATGCTTCCGTCACAATAACTTACGCCCCCGTCACAAAATCTTTCACATAAATTATGTTAAGTAGGTAAGAAATAGCGTCGTTAGAATGCGACACAAAATCTTTCGTGTATTATTTTAACAAATTAAGGTAAGTAAGTAAGATTTTGTGTCGACATTAATCGACTCAATATCTTTGCTGCCCGATACAAAATCTTAGCATATTTTTTTCTTGCGACAAGAAATCTTTTTACTTTTTTCATTTCTTTTTTAAAGATTTTATGTCGGATGTACTCGACATAATTTCTTAAACCATCGACTCAATATCTTTAGCTATCGACGTAAAATCTTTCGACCCCGTCAGAAAATCTTTAGATTTTTTCTTTGTAATTTTTAAAGATATACTGTCGAATATAAACGACACACAATCTTTCAACCGCGACACAAAATCTTTAGATTTTTCCTTTGTAATTTTTTAAGATATAGCGTCGAATATAAACGACACAAAATCTTTCAAACGCGACACAAAATCTTTCGGATTCCCATTAATATAATTTAGTTGAAAGATATTATGTCTGGTTTCTTCGACATTAAATCTTTGAATTTTATAATTTTTATTTTCCCATACAAGTCATTTATTTAATTGGCCTACTCCTAAACGCGATATCTGCCAACGCTTAATATGACGCCATAAATGGATGATCTAAAGGGCACACCCCCAAGTGTAAAATAAATATATGAATCGAATAACTTAGAGGTCTAATCATAGGGATCTCTTACAGTCTATCTGCTAATCTTAAATCGAAATAGAGAAGTTATGTGATTTTTTTTAAAATTTTTATTCTGTACGACCCAGAATTGTACGCTAAGTTGTTGTATAAAAATTAAAATGCTCAAAAATAAATATTAAGCTACATATTCACCGCTTTCTGTTCAAAATTTTGAATCTGCCTCCGCCCTTTCAATACGTTAATCGTTACTTAACCCCGGTCGGTATCGCCATTATCGATGCCGATACTGGCGTAAAAACGTAACGCCATTCCCGATATCGTTATAGAATTTTAAAAGTACATTTTAAAAAGACCCAAAAGTATTCGAAAACAATGTTTTTGTCCTAGTATAATTGACTTTTTTGTAAAGTTTTAATAGATTCTTTACATTTGAAAATTTCCATTGGGTAAAACTTCGCATTTACGAGTTATATACCTTCACATTTCAAAAGTAAATAAAATAGAAAAAAGTAAAGGTAAAAACCTATGACTTTCAAGGGTTTTATCAAACCTATAAATTTCAAAACCCCATTTTGAAAATCAGAGGTATGTAACCTTTGAAAAGCAAAACCCTTTTTAACAGTGTATCTAGTTTCACCTAATTTTACTTTATCTTGAAAGGCTTGAAGTAAACTAACTTCATCTACTTAAAAACATTTATAGTTACTTTACTCAGTACGAACTTTAACTCAATTACGGATGATTCCACCCCCGATGCTGCACAGCAACTTCTATATCAAACGTTTGCAGACGTTATACAGACTAATATAGTGCACTGCCCACACTGGAAACCTATTTTAATGCCAATGTATTAAAATGTTATCACAATTTTCAGTTTTAAAAATATTTAAGGCCTCCGATTGTACTCTACCATCCTCGCCCGTTATAAAGGGCTAGAGCTAGCGCGTGGTCATTTATATTTGATCAATCACGATTGATCGTATAGAAAAATACTTGAAAAAGTTATATTAATAATCCGGAAATAATTTTTTTTATGAACATATGAGTGCTGTAATAAATAACTTTGAAGTTACCTAATTTTTAAATTCTTTGAACTGTTACAAATTTCCGGTAATAAAAAATTTCAGTGAAGATTATAAAATGAATGAGTTTTCAATATCTTTTTCCGGATTTCTAAATTTCCGCTTCTCTGAAATTACCCCGATGGTTATATAATAAATTTAAAATTCTTTCTTTTTCATTCGTTCTTCGCTTGCTGCCGAGCAGTGTCCTGTCGTCAGTTTTATTCTTTAATTTAGTGTTAATTGCTATTACTCGAATAACAATTCAGTTGTAGATTTAAATATGATGGAGGGTAATCGCGATCCACCAAAAAGATACCTAAAGAAGGATCCTGGACCCTAGGCAAGATAAGAGAACATTGAAGTGTCAGCTTGACGAAGACCTGGCTTCAAGTGAATAATGGGATGATATTGTTGCGGAATTGGATGAAGGCGAACAATCAAAAGAACATGAAGATGAATCGACGACGGACGGCGATGTTAACACTACATCTTCCATCATCAATTCCACTGGTGCGCCCAAAATTATCGAAGGTATTGAGTTATTCTGAAAAATTAATAAAATTCTGATAACTGTTTGCATACGCATGTCTCAATAGATTCCGAGTCGTTGTCGTCCGGGTGGTTGTTTTTTTAATGAAAACGGCTATGAAGAACTGGTCGGTGAATGGGATCGTGATTCAAACGATGAGAAGAGTGAGTCAGATCTTACCGATCTGGCGGATGAGTTACCCGATATCGACGTTTCCGTCATGGATAATCTGGGTGCTTTAGAGGCCCATTCTACCGTGCCTGAGCAATGTCCCGATGTCTTATTGAAGAAAGATCTTGCTGACTGGGTCGTCAGAAACAAGATCCGCCAGACCCATGCTACGGAATTGCTACATATTATTCGTTCTCTTTTGACACCGCTTAAAGAAATATGATGATTATATCTCCAATACCGTTATTTTCAAATTGTATGAATAACAACTGAACCATGCAAGTTCCGAATGAACCCGCTTGATTATTTTAGGAAAATTCTTCTTCGTAATAATGTATTGTCCCGTTCTCTCCTTTGAATTAAATTGAAATGCCGGAAATAAAATACAATGAAATATAATTCTCTTTTACTTTTATTTAATATTGATGGTAAAACTCACAAAAATCTAGACAACATATGGTAAAACAGTAAACTTAATTTTTTTAATGCCAATTCTGTTCGTATATTATTACCTCGCATTTAATGTATGTGCTAGGATTATATTTGTTTTCGCGTACATTGTATAGAAGCATAAGATTATCTAATATTTTTTTCATATTATTAAATCATGGACAATGAAGAGCTAAACATTAAAAGTTGCGTATCAAAACGTACAAGTAACGTAAATGATACATGTATGAACATCGCATTTTCCCATTGAATTGAGCTAATGTCATGTTAAAGTCACCACGTACTTTCAACGTAAAGTTGTCGTAAATGAGTTTCTTATAAAAGTAGCAAATTTTTCGTTTTGTTGATTACGTAAAGGACGTAAATTTTATGATCCTTCAAACATTGTAAAAATTTTAGTTTAGTTATACACGTATAATACCACGTAAATCGTACGTTACTACACCCACGTAACACACGACTTCTTGGTAGCATAAAAACTACGTTAAATTAACGTTTTGTGCTGGCTGGGTAAAACCAATGTAATTGCATAATTTTCCATTTTTCTTATATATTTCTTATTGATATTCATCAATCCGTCTTATTATAATTTACAAAATGCAGAAAGCTGGAGCCAAGCCGGCAAGAATAAGGTACTTGACGTTGAAACAGTCGAGAATGATCAAACGAGTCAACCAACAGGAAACAGTTCCCAATCTTGTTCGTTTGGCGCTTCGTTCATGAATAAGATGTATCGCAAATGTAGAATGAGAAGAAAAGATCCATAACACACGAATTGGAAACCTAACTGGCCCTTGGAGTTGAGCCGGTTGATTTTACAAATGGTTTTGCAGACTACTACTGGAGATTTAGTTTTAAAAATATATGGCCACAATTATCTCGAATGGCTCAAGACCACTTGTTCCCTCCTCCAACCAGTGATTAGGTGCCTTAGTAATGGTCGAGCACGAATCGGAATTTTTCCGAGAATTTATGAGGCCTGCTACAATGGAAATGTCAATATATCTTCGGTATTGGATCATTTTTGGCACAATCAAATCAAAAGATGTGACTGAGGATCCCAAGGATACTGCAGAAATTGGTCAATATGAATAAGAAGATGATGAGTCTGGCGAAATCTTCATTGTGTAGCCACGCGTTATTCATTAAGGAATTTCTGTCGCGTTCAGCGTTGTCATAAACATTTGTTGATAAAGCATGACTTTGATCTAAAATACCAGTTTGAGACCATCGTCTGCAGATCGGTTGCGAAACTGATAGATGGTGGAAGAATGTTCCAAAACTGCGGTGCATAGTTGGCGAAGCCGCTTTTAGAATGTGGCTTTGATGGGAGGTTTTCCTTCTTTATTTTCTCTTTTTTTTCTAGACGACACCACTTCTAGACTTCTAGCCGTCCTGTGAATTCGTGATTTCAGAAATAGGTAAAAGTACCTAGTTTTACCTAGTTAACTAGTTTTACCTATTTTTTTTTGCATTTACTTATCGTAATAGTACTTTACCTAGTTTTAATTGATTTAACCTAACCTATAGCGTTTACCTAGTTTCTGTTACCGAGTACCGAGTAAATAAACTAGGTACAGTACCCACCAAATTATTTATAATAACATTAATAATAAATCACTGAGTTTTGCACGCCGATGCCTCAAATTAAATTAGCATGTCCATTAGCTTTATGGGAAAAATCATAAAAAATTCCAGCTCGAAAATTCGGGTTTTGCAAGCCGAAACGCGTAGTCCCATAAGCGCACGGGTAAAAGCGGACTCCGCATTTCGGATTTTATCATCAGACTAGTGGCAACTTGTTGACAATTGATTAGTCTTTAATTCCACATCAAAAATTATTTGAAAAAAAAGTTCCGACGGGGAAAATAAAATAGGGGATGTCCACTAAAAATGGTTTCCCCTATACCCGCTGTAGGAAAAACATCACGTTGCTTCAAGGTAATTTTTTTTCTAGAGGCGGTATAGCAGAAACGATGTTTACTAAACTTTGCCTATTTTATTTTTCCCGTCGGACTTTTTCTTTCAGCTAACTTAACGTAGCACGCTGAAGTTGAATATAATAAATGATTTCCTTATACACGCGTATTTAATATTACGGTAATGAAATACTCATACTAACCATACATATAAATGCTGATCATTTATACTTGAACTAAATGTGTCTAATATTAAAATTACTGAAAGTTTAAGCCCTTTTAGTGAGCAAACTTTAAATTGGGATGCTTCCATTTAGGTTTGTCATGTTTTTAAACTTAATTTCCTGAAAGAGAAATACGTAATATTCAAAAGGATTTAAGATTTTTAAATTGTATTACATGCAAAAATTAAGAAAATAATAAATAAATAATTGATGCAAGCTATTCCTTAACAGCTATATGTACTTGTACAAATTTTATTTCTTTAAAAGTCAATTATAGACTATTATTTCAACGCCATATTAAACTTGATTTAAAAGGGGGCAAAGTTTGTTCAAGCTTATATTACAATATTCAATAAAATTATTATTGGCAAACTATTGTAACTTTGAATCTTCTCGTCATACTAAGTCAACCCGAGTAAGACCGGTGACATAATGATTGTGAAATGGTAACATGCGAAATACTAGTACCTTTAAAATCTTTTATATACATAAAATTTCTTTTGTTTATAGAAAAGCGCAAGAGTAACAACATATTGGAGGTAGCTATACCATAATTGTACAGCATTTACAAACCAAAAATTAATTTTAATCATGTATTCATTACTGTTCCGTAGTGGCCACGACCAAAACGCCACCATTTAAGCAAGAAATTGTTGGCAACGTTAAAATGACCGGTGTTCGGCATGAACTATGACTCGATTTCCAAAGAGGGAACTTCTAGTATATTTCTGATGTCGAGATATAAGCAATAATACATTGGAGTATTCGATATAATTAAAAGCTCCATTTGACAGGAGGATTTGAGCTGAACTGGGTATAAAGACGAAGGATGCGGGCCAAACAGCAACCCGATTGACGTCACTTAAGGTGAAAAAAGAAGAGCGCTTATCGCTTAAGTAGAGAGAAATGCGGACTCTGCGGGCAGGCCGCAGAATACATATAAATTACAGAAAATATTCAATAATAGCCTAGGTCCATCAGGAACAACCGGGTTGCACCCGGCAGCAAATTGGCAAGTCGGTTGTTAGCTGGGAAAATTGTATGCCTTGAAACAAAGATATTTGAAGAAACCCAACATATTTCTTTCAACTTAATTATTCATTTAGAGCGTCATAGTAAGCGTTGGCAGATATCACGTTTAGGAGTAGGCCAATTAAATAAATGACTTGTATGGGAAAATAAAAATTATAAAATTCAAAGATTTAATGTCGAAGAAACCAGACATAATATCTTTCAACTAAATTATATTAATGGGAATCCGAAAGATTTTGTGTCGCGTTTGAAAGATTTTGTGTCGTTTATATTCGACGCTATATCTTAAAAAATTACAAAGGAAAAATCTAAAGATTTTGTGTCGCGGTTGAAAGATTGTGTGTCGTTTATATTCGACAGTATATCTTTAAAAATTACAAAGAAAAAATCTAAAGATTTTCTGACGGGGTCGAAAGATTTTACGTCGATAGCTAAAGATATTGAGTCGATGGTTTAAGAAATTATGTCGAGTACATCCGACATAAAATCTTTTAAAAAGAAATGAAAAAAGTAAAAAGATTTCTTGTCGCAAGAAAAAAATATGCTAAGATTTTGTGTCGGGCAGCAAAGATATTGAGTCGATTAATGTCGACACAAAATCTTACTTACTTACCTTAATTTGTTAAAATAATACACGAAAGATTTTGTGTCGCATTCTAACGACGCTATTTCTTACCTACTTAACATAATTTATGTGAAAGATTTTGTGACGGGGGCGTAAGTTATTGTGACGGAAGCATTCGACACAAAATCTTACAAAATTATCATAATTTATGTTACAGATTTTGTGTCGATACCCAAAGATTTTGTGTCGAAATGCTTAAAGATTTTGTGTCGAAGTGTTCTTGTGTCGCCGGACCCCTTTAGTATACAAAGCAATGCAACTTATAGTTGTCAATTGAATAATTATTCTTTATTTTCATTACTTATTTTTTGGCACAATGATCTGAACAAACTTTATTTTCATGCGGAATCGGCAATACTGATGAATGTTGGAAGAACTAATTATTCAAGCAGAACGATTCTTACTGTGCAAGAGTTTCAAATCTTATTTATGTTAAATATTAATAAGGGCATGATTCTTCTTTGATGGTTGTTTAGATTGAGATGGTTTTCAATATATATTTCAAGTTAATGGATTTGCTAGAAAGCTCTGTACTGATTCCTGATACAGAGCGGAAGGAGCAATCGAATTATATTCAAAAGAAAAAAAGCGACGTTGTCGTTACTTGTACCCCAGTGGGCCATTAACATTTTTTTTTAACCATTCAGAGAGTTTAACATTTATTCTTATCATTTATTTAAATTACCGTAGTGGTTTTTTGGGCAATTATTGCTATTTTTGCTATTTATATCTTACTCGAAATCATATCGTGCAATCTAAGTTTCCCGGTCTGAAACCACATATAGAACCATCGTAATTGTTACTTAATGGATACATACATATGATGGAAAACTTGAACAAATTCAACAACTCGACCAAAAAGAACTATCAGAAAAATGCTGCTGTTGAAAAGGCCGCTCCTAGATCGCCCAATGTGCGCCGCCAAGATCATCAACTGCAGAATAACAGCAGCAAAATATCTACTTCAATAGGTCACCCTCCGACTTCGCGTTTTCAAATGGGCAGTGCTGCTATTAGTCCCACTGTGCAGCAGAAGAAGAAAAAACGTAACAGAGGCTCTGCTGCCCGTTTTAAATCGGACAGCTTTACTAATGGTGATGTGGCCACCGTCTCTTGCAGACCACATAGCTCTCAAAGTCCGTGGGTTCGTCACCGTCTAGGTCTGGATTCTGGACGTTCAGGTCCTATGCCTTCAGCCGACAACCGCTTGTCCGCTCCGACTAACATTGTGCGTATGCCACGCGGACCGGATGGCACTCGTGGATTTCATCGCCCTGCTGCCGCCCTCGAAAATCCACTGATGGTCAAATTGTAAATCTTCTTTGTATAGCTTAATCATGCCGTGTATGTATAATCTGCTTGTATGCTCGTAATATAATCTCGCTCACACATGCTTGTATTTTCGTATATATCCTCTGTCATTTGTGTTAAATATTGTTGAACTGCTGTGTTTTCATCGTATATATATATATACTGAAACTTAATGAAATTCTTTATAACATACTTTGCATGGGTGTGGGGCCAATATTAAATTCGTGCCGTATGCATTTCCATACGGGTGGTATATAGTCATTAGTCAATATAGATGTTGCTTGACAATGTTACCAATAGGATTTGTTTGGCTATTAAAGATAATGAAGCTGACGATTAAGTTAGTTTTTCGATAATAGCTTAGCAGCAACAGTCGTAAAGGAAAAAAAATCTTCCTCAAAAGTTGCTAAAGAAGAAAATAATACGAGGGCTTCAATATAACATATAAAGAAGAACACTGGATGCCTTATCAGCGATAGGTTTTTTTTATACAAAAATTTCATAACACATCGTATTTTCGTATTTCCGGAAAACATATTTTGTATAATAGTTTTATTCTTTATTAATTTCTATCCAGTAAATAAATTACAGCTAGTTAATTACCTCTCCAATTCGCTGATTCTTCTGATTCAACACACAAGATTTTAAATTTCATTCAAATCTATTTGAATGAGCAACCTTCTTCAAAATGTTCACCGACCAATTAAGTCAGATTCTGCGTCTGCCCAGTTGTCATGAGCCTGATTCTTTCTCTCAACGACTCGTTCTCCTTTTCAAGTGTTTCATATCTTTACTCGAGCATTATTCAATATGGGTTATTCGAAAAGTAAATTACTGTCAAAGAGATCAAGAATTCCCAGACGGATATAAACACAAAGTTCGTCGACACGATGAAATGCCGGTGGAGGATAGTAGCTTCCAAAAAGAATCCACCAACAATGATGCAATGCGCAAAATTCAGCGCATTTTAAAATAGAATTAGCGATAAATAGGAATGACGAGAAGGAGAGATTTACGGAGGAGTTGTCTGAACTTGATAAAAGAGAGGCTCATCTAAAAGACTTGATTAAGCGGGAGCAGGCCGCTTTGCTCAACAAGTGACCGATACCTTATCTGATGCCCAGCACCTCCTTCATAAACGAGCGATCAGGAAGAAGAACGAAGGAGATTGAGCTGTTAAGACCATAATAAAACAAGAGACGCGACATAATTCTGATTACGATTCCTTTACTCGACAAAAAACACTAGCTGCTGAGAATATTGTATCGTCTTCTTCAAAGAAAGTCGGTCGACCCGGGAGAGGCTGCCACTACCGAAATGGTTAAAATACCGGCCTTCGCCCCTCTTGTTCCCGGTTCTCCACTCGATCTTTAATCAGCTCATGATTTGACATTGATATTGGGATTGGTTTCTCTCTACCATTGATGCAGATGGATATGACGAGTTTACATTCTTAGAGAACAAAGTTGATTATTTTTTTTGTTGATGCAAAATCCAAGGAGTCAATACATATCTGGTATGCAACGACTGAAATAATACCTATACATCTACGTAAATAAATATTGATAATATACAAGACTCGATGTTTGAGTAGATAAAGAAATCGGGAAATCTGAACGTTGGTGTCTAGCTTGAATTATTTTATTTAAAAAAAAATTATACTGATCGCTATCCACATTTAAAAAAAAAAACAGTTCGAAACTTTTTGCCAGTGCAAGTGATTCCTGACGATGAGTTTATGGTCAAAAGGTGAGAGAAGTATATAATAGGGTGCAAAGACACACCGCAAGTAATAAGAGAAGGTGATCATCGAATAACAAACGGTGATAACATTAGAACCGATGACTATTAATAGACGATCGCCTGAGAGTGTAGAAGAAATAGAAATATACTCCGCGTTTGTTCATACTGCTATACAACATTACAGGCAACAACGACATGGATATCAGTGCGCAGAACAATTGGTGGTATAATTTATTTTTCTTTTTTTTTATTTAAATAAAATATTTGAAGAATTATATATTTTAGAAATGAAAGAAAAGTAGCAGCGCCACATTATTGCTGTTCTCTCCTTTAAGGAAGGGACTTTAGCAACATTTAAGTATCATGCTGTGTAAAATACTGCATGTTTTATAAATTATAGGTCCGCGAAATACGAACGCTAAAACTTGCGTGTTGCTTAAATCCGTGCGCGGCAGCACACCCGATAATTCCTATAAATTGCACATCAAGGAAGTTCGATAAAAAGTATGAGAAAAAATCGAAAATAATTTATGGTTACTTCTTTTTGAGCGCCTGATTTCATACTTATTAACGCATCAATTGAAGACATTACTGATTCGAGAGAATGTACCATATTGGCGGTTCATTTCTTGCTGTTTATGTAAGCGATGTACGAACTAAATTCACGGCCGAATAAATAAAAAGTATGATGACAACTAATTTGACTACAACGAGTCTTTGAATTTGAATAGCCACATTAGGAATTAAAATAGCAATTGTAAGATGACGGGATTTACTTGATACATATCAATGATTCTAACTGTGTGAATTGAGTAGGTATCTTCTAGGAAAACCATTCCATAAATAGAGTCGTAGATTCATCAGTTGCTCCCCTCCGCAAGCGTTATGGTAAAACTCGAAGATTTGTCAAAAAGTTTAGAGGAATTTTGTGGTATGTTGGTCATAAAGTTCATTTAAGAACTTAAAAGTTAATAGACAAAAGGATGCAGAGAAAATTCAAATATTACAAAATAGTTTACATCCTTGGCCAGCCTATGTGTTGTGAGAAAAGGGGCAGCCGAGCAGCAGTACAGTACATACAAATACAAATTTTATCGTTATCAACTACACATGACGTAATTACACGTTTTTCACAGCTGTTCTAGTTAGATTTTTTGAACATATTGCGTAGTCAAATTTAATCGCTGTGTTGATAAACGGAAAACAACCTGCGCGAGCTGTAAGCGAACTAAAACTGAATATTGTTAAAATCAAAATAAAGACTACAGTTGTTGCATCAGCACTAGGTGCTCAACGATGAATTTATAAAAAAGGTACCGGTATGTATATTCATCTACACTTGGTTGTGTTTTTCATCAGTGGGTTTGATTTCTTTCTGATTGACTATTTTACAAACAGTTTAAAAATCAAAGTTTAAAATGCGTCTAACTAATTTCACTTTTCTTCAGTTGTATTATTTCTGTTCTTACCTAATATTCTAATAATTCTAACTTAGAAGCCTAAAATAAAATATAAACAAAGTGCGCAAGGAAAAAGACGTTTTTTAATCACTCAGATCGGCAATAGTATACAATTCAAGGCCCACTTTCAAAAGCCACAGCGGACTGGCCGTGGACGAACCAAGGTCCTTCACGAACGTGATCCCTCATCTGAGCAAGGGCGTAAGGCGTCCAAGCATCCGCAACAGCCGAGTCAGAGATGCTCTTGACAATCTCGTATTTCCGTTCGAGGCACTCCTTATCCGGCTCAGATCGACGATCAATCAAAAACTCCAAAAAACCTAATTTTTCAATAGTAAAACAGCAAATTTTTAGAAAATAAAAAGGATGTCTTAAGAGTATACCTGGTTGATTGCTCATAATCTTTTGAGCCCAAGGCTGCGGACTCAGCTGGAGGAAGATGTTGAGAGCTCCCATCCGGATGTCAGAGAAGGGCTGCTTCACGACGTTCATGATCAAAGTGATAGGCTTGGAATCCAGCTGATAGAACCAGTGTTCCACGATACCAAGAACTCTTTCATCGTTCAACTGTAAATAGAAAGATTTTAAAATATTTAGAAAATTACTTTTTAATTGATTTAATTATGTATACCTGATTGGATGGGACGTGTAGCATTTCGGCGATGCAATGGAGCGTCTTTTTGCGAATGTCACCCGTAGATTGATTCAAAAGAGTACCAATCCTCTTCACAGCATTGTCCATCTGAGAACCTGGTATAATAATGTTAAATAATAATTAGTATTTAAAAACAATTTAAAAACAAGTATTAATAAAATACCATTTTGGCTAAGCGCAAGTTTTCCATCGATTCCAGTGGAGATGAATGAAATCGTTTCCATAGCGACGACAGCCACCAAGATATCGGAATCTCCAATCAAGTTGAATAAAGTTCCAGTAAAATTAGGATACTCTGACAGTACAGAAGGTTGGAAGTGAGCAAGAGTGCCAAAGAATTTCAAAAAGCCTGGAACAATCAGCGATCCAAGAGGGTCTGAAGTAGATTCGTTGAGACTGTTGGCTAATTTCTGAATCATTCCCTCATTTTTCAGGTAATCTCGACCGTGCTGGACTGCAGCCAAGTTTCTCAACAGTTCCAGAGCGTTCAGCTGGATGAGAATGTCACCAGTGGATACCTCTTCCAATAGAGGTTGAATTAGGCGAGCTTCACTCGTGATGGCCATCTTATTTTCGGAAGAGCAGCAGAGGGCCATGATGATGTCGTAAATTCTGTACCGGACGGTATCGTTTTTGGCTGCGATAATCCGCATTTCTTCCACCAACGGAGGAGAGACTAAGATGTTGCCTGCGTCTCCCTGGGTGGCGAGTGTTGTCAGGACTTTGAGAGCTTTGCCGGAGATGTTCAAATCGTCGGAACCCACCAGCCTGAGACAGGAGAGAACCAGCTCAATCTTGGATGACAACTGGTGGGCAACTTCTGGGCTACTTGCAGCTGTTTGAAGCTGTAAACCAAATTAGTTATAGTTTCATTTAAGTAAAATAAATTTATGGTTTTATATACTTCTTGAATGATGAGCTCTTTGACGAGATCTTCTGGATGCACCAGGCCTTCCAGGAACATGTCCTCATAGCGATTCAGGGCCTGACCAGCTGGCATGCTGTGGATGATTCGTGTAAGAATTTCACAGGCCAAAACCTTTTGATCCCTATATTTTTTAGAAATATACATACCAATAGACTGTCAATGTAAATATGAAATCTTTGTATTTAATACCTGTCAGAAGTGTTGAGACAGTCAAATAAACGATCAAGATCGATTTTCGGGACATATTCACGAAGTTCACTGGTTGGAACTTCAGCCAAGAGAATTCGAAGTGACTCTAGATTTTTGAGGCAGCTTTGGCCGAGAGAAAGACCGGCAAGAAGTTTGGTGACTTCATCCAAAGGTGACGACATTTTTTCAAGGTCCTATTTTGCTTTTAAGCAAAGCCTTGACTACTGAACAGCAATGTTTAGAGAGCTGAAGCAGAAAATCTAAAGTAAATCATAAACGATTTTAAAACGATTGACAAGGAAACGTCAACTGACGACGATGAATCGATGATTTTTCAAATTTAGAAAGTCATGTTTCGTCTGCTGATAAAAATAAGTAAAAATAGATAGCTGGCAACAGTGTGGGCGGGACGTATTAACTTGATTCGAATTTCAATAACATCATTGCTATTGAATATTGATAAATATTTGGTTAAAATTGTAAACTATATTTTAGATAGAACGTCATTTTCAAATTTAGATTTTGAGAAAACTATTTTACTTTTTATTAACCTTTAGGCAGCATTTGTATTTACCAGAGAACCCTTGAAAAAATTATTAAAAAAACAAAGGTTCTCATTTAAATTACTCTCATACATATCCCATTCTATTATTTTCTTAACAGAATAGGTAGAATAGTAATTTCTTTGTATTTCAAACTTTTTTCTACTAGATCAGATATACTTTTGAAATGGGAGCCCCCAAAAATGTGCGTTGGTGGTATAGTGGTTAGCATTGTTGCCTTCCAAGCAATAGACCCGGGTTCGATTCCCGGCCAACGCATCCTCTTGATTGATGTATCTTTTTGCTCTGTGTTTACATTTTTGTCACGGAATTTTATTAAATTAACCAAGCTTATCTTTTGACACCGTGAATCCTGCAATAATGTACAAATTCACAATGTTGGAGGTGTAAAAATTTAAGTTTCTAGGTTTCTTAGCTTTTGTATGGGTAGACGTGAAACGGTGTTCACGTATTTCTGTCATAACACGGGCCGCAATAATTCGACATTGATGAAGACCACTTCTCTGCCGTCATAACGTATTATTAGACATTACTATACAATCAAACAATAATTGGCGCTGCTTTTTTCCAGCCAAATTTCCCAAAAATTTACTGTAAATGGGTATCACTTTTAAATCATTTGGAAAAGGAAAAAAAGAATAAACAGCGAGGGACTATTTATACAGGTCCGCTATTTAAAAAAAATTGACATGCTGTCGTATAAAAACGGCCCACTATTCGCGAATCGCAAAAATTAATTAAAAATAAACTAGGATATCTAATATATTGCCCAACTGCAAATTGTATGAAATAAAGAGTCCTGTTAATATCAAAGCTTATAAGCAATCGTGAAGTACGATAAACGTTAATGCTGGTGTTGACTTGGATAACGGCTGTTTCCTTTTGAAATATTTTGTTTTGAATTCAACAGCGACACCTACAACTTTTTCTTAGATTATTTGCCTCAGAATTACAAAAATAAATAGATAATGCAATTTTACTTGTCCTTTCGGTACGTTTGTAAAACAGAAATAATAAAGGTATTTCAAGTTTTACTATTCAAAATAACTGACAACTTAATATTGTAACAAAACAACGATAATCGATAATCAGTATTACTTAAGAGTGTAAATTGTATTGACGAGATAATAACTATGGAAATACAGAAAATCTTCCTCTTCTCGGCAGTTTTCCATCTCTACTAGAGAGGGCCGATTCAATCTCTTTGAAATTTGGTAGCTTTCTCAGATCACCCAGAGCTGCAACCGAAGGTTTCGAGCGGAGCATCCGTGAAGCGATCCTCTGGATATCTTCAGCTCTAATAGCTCGAATTTTCTCCATGAATTCTTCGGGCCTCTTTCTCTCGCCAGTGGCCAGCACTTGGCGACCGATATCTTCAAAAACTACGGGCCGACTATCCAAATTCATGAGCAGCATCGATTGCAACTGCTTCTTGGCTCTCTAAACTCAAATATTGATAGTTTAGTGATTAGTCATATGAAAATAATCATATACCAATAATTTTCTTACGGCTAATTCTGTTGCATCGATTTCTCCGGCCATAGCGACTAGTTCCCGAGTTACAACATCGACCAACTCTCTCAGCTGTGAAGGATGAGAAGATGCGTGAATACAAAAGAAGCCAGAATCGGCGTAAGCGTGATTGTAAGCCGTAGCATTATGCATCCAGTGGTATCTAATAAAATAAAAATTTTAATTAAAACTCTTAAATAAAGTAATATTTTAAAAAATTACCTATTAAGAACGTTTGTGTAGAGGCGTGTGTACATTCCTTTTCCAGGTCCACCGGCAGAGAAAGATCCACCTCCACCCATTAGCATACTGAGAACGCAAACGGCAATAAAGTCGTCGTGCTGATGAGAGCAGCTTTCAATGCCCAAAACGACGTGAGCTAATTCTGGCATCGGGTTAGGACCTAGACTGACGTCCGACAAATCTTTCTCAACCTAAATCCAAAATAAAATGATAAAATTTGACTTTAAATTAATTCAAATGTGGAATTTTACTTGAACGAGCCCTCCAGTGTACTGAGAAGCGGATCTATCCACTTCATATCGGCCTGGAAGGACCAAAGAACTATTCTCCACCCAGATGGGCTTCTTTTCCACAAAGTATCTATATTTTTAAAAATAATTGAGTTAAATAAATCATTATTTATTGGATAAATAGAGACATACTTTTGGGCGCATTCAATCAAGGCTTCGTGCTCGACTCCAACTCCGGCGAGAACCATACGAGAAGGGTCGTAATGACTTTTAAGAAAGGTGAAAAGATGGTTTTGGTTGATCAAGTCGATGTTTTTCTCGGGACATATTTTGGGTAGACCGATTGTATTATCCTTGTACGCAGCCTAATACAAAACTTCTATATTAAAATATTTTATAAAAATATTTAAAATTGAAAATTAAATACCTCATGAACCATTTCAACCAGCAGTGCTTGTTGATCTGGCCGCATATTCATATCTTCGAGCTCGAACCGAATAGCCATTCGGGCATCTTCAATCTCTTCAGGTGTTATATTAGGTCTCAGCACGACATCGCCCAATATCTTGACGGCAGTATCCAAGCCGTGATTTTCAATTGATGCAGCATAAATAAAAGTGTCTCTAAAAAATATAAATAAATAAAAAATAGTTAACAAATGCATTGAAAATTAATTATTTAAAATTTAAAATTCAATTCTAAAAAAAAAAAAGTTTAATTCAATTGACCGGGAAAAAAATTTGATTTATTTTTTTTAAAATGATAGCAAATAAAGATGCAATGTCCTTGGAAAGTATATTTTGTTTAAAAAATATAATCTATTCCCGAGAGTCAATGCCTTCCTCCCCATTGAAAGCCTCTGACAATGCCTATGGGAGAGAACACAAGTGTAGCTCAAACCTATGTCCCCTCGTTTTTAACTGCTCGTCGAAACAAGGTTTAGGCCAATTGGGAATTTATAAAGAAAGTCTACAAGGTCATAGAGCTAGCATTGCTCTTCTACGAAGGAATAAAAGGAAGAGAAGTGACGTTCAGAAATTCAGTAGTTTTCTGGAAAGTGTCAAATAATGACATTCTAGAGGTGCTCATTTCGGTCAAGTACCTAAATGATTACTTTTAGAGTACGGCTTTATTAAACGCCCTACCAAAAAAACTACTCTTAGTTAAGTTTTAAAAAATGTAAAATATCAATCCTAAGGCTTCTCTTAAAAAAAAATCTGGCTACACCTTTGTCTGGTTAAAGTTCCAAAAAGAATTAAAAATAAATAATTATACCTTGAAGATTGGCAATCACAAATTCCTCCATGTCTCTCCAGATCTTGGAGGATTTGATCACGATTGCTGTATTCATTTGTAGACTACATAAAACCATTAGTAAAAATATTGCATAATAGATGATAACAGCAGAATATTACCCCAAATGCTAATTTCTCCAAAAAGTGGGATATTCCACTTGGATAAGCCACTTCATATCTCGAGCCACTGTCAATGACAACTATAAAAATATTAATTAAATTAGAAATGGGAAATTAAGTTTATTAGATGTAATGGTTATACTTCCAACTGTGCAGAACTTTCCATATCTGTTCTCAGAAGCTACACGTAGGCCATTGGAAAGTGTGGTAACTTTGGTGTTGCCAATGTCAGAGTTGGCTGTGGCAAAAATTGGTTTTGGGAGGCCAGGAAGAGGCTCACAGAGTGAACCTTTCTGTGTGTCAATCCCAGCTACAGATGCAACATTTTCTGGGCTTGCAATAGTTGAAGACCAGCGGGTACTCGGTTTGAAGAACCGGTTGCCGATTGCTCGACTTTATATAAGGAAAAATAAATTATTTTAATCATATAATCATGAATATTGCCATTATCTATTACCAAAAAGGATAGCTCCTTAATGCCATCATAAATATTTCCACTTCAATTTGCAAAAGAAACCCGTGATAAATTGAAATGATGCAAAAAAGACGTAACTAGCAACATGCCATTTTCACGCTGTCGTCTGCTAGGATATCTTTTTAGTACCACGCACTAGAGCCATCTATGAGTCGGAATAAACACTACTTGGACATTTCAAGTGTACCCCTTCAATTCCAATGCACAATCCATTGTTCTCTGTATAAGAGATATAAGAGACAATATCGTAAAGCTTATCTTAACCGCCACGTACTTGATTAAAAAAGAAAAAAAAACGTCCTGATTGATGAACTTTGTAATCTCGCTTTTAACATGGCATCGGAATTTTTCGCAATCTCGAGGGAATCCTTCAACAAATCATCCTTTAAATTACATTTACGAAACCGATAAGCTTAAAATTGTAATCAGGAGGCAATGGACCCCTTTGCTTCAATTCATAAAAGTTTTAATTGCATCTCAGGAATGGATCAGATCGTGACAGTGATTGCGGCAATGGCTCCGTGACGCAAAGACGATTCTAACGAGTACCGATTCGTCAGTCTTGAGTTCATTGGAAGTGGGCCCCGTGTCAAAAACGAGCGAGAGCTCGTTGCCCGTCGCAATCGGTCCGTGACGTCACCGTCGTCGGGTCCTCGGGGCGTCGACGCTTTACTTCCAAGCCAAAAAAACTTGCACAGCAATGGCCGCGCTCTCTCCCTCCTGTCTGATGTGCGTATCCCCTTCCTCTCTTCATTCCTATTTTTTTCTCTTTCTTTCTTTCTTTCTTTTTTTTGGGACTGCTCTCTCCTTCTTTTATGTTGTTGTCACGTTCGCCGACCCTTTTTTATGTTGGGCGAAGGCCCGTTCACTAAAAGCCCGGCTACCTCACAGAGCCACCTGGTGGCGTGATTGTTACAAGCGCGCAATTGCTAATCATAAATGTTTTACAACCACATACACAAATATAAAGAATTTAACGGTACCAATTACGGTGAAAGATTGAGTTCATCATTCAATCTAGTTTAAACGATTGGATTAACTATGCAACACTTGATTTAAGTGGTAATGTGACTGTAATTGATTTCCTATAAATAAATTCATTTCTCAATGGCATTCCAAAAATGCGAAAATCGCCAGATGGCGCTGAATAACATCCCACCCTCTCTAAAGAGCCCGTATCGCTGTCGGCATCAATCCACTTAATATACTTCTTTCCTCAACAGCAGGCAAGTTTATTGGGACGAACTCACGACCGAGAAAAAAATATATTTATAAATTCGTGAGTTCCAATAATAACAAAACATGAAATAATGTCACGGCCTTCTTATTGTTTTCAAGGCGGTTCCTAAATAAACTTCTAGAAAAGAGACACACACACAAAGCTATTACACATCACTCAGAGAGCAGTTTTGATTCGCGCATCACCCCACCGTGTGTGTGTGTTAGTCCCCCCTCTCCACTGTGTCAGCCTCCTTCTTTCTCACCGAGCAAGTAAGGAGGGGGGGACCAGGCCGCGCCATCAGTTTGTTGTTAGTATCTGTGCCGTGTGGTGGTGTCGCTCACCGGCTCTCTCTCTCCTCTTCGGAACAAAGAAAACGGATCGAAATCTTGACTAAAGGATACATTACATCACACTAATTGCACCATCCAGGTGAGTTGTGAGTTTTAGTTTTTGCATTCAAAATATCGGATATCGAGTTGGCGTCGCTTTTTATTTTGCCCACGCAGTAGACACACACAATTGGCCACCACACACGTTCCGATCGCAAGAGAGGGGGCGCTCTCCTTTTTTTATTCTTTTTCATTTCTTCTTCACAACGGTTTCTCTGATGGCGGCGTAACTTTTTTGCTTTCTCAAGTGTCTCTTTAAATTATTTAAATTATTAAAGTTTGTCCACGTGGTTAGCGACCTTGACATTGGCCCACTTTATGACCCGGCATAATATACAGAAAGGTCATCAACATGATGCAATTTTTTTTTTTGTGATTATTTTTCACAAGAGAGCCACCACCTGCCATGTAGTACTTTTTTGTAATATATTGTTGCCTAGGCAGCAGAAGGAAATCGATCCGAGAGAGAGACTTGTCGTCCTAACGGTCATTCTCGTTTGTCTCTCTCTGAAACCTTTTTTTTTATTTTGATGTGCACACCGGCCGACAGACCTTGGGGGATTTGAACAGCTCCAGGCTAAACGTTGCTACCATTTCCTCTTTTTCTTTTCTCTTCTTCTCTCTCTCGTTGTTAAATATAAAAAAAATGAACGTGTGGAGCACAGCGGAACATCATCGACGGGGGGAATTTTCTTTCTCTTCTCTTCTTCGTCTTTTCCTTCGCTCACGAATTTTCATGTGAACGCAAAAGCCCATCGGGGGCATCAGCCTCTCATGCCTTCCGGTAGGGGTCGGCTTCTTCTTTAAAAACTTGCGTTTAATCTGTTTGAATTACGACGCTTCACAGAGAGAGAGATATCTACAACCCTCTCTTTTGTGTGAAGCCAGGAGCGCTTGGTATTGATTAAGCGCCCCCCTGACTCGCACAAGTCACACACGAAGCGATTGGTTGCTTGTGAAAGAGGCTCTCAGTCAGCAAATTTGTGCTGTGTGCGTCCAATCGCATCAAGAAGAAGAAGAAAATGGAGTCTCTCACGAAAACCGGTTCTTCTTCATGCCCTCAATAATTTTATAAATATTTTAATATAAAAATGCAACAAGTGAGGATAGGAATTTTTTCAAGTTAAATTTCTAAGAAAATAGGGGGCGTAAATAGCATAAAGTTCATCGACTTTGAGAAGATTTAGATGGGCGGGGTGATGGCATCACGCACGGCCAAAAAGAAGAGCCAAATGGCGGCCAACCGAGCAGAGACCTGATTCAGCATCTATGGCCATAAAAGTTTTTTTTTCCTTTCCCCTCTCATAGTCGTACAGTGTCAAGAATCTCTCTTTGTTCGCCCCCCCTTTTTTTTCCTCCTATATAGGGGCTCTTCTTTTCTTTAGATGAGGGTCAGAGAGACCTCTAACGGGCAGCTTAAACGACTGGTGAATGAATATTTCTCTTTTATTTTTGAATAGATGGATCAGGCGTCAGGGGACGCTGCCAATCATCACAATAAGAAAGGGTCGAGCAATGGGGCAGCATCATCGGATAGTGCTGCGAGTAGTAGTCGGACGACACCGACTAATGCGGCACAGCAGGCCCAAGCGGCCGCTGCTGCTGCTGCGTTAGGACTCATAGATCCTTCAGCACTCTTTGGTAAATATTTATTTTAATGAATTTAGTTGAGTAAATATTTAATTATTTATTTTGAAAAATACAGCACATTCTTTATTCGCTTCCGGAATTCCGGCGAGCTATAATCCAATGGCGCCAATGCCTGGTTATGGAATGCTGGGACAAGGAGGTCCATCACCTTTTGGTCCATCTTCATCCTCAAATTCTGGTAATTAATTGATTTATAATCCATCCGGAATTCCGGAATTAATTGATTTATATATTTATAGATGCAGCTGCCCAAGCAGCTTGGTGGAATATGGCGTCCCAAATGGCTGCTCAGGATTACCTAACGAGGTTACAACATGCAGCTGTTGCATCAGCTGGTGGCCGTTCCGGAAGCACCTCTTCGACCACGACAACATTCCCCGGAATGAGTGGTTTCCCCGGCATGTCCGCTGCCGACAGTCTTCTAGCCAGTTACACATCGGCTATGAGTGCTGCTGGATATCCCGGGAGCAGTGGAAATAAGAGCTCCTCATCGAGATCCTCAAAATCCTCATCGGTTGTCGTTCGGGATTCACTGAGTAATCAACCGACACCGTCCACGTCTTCCGGCGGAAGTGGAAAATCCCGAATTCCGGACCCAAAATTCACGATGCCCAACGAATCCTCTTTAAGAAAGAGTTCAAGTAGTTCCAGTAAAAACAGGAGGAGGGCAGCTACCACAACTGGTTCGACGGAAGCATCCAGTTCTAGCCTTTCATCACTCTCATCCATGGCAATGTCTTACCCCTTCTTCGGTAATCCATTGGCCTCCCTATCCATGCCCGGAATGGCGGCAGCCGCTGCAGCTTCTGGAGCTACATCGCCTTACGCATCCGGATCGAATACACCGGAAGACAAGAAAAGGAGAAAAACGGTATAAATCTTAATTATTTTATCCATCGGTAACCATGCAAACTTCATTTATTCTTATTAGGAGCGGCATTCGACTAGTAGTGCAGATCCATCCATCCAGCTACTCCGCCTACCGGGAAATGTAAACAACAACACGACAAACAACAACAGTTCTAAAGCCCGGAGTCAAACTGTCAACGGCAAACCTCTCGCTCTAGATGTCAGCTCTCTAATCGGAAAACCAAGCTCTTCATCTACATCTCCGGCAGCAGCTACTACCACCACAGAGAGCAGCAGTGGCGAAGCACCTCTAAATTTATCCATGAAAACTACGAGAACTCCAAAAGAAGAAAGCCATTCAACCGGAAGTTCTCGTCTTGGTCGTGGAGTATCCATGCCTAAGAAGAACACAGTAGCTTCCTTATTAGCTCAGAGTCGAAATCAGAGGAGTACGAGTCCACACAATAACAGCACCAATCCGCCGGCAGCTCATGCGGCCAGCAGTGGAGCAAGTAGTCTATCTTCTCAACCATCCGCATCTGAACTAAAAGCTATGAGCGAGAATCTTGCTTTATACACTGCGATGCAAGAGCTCACCGGTGGCAAACTCCCAAGTGCTTACCTCAACGGCATCAAGGATAGTTTAACACCGAATAACCATCAAGGAAACTCTGCGGATCCTAATCAAGCTATCCAGGATTTATTGAGAGCCGCCAGCCTTTTAGGAGGGTTCAGTTTTGGTCCGGCTGACTCTGCTGCTTCCGGAGCTGCTAAAAAAGATGGAGCCAAAGAATCTTCAAAATCTACTGAAAATGGGCAGAGTAATAAGAACGGGAAATCATCTCACGACGACACTCATAGTGACGAGTCTGGTGAGTTTTTTAGAATTATTATTACTAAATAAATTGTTTGATTGGTCTAATGATGTCATATTTATGAGCAGATAGTATGGAAGAAGACGATTCCATGATCGACAGTGACGATGGATGGGCTGGAACGGGAGAAGGCAGCGATTCCCGGAAGAGGGCAGCTGATGGAGGTGACGGAAGTGACGACCGGCCCTCCAAAAGGCGCCGTTTCGTCTCTGATGAAGCGGCCTTAAGGATACCGCTCACATTAGGATGGAAGAGGGAAACGCTCATCCGGGCTATCGGGAAATCCGGCGTCCGTGGAGAAGTGACTTACTATTCCCCTTCCGGCCGACGCTTCCGGCAGTATCCGGATGTGGTCCGCTATTTGGAACGGCAGGGGATTGGCACTATCACGCGGGATAATTTCAGTTTCAGCACTCGCTGCATCGTTGGAGAATTCATCCAGCCACTGGGAGAATCTCCAAACTCACGCGGGATCCGTCTAGGTGAACCGGAAGTACGACATCTTGTTGATCAGATTCGTATCGCTAGAGGATGGAAGCCTCGCTCCCGCAGGATGACTGAAGAGGAGAAGGAAGCCATCGGCCGCCAGAGAGAATCCCAAAGAGCTGCTCAACGTGTTGAAGCCCAAGAAGCAGCCCGGCAGGCCCAAGAGGCGAAACTTCAACAGCGAATGGAGCGTGAGAGGGCGCTCCAAGAGGCCAAAGAAGTCCGACGACAGATGAGAGAACAAGAAAAGCTCGAACGACAAGAGGCGATGAGGAAAGAGCGTGAATTACGGAATCAGCAAGCGCTGGAAGCCCGGAAGAAGCGGCAGGAAGAGCTGGATCGGCTACGTGAAGAAGAACAGCAGAGAAAACTGGCCGAATTAAACAAACAAAGAGAACTCTTCTACACGGCCGAACTCGAAAGAGAGCGGAAGCGTCAACACACCGCGATAGTCAAAGCGCTGGAAGCCCGGAAGCGCTACGAGGATCGGGAACGAAAGAGAGAAGAATTACGAGCAGAAAAGAGGGCCGAACGTGAGAAGAAGCTTGAAGAGCGTAGGAAAGAGTTGGAATCCTGGAGAGATCAGCGGAGTCCCACTGAAGATTTAGCTCTGCTGGATCACAAACCGTTTCCAGATGTTCCTCGAATCACTCACCTTAAATTAGCCGGAAAAGCCTTTGCTGACGTTTTGATGCTCTACGAATTTCTTCACACCTTCGGAGAGACCCTCGGCTTTGATATGGAGAGCCTTCCGTCCTTAGACAGCCTCCAGAGAGCTCTGCTTTACGACAGTGAAGCGGAAGAAGAGCTCCTCTCCGTCATGACTCACCTTCTCGTATGTGCCATCGAAGATCCCGGAATCCCGCATCCCAACCGACACACAACCCTTTTGGGCCAGACGCTGAAACAGGCGGACATCACAACGACCAACGTATCAGAGATCCTGCGGATTTATCTTCAAGCCAATGGATTGGGTGATATGAAGCTTCCGGCGGCGGATAAAGTGGGAGCAAACAACGGCCATTCCGCCAACAATAGTCCTAGTAAAGCAGCCATAGCAGCGCCTCCAGTGGAATACCCAGATACGGAAGCTTTCCTCATGTCGGACTGGCTCAAGAAGAAACCTTTCCTCTCGCTGAATCCTACACAAAAAGCGGCTATTCTGGGCTTTATGGTGAACGAGTTGCTCCAGAATAAGGCCGTTATAGGACAGATTGATGGTGCTATCGAAGGCCAAAATACTGCCCGAAGGTAAATAAATAAGTTAACATTGATTGAATATTTTATTAACTTTATTGATTTATTACAGAGATCGATGGATTGTGGATAGCAAGATAA
Source organism: Chydorus sphaericus (assembly GCA_030141595.1). Classification (NCBI taxonomy): domain Eukaryota; kingdom Metazoa; phylum Arthropoda; class Branchiopoda; order Diplostraca; family Chydoridae; genus Chydorus; species Chydorus sphaericus. The sequence goes on along the minus strand of CM057934.1, from coordinate 6,350,561 downwards.
AGAAGATCAAGACACTCCATTCAAAGAAGAACAGATCTTCTTTGGTCAACACCTCCAGTCACTCCCTGTTGGCATCCAGCAGCGTCAAAGCAGAGACTCTGGCGGAAGATTCCACTACTCACGATGAAACGAACCAATCCACTTCGAAGAAAAAGGAAGAACCGGTCGAAGTTGAAGAACATCCTGATGAAGCGGAAGAGGACAGTGGTGCTGAAGCTGACGACGCCGATCCTGCCGATGAGGATGAAGATGAGAATCTCCCCGTTGACGAGTTGAAGAAGAAAATTGAAAGACTCAGCCGGCAGAGCGCCCAAATGCTCACCCAACTGGCCATGTCTGATTTACAATTAAGAGCACTCAATTTGGGGCAGGATCGCTACCGCCGGAGACTCTGGATCCTTCCGCACGCCGGTGGAGTCTATTGTGAAGCGTTGGAATCCGGAGAGGCTAATGCTGGACCTCTGATCACCTGGGACGGTAAGACCGCTCCACCTATCGGCCCACTAGGCGAAGAACCGCCACTTCCTATTAAGAAAGAAGAGGTTCCGGAAGTTAAACCGGAACCGGAGGAAGAAAAAGTGGCCGCAACGGTAAATGGGACTGATTCTACTCCGGTTGAAGAGGAGAAGAAGAGTGAGGATCCACCACCAGCTGAACCTGTAGAAGTGAAGAAAGAGGAAGAAGTTGTAGACGTTCTTCCGGCTCTTTGGTTCAACATCCTGCCTCGAATTCCGTGCGACGATCACTCTTTGGTCAATCCTGTTGAAAGAGATGCTGCCGAAGAGGATCACGGAGCTGACGACCGACCAAAGAAAGAAGAAAGTGGAGTCAAGGAAGAAGTGGATAAGAGTGAAATGGTGCCCATTCCGGAAGCGATGAGTCGAGGCTGGTGGAGGATCATCGATCCTGAACAAGTCAAAACATTCGTGGAATCTCTTCATCCGCGCGGTGTTCGTGAAAAAGAGCTCAGCCGGATGCTCCTCCGTTTCATGGATTTCGCCAAAGAGTCATGCCTCAAGGTAACTTTTTTTACAATTAATATCTTCTTCTCTTTCTTCCTATTATATAAAAATATGTTTTCGTCCAGCACACGGACAGGGATCGTTACTCTCAAGTGAGTCCTGCATGAAACGGCTTTTTAAAAATCAGTCAACTAATTTGCTCTTTTTTTATCAACAGGGCAACCCAAAGGATCTCCTTTTAAAAGAATTAAAGAATGCGGATGAAGTGGAACTACCAGGTGGTGCAGCATTACCGGATACTGACGATTCCTGGTCTAGAGAGACATCTCTAAGAGGCGATATCCTCCTCCTGGAACAGATTGAAGCTCTCGAAGACCGAGTGGCATCCGCCAGTATGCAAGTGAAGGGCTGGAAGCTTCCTCCAAGGGCTACAGCCGAAATGAATCTCGTTTTCCGGACAACCGGAGATGACAGCCCAGAGGACGAACGAGTCGACCCCATCCAGATGGCTAAAGAGAGGCTCTTGAGTGTCGAATTAGCCATTGAGCGCCGATATCTTAAAGCCCCATTGGGTCAGAACAAAGGAGACTTGGTCCAGAGCGTCCTATCCGGTTCTTGTCCATCTGGAGAGCCCCCAAAAGCCCTACTTACATGGAGAGAGGCTGTTAAGAAGTGCGAAACGGCCGCTCAGGTTTCGATGTGCTTCTACGTCCTGGAGACCTCTGTGGCCTGGGATAAATCCATTATGAAGGCGAGTTGCCAGTTCTGTCACAGCGGGGATAAAGAAGACCAACTGCTCTTGTGTGATGGATGCGATAAGGGCTACCATACGTACTGCTTCCGGCCGCCGATGGAGAACATTCCAGATGGTGACTGGTTCTGCTACGAGTGCCGGAATAAAGCGACTGGCCAGCGGAATTGTATCGTCTGTGGGAAGCCTGGAAGTAAACCGACCACAGTGCTTTGCGACCAGTGCCCTAAAGCCTATCACATCGATTGCGTTCAACCCGCTTTAGCCAAGGTATTATTAAATATTCATAGTAATTCAGGATCGATCCTTAATAAATATTTGTATTAGGTTCCCCGAGGCAAATGGCTGTGCGTTTTATGTCAGTCTAAATCACCTGCCAAGACGAAAAAGAGCGCGTCAAAGAAGAGCTGTAACAGCTCCACTCCTGTCAATCGGGATCGAGCAATTAGCGAGTCGGATTCGTCTACTACGGCGGAGAAGATGAGCGCTCACATGAACGATACGGTGACGGAAGTATCGAGCTCCTCTTTCGCTCCTAGTCCCGGTCCAGCGGCCACTCCTCCGGCAGGGAACTCATCGGCCGCTCCATCACCTCGCCGATCCTCGTCTACTGTTGCTACCAAAAGGAGTCTCAATCAGGCCATAGCCAAAGAAAAGGACCTTGCGCCCTGCAGGTATAAAGGTTAAACCCCTTTTTTAATTTTTGGTTTTTTCACTCTCTATTGGTGATGTGTTTAAATATTCCCCTTATTTCACTAATTGTTGGTGCCTATTTAAAAAATAAATTTTTAATTTTAGGACGATCCTCGACCAATTAGAAGCTCACGAAGAAGCTTGGCCATTCCTTCTTCCGGTTAATACTAAACAGTTTCCAACGTATAAAAAGATAATCCGCACTCCTATGGATCTGAGTACCATCCGGAAAAAGTTGACTGACGGAATGTACGTTTTTTTTTTAAGTTCTAAATTAATTTTTAAAAATCATATCTAATTATTTTAAATGTCCACAGATACAAAACGAGAGATGATTTTTGTGCGGATCTCCATTTAATGTTTGTAAATTGCGTCACATTCAACGAGGATGATTCTCCCGTCGGCAAAGCCGGTCACAGTATGAAGAACTTTTTCGACTCGCGCTGGGCGGAACTCATTGCCCATTGATCATCATCACCCTCCTTGTCTTTCCTCTAATGTCTCTCTTCAAGTGCTGCCCTATCGTATTTATAAAAAAAAAAAATTTATGTTCAACTCGGACTAAAATCAAGAAAAAAAAATTATAGTATTATTGTCTATTTGCAATTAAAATCAAATTTGGCTTTTCATCGAGTAGATTTAAAACAAGAAAAAAAATCAAGAAAATAGGCTCGAGCCGGGCTCGATGGCTTTAATGTACATTCTGTGTGTTTGTGTCTCTTTTCTCTGTGCATGTAAATATTTAAATTATGTAAGAGAGAAAGTGCTTTTCCTCCCCAAATGTTTGCCAATTCTGCTGGATCCACCATATAGATGGCAGTTCAACTTCCTTGCACACACACTATTAATTATTACATGTGGAAAAACTCAGGGCATCGTTTAGATTACTATAATCCCTCCTAACTTTTTTTTTGCGTAATAGGATTTTCGGGCTCTGTTCCTCTCTAACCAATGTGTGTGCGTGCTTGTCACTGATATAAATGCGGCACAACTTCCGTTGAATATCCAACGTTAAAATTGAATAATAAAAAAAGTAAAACAGATATAGAAAAATTATGTATTTCTTCTTGAAGAATTTATTTTAGAAAACAAATCTTGCAAGACCACTATTTTTATATTACTTATCGAAAAAATTATTGTAAAAAAGTAGAAAGTTAGATAGTACATTAACTTTCTCATCCTCGTTTAATTATTTAAAAAAAAGTTGAATCTAAAAAGACTGATTAATTAATTTCGTATTTCTACTCAAAAAGTATTAAACTGATTAAAAGAAAATTACGAAGAATTGAATTGAAACCATAAAAAGTCGAAACAAATTTAGAAAGACCCATTCATTCTCGTTTATTTCTTCTCGACAAAAAATTGTAATAAATTTAAGCCGTTTCCATCGGTTCCACGTAACGGACTGAAGTAGCTTCCACGTCAAACTTCATCACTCGTGTGGAAAGAATAGCGGTGGAGCCTTGTTTGTATTTGTACGAGCCCTGGCGCTCTCCCTTCTTGCTGGCGATAGTCAGTGGGCGAATCAGCTCGGCCTTTTCACGGGTAATCACCACAACGTCGACATGGCTTCCAGACATCTATTTAGAAATAATGAAGAATAATTGAAATTCTTTATTAAAAATTATGAAATAAACGAACCAAGTCATTGTAGACACCACCACAGATAGCGTTCGACATGAGCTCTTTAGCTTCCTCCAGGTTCAAGTTGGGTTTCCAGTTGGCTTCCAGGAAAGACATGGCAGCGAGGGATCCAGAGCCCATGGTGACATAGGGCAGAGAATCAGATGAGCCGTGGGGATGGATGCAGACAACATGAGGCCCAGTGCTGTCAATACCACCCAGAATCAAGGCACATCCCACATGACCCTGTTGAAAAGAAATATTTAAATATTTATAACTTCAAATTTGATTTTTAAGAATTACCTGATACTTGAAGAGCATCTGCCTGAGCAGGCGAACTGCAGTGGCCACCTTGACCTGCCTGCCGGTGTTGAGGCGGTGAAGCTCCAGCTGAGATGACATCTGAAGAGTAGTCATCTCCAAATCGGCAGCAGTTCCGGCACCAGCGCAGCTACAAAGAGAGAATTTATGTCAAGCTGTTCAATTAAAAAATTTGAGAAAATACTTACTACATGTTTGATGCCATGTAGTGGAGCTTCTGGCAATTCTTGATGGCAATAATATTGCCTTCAGTGGCTCGGGTGTCAGCTCCCAAAATCACACCATCTTTGAAAACGAATCCGGCAATTGTGGTACCGGTCTTGATGGCCTTAGGGGCCGGGAAGCCATTGCTTTCTAGAGTCGCATTTCTATAATATCATAACATTACAAAGAGATAATGAGATTGTAGATGGTTTAATGTTTAATATTTTGAAATGAATATTACCTCCTGGAGTTTTCAAAAGAGAAACCGCCTTTCGGAATATCGGTGACAGTAGTTGACGCCATGGCTGCAAGAAATCGAGAATGATTTTGAGTGTTTTCGGCTGTCAAAACTGAATATCATCGCACCGTTGCCAGTTCATCCTTTATATTATTTTTTACTTTTGTAAGTCTAAGTCGTTAGTCGTGACATGTCGTGCATTTAAAAATATGTTCCTCTTCAATTTAAATCCGAGATACGAATTAACTTTTTATTTTAAATTAACCTAATTATGTATAATAAATTTCCCTTTCCTTTGACATTAATGTGAATTATCAATCTTGCTAGAAAGTATTATTTTTTCCCTCGTGATTTGATGTCAATAATATTTCATTTACACGTTGCGCCATTCATCAGTTGCATAGTTGGCTCATTCATTGCACAATCAATTTAAAATTTAAAACCTACTGCTGATCATGAAAAAAGTATAAGTCCATCCGTCATAAGAGACCGGCAAAGGACTTAAAAATTGTTCGTCTTTGAGCCAGACAATTTAATAAATTACCAAATTAATGTATAATAAATTTTATAATTGTTTTTCAACGTAATTTATTTCCAAGCCAAAAATTAATTTCTAAATTAATTATAATATCATAATGATAAAAATATTTTATTCTAAAGACAAAAAAATTTGGCATCTGATAAAACTTAAAAGCAGTTTTTCGCGCAAAAATTTCTAGATCCGACATCACCGCAGCAATTGTGTTTACAGTTTATCATTCACGTGCTCTTGGAAATTGAAATGGACTCGAGTATTTGTACTCACACTGGTGAAAAACCATTCAAATGCAAGTTTTGTGAAAAGGTATTACAAGTCTTCAAGAATTTTATCAGCTCTATTATATAACAAATAACTCAACCTCTTAATTTCCTTCTTCTCAAGGAATTCCTTTGGAAGAAAGATCTTGTCAAACACATGATGGTGCACACTGGCGAAAAGTCTTTTGAATGCCAGCACTGTGGCAAAGTAAGACTATGATATAATTCTCCAATTTTCATTTTTTTTAAATTTTATTTTCACACAGCATTTTAGATCGCACCCCACTTTGGTGTTACATGAGGGTACCCACACGGGTGAAAAACCTTTCAAGTGTGAGATCTGTGACAAAGTATATGCTCATTAAAAACTTTTTTTTTAAATTATAGCTTAATTAATCTTTTTTAAATTTAAAAAGACTTTTTCACACCTCCGTTATTTGGAACGTCACAAAAAGAGCGTCCACGAGAAAATCCGCTCTTTCAAATGCGACGTGTGTGGAAAGGTAATATTTACAGCTCTATTATTACAACAATTTTAACACCCTTTAATTTTGTATACACATATTTTTTTCCAGGGATTCTTTGAGAAGAAAGATCTTGCCAATCATTTATTGATTCACAGTGGCGAAAAACCTTTAGAGTGCAAACACTGCGGCAAGGTATCTTTATAATAAAAGTAAAATTCTTTTTTAATTTATTTTCTAAATAATTAATTGTTATACAGCGCTTTAAACAAAAGAGTGGCTTAGGGTACCATGAACGCACCCACACTGGACGAAAACTCTTCAACTGCGATTTTTGTGACAAGGTAAATATTTCAAAATAATATTAAAAATATATTCGATTGATTCCTTTTAATCCACTCTTTTTCAGACGTTTACCAGTTCTGTCAACAAAAAGAGACACGAAATGAGCCACAATTCCGATAACGAGAAATCGTATCTATGCGGAATTTGTCAGAAGGTAACTTTCCCTTATTTAATTAATTTTTAAAAAATGTAATTTAAATTTTGCTTTTATTTAGACATTTACCCAAATGGATTATTTAAAAGCTCATAAACGCAGGGTGCATTCCGATTTCCGCCCACTCAAATGCGATGTTTGCGGAAAGGTAATTAATATTTCTCTTGTTAAAAAATTTAGTTATGTTAACGATTATTGTTTATCCAAAGGGATTCCTTGTGAAGAGCAAGTTAATGGAACACAAGAGGGTTCGTCACAGTGAAGGAAAAGCTGCTAATAGTCTCGATAAAGAGCCTACTTTGAATGTATCTTTTGACGATGAAAACAATCCTTTCAAACTGAAGAAATGCTCCATTCGGCTTCGGAAGTTGTGGTACATTGAGAAAGCGCTTGATTTGGGGTACACAACCGTATGGATGATGCCTCCGAAGGGCAGTGATCGCAATGTTTTCAGACCGAAGCCCATTGGATGAACCTCCCTTCCTTAATTAACAGTTTTTTAGACTTTTGTAACCAAGTTCACAACTCGTCGAAAATACTGTCGAAAATATAATTTAATTCAGAAGGGATTCTTCTTTGTATTGCAAATTATTAGATTACAATATTTGAGTCCTTAATATCTCTCACTTTATGAAAAATTAAAATAAATTTATAAAGATGGATTCTGAGTTGAAACCAGACAATCATTTATACATTTTTTGGTTCTCCCGCCTTGCGAATTCACGCGTGAGTCTAAACAATTCTACATCAGGCCATACTGCATCATTTATTTACAATTGCTCAGTGTATTCCGTACACCGACACTCCTCGACAATTGGTCTATTTTGAATTATATAATAAGGTAGAATCTCTATTTAAAAAGTAATCTTGTTCAAGTTCATTTTTCAGATAGTGAATTAATGGTTATCAGTAGATAATAGCAACCTTTCAACTTTTCAAGCATAGAAAATACAGTAAATAAATGCACGTCACAATTTTCTGTCACATGCGAGTACAATAAGGCGAATTCAATACGGCTTTTCCAATACTACTCCGATGAGTATCCGGCTATACGGCCATTTCGCTTATTATACGGGCATGCACACCGTATCATTAGTAGTAAGAACGCAAAAGAGATCACCTACATAATACGGGAAGATAACACAACGGAAACTTTTGCTGTTATTTCGCAGATAGAACAGCAGTTGTTATTTCGCAGTGTTATTTCGCAGACTTTCTAAAAATTGTTGGTAGACGCAAGAAAATATTGCGAATATGAATAAGACTCTTATTCTATATATTAGTTTGAATCATCTTATTACAGCGTCATTTTTTGGCTTGAGATGAATGAATACTCGCCAAATGAAATAATCACAGAAGAAGATGACGTGTCGTTACTCGTTAAAAAAAAATAGGAATCAAGAAAAAAAGTGCGCTCGTTTTTTTTCTTTATGGGAGGCTCATTTTTCTTTAAGGAAGGGATCTAGGCCTACTGGAACAGCTGCAAATGTTGCTCCTTTCTTTTCTTCTAACATTGAAGATATCTGGGGTTTATTATCATTCTTCTGATACTGTTGTCATTGGATTTTTTCTTGATTGTGATTTTAAATTTACGAATAAATAAAAATTATGATAGAAAAGATCGCCTTTTGGCTTGCCGAATAATTTGGTCTCCGACTAAATCAAATTCCCTTCTTCCTGTTTCAGTTATGTAATATTGGGTATATGTTTTTAATCTGTTTTTTTTTTTTTTTATAAACCAAGTTTCTGTCCTTTACTATTCTAGGCTTTTTGGACGGCTATGATGAAGGACTATAATTCATCGTGAAAATGCGCTTGAAAGAAAACAAAATAATGCAATTAATATGGCGAATCCATATACGTCATAGGCCGTAGCCAAAATCCTGTTTCACGATGATTTATTTTTATTACAGTAGTTCAAAAACAAGTTATAAACTTGTAAATTTCTTAATAGATCTATTATAATTTTCCCAGCCTAATTAAAACAAATACATCAATTTCTAAAGTGTTAGTTGGCTGTTGGCTTCCCCATACAGTCCTGGCCGTGCCCGCAGAGCGCGAACCAACAGTAACTATATTCTATTCTGTTCAGCAATCGAAGGATCTATGAAATGAATCTATATTCGATTAAAATGAAAAAGAGATAATATGTGGAAATTCCCATCGAATTCGTCAACTCTATTTATTCCGATGAAAGATCATAAATCATTTGCGGATTTATAAATTGAAAGCCTTTGACGCACGAGATAAGGTAAAAGTCTGTATAACTCAGCAGGTAATTTATTAAACGCTTCGATGTCTCCATAGCCTGTGTATTTTGTAATCTATAGCAAGCTGCCAAGAACCAAGCTAATTATCCACAACTCGATCGACTTTGAATGAGAAGGTCCAGCACACATCATGTATCGAATGATGCTGTGAATCGCCACAACGAAATTCATCCAGATTATAAGTACGTCACCTTAGAAAAGGCCATCGCATTAATAGAAGAAGATGCATCAAAGTGCATAATCCCGTTACTTAAGATATCCTAAATTCTCTTAGCAGTGACCACTACTGGATCGGATGTTTCAATTGATCATTGGTATATTAGGTAGTTGTAATGTGCTTCAGAGCTTCTTGTTTTCTTGTTATATATGATTGCTGATTCTGCCCGATCGGACTCGGGGTAATATAAATCCTAGAAAAATATATTGTATATTGATTTAAGTTTAATTACTCGAACATAAAATCGTAAAAAAAAAATGAAAAACGATAAGATTAACCCAAATTACACAGTATCTATGACGCGAGCACCAAATATTATTTGATGATTATTTCAGCACTTTTGACCACATGAGTGATCAGATTTTCTTTCAACTTTATAAAAACAGAATAATAAATGAATCAATTGCCCTGCTTGTACTTTCTTTCAACAATTTTCTTAAAACGGAGTTAGAAACGAATGATTTTCTTGCTTTTATAGTAGGGCCATCCCGCCATCCACTGGAGTAGAGACTTTCCAATTGTATGCAATCGAGTATTTTTTTTTTCTAACTTTCATCTCTCTTCGTTTAATGCTGGATCTTTTTTGTACAGCCGGCAAAATATTTTAATTTTAATTTTTTGCTCTCGTCGGCTCAAGATTCAGCACAATCAAAATCGAACCAGATAAATATAGTCATCAATACATTGGAAAAAGTGGATTACAAAAAAATCTGTAATATTAAGCAATGTAGAATTTTTTCGATAATTTATTTTCCTAGAGTAAAATTACTTATTATTGAATCTGAGAGACCATTAAGCTTGAAACTTCGCTCCATGTTCACTTCTTAGAACCGTCCAAAATTGGATAAAAATCTTCAAAATATGGTTATTGTATTCTCCAAAGTTGTGTGAACAAGAGTGAGCAAGTTTCTCTAACATTGAATAACATTAGTTCGTTATGAATATTTTGAATGATTTTGAAAATATTAAATATATAAATGTAAAATAATGTATTAATAATTTAATTTAAGATCAGATACAAAACATGATTGATTCACATATAGAGGACGAGAAGAAAGGTCTTGATGTATGAAGTAAATCCTGATGGTCGCCCTTCTCTTTACTCGTAAGACACTCCTGAGTCTATTTCGATGATAATTTCCCCATGTCATCGATTTGCATTTGTGTGAAGCAACCCGATTGACGATGTGTAATAGAGCCCAGCTCTGGTGATACCTTCACTGGGTTTTTTTTTTTGAAGTAACGAATTTCCAGACGTATTTTTCTCAATAATAATCAGTTATATTCGCGTAATTTTTGGCACTTAATAGCTCCACCCTTCTGGAGCTCTCTGTTAAGTTTTACATATATATATATATATATATATATATATAACATTAAATAAAATAATCATAAGTCTTAATTGAATAAATCATTTGCCAAATTTCTAGGTATATCAATTGCTGTACAAGCCAACCTACAATGATATAGCTCAATATAAAGGATATCATCACGACTGTTGTGTTTATTAACGCCTCAATGATGTCAAAGGAAACTTGCACGATTAAGGTAATAAAAACGAGTTTCCATTTCAGTTGATTCCATTCGCACCTCATTTTCCCATCACGGTGGCGAAAAGAGGAGATTCCACGTTGGCAAGTGGGGCACACCTTCTGGATGTTGCAACATCGTACTAAGCAATCGAAGCAATACGTGTGTCCGCAAGGTGGAAATGATTTGTCCACTTGTGGTGAGGCGTAGCAGATGGCGCATTCGCCTTCATCAAATTGCCCAGTAGTCCTTATTGGGTGCTGTTCATTCTTATTCGCGTCTTTACGATCATCGGGTTGAGCAGCATCTTTAGTCGGTCGTGAGATCATTGTGTAATAAGAAGACGGGAGTAGACCGGCATTATGACGTTGTAACAAAGTTGCAAAATCGATTGCGAATCGTCCTACGCATGCTAGAGATACTAGAAAAATGAAAGGTAGGTATTGATTCATGAAGTAAATATACGTCGATGGTCGGTTTACTTCGAAATCAGCTACTGATGGACTAGGCGGTCCATCATGAACTTGGTTCGATGGTCCGTGCCCGTGGGATTGAGTGGAGAATTGTACGGCCACCGTCAAGATAAGGAATGCAAAGAGAAAGGTCTTCATTTTCACGCAAGTATATAGTTGAGACTGTTAATATTTCATCACTCAGCATTGATCTATAGTATATGGTAGCTCTAAAGTCTTTTTGCAACTAGCTTCTCGAACCGATTAAAGTATCAACATGAGAAAATGTAAGAAAATTAGGTTTTTTATTGCGTCATCTTCATTCACTTCCAATAAATAATGTAAAGGTACGGGAAATTTAGATAAACAAGGAGTGATCATTTTCTAGCCTAGAGCGCATCGCTACTGTAACTGATTTTTTATGCGCAACGGATGCATAACTTTTATAGTCTGCGTGAGTGCTGCTGGCGTAAATCATCAAGAACGCTAACAATAATTAGAAAAAAAATATTAGCACTAGGAATGACAGTAGAGTGACGACCTGCACCTATCTCAAACTTTTGTGTAGGCGCAAGAACAAATTGCGTTGATTGACTCTTATTCTATCGTTCGGATAATCTTATTATCATAGCGTTTTTAGCTTGAGGCACTGTTATATTTATAAATGACTTACACGAATGCCCTAAAAAATAAATTTACAGGTAAAGTGTACAGAGAAACACAAGGTATACAGTTAGATAATACAATTAAACTTGATGCGAAAAAAGAAGCAGGTTTTTTAAAATACTAAGGTTTTATGGTGACGATATAATGAATACTAGTCCAATAACAAAATCACAGAAGAAATTACCTGTCTACCTGGAGCTCTGATCTTTTTTTTTCTTCTCTTTTTTGTATAACCTTGGAGAGAACTCTCCCATGTTCCTGGGATGTACCCTCTCTTTCTTGTCCTTTTGCTGAAAAATGTTTCAAATTTACAAAAATGAATTTTTAATTATATTGAAACAGACTACATTTAATTTACGTTCTGAAATCTGAAATATAATTCAGTTCCTTCCACTAGAAATATGTTGCTGTAGAAGTGAGGCAACTTCTCAAGATTACTGACGCCGCTGTACAGCGGAAAAAAATTTATTATTTTAAAAATTGCAGCATTATAAAGAGAGAAGAAATACTCCTCGGAAATGACCTTTGATTTTACATAACCCATACTCTGTTATTGTTGCAGTTATCTCCCATCATTTTGCGCCTACTGATTGCACTGCTATTATCAAGTCTACTATATACTTTTTTTTAATAATAGAAAATATATTAAAGGAAGCGACAAATTTAATGGTGATGACCCTTTCATATTTTCGTTACAAAACTCAAATAAACAATGCATTGGGGATTATTCACTATTGCAAAGTTTAGAGAATATAGAAACTAAAGGCCCACGGGAGCGATCCTTAAAGAAAAATTTGATGGTGACCTTTTTTTTTAATAGTCGAATAAATAACGCATTGGGGCTTTAGGCAGCTGGGGGAGCTTTATATTTTTTGCTCCTCTTTCTCGTCAAGTATAAAAAGATGTGAAGCATTGCGTGGAATTGCAGTCGTTGTCTGGAAAGGATGCAATACAGGTATAGTTCTAGAAGCGTTCATTTGGGTGACTCAACTAAGTGAACGGTTTTAGACGGTATCTTTATTTTATGCCTAACCATTTTAAACTATTTAAAAAATGGATTTCCATTGCAATCAACAACACGAAACTATAGCTTAAGAAAAATACAATATTTTTAAAGAGACGAAGGAAATAAGTAATCATTTAAGAAAGGAGATTGCGTCCTTATACCGTACAATACCCATTGCATTGCTACATCGGCACAGAAAGTGCGTTTCAATTTTTTTAAATATTTCCAATGAGGATATCGCACAGAGAATCTAACTAATAAATTGAAGCACTATCAACTAAATGGCAGTTCAACTACCTTGCGCACACACTATTAACTACTATTTACATGTGGAAAAACTCAGGGCATCGTTTATAAAAATCCCTCTTAAATCTTTATTTGCGCAATAGGATATACCGTATACGTTTTGCGTTACGTCGGCACGGAAAAAGCTTTTCGAATTTCAAAACATTAAATCTAATATTTCTATTGAGAGTATTTTTTTCATATGAGAACCTAACTAATAAAATTAAAGCTAATAAAAGATTAATTTTGACATAATTTTTCACATGTATTGATGACTACTATGATTCAACTAATCAACAGGTTTGATAGTGATGTATCTGGAACCAATAAAAGCAAGAAGGATGGTTCCAGCTACAAAGAGGGCAACAAACATGTAGAAAGTGGCTTCATCGAAAATGTCGGTAAAGGCTGGTACTTGATTATAGAGGTGCTCCACCATCTTCATGCTACCAGGATCTCTACCAAATTTGTGTTCAACCATTTTTGAAAATTTCTCTTATTATTACAATTTAAGTTATAATAATTTATTTCTTCCTGCTGGGAGCTGCAGCTGCCTTGTTGACTGGTTTCTTTCCTCCTGCAGCAGCCACGTTGGCAATCTTGCCAGCAATCTTGCCAGTTATCTCCTCTTCTTTGGGGATGAGAGGAACAACAATCTTGTTGTATTCCTGCAGAACTTCTAGTATGTTCAGATTTTCTGTCTTAATGATGATTTCTTTCCCTTGTTCTGTAATAAATTTGCATAATAGTTAGCCAAGTACATTAATACCATATTAAAGTATAGAGTTACCTAATAGAACTGAGATTTGGGGCTCAGTGTTGTCTACAATCTCTGTTTTCAGGACACAACGGGGATTGGTGGCCAAGATCTTGTCAGAAGAGAACATAAACAAGCAATCCCTGTAACAGAAAAAAGCAGGTATGAGTATGTATTGTTGAGAAATGTGAGCTAAATTTAATGAAATACCTGACTGTTTTTACGTTCGGCCGGAAGGGATCGAAAGTGTAGACGATTTTCTTGACTGGTTTCAGGTTAACACTTTTTAATTGTTTACCAATAGCTGAAGCTATTCCACCAGCTCGTGTGAAAGATCCAGAAAAGGAGATGGACATGGCAGATTTCGTTCAACAAAAAGGAGGAGGTTCACTATAATCCCAAGAAAAAAAGAAAAAAAAAATCGGTACGGGCATGCGTGATGAACGCTTGTCAACAAAGTCTAGCAGACGGTACTCCAGGTCTCCAGCGGTATTGACTATTCGGCGGACTCGTCCGCAGTCGATTATTAACTTTGAAAAAACAAATTTCTTTAGAATGATTAAATTATTCGTCGCAGAATTTAGAGTTGATTGTAATGGGCCACATCGCTATAGTCGGTATGATGCAAAAATAAAAAAATAATTACAATAAAAATGAGGGGCTTTGCGGAAATACTTTTTCCACAAATTAAATAGAACAGAATAGACTACTCGGAGTGATGAATTTTATTACGCATAAATTATTTGAAATTTTACAATAAAAATATTTGCCAAAGGCGATATTTGATAAATAATGAGAGAAATTAATATTTGTTTTAAAATCCGCCGATTAGTCCTCCTCGATCCACCTCCGCCGAATAGCCGGTATTCCAGCAGCAGACGACAACATCAGAAATCGCACACATTGAAATGCACATGGTTTTTCTTTTTTTCTCCTTCTAGAAATACAATTTCTGATTGAAAAGGTATGAGAATATTTCAAATTGAGTTATCATCGTAATTAACTTAATTTTTGTATTTTTTTACATAGATGACTAAAGGCAAAGCCTCGACAAAAGTAAAAGGTTCTCAATCTCAATTCAATTGCGATGTCAACTACTGCACTCGTTGTGGAGCTGTCCTACCGGCCTTGGGACCCACTGGCGGCTTATCTTGCGTCGTTTGCAAGCATGAAGTCGACATAAACATCTTGGAAGACTACCACGTCAAATATGTGGTCGAGTTCAACGCCAGGGATAACTACAATGAGGAGAGGAAGTTGAAACAGGCCAACAAAGGCCAGGCAGAGGGCCCGATCGCTGAGAGGCGCTGCTCCAACTGTGGGAATGAGACCATGTCTTACGCTTCCCTTCAGCTTCGCTCTGCCGATGAAGGGCAGACCATCTTCTTCACCTGTACGCGGTGCAAACACAAGGAAACTGAAAATTCATGAGGGAATTTGGGCACTGAATTGTATTATTGCTTCATTCTCGGATGGTACACAAATAAATTTTGAAAATTGCACTGTATCATGATTAAAATATTTTAATTTAATTTTTCTTAATGGTATTGGGCATACATTTCATTCACTTTAGCATTATTGTGGTAAAAAGCTGCATCTGGCCTGTTGAATAATTTAAAAAATAAATATTTATGGGATTTATTTTTACAGATTTTTATTTTTAAGTACTTCATTGAAGTTGTTGACTGGTCTGACAATGTAACCTTCTTGAAATCCTTTGGCAAGTTTGCTGGCGTTGTTAGAATTCTCATTGATTGGGCACTGGCGAGGACTTGGCCCGCATCGGGCCGCTTATCCGGTCTTGGCTGGATGCAAGCCTCCACCAGTTGACGAAGCTAGTTTTAATAGATACCTATTGAAACATTTTAAAATTTGAATAAAAATATAAATAGATTACCTCGTTACTGTAGTGAGTAGAAGGGATAGGTGGATATTCGCAGCGTTCAATCTTCTGGCACAAAGAAAATAAATTCGCTTTTTCACCGTAAAAAGGAGATTGCAAAGCAGCCATCTAAAAAATAAATCATTCAAAATAAGAAAACAATATTTTTTAATTAAAAAAAAAATGAAAACCTCGTAAAGAAGGCAGCCGAGTGACCAGATGTCCGATTTAAAATCGTATCCAGTTTGTTTGAGTCGTTCGGGACTCATGTAATAGGGCGTGCCAACTAAAGAATGGGCTGCTAAAGTCTTTGAGCTAAAAAAGCGGCTCAATCCCAAGTCCCCCAACTTGATTACACCGCTTGCTGTCATAAACACGTTAGCAGGCTTGATGTCTGTCACGCAAATAATAAATATAAAGTAAAGTAAACTTTAAAAAATAAGAAAACCTCTGTGCATAATCCTCTTGCTGTGCATATGCTCCAGTGCACTGCAGAGTTGAACAAAGAAGCACCAAATTGCAGACTGAAAAATTTAAAATTCAAATGACATTATAATTACATAATTAGACATGTTTTTACCTACTCTTTACCTCGATCAATAGCTGATGACGTCTCTGGCAGTGACGTAATAGCTGTCCTAAATCACCTGCATCGGCTAATTCGAGCACGATTTGAAGTTCCCGGTTCTCGACGAAAGAGTGAAGGTATCGAACGACGTTGGGATGATTCAGTTGCTTCAATACAAAGTTTACAATTAAATAGAAATTTTTATGTTTTAAAATCTCTCACAAACCTGGAGGAGTTGAATCTCTTTCATGCAGTCATTACGTGCTTTCACGTCCGTCATCTCGTAAAGTTGGACTTTCTTTAGAGCAACCATTTGTTGATCAATTTTACAGCGAACCCGATACACTACACTGAACTGACCTTTGCCGATCCGTCGGCCAATTTCAAAATCAGAGAGTTTTACGCGGGAATAGTCACAAGTAATGGGACCGACGGCATTCGCCATTTAAAAAATAATAAAATTTGACAGTAGAAAAATTTGTTAAAAACTTGAGAGGGAGCCGGTGGTTGAATAGCGAATGATTAAATTTCTGAATTGGAGTGATTGACATTACTTTTGTTTTGATGTCGAGTTTATTGTGCTATAAAAAACGCGGGACGACTGGCATTTGTTTTATTTCTAAACCAATCAATGATGTAATTAGATATTATTTACATTATATCATTATAATTACATAAATTATTTTGCATGAATTAATTATTCAAATATAAACTGAATAAATTACTAATAAAAAGTTTAAAAGTATATTTTTTGATTTTTAAAAAGATATTTTTTTCTACGATTTCTTCAAGGTCGAACCGGCAACGCCGCATGCTTGTTTCATTTCTTGACGTTTTCGCCGCCACTGTTGTGTCATCTGACGACTGTCACTTTCGTGATCTTCCTTCACTCTTCTCTCTATTTCCTTATAAATTAATACCTTCTTTTTATTCGTACGTATCCCTCGAGTATTTGTATTAAATGTCGTCTTTACCTGTGACGAATCCCCCGCCAGCCCCGGCCGCCGATGAGGTCCCTTGGTGGCTCAAGTAATCCATGACGCCTATAACAATTTTCCTTGTTATCTTCGTAACTAACCGATTCTTGTTTTCCCCCCTTGAAGGTATGCGGGACGTGGCATGGGTACATTTGGAGGAGTTGGTAAGACACTGATTTTAATTTGATTATTACATTAAATAATTCTTTTTTGTGTGTGCAGTGGCCATGGTTTTGGGTGTGTGGACTTGTGTGTCCTTCTCTCCAATCTGCATTGTTGGAGGCATTTGGCAGATGTAATATTTCAATACTTAAATTATTTTCATAAATATTTAAATTTCCATCTTGCAGATGTGCTGGTTTCGTGATGGTTTTGGCGGAAGCTCCCTGCTGCTGCATGTTCCTGGATTTTGTCAACACTTTCACCCAGTTTGTGGAGAGGAGGCCTGTCTGGCACAAAGCCGCTTTCTACATCGCGTAAGTAGATTAAATCAAGGCTCTAAATTAATTTCTATTTACTAATTTATTCATTTTAAATCACAGGATTTCACTGCCGGCAATGTTCTTCTGCGCCAGTTTGTCAACTTTCCTGGGCAGTGCAATGCTCTTTGCTACCGGAGTCATTTACGGTCTCATGTCCCTCGGCAAAAAGTAAATTCTAAATTCAATAAATTTAATACGAATTATTATTAATTATTTTTATTTTTTATTTTTAGGGCTAGTCGTGGTGAGATGCTGGACAGGGCCCAGACAGACTTTTTGGCCACCACTCTGGTCAAGAACATGGAAGTGCCCATCCCCACCCAGTCAGTTCCATAGGAAGGATTTAACAGCATCAAGATGTGGAAGCGTAGGAGAAAATCTGCCGCCTATCGTGTTTTATCTCTACATGAACTTTTTCTTTTGACGATATTTGAATGTAAAAAAAGAAAAGAAATTAGATCGCTTGGGTTGGTAACCCTCATTTCCCTATCACTCCACCATCATTTCTGTGTTAGACATTTCTTATTATCTTCCCTCCTTTTTTTTTATTATTCGGCGGCTCTTCTCTTCGTGTGGTATTTAAAATTAGCATTCCGATTTGCTGTTTCGGTGTCATAATACAATGTGCAAGACAATAACGTGAACTTCTACTTAAATAATTTTTTTTAATCGATAAAATTAAGACCAATTAAAACCTATAGATAGGCGTTTTTCCTAGAATCCTCACGAAATGACAAGGAATTCAATGAGATATTTTCAAAATCTATTTTAGTTTTTCAGTTTTCCTTAATTAAAATAGCAGTTACTAGTGGTAGTGAAGCGTGAAATAGAGACATAGTTCCAGAAACTGTTTATTAGGCGAGATGATTCACCCAACAAACACCTCTAGTTCTACACCTGTATTTGTTATAAATCACTATTGTGCTATGTGTCTACTTGCTACTGGACTAATAAATGGACTGTAGACTAGATGTAACAAGTAAACTGACCTTGTAATTTATAAGTTCTACTAAATGACTACAGTTACACAATTTAGGGAATTTCTACTCTACCAGGGTAAAGATGAGGTGAAACACTACACACACAGAAGTGGGATAAACGCCGGTATCGACGACTATCTTTACACACACGATAATTGGGGAGGGAGCACTTGACACTTGTAAACATTAAAGAGAGAGAGTGATTGATTCTTCTTGTCTCTTCCCCCCA
The DNA here is from genome assembly GCA_030141595.1 of Chydorus sphaericus. Classification (NCBI taxonomy): domain Eukaryota; kingdom Metazoa; phylum Arthropoda; class Branchiopoda; order Diplostraca; family Chydoridae; genus Chydorus; species Chydorus sphaericus. The sequence goes on along the minus strand of CM057934.1, from coordinate 6,331,707 downwards.
ACTCGCTTCACACACCGTTGCCGGTGTGCGCATCAGCACTCTTGGATTAGCCATCGGGTTGGATTCCGCGCCCGTTGACTTGACACTGTTGTGCATTCACAACATTCTCCCGGGGCGGACGAATGTCGATTTCTTCACGCGGGATGACGGATTTTCTTGCGTCTTCTTCCGGTGGAAGTTGTACTGCGGAAGCGGCCTTGTTGTTGGGTTGTGTGGGCTCGATCGACTCGTCCTGAGCCGGCTGATCTTCTTCTTCTTCCGGCTCTTCCGGTTCTTCCGGCTGAGCTTGAAACTCCAGCGGATGAGGCTGCTGGATAGGACGGTTGTTGATGTCCTCTTTGACCTTTTCCAGTCGCACAGTACCTGATTTACAAAATAAATGATTTTGATTAGCATCATGATTAAGTACGATTTTTCCTTCCTTGCTTGGACGATTGTTTCGACCAGTGGCGTTGAATCTTGAGAGGTCTTCTGGAAACTCACGCTGCCACAGGTCCCGACAGGTGAAGCGTAGATTGCGACGTACTGCTTCCTGTTGGATGGGCACGCCTTGGGTTGAAGCGTCGGTTACTCCGGGAGCTGGTTCTGCCGGCTTCGACGAGGCTTTTTCCTCCGTGATACGATGGCGGCTGACTGTCTCCCTTAGCATTGACTTCACGGTTAAAGCCATCCTTTCCCACCATCTGCCCCACCATGGAGCAAGGTTACTGGCGGAATACTTCCAGCGGATGCCGGAAAGAAAGTCTTGAACCTGTGGGCTTAATTTACTCACATAATCAATGAGTTTAAACATGGAAATTAAATTAAGAGTTGGTTTTCGCCCATCTGGACGATCCACTGCTAGATCTATAGTTACTGATTTGATGGATTCCTTTGCTGCTTTGCCATCTGCGGCATCTTCCTCTTTGCTTTGGGTTGACTTGACCAGCATACTTGCTGGAGCTCCCCGGGCGGGAAAATCCGCAGGATTGTCTTTTCCAAGACGATGGAAGCAGCTGGATTCCTCTTCTTCTTCACCTGTACCTGCTTCGACTTCGATGATGGTCGCACTCTTTTTTTCTGCTGCAATTTCGTGTACATGTAAAGAATGAGAATTAATCGCCCTTTTGGACGACTCCAATTGAATTGCTCTTTTTTCTGAGAATGGCTTACTATGAACCAGAGCTGATAACACACAGTTTACCTGCTGTGATGTATGCTGCCTGATTGGCCCATGTAGTAACCATCCTACCTTTGATGAATAAGCTGTGAGTCCCTGTCCACTGCTGATGACTTCAGTCCCAACCAAGTCGGAATAATGATCCGCACCAATGAGGAGTAATACCTTTGATGAACCGATGTCGTTCCAGAGTAGCCTATCATCCGCCATGTTATTTCCACTCAGCCACATCTTGTCGGCGAAGCTGGTCTTGTAGTAGGCGGGTGTCTGCGCTATGTAGTCCTTCTCAAGTGCTGTGATCTGGACCGCCTTGGCACCTGGGAATGTCCCTCGGATTGTAATCCTCCTCCTGGTGTAATCCTTGGCCTCCGTGCGATCCGCTCCAAATGTTTGTACTGCTAAAGACTCTTCCCCATCGTAAACCAAACCAGCTTGACTCGACGCCTCTTCGTCCACATAAGTCCTATGACTACAATTATCAAATAGACCCATGCCTCGCACTGACCCTTCTGGACCATCTACCCAAATAGAAGCTGTTTTAAGTAAAATGCCTCCAAATACCTGATTGGCTAATGCCACATTGGTGAGTAGCGTTCCTTTGGGCGGCTCGGCTTCCTTTGTTGGACCTCCTGGACCAGCAACCACGTAGGTAGCATCCGGTCTGGATGACGTAGGCACGATTCCTGCTGGATGTTGTGTTGATTTAGGGCAGAGAACTGAGTGATGCTTTGCTCCACAGTATGAGTTCCTGCAACCATTTGGCTTGTCGCATTCGGACGTCTTGTGCTTGTCACTCAAGCAATTCTCACAACGTTTTTCTTTTTGAATTTTTTTATTTTTTAAATTGATAGCTACCGAACATTGAATGGGGAAGTGTTCTTCTCCACAGAAAAGGCACGGGTACTTCGGCTTCTTTTTTTCTTGCTTGAACGAGTTGGCTTTCCTGCCGCTCTCCGGGGTCCCTTGGCCAGCTGGATTTTGTTGCATTTCTTGCTGATTCTCCTGCTGGTTTCCCGTAAATAAGGCTAGGTTACCTTGTTGTGGTTGCTGCTGATGCTGCTTTCCACTCTCGTTTGTCGCTCCATCTTTGCCTTGGTTGGTAGCTTCCACTTTTTTAAGGACTGCTACCATTTCCCTTGCTTCTACCTCTTCTTTGATGTAGTCCAATAGCTGCTCTAGTGTTTTGGTTGACGAATCCTTTTCTTTGGTCCAGGCGATCACCAGTTCCGTTGGGATTCTTGTCAATACTGCAGGTTTGATGATGCTGCTGTAGGTGGTCACCTCTACTCCTAGTCCTGTCAAGCTACGGATGTGCCTGACTGCTGTATTGTAGAGTTTTCTTAGGGCTTTATGGTCTCCTTTCTTAGTTGCGTCCGGTAGACTGTTGAGCCCAGCGAAGTGAACACTCTTGATCACGTCTTGCCTGCCGTATGTTTCTTCTAATAACTTGATTATGGCTGGATAGTTGGCCACTGTTTTGGACCATCCTCCTACCAGTTCTAATGCCGCTCCTTGCACGCTCATGTACAAGTATTGGATTTTGTCCTCTACTGTCACTTCATCATTCAGGTGGATTGTTGATGAGAAATGCTCCCACCATGGTTGCCACTCTTCAGGATCTTCTCCTCTGAATTTCGAGAGTTTGACAGCTTGAAGTTTTACTCTATTTGGCCTGGGTGATGTGGACCCTCTTGGACCAGTTGACTCTTCTCTTTGGGCTGGTTTAAGGAATCTTTTTGTTTCCACCACCAGCCTGCTCACCTCCTCTCTAAGTTTCTCTTGCTCGTTGATTTCAGACACTTTTTGGTTAGATTCCATTAGCCTTAAAATGTCGTTGTCCATCTCTTCGATCCTTGCCATCTTGTCTTGAATTCCTTGTAACAGTACCTCCGCCTCGTCTTTGTTGTCGGTGGTCCTCGCTTCGAGTAGTTTTTCTTTCAGCTGGTTGTATCTGTCAACTACTGCGAGTCTCTGGTGCGTTAAATCAGACAGGTTTGATTCATCCTCTCTTCTTTGTTTGGCACTCTTGACCATTTTGATTGATTAGAGGCGTAAGCCCTATTGGACTAATGGCAGGATCGATGTGTGTGTGTGTGTGTAGCCCTATTGGACTTTTTTTTTTTTTCTTGAGTCCCTTAGGGACTATGATACCCTTTTTTTTTTTTTTTACAAAATTCAATTTAAATATAAAATCTAAATTTTACTTTCAATTCTGAATCTCTTATTTCTACTTCTCTCAATTCAAAGAAAAAACTACTGATTGATTTAACTGAGCAAAAGAATTTACTACGCCCAGCCCTGCCGGACTAGTACCCTTTTTCCAAAATTTAATTTTTAAATTCAAATTGCAAATATTATACTCTCTATTTCTGAATTTTACTGAATTACTAAATATCTCAAAGCAAGAAATGTTGGAATCCTACTCGAAAATTGAAACTTACACATGCCCTGTTGGACTAGTGTGATTCCTTACTCTCTCTTTTTTTTCTTGCCTCTCTCGGACTATACCACCATTGTTGAGTCGTAACTTGCTCTTGAAGCTTGGTGATTTGTCGGACAGTAGTCACGACGTCTAGAAGGCGGCTGCTCTGATGATGAGTTTCCTCTGAGTTGCAAAGTGTTTTCTTGACCGCCGCTCCCGGACAAGAGAGGGAGGAAGAGAGAAAAAATGGGTTAATAATAATATCTCACTAGAGGACAGTAAGATAGAGGATGTCTATGATGGAGTTGGATACAAGTTGATACAAGTTGATGTGAGTTCGCTTACGTGATGGCCTTAGGCGACCTGTCCAGCCGTACTCGACTAGGTCTTTTGTTTCTTCTCCTTTGCCGACCACGACAAGTAAACGAGACTAAATATCAATTGCAATTTCTACTGGTTCAAATTTATACTTCGACGGACCATGTTATAAATCACTATTGTGCTATGTGTCTACTTGCTACTGGACTAATAAATGGACTGTAGACTAGATGTAACAAGTAAACTGACCTTGTAATTTATAAGTTCTACTAAATGACTACAGTTACACAATTTAGGGAATTTCTACTCTACCAGGGTAAAGATGAGGTGAAACACTACACACACAGAAGTGGGATAAACGCCGGTATCGACGACTATCTTTACACACACGATAATTGGGGAGGGAGCACTTGACACTTGTAAACATTAAAGAGAGAGAGTGATTGATTCTTCTTGTCTCTTCCCCCCAACTCGCTTCACACACCGTTGCCGGTGTGCGCATCAGCACTCTTGGATTAGCCATCGGGTTGGATTCCGCGCCCGTTGACTTGACACTGTTGTGCATTCACAACAGTATTTGACGCTTACCAAACAAGGACTAAAATAAAGCGAGGTGATGCACTTCATTTTATACTTGGCGAGAAAGAGGAGCGATATAAAACTCTCCCCTGCTGCTGCTTAAATCCCCAATGAATTCTGCCATTCATATTCAACTATTGAAGGTCGAAAGGGTCTCGGATTTTTTTTTTGGGTTGCTCTCATGGGTGTATAGAGTATCAGAGCGTATATGTATATATATATACATATTTTTAAAATGTTATGCTATTAATATACTAAAATATATGATAACAGAGGGTGAGAATCCTGACTAACTCGGTTTAACCAAAAGAGGGTTATTTCTTTTCTCTCCTTTAACAACTGTTATTTAAAAATAAATATGGCTATCGGTACCAAGAGCACGGAACGTCAGTATTCTTGGAGAGTTGTCTTAGTTTTGATAGCAGCGGTTATGCTATCTCGTGAAGAAAAAACTGAATTATTTTTAATTAAATGCCCGAAACTCACAGAAAGTAAATAGAACGGAACCTTTTTTCATTTTCATTTTCAATTCATTTTTTTTCCAGCTACCGAGAAATCGATTGTAAATCTCAGGAGGATTTTCTCCGAGGTTTGAAGGAGAAAAAAGATTTGCTCAACTGCAGTTGCTCCAGGTAGATTCCTTCCTTAATGGGCCCCAACTCCCCAAAGAAACAAGCGACCCCATTAAAAAATATATTTTATTAACTGCGTACTGTAATCACACATCACTTTTTCCTGCGGTTTTGTTAGGTTTTTGGACAAGCATTCATTTTACCATCATCACCATAATATTCAATTAGAAAAAAATAGCTGATATTTCTTTGCTCGTAGATCGGTTATAACTGCGGTACTTTCCTCCAAGTCCAACCAGTCATGTTACCTATTAATAACGCGTGGATTAGGATGAAATTAAGCGCTAAAAAAAGAAGCATATTTTTCGAGTTTATCTTCGATTTTCCTTGACGCGCAATTTATTGGAAATTTCCACATTATACTTATTTTTCAAAAAATATCAAAACATAACATATTTGGAAAGGTAAACGTAAATATGAATGGTAGTAAATCGGGAAGCAAACACACTAAATCCTTATTGTTCCTCCATCTTCTTCACTTTTAGTTAGACGATCTGCCTGTTGTTTCCGATCCATGGGGCATTTATTCTTCTTATTCATTTAAAGTGAAGCCAAATTTACAAGATTGACCTTGAGCACCTCTTTTAGTACTTAAAGACGCTCTTCCTCCGTCACATCCTCTGGAACAACTATAACATTGCATGTATAGCAAAATGTAAATATATTTATACATCATGAAATAATCTATGCTATTATTACCTAGCAGTTCTTGTAGAGGTATGTTTTTGCAGGAGAAAGGGCAGCAAGAAACATTCCAGTAAACCGTGCAGAAAAGATAGATGATACAAAAAAGTAGGAGAGCAACAATCACGCCAGTTGCTATTAAATCACCCTAAAAATATTTCAATATAATATCAGAAGGAGTGGTTCGTTTTAAGAAATAAAAACTACATTTTATTGCAATACGACAAAACATACAAATTGCTCATTAGTGATCTCCATGTCGCTGTTGTCTGAAATGTTGTAGCAGTCAGAATGAATTTGGAGTATTTCTATTTGCTCTACACTCTCAGGGGATCGTCCATTAGTCATGAGTTCTAATACTTTCACCGTTCGTTATTCGATGATCCCCTTCTCTTGTTACTTGTAATACGTTTATGTGTCATATTACTTCTCTCACCTGTTGACCTTTTCGCTAGTTGACACAAAAAAAACGTAATGTAATATGAAGTTCATTCTCCACCGGTACAATTTGATGAAAAAAATCAACGAGAGAAAAAACTAGAATCATCAATTAATGATGTCAGAAAATCCTCTACAATACATAAATCACAGAAAGAAATTATCAATCGTTGATTGAACACGAAATTAACCTGTTTTCTATTTTCAATTGACATATTAAAATTCAGTTTTCTATAAAGATATAAAATCACTGCATTCCCTTATTTCTAATGGGCCGAGTAGTCTGAATGATTATTTTAAATATTTAAATAGTACCCAATGTATAAAAATTGTGTGAAAAGATAATAACTTCTATGGTGTCCATATTTTGATTAAGATTTAAAGGGATAAGGTAGCCTTTATTCGTTTTCAAATAAATTTATATGTATTTATTAAACTACGCTGAAAAATTCATGACTGATCTAATTATGGGGATTGTAAAAAAAAAAATCTATTCAGGATTATTTTATGTTATTATATTAATTTTTTTTATGATGGGGCAGTTAGGTCAGCTAGTGGATTCATTATGAAGGGAAATTAGAAACAGTTAACAAAACAATATATGAGAATTAAAAAAATAAAATGCTACGGTAGTTTAAGGAACAGAATTCTTTACCAGAACTCAGAAAGTAAATTCGACACAATTTTGTTCCTATTTTCTTTTTCTTTTATTCAATTTTATTATCTTTATTATCAATTTTTTTTATATTTTCCAGTTCATCAGAAATCGACCAAATCGAAAAAGGTAGCAACAACTAGGCCTCTCAACTCCCCAAAGATGCAAGCAAGCGCAATTTTATTTTTATATTTTTTAAATTGTTATTTAAAAAATAAATGTGTACTGACACGTGATATTCTGTGATTTTGTTATTGGGTGGTTATTCATAAGTATATCAGTAACATAAAACCTAACTTGAAATCCAACATCATTACATGCAATATTGTATAGACCTATAGGGCACTCGTTTAAGTCGTACATAACAGTGCATCAAGCCCAAAAACGATGCTGTGAAAAAAGATGATCCGATAACTATAGAAAAAGTATAATCTACAAAATATTTACTTGGGTCTACCAAAGTAGAAAGGTGCCAAGGTCGTCGTCTCTCTATTGCGTTCCTAGTGTTCGTATATGCTTAAGCATAGAGCTTGGTAATAGGTTTCCGAATCGTAAGCCTAAGCTCTAATACGGTCATGAAAGAAACAAGGACATAATAGGTATGATCCTCTCATTAGCCTTGAACGGGTTGTAGAAACAAGACATTAGAGACTGATAAGCAGTCTTGAAGGTTATACAATTTGAAACTGCCCTTGTTCCTAGAGCTGGTATATAAGGAAGGGAGGAACTACCCTGGACTTGAGTCGTTATTGGGAAAGTGCTGTACAAAGACGTTCTAGAGGTGCTCAGTTATACCAGTCAAAATGAATACACATAATTTCTATTTGCTACATACCGGTACCTGCGGTGCCAGTCGGTTGTGTATTAATCATCACTTCTAACAGAGTCCTAAAAATCAATTCTTCTGTTTTCGTCTCTTGTTATTCGATGATCGCTTCCTCGTATTACTTAATATATTGTGCTGTGTCTATGCGTCCTATTACTTTTCTCACCTGCGTGTTAGTCGACACCAATAACAGTAGGGTAATATAAGTATCATTCCGTCGATACTATTCGACGGACCGACTGACAAACCGCGAACATCAAGTGATCAAGGAGAGAAAAAAAAGATAGTAGAGGCTCATCAATTAATGAGTATGTTAGAAAAATCCCCATGATAAACTAATCATAGTATCACTTCTTCCCTAATTGCTGCGAATAATTTTTAAAAAAATTTAAAGTCTACTAATCGTATATTTGAAATCTGGATATATAATCGGACACGGTAGGAAGTATAATCTTACCGGTACTGGATCTGTATATACACCCAAATTCCCATATTAAAGAATTATGAAGCACTTAACGGCTGCTATCATCACATGCGCTTAGCAAATAACTTTACGTAGAAGAAGTTAGTTCAACTTGGATTGATTTTTCCTATTGATCCTTAACCAAGTACACCGACTTATTATTTTAAACAGTCATCAAAACATATAAATTGTGTGGCAAAAAAATAACTTTCTATTGTGTCTACATTTGATTAAATTTAAGGGAAGAATGGCTTTTACTTATTTTCATATATGTATATAGTTTAAAGTACGCTGAAACCTAATTATGAGGATTGTATAAATAAACGGGAATAGCTGGCCATCCCTTACGGCGTAGACTCTGTTGGACTGTATGAATCGCTCTCATCAGTATCAAACGATGCTTCACTTCTAGTTTAAATCTGAATAAGTAATAAAAGATATTCTTTATGTTTAATCATAATTCAAAAGATTTACATTATACCTATTTTTCTCTTTGTGGATCAATTCATCATCATTTCGATGAGCAAAAGCGCAGCGTAGCCTGTTGGGGTCCACCGGTGGAAAATCCAAAGCTTTCAACAGCCTCTGAAACTCACTAAATACTTTTTCCCCTCTTAAATTCTCATAAAAGAGGACAGTTCCTTTCTCAATCTGTTCGATCCAGCGAACAGAGTGATCTGCCCAAACAAATGCTACAATCTCAACCACTTCGTCCCATTTTTCACCTTCAAATAGGTCGGAAGTAGCGTCATCTTCCTCAATTCCCAACTGCCTCAGATGATAATTGAAAACCAAATCCATTGGATTCCGTAAGAGAAGAATTCCTCGACTGTCGTACTGCTGCTTTACTAATCCAGAAAGACCCTAAAAATTGCATCAACATATTCATTTATTCATAAATATAAATTAGCGACTTGAATTATATTATGTCTTACACCGTAATGAAGCAGTTGATAGTAATGAGTGAGTCCTTGATTGAACCTAGTTGCTTCGTGATCATTATCAATTAAAGTGCAGCCGCATTCTGCACTGATGTCATCATCTCTTTCGCCATCAATATTGAAGGTTGTATTAAAAGCAGTTGCTATTGATTTTGGTGGCACCACGTAAGCCGATCCGGTGTAGATTCCTGTTACACCTTCAATCAATCCCCTCGTCCAGGTAACACCACTTCCAGGAAAAGATGTCAAGGGCCATTTTGGAAGGCTGTCCTTTTCGGGCAACTATTAAAAAAACATACCTGGAAAATATATTGTGATTGTGTGTATTCAAATAAGTCTTATTACTTGAATGGTGTATTGATCACAAGTCGGAAGATCTTTCCAAGGATATTTAAGTCGACTTTTATCTGAATCAAATTTGAAGAGAAATGTAGATGTTGAAACTGTCACGCCATCTTCTTCTGTGATTCGGTTATTGGTCGAATATTTTGCAAGATGTTCTGTTACATCAGTCGACATTAAGATAATCCCACCACTCATCACCATAAAACCTAATAGAATTAAATAGCTAATTCTTCTTTGTTTTCTCATTTTTTAGCCCGTAAAGCTCTTTTTTATCATTCCACCACTGTTTCTTCGTAAAGCCTGTTGGATCACTAAACGCAATTTTGAACTCGAATAGCATTATACGGTAAATTCGATTTAGTATCGCATTATATGATGTTAAGTGACTATAAGATAGCCTTAAGCTAAATGGTTGCCTTGATAGGACTGAAGAGGAGAGGGCCATGGTGTACGCTTCATAACACAGTCAATAAGCTGCTCCAACCTTTGGAGGTGAGGGATCATGCAGTACGCTTAAGTTATTCAGTATGTTTTCCTCTTTTCCATCTTAAACCCAGCAATTTTTGACTAGTGAAGGTCGTCGTCTCTCTTGTCATGTTCTCGTAAGTTTTTTTTCTTCAAAGAGTGACTATGATACACGTCAACATGAAGTGAGACTAAACCTTATTATTCATCATCACGTCTTACTTCAACGTATTCCAAAAAAAAGTATAGCAAAAGTTAATACCGGTATTTTAGCATTTTACCATTTTACTATTTTAAAAAACGTATGAATGCGCAAAATACTGAATTGATAATCTCTTACAAAAATACTAGTGCGAATATATACCTGAGACTAACCCGAAAATGGAGTCGGTTAGTGATTCCCCAGCTTCTTCAATTATTTCATTGGTTGACTCAAAGTCTGGTTACCTACTAGCTGCTACTTTAAAAAAATATATAATTTTCCTAAAGTCGTGAAATTGGTTCTTTAATTTAACGCTTCCTTACTTATTATTGCCATCACTTTCCCTTGAATAGATTCCCCTGCGTGCGTGAATTTATTTTACGGTCCGATTTTCCAATACAAAAAAAAATATATTTAAACATGTAATTGTAATTTAAAAAAATCAAATCTACAAAATAATACGGTATGGATCAGGTGTCCCTTCTCCATTGAGTACACCTTTTTAGAAAAAAGGTAACAGCCTTTTCTCTCGCTACAACCTTGCGTCCCTGCCAGTCTCGCCATAAACCTTCGGTGACACTGGTAATGCCATGCCTAGAAGCAGCATTATTACGATTTCGATGGAATAACATGAAATATTTAATACCTATCGTCAAAGTTACGATTCGAATCGAAATTCAAAGTGATTCGAAAGTAACTTTGAATTTCGAGCTTTAAAAACGAATTTCTCTAGCCGTTCAGACCAAAGCTTGGCATCTAATTGATAACCTTTTCAAAGTCCATGGGGAGTTTCAACACCTCAATGAAGTTCGATAGCTATAAATTCGTTATAAGACTCATTGATCCATGAAGAATCATTCATGTGACTTCACAATCCAACTATTAATCATTATTATTCGCTTTCTAAAAAAATAGATTCGAGTCCCTTTAATTACATACCCCAGCATAGTCAAATTATAATATATTGTACTTCTTAAATCACAATTCGCATAGAACTGAACTACTTACAGGCCTAAACCTACTGGATGAATTTTCATAAATTGATTGTTATCAGCACCTTTAGATAAGAGTGAGATTTTTTTTCCAGGCGACCTTTTCCGTATGTCTTAACTCGGTTTTATCTGAACGACTACAAAAAAGTATTTGCATGAATAATTTTCTTTTAAGTATTAAACTTGAAAAAAATATATGATGAAACAACGGTCAGCTAGTGGACTCGCGATGAAGGAAAAACGCAACAGCAATATAACAGAATGTGAGGACTGAGTATCCTGTTTCACAAAAGTGATTTATTTCTTCTTTTTCTTTTAGCAACTCTCATGCGCTCAGTGGATCAACTTTACTTAAAAGAGAATGAACTTGTTTTCAGATTTATTTAAATAATGCATACTGCATATAAATAAATATACTGCAATGTTATAAATAGTAGAGTAGTAGAGTACCTTCAATATCTTAAAGCTGATGATCAAAAGACATAGGGTAATTTTTATAAGAATTATTAGTTTGCCTCAATCACTTGTTCTAGTAAATAAGTCCTTTACCTATAACCATCAATCGTTGATTAGTATATCCCTATAACTATACTCGTACACAATTCTACATTCCACTATTCGAGGCGCAAAGATCGATTTGATTTGAGTTATGAAGATGAACAAAACATTGCTTTTATTTGTTATCGCATATATATACTGTATAGTTTCAAGTACGCTGAAAAAAAAAATTTAATTATGAGGATTGTATAAATAAACGGGAATAGCTGGCCATCCCTTACGGCGTAGACTTTGCTGGACTGTATGAATCGATCTCATCAGTATCAAACGATGCTTCACTTCTAGTTTAAATCTGAATAAGTAATAAAAAAATATTCTATATGATTAATAATAATTCAAAAGATTTACAGTATACCTATTTTTCTCTTTGTGGATCAATTCATCATCATTTCGATGAGCAAAAGCGCAGCGTAGCCTGTTGGGGTCCACCGGCGGGAAATCCAAAGCATTCAACAACCTCTGAAACTCACCAAATACTTTTTCTCCTCGCAAGTTCTCATAAAAGAGGACCGTTCCTTTCTCAATCTGTTCGATCCAGCGGATTGCGTGATCCGACCAAACAAATGCTACAACCTCAACTACTTCGTCCCATTTTTCACCTTCAAAAAGGTCCGGAGTAGCCTCATTTTCCTTAATTCCTAACTGCCTCAGATGATAGTTGAAAACCAAATCCATTGGATTTCGTAAGAGAAGAACTCCTCGATTGTCGTATTGTTGTTTTACTAATCCAGATAGGCCCTTATGATTAAATAAAGTGGTTTAATTATTTTTTAGTAGTAGCGACTTGAATGATTATATTTATTACATCGAAATGAAGCAGTTGGTAGTAATGACTAAGTCCTAGATTGAACCTAGTTGCTTCATGATCGTTATCAATCAGAGTGCAGCCGCATTCTGCACTTATGTCATCATCTCTTTGGCCATCAATATTGTAGGTTGCATTAACAGCAGCTGTTGAATTTGGTGGCACAACGTAAGCCGATCCGGTGTAGATTCCCGTAACACCTTCAATTAATCGCCTCGTCCAGGTAACACCACTTCCAGGAAAAGATGTCAATGGCCATTTAGGAAGGCTGTCTCTCTCAGCCAACTATTAAAAGATATATCTGGAATATATATTGGGATTATGTAAGAGTTAATAGACTTACTTGAATGGTGTATTGATCACAAGTTGGGAGATCTTTCCAAGGATATTTAATTCGACTTTTATCTGAATCAAACTTGAAGGTAGAGTGAAATGTAGATGGTGGAACTGACACGTCATGTTCTTCTGTTATTCGGTTTTTGGAAGAATATCCTGTAAGTTGATCGGTTACATCAGTCGACATAAAGATAATGCCACACATCACCATAAAACCTAATAGGAATAAATTGCTGATTCTTCTTTGCATCCTCATTTTTGAAATATAAAAATAGAGTTTTATTGTATTTTAGTCCACAAAAGTTTCTTCGTACAGTTCTATCGGATCACTAAACAAATTGTTGAACTTGAATAGTATATCCGACCAGTACATTCGTTTTAGTCGTATATGAATATATGATGTAAGTGACTAAGAGAGCCTCAAGCTAAAGTAAAGTGCTGTTATATCTTTAAAGAGGAGGGTTATGCGTATGGTTTCATGATATATAAAGCCAATCAGATGCTTCAACCTTTGGAGGCGGAGGGTCGTGCAGTAAGCTTAAGTTATTCAGTATTCCCATCTTAAACCCAACCATTTTAGACAAGTGAAGGTCGTGTTTCTTTCGATCAAAAGCACAGGGCAACGGTTATTGCTCTAAAGAATGATTAAGATACACGTCACCACCACAAAATGGGACTAGAAGCTATTCATTCCGTGATACGTATTCAATACTTATAATGCACAGATTACACAACTTTTTAGTTTAAACTAATTAACGAAATAGCCTAATTAACTTCCAATTTAGGAAAATATAAATAAATAGGAGAGTCCGTAATTTTTGATATAGTTTACCGCACTATACTTATTAATTATTGTATCCATGGTTATAGCAAATAATAATGACAATTGCTCTAAATGGAGGGTAGTTTTCTTTTCCGTTATAATTATTTGTTCATGTTGTGGTTATCAACACAAAATACACTCAAGTAGGATGTCTTCGATGCGCATTTGATTGGAATTTCAAAAATGTGCCGCACAGATGTGAGTAACGCGCGGATTTTTCGTTCATACTTCGCGGGAAAAACATACGCGGCAGCTCTCTTGTGGAAAATTGAGTTGCAAAAATAGCTTCCTTAATAGAGATAAAGCAGCAATGTTGATTTAAGAAAACTTCGCGCTACGGTACAGCTCCGCTGCTTTCCCTCATATATATTTTTTTTAAAGTAAAACTTAGTAAAATAACGTTTTTAGAAGAAAAAAAAAGTTATACACTCTGTACGCCCATAGAAGCAAGGAGCAACCCTGAAAAAAAAAAATTCGAGACCCTTTAGACCTTAAAAAAAGTTTAGTATGAAAATGGTAGAACGCATTGGGAAATTAAGCAGCAGGGCAAGAGTTTGATATTGCTCCTCTTTCTCGCAAAATTTGAAATGAAAGAGTAGAACATGGTTGGATTTCACTTTTCACTCGTTATTTGGTGAGCGTGAAATAAAGGTGTAGGCCTAGAGGTGTTGTTTGGGTGAATAATCTCACCTATTTAATAGTTTCTAGAACTATATGCATCTATTTTACGCTTCACTAGTAACTTCTTACTTATCAATTAACTTTGTGAATTTGAAAGTCCGTGAACAGCTGATATTTATGGTCTACTGTAATCATTTCTTGAGGAATCTTGAAAAGTACATTTCCTGTTCTGCGATGCTTGCAGTATATTTCCAAAAGGACATACACATGCACACTTTTAAATTATCGTTTGAGCTCTCCCAAATCATCAATAGAATCTTCATCGATTTGAGGCCATTTCTCTGGAAGCAGATCAAAGAGGTCGTCCTTGACATCGCCCTGGATCACGATCTCGTCGTCTCCCGTCACGGAAGCTCCGCAAGCAAACTTCGTGCCGAAAAATTTGGCAGCCACTTTCAAATCGATATCTAAAAATAATTGAAACATAGTTAATCTTAGTTAGTAAATTAATTATTTTTAAAAGAAAGAAAATAGTTACCATATGATTTGAGTCCACTTAAAACAGTGAGTCTCTTTCGGCCTCTTGGAGCAACGCTGAGGCTGATTTTCTTTGGTCCACCTTCCTTCTTCTTGGGTTTGGAGAGTCCCTTGCCTCCTCGTTTCTGCCTCTTCTTGTCGTCTTCAGTCTCCTTGGCTTCATCTCCCTCTTCTCCTGCAAATCATGAATTAAGAAAATTGCTATAATAGTTGCGTAACTGGTTTATCTTACCGATTCTGGCCTGCTTGGCGAACTCGGACGGCAGATTCGTCTCAAACCACTGTTTGCACTTTTCATTCTCTGCATAGTATTCACAGTACTGGATAAAGTAAAATGGTTGTTATAAATTAAATTTAAAGAAGAAATTATTTATGAGAAAATACCTCAGTTGGGAGCCCGCAGTTGCCACAATATAAAACTGTTAGAGGATATTCAACCCCCTCTTTTGGCCCAACAGGAAGCCCTGATTCCGTCACATATGGCTGGGGCTTGTTAACATTGACAACTTCAGCAACTTCTTCTCCAGCTTCTTGAGACATTTTGGCCTGTGAAGAAAATAAAATTAATTGAATATAGTTTATTCTGCTTTTAGAGACTTCTCTAACACCATATGGGATGTTTTAAACTGGCATCTACGAAAGGAAATTTCTTGGCTACTTTAAAAATAAATTAAGTTTTTTCTGCTCTTATATTTTTTAAATCCTCAAGTGCATAATTTTAAACTGGGCAAAATTGTATCGATTTTATGAAATAAGATGATTGAAAATTGCATGCATAATTTTGTTTGCACCCCTCTCTCTCGTTTATTCATTCGCCCCTTCTTCCTTCTTTTCCGTAGCATTTGGATACGAAGAAATGAGGGAGAAAAGGGAAAGAATGAAGGAAAAGGGTGGAGCTATTTTCGATAAAATTTTATATATTTAGTAAACCGACAAGAATACCTGGCAGATAATGAATACTTCTGATTCAGAAAAAAGTTTGATTCGGGAGAAGAATCACGAAGCGTCAAAATGTGACACATGCAATTCCGCAATTCGTCTGCTACACCGGCGCTACAGCGTTGCCGTTTACAATTACGTTTTGTTGACACACTTTCTAGCAGACTGCCAATTTCAAATTCGTAATCGTTGACAGCTCGTTTTCATTGTCACCTCTGGAAAAAATCCGCGAAACTTTCGTTAATGTGGTGAGTTGTTTGTCGTAAGCATTTCTAGTAAATTTACATTGTTTTCATTTGTAAATAATCATAAACTAAATCGTACTATGTCCGTGCATAGCTCAGTGCATTTGAATTTACTAATTCTAAGCAACTAATACTATTTTTCAATTAATTCCAGGCAGTTGAAATTCTGGAATAGGCAGCATTCACTTATCAAAATGGCACTACCCCATTGTGGAGTTGAGAAACCCTTTGTTGTCTCTGTTGAAGGGAACATTGGTAGTGGAAAATCCACATTCTTGAATTATTTCAAGAAAATGCCTGGAGTTTCAATATACCCTGTCAGTTTGTTTACCTTCTTATTTATTATTATTTTCTATTTATAACTCTTTGCTTTATTTTTCATTAAAGGAGCCTGTTAGTGATTGGTGTGATGTTGGCGGTCATAACATGCTCTCTCTCTTGTACAAGAATCCAGAGAAATGGTCTTTCGCCTTCCAGTCCACTGTCCAGTTATCCAGGCTCAATATAATTCTCCAACCAACAAATTCTAGAGTTAAACTCATTGAGAGATCATTACAAAATAACAGGTATTATCATTTAAATTTACTAATACCTACTGCATTTTAAAAATTTATTTATTCATTGCATAAACAGGTTCTGTTTTCTGGAAATTGGCAAAAAGATGGGAGCCCTCTCTCACCCAGAATTTGCTGTACTTACCGAATGGTACGATTGGTTAGAAAGGCGGGCCGATATCGGACTAGATCTCATAGGTATATTTCATATATTTATTTAAAAAAAAAGATAATATATAAATATATTTCTTTCTTTCAACTAATCCAGTTTATTTACGTACGAGTCCCGAAGTTGCCTACGAACGCATGAAACGTCGGAGAAGACCCGAAGAGGACGAAGTGCCTTATTCTTATCTCCAACTTGTCCACCAGTGTTACGAATCCTGGCTCGTAGATGAGACTCTATGCAAGCCACCCGCCCCCGTATTGATAGTAAACGCGAACCAGACTGAAGCGGAGTTATCTGGGGTTTACGAACAGAACCGAGATACTATCCTCGGTCTAGACTGCTAGTTCAATATATCAGTCAATGACATAAACACACCTTCATCTCTAAAGCTCGCATGTTCCTTTATTTTCTCTTCAAACATATCAGGTGCTCATATTAGTTTGATTTTTGCGCGCATTGAAATACACCACTCGGTCCGAACGTGACTTAACTACCGATGAGCTCTTAGTGACTTATCTGTAATTCAAATGCATACACGGTCCAAGCAGTCTTAAACTTTCATCGCCATGAGTAAGAAGCATCAACTAATAGCTATTGAGGGAAATACTGGTTGTGGTAAAACCAGTGTTATGAATTGGTTATCCACTTTTCCAGATCTCGACATTCAGTCAGTAAGATATTGTGCATCTTCGTGCCTTATCTATTAGTTATAATTATTTTATTTTTCACAACAAGGAACCTGTTGAAATTTGGAGAGATTTTGTCGGTTATAATGTGCTTGGTATGCGCTATGCAGACCCCCAAAGATGGAGTTTTACATTTCAAAATCTTATTCAACTCACGCGCTTGAAAATGTACTCTGGAGTTCGTCCCGAAAAGACGCGATTTATTGAGCGATCTTTGCATAGTAACAGGTTTTAGTTTTGTGTCCCATTTAGCTATTTGTTCTTGCTAATGATATATGTCTGGCCCTTCTAGGTATTGTTTTCTAGAAAACGCTAGAGAATTGGGTCACTTAAACGACGTTGAATTTACACTGTGTTCAGAATGGTTCACATTCTTCGAAACCAATTTCAATATTGACCTCGACTTAATTGGTATATACTAATTAATTTTTTTTAATAGAACCTTTCAAAAAATGATTTATATAATTCTATTAGTGTATCTCCGGACATCACCGGAAATGGCTATGGAGCGGATCCAGGAGCGGAATCGTAGCGAAGAAAAAGGAGTCACTCTCGAGTCGCTTCAAAAGATTCATGACAAATACGAATACTGGATTGGTAACGGCGGATCAGGCTACCCTGTCATCGTAATAGATGCCGATCAATCTCCAGACCAAGTTCAGAAATCCATAGAAAATCATTTGAAGCATAAACAAATATTGCACTGAATATATTATATAGAAACCTTCTCTCTTTTTAAAAAAAGAAAATAAAGTGGTGACTAATCACTCGGAATGTATTTATATATAACCCTATGAGTATGGGACTCCTTTCAGTCTTGGTGAGTGTGTCAGCATCTATTTTTGAGTCTCACGACCACTGGAGACTTCTTTTACGGAATATACTCGCTTTTTTAGGAGAGGCGCGCGGGCTCCGTCGCCTGGAACCGCGTCCGACTAGCGCATTTCTTCCCTCCTTTTAAATATTGATGTTCAAAAAGAACGCCTCTGTAGCTAAGAGATAAATATCACGGATCATTTAATCACCCATCCGTCTGACCATATGCCGGCACATAACCTGTCATATACTGTGCGAAAAAAGACGAGTTTCCATACCCAACGCATTTGTTTACATCTCGAGAAATCTATTAATAGTTTGGCAACATCAAAGTTTATAAATGTTTAATAATGTAATCAGGAAAAGCTGTTGCAGCCTTAAGGTGGTACGGTACCTATTTTAGAAACATTCATGTTTGGAAATTTTGAGCTGCGATCCTGCGATGTCAACACAGTTCTATCGCACAACTAGAGGTCTTAGTCATTAAGGGATAACCCTGACCTAAACACATCGTTTTCTGGAACCAAGACAAAGATGTTGACTCACATTTCTCTAGGATGTTCTGATGACGCTCTAAAGACGCATAGAATAGGAAGCCAAAAATGTCACTTATGTGAACGCCTCTCATTAAAATAGACGTTCCTGATGATTGTAATTTATCATTCATGGTCATTCCATTGTAATAAATGATAATAAATAAGGTACTTTTTAGAAATTCCTTAAAGAAAATCAAAGGGTTAAAAAGAAACAGCTGCTCTTTCGTATATTATAGTTCCTTCTAGACCGTTTTATTTTAGTTTTCTTCTTTGAGGGTATGGCCTTGTTGAAAGTTTTCTGCTGTTGACTTTTGCCCGCCGACTGTTAGACGAAAGAAACTAGAGCAGAACTCTCCCCCGATTGGTGGATATTTCCGTTTCAGTGAGGCAATTAAGGTGGGTCTTCCAGCACCTATTTAAGGAGTCCCGAACGGGATTCTCAGCGCAATAAGTAACTCACTAGAGTACTGATAAGTTTGCACATATCTTCACTAGTTCTCCAAACAAAAGAAATCCTCGAAAATGTTGCAGAGACAAGTTCAAGCTAAGGTAAATTAATAGTGACCATTAAATACAATTTATTGGTTTTAAATATGATTTAATGATACATAATTTTCAATTGAATAGATTGCGAGCAAACGAGATGCTGGGCAGGAACGCGAAGCTCAGACATGGATCGAAACCATTACCGGTGAAAAGTTCCAGGCCCCTTACGAAGATGCCCTTCGTGACGGTCAGATTCTGTGCAAATTAATGAACATCTTGGCACCCCAGAACCCCATCAAGATCAACACCTCTGGGGCTCAGTTCAAGCTCATGGAAAACATCCAAAAGTAAACAAACTACAAAGTAAACTCTTTCAAACTTGGTATTTATTATGAAAATGTTTGAAATAGGTTCCAGAAAGCTTGCATGGCCTACGGTGTCGGTGAAATCGACGTCTTTCAAACAGTAGATCTATGGGAGAAGAAAGATATCTCTCAGGTGACCACTACCATCTTCGCCCTTGGCAGGACGGTAAGCGCTTTTAAAAAGAATAAGTTGTTTATATTGAATGAACGCAACATATATTTTCCTTTCTATATAGACTTATAAACATCCGGAATGGAAAGGACCTTGGTTGGGACCTAAACCATCTGAAGAGAACGTTCGCGAATTCTCCGATGATGTTATTCAGGCCGGCAAAACGGTCATCGGTCTCCAGGCCGGACAAAACAAAGGAGCCACTCAAGCCGGTCAAAACATGGGTGCTGGTCGCAAAATCATTTTGAATAAATGAAAGACTTTGCCGCTTTCTTTTTTTATGTTCTGTTCGATGCCCGTATATCCTCGATACCCAGAAATTATCTGCGGAAATTTTGTTTTTTCTTAAATTTTTTTTCTACTTGTATTATTTTGGAAGAAAAATAAAAGGGGGCCGTTCAAAAATGACGTCATGCATTTTTGGGCATTTTTTTAACTCTTAACTTGACTGTAAATGCGCATGCATCCAATTATATCCATGAAGATTTAAATTAGAATAGTAAAAGATCCCTTTCAACAATATTTATACCTCTACGAATAGCATTGTTTGGTTTGGGAAACCAGTATACATCGTAATAGATAATTCTTCCCTAATATTCAAAAGAAAATAGATAGAGCTTACTTCCTTGATCAGCTAGAATATTTTCCATATTTAAAGTGGCGTTTTTAATCCAAAGAACGCTACACAACTACAAATTAAATATATTTTAAAAGAATAGTTACAATTTAATTAGCCAAAGAATGTCTTACGTCAGTCAATCCTGGGATCATCGACGTAAAATTGTTTGGATTCGTTCCAGCTAAATATTTCGCAGTGTAGGCTGCTGCCAGGGAACTACCAGTATCGTTTATTCCTATGTATCCTATTATTCGAAGTGTAATTAATTTATGCACAATAAAATCTTCGAATATTATATATTACCGAACATTCTAAGAAGCGTTGGTACTAGAGACTTGGCTAAGAATGTCGAATTGGTCAGTAAATTATTTGGCAACAACATCCCGTAGTAAATTTCTAATACATAAATCAATAACATAACAATTAAATACCAGCAAATAATTTATACAAACTAATAGGCAAAAGTGTCTTACGAGCTTATACAAAAGAAACATCTTGCTTGTTTGTCCCCCTGTTTGAATGACGGGCGCAGATCCAGCAATGCACAAATTGAATTGGCTCACTTGAATTTTCTATTATTATCAACAAATGATATATCTCCAATAAACTAGAATTAAATTCGATTTATTATTTGATATGCGTCCCGAATATTTGACGTAAGTTATCTCTTTGATACAGAAATATCTATAAATTATAATAATTACCCTTTGCTTGTGGAGTTAGAAGAAGAAAAGCAACAGCTTCACCTCCAGCGCTCCCTCCACCGATAGTTACTTGATTAGGATCTCCGCAGAAATTCGATATGTATTTTTTAACCCAACGAAGGGCTTCGATCCTATCGAAAATTCCCGCATTTCCAGGCACGTCGTCCGTTCCCAAAGTCAGGCATCCTAATTTGCATAAATAAACTGTTTAAATAGTGTCAAACCCACTTTCAATAGTGTAAATTACCTAGAGGTCCCAAACGGTATTGTATAACAACAAGCACGATATCTTGTTCCATGAACCTTTCTGGACCAAAAGGCGCCGCTTTACCAATGGAAAATGATCCGCCATGGATCCAAAACAAGACAGGTAGTTTAGAGACTCTTGTGAGCTGTGGAATTATGACATTATTATTATATGATAACTACAGTAAAAAAAAGTTCTTTAGCGAGTTACACTGTAGATGTTCAAAGAAAGACAATTTTCGTCGCCGAACGGTCGTGGACTCACTTGGGGACATCCAACATTGTCCACAGGGGCATTAACTACTTCATTTGGTGGATAAGGAGCCTTTGGAATTGGAGGCTACACACTTATGTTTAAAATAATTTAATTACAACCATTTAAAAGAATTTTTTCTAAGGAAGTTTTTTTTACCAAAAATCGAGTTGCATTCGTAGATTTCTCCGCGTAGTAAACACTGCGGAATGCGTAGAAGTTCCTTTTCGTGTACAATGATTCCCCTGTCGTTCCCAACAGCTTAGAAGCATAGCCAGGGACATTGATCATTACAGATGATTGAAGGGTTGATTCAATCTGCAGTGCCCATACCGCCAGCAACAACGAACATATCTGTATTTAAATACGTATACATATAATTAAATTATCGTATTATGGAAAGTATGTGTATCTTGCGTTACTAAAAACAGATGATTGAGATTCATTTTTGCGCTAAAATTGAAAATATTTTTGTCACAAACAGTTGTAATTGATCAGAAAAATAGGTTGCGGCGATCGAATGCAAGAATCTATAATGATAAGGCCTTTAACATACAATTAAACAGTAATAGTTCAATCATTTGAGCACATACCTTTCTCCAAAGAAGTTAGTAGATTTTTTTTGTGTTTTTGCTTACTTAGTTTGTTGATTCTGAACTCCTATCTTAGTTGTAATACTATGTAAAGCTCTTACACATTCCGAAGCAAATTTCTTTATTTCTTGATGTAAAAATGGGATTTAAATTGTATTTTAAAATTTAAACACAATAGTGCTAATATAATTACAATATTTATTAGAGTGGATGAAATATAAAATGCATATTTATCGCAATTTATTAATCAATAAGCCCAGGTGCGCTTGTGAGGAGTTAAAACATCTGCGGAACAGCTCATCAGCCTTTTTATCAGTACTACTTGAAAAAAAAACAAGACGCGCGCTCAATTAGCTATGCACTAATTGAATTATAAATCGCTTTTAGTGAAACTATGCCATTTTAAGGTTTAAAAAATATTCTAAATTATTTTATACCATAAATTCAACGTCGTTACAATGTCCTCAATATCTTTATAATCATTGAATAGCCTATAACAATAACAAGGAAGAAATAGAATTTTTTAGCAAATATATATATTTTTTTTATGTCAAAGTTTAAACAGTCTTCAATTCAAGAACACCCCTTTAAGGTATTCCTTGATCATCTTGTCTTCCAGATTCACTGATTAAGCCAGTCCATTTTTTACACACAAATATACTTAATAGAAAATTAATAGTTGAATGATTTGCTCAATACATATTAAAGACCAAATATATAATGTATGCCGATGTCAACGCCATTGAATTGATGTTTTTGACCGTTTTTGACACACTTTAGGATATCTTAGTAAGCGGTTGAATTTGGACATCCAACGATTGAGGCGATACTCGGCGATACTTACTGCTGCTACCATTCCAGTCTTGGTAGCAGCGAAGATATATAAAGGCAAAATGGTACCACTCTCAACAATAGGTCCACGAAAAATTCAGTGTAAAACATAATAATAATTTAAAAAATGTAAAATGAAAATCTTATTATGATGATGATTATGATTGTCGTTGCGATAAACTAAAAAAGAATGTGAGGGCTCAATCAATATTGTATTACAACTAGAACGATATCTTCAACAATCTTTCTAGACCAAAAGCAGCAGCGTAACCTCGATAAAAGGATCCCCGATTAATCATCATGCAATGCTCTTACGTTGCACGTTTAATTGAATATAAAAATATACAGTAATGATGCAATCAACGCTGTTTATTTAAAAAAAAATAATAAACATAATATGATATGTATTTAAATATCAAGATTTTTTTTTCATAGCAAACATAAAAATTGATGATAATTGCTATTTGTTACGGCGGATAATGTATAATTATTTTTTTAAATACTCTTAAAAACGATGTAATTGTTTTTAAAAGAGAAGAAGAAATCAAACAGTGTAAGAAAATGCTTTGTTATCAATTTTTTTTGTGGGCACTATTTTAGCTTAATTTTCTTTTGCACTTGTATTATTTTGAAAGAAATGTAAAACATCAATCAATATTACATAATGTAATAGTAATTATGCATATATTATTATGGGATATAGTTATTCCAAAGAAAGTCCTTCATCCAGTTTAGAATGCAATTTAGAATTAGCGACCAGTGACCAAATAGGTGTTGGTATAGTTAGCAGTAGTGGACCAAGATTTGTTGATGACTAAATACTTCCCACGTTGGGTAGTGAATAGGGGGAATTTCGGGATGCCTGGTAAGGTTAATCCAGATGGAGTTGGATTCCTGTTAAGAAAACATTATTAGTCAATAGAATATACTAGTGATAGCTTAGCTATAATATTACCCATATTTAACGAAATTGGTCCACACATTGAGCATCTGTTTAGAAAAGGCTATTTCGGTCGCATTCAGTGGGGAGAAATAAGGATCAGTGAAGAGGTAAACGAGCTCATCTTTATGGGCAACACCTGTATTAGCGCATAAACAAAATTAAAATTAAATTTAAATATAAAAGAATATTGATAAAAGATTTATTTAAAATACCTCTAGGAATGGCATTGTAAGGAGGTGGAAACCAGTACGTATCGTAATAACTATTTCTTCCGTAATACTCAAAAGAATATAGATAAACAGCGCTTCCTTGTTTAGTTAGGGTGTTGGCCATCTCCAAAGTTGCGTTTTTAATCCAAAGAACGCTGCACAACTATACAAAGTAAATAAATTAGAAAAAAATAATGAAATTGCAGCGAAAGAGCTCTGCCTTACGTCCGTCAATCCTGGGATCATCGACGTAAAATTGTTTGGATTCGTTCCAGATAAATATTTCGCAGTGTAGGCTGCTGCTAGGGAACTGCCAGCGTCTTTCATTCCAATGTACCCTATTATACGAATTGTAATTAGTTTATGGAAAATACTAAAATGTAAAACGGAACTCCACTAGTTATTTTCATATCTTTGAATATTATTCATTACCGAAAGCTCTAAGAAGCGTTGGCACTAAAGACTTGGCTAAGAAGGTTGAGTTGGTCAGTAAATTATTTGGTACTAACGTCCCATAGTAGATTTCTAATAAAATATTCACATATCTAATTGAATACCGTGAAATAATATGCCATCTAATATGCTATAGTGACTCACGAGCTAGTACAAAAGAACCGTCTTGCTTATTGGTGCCCGTCCTAAATTGAGATAAAAATAATAAATAGAATTAAAACCACCGAATAGTTTAAAGTTGACTCACATAATTGGAACTTTAGCATATTTCCCAGATGTAAACAGTTTATAAGGCTCGACTACAAGAGCCCGTTGAGCTCCAGCTGTTTGAATGACGGGAGCAGACCCGCCAAGACCCAGATTGAATTGACTCCCTTGAATCGCCTAGAATAATTCATGCATATTTTTACAATATATAATGCAGTTGGTCTTAGTTTTTATACGAACCGAATATTGGGAGTAAGCTGAGGTCAATATAATAGGATCTATATTACGGACGCACTTTAGAATGTCTTTGTAAGCGGTAGACTTAGGGCATCCAGCGATTGAAGCTATAGCTTGTGCAGCTACTTTTCCATCATTGGTAGAAGTGTAGGAATAGGAAGGCAAAATGGTGCCACTACCAGCAATAGCCCGATGAAAGAGTCCTAATTATACCAAAAATGTACATCCCTGAATCCACCACAATGTACATCCCTCCACCGATAGTTACTTGATTAGGATCTCCACCGAAATTGTACATCCCTGAATACGAAAATAGAATTTTATAATACCCTTTGCTTGTGGAGTTAGAAGAAGGATTGTAACAGCTTGACTTCCAGCGCTCTCTCCAGCGATGGTTACTTTATTAGGATCCCCACCGAAATTCGAAATGTATTTTTTAACCCAACGAAGGGCTTCGATCATATCGAAGATTCCTGCATTTCCAGGCACGTCGTCCGTTCCCAAAGTCAGCCATCCTAATTTGCACAAATAAATTATTAAAATACAACCAACTTTTAATAATATAAGTTACCCAAAGGTCCCAAGCGGTATTGTATAACAACTAGAACGATATCTTGTTCCATGAACCTTTCTGGACCAAGAGGAGCCGCTTTACCAATGGAAAATGATCCACCGTGGATCCAAAACATGACAGGTAACTTAGATAATCGTGTGAGCTTTGGTATTAAGACAATAATGTCATTTTATTAAAAAAAAAATAGCGAAAGAGAAAGGAGGGCGAGAAACCTTTGGAGTGTAGATGTTCATAGAAAGACAATTTTCATCACCGAACGGTTGCGGATTCACTTGGGGACATCCAACATTGTCCACAGTGGCATTCACCACTTTATTTGTTGGATACGGAGCCTTTGGAATTGGAGGCTATACATTTATGTTTAAAAGAATTTAATTGCAACCATTTAAAAGTATTTTTTCTAAGGAAGGTTTTTACCAAAAATCGAGTGGCATTCGTAGGTTTCTCTGCGTAGTAAACACTGCGGAAGGCATAGAAATTCCTGTTCCTGTACAATGATTTCCCGGTCGTTCCCAGCAGTTTAGAGGCATAGCCAGGGACATTGATCATTACAGATGATTCAACCCGTACTGCCCATACGACCAGCAACAACAACGAACTCACCTTATATCATTTAGAAAAAGTTCATTAAAAATTAATTTTTTTTAAGGATCGTCACTTAAAACTTTGTTTTGTATGTTACCGATAATAGTTGGTAGAAATTCATTTTCGTAAATAACATTCGAAATTTTTTATTCGCAAAAATTTGAGAGTGCGGCGACCGAATAGGAAAATCTAAGATGACCACATCATACAAGGCAACAATAGTTCAAAGTCATTTGGATACAATATATATTTTCTGTTTACCTTTCTTCGATAAAAGTAAAGTTTTTGTTTTTATTTGCTTCTTTACTTGATTCGAGACTCTTCTGCTGCTTGTACTATGACGTAGCTTCTCAGCCACAATGCCAGATCGACACTACAGAAGAGATATACTCATCAGTTAAAGGAACTGTTCCTGTACTCGTACATCCAGGTGCGCATCCCATATGTGAACAAAATGAAAAACAATACGACAATCACCCTTAAAATCTTCAATCATAAAAACAAAAACAATTGGTAATAGGTGGGTGTATATACTAATATACATATTTTCATACGTCTATAGCACTAAAGCGTACAATTAATATTCTTGAGATTGATTATCTACATTTACGAATTTAGAAAACAGGTTTTACACATTTCAAAGATAATTTATTCTTTTCACTTTCTTAAAAATGGGACTTGAATTATATCTTGAAATTTTTATGCAGTACTGCGTATTGGAGGAAGAAATAGAGTGAATAAAAAATATAAGGCACATTTGTTTTTAATAAGCGCAGGTGCACATGTGAGATGTTTCAACATCTGCGGCACAGCCCTAGTTTTTCATCAAATAATATAGCTTGAAAAATAAGAAAGACCTGCGCTCAATTAGCTACACAGCAGCGAATTTTGAAAACCAGTTTTTCAAGACATGTAATTTTAAAAGTAAAATAAATAAAAATTATTATTATTATACCGAAAACTCAACGTCGTTTAACAGGGGAGGAATATTATTTTTTTTATCTATTGAAACCATTCTTTATTCCAAGAAATTTGTTAATTTATCTTTGATCATTAACTATCTTGGCGCTTAATAGTGATACGAAGAAATTTAGGAATTCCAGATGACGCATATCCATATTGAGTTGAATCACTGTGTCTTAAAAACATTGTTTTAACAGCTACTCTAAGAATAGATATTTCTTGTTGGCTATTTTACCCATATTTGACGAAAATGGTCCAAACATTGTCTGTTTCGAAAAGACGACTTTGGTAGAATTCAAGGGCGATAGGTAAGGACCCTTGAGCAAATAGCAAACTTCATCTCCGTGAGCAACGCCTATAAATCAGTATCTTAAACTATTAATTGTGAAGAATCAGAATGCCTTAAAAATATACCTCGAGGATTGGCATTATACGGCGGTGGAAACCAGTAGGTATTGTAGTATCGGTAACTATCTCTTACAGAATATTCAAAGAATAGAGGATTGAATGAAGTTGGGAAGTACATCTATTACTAGAAAACGAGTCAGATTAGCGGGCTTCTCTGCATAGTAAACACTGCGAAATGCATAGATGTTCCTTGAAATTTAGAATCATAGCCAGGAACATACACAATAACTACTGATATGGTGGAAGTGATGACGATGATGCGTTAGAAGATGTGATTCGAACGAACCAAGCAACCTTAACATGAATAATGCTGAAAAAGTCTTTTCTCTAAGAAATATTTTTTGTGATGATGTTTTAAGATAATTTTCAGATTTATTTATAAATACCGATAAATTAAATGATTCATCTTCCGTTTTCCTTCTTACAATCTTTGACTTTCTTACCAATAGGTAGAATTCAGTCAAAAGGTAAATAAGGCTTGAAAAATCTTTTGTTATGAAGTTCACTGCAAACTTGACTTACACACTTAGACGATGACCATTTTTTTTCTTCCTATCTTATTTTTCTTTTTTTTTACCCTATCTATCTTCCTATCTTATTTTCCCTATGAGGAGAGTAAGTTCAAAGTATTAGGCTATACTTTTTTAAATAGAACGTCCAGCTACTGTACAAAAACCAAACAACATGTTTACCACTCTTTTCTATAACGCACAAGCTAAATGATTAAACTGATATATGATGCCCATTATTTATGATTTTTTTTTCAATCCCTTCTTTGTCCTCCCCCAGCTTATTCACTGATGGTATTAAACCAGTTCGCTTTATATCTTTCTTCAAACATCCGGGTTTAGAACTTTAAGAAAATCCTAACTATATGTAAGATGCCTGCATACTCTGTTGTGTCAGTCCACTCTTTAATTCTCTGTCTAAGCGTTAATCTGGAGAAAACTATATATTTTATTATAGCAGTGATACAGCGCTACATATTTTTAAGAATGACGCAGGTAAATATATTCACAAAACCTATTATTATAAGAATTGTTTCTTGTGCACCAAATAATTTTGTAGCCTAATGTTTTGTTTAAATAAATAGTTTGCCATTTCGATGGTCGTCGCAACCATTATTTTAATGGAGCTTACTTTAACTGGTAATAGCCCGCCAACCGACTTGACCGACATTATTCATCGTACTGAAGAACTAAAGCCTATGATGGATGATATGGAAATTCAAGAAAGCCGTTACCATGGCCGACATTGTCATCGGCATCATTGGAACTCGAAGCATGAATTTGACTTTGATTGCATCTGTATTTGCCGCCATCAAAATTGTTCTTGATTTTGCGAAGCTTCTGACGATTCCAAAGAATTCGATTAAATAATAATTTCATGATATGCCCTGCACTGAACATAATAATATAGCGAACTTTAATGATTGTTTTGAGGTATCAGAAGTATGAAAAGCATTACCACTAATATTGTATCCTATTTCTTGTAACATCTTGTATTGATATAGTTATCGTTCTACTGGATCCATTAAACAACTTTTTTCTCTGCCGAAATTGGAAATGTGTTAGTTAACCCAACTGAGTGCTGCGGTTCATCGAAAATGCAAACATTTCCAGGCGCGTGTATATGTTGTCGATAACGGGTACCAAAATGTTAAAATGAAAGGTACTATGTTATTTAGTTCGTTAATAAGCCAGTAACCTTGCTTATTCTTTTGTATTTATTCTATTATTGATGGAATAATATCTTTATTGGGGCACGTTTTTAAATGAATGGATGTATCAATAAGAGGTTTTTATGTTTAAATTATTTTATTTGCAGTGCAAATTGATTTTTAATTTCTTTTAAATTGAATTACACCAAAATGCATACAATGACAGATCAACGGCAGCTCCATTTCCATTACTACTCCGAGAGAGCTAATAATTCAAGAATTGTTCTACATAACATGGTAACGGCTCCTAATTATATTTTATTTTTTACATCGGCCAACTATTTCATTCTTTATGTGTATCCATTGTCTTGTATTTAAATTGATTGAAGTGGGAAGTCCTATTACTACTATTATTCGTCGCAAAGTATGGTGAGAAATTGACATACATCAGGGCTTCAGAGAAGTTATATAGAGTTCAGAGTGTTTATTACATTGCCACTTGAAACCACAATGAATTCTATTTCTTAATGGTGCGTACATCATAGGTATACACATCATTATTGATGGCCTTATTAAAAAGGAAATGGTTTACTTCTTACTGATTTTTTTACATCGCCTTTCACCAAATGAAGCTTCGAATAATTTGCATTAGCCCGCCAATTTTCATCGATGATCACGTATTCCTCGTTCTCGATAGAGAATTTAGGGAATTTTCTAGAACCAGCAATTTCAAAAGTCCCCGTTGTTAATGGTATTGGATTCCTTCAATTTGTCGAAAATATATGGGACAGTAATACAATAGAAAAAAAAATATATGTTTTTTTATTATAAGAGAACTCACCCATGCATAACAAAATTAGGCCAAACTTGGACCAGCTGTTTAGAAAATTGTATTTCGGCACCGTTGAAATTAGAGAAAAGTGGGATGGTAAGAGCCACTCCTATAAAGATTATTATTTTAAAATTTTCAAAAAGTGTTAATTTGGTCAAAACTCATTTTGAAACAAAACAGTAATCCATTAAAAAATATCTAATGATTACCCCGAGGAATGAGGTATGGAGGCTGAAACCATAGCTAATCGTAATAGCTGTTT
Source organism: Chydorus sphaericus (assembly GCA_030141595.1). Classification (NCBI taxonomy): domain Eukaryota; kingdom Metazoa; phylum Arthropoda; class Branchiopoda; order Diplostraca; family Chydoridae; genus Chydorus; species Chydorus sphaericus. Next base: position 6,301,359 of record CM057934.1, on the reverse strand, counting down.
CTTATTCCGTTCAATTCCAAAGAATACAAATAGTAAAAACCAGTCGTAGGTGTAAAATTTTCCTTTACTGCAGATGTTGGATTCCTTCATTTTAGATTTTTTTTAAATAAGACAGTAATATAATACAAGAAAAAAATAGATTAAAACAAATAATATATAAGAGGACTCACCCATATTTAACAAAATTAGCCCAAACTTTGACCAGCTGTTTAGAAAAATTCATTTCGGTATCGTTGAAATTAGAGAATAGTGGGTCGGTGAACAAGTAAACTAGTTCATCAGCGTGGGAAACCCCTATTAAATTTATTAGGACATTTAAAAAAAAAGTATTGTTCTGATCAAAACTCATTTTGAAACAAAAATATATACCTCGAGGAATGACGTAGGGAGGCTGAAACCAAAGCTTATCATAATAGCTGTTTCTTCCGTTAAATTCAAAAGAATACAAGTAGACCGGGAATCCTTGCTCAGTCAGAATCCGTGCTGTTTCCAAAACAGGTTTTTTAAGCCAGAGAACGCTGCACATCTTTTATTTTGTTGAGCGACCATTTATATTTGGAAGATCATTTCATGAGGTTTTAAAATACGTCGCTGTTATTATCATAATATATTATTACCTCCGTCAATCCTGGTATCATTGATGTAAAATTTTTGGTATCAGCTCCAGCTAAATATCGGTCTGTATAAATTTTAGCCAATGATCCAACGTCATTGCTATCCATTCCGGCAGTTGCCCCTTATTACATTTCAATTTAAACCAAATAATAATTTAAGAGACTTAATTTTGTAATAACAATAATACGAAAATTATTTTACCGAAAATGTTAAGAAGGGTCGGAACTAGCTGATAAGACAAAAAATTTGAATCGGAAACTAAATATTTCAGTACCGCGTTGTAAAAGACTAAATATTTTAAAAAAACCAGATTTTTATATAGCTTAACTAAATAATCATTTTGTTGAATCTTTATACTATTCAGAGGAAAAGATCCTTCATCCTTATTTGTTCCAATCCTGAATATACAAAACTTAAGGTTTTTAATGAAGAAATCAATTGTTTTGAAATAATTTACATGACTGGAACTTTGTTATATCTGCCAGACTCAAACAGTGCTCTTGGAAGATTTGTTAAAACGCGGTTAGCTCCAGCCGTTTGAATCACTGGAATAGATCCACCCATTCCCAAATTGCCCTTACTTCGTTCTTGATCCTTTGAATATAGATTTATAGGTTTGAAATATTAAAATGGAACGGAATAAATAATAATAATAACAACCGAATAATCGAAGTAGGCTTTCGTCAGAGTTAATGGATCAATGTTACGAATGCACTTCAGGATGTTTTGTTCAGAAATGGTAGAATTACGTCCAGAAAGTGCCGCTATGTCTTTAGCAGCGTTCGTCCCATCATCGGTAGATATGTATGCTGTCGGTGACAGAACCGTCATGCTTTCAGCAATAGCACCTCGAAAGAGTCCTTATAGCAGAAAAAAAACGCTACAAATAAACTAGTATAAATCATTAGAAATAATAAACCTTTAGCTTGTGGTGCTAGCAAAAGAATCGTTACAATTCCACTGCCAGCACTCCCTCCGGCTATTGTTACTTGATTAGGATCACCGCCAAAATTGTGAATGTGGTTCTTAACCCAATTAAGGGCTTCGATGATGTCAAAGATGCCAGCATTTCCCGGCGCATCGTCCGTTCCCAAAGTAAGCCATCCTTGAAAAAAAAAAGAATCGAATAACAAAAATGTTTTCCTTGAAATTCGAGTAACTTATTATATATAATACCTAGAGGACCCAGTCGATATTGTACGACAACTAGAACAATGTCCTCTTCCATAAACTTTTCTGGGCCGAAAGCAGCGGCTTTGCCGGCCGAAAAGGAGCCTCCGTGGATCCAAAACATGACTGAACGCGGGACTGATGGGTATCCAATTGCTACGTTAGCCTATTATTATTGTAGTTAATTATAAATGCATGTGGAAAAATGTTTCGAGTATTTATAATAATATAGTGCATGCTGTAAAATTAAAATACCAAATTATGTGTGGTAAAGATGTTCATAGATAGACAATCTTCGATACCAAATAGCTCATTTGACAAAACGCTTCTCTGTGGACATCCAATGTTGTCTTTTGTGGCATCCACAGTCATGTTAGATGAATATGTAGCTTTAGGAGTCGGAGGCTGTGACATCAAACAGTACAGATTATTTCAGAATTTATTTAAATTATATTAATGATGTACCAAAAATCGGGTCAAGGAGTTGGGCTTCTCTGCGTAGTAAACGCTGCGGAACGCAAAATATTCTCTTTTAGTGTAGAGGGATCTCTCTCTAGTTCCTCGGAGTTTGTCAGCACATCCAGGCACCTTCAAAATATATGTTGGTGATGGTGATATAGTAGCCTAGGTGCTCCTTCCATGAGCCCAATTAACGAAAACAGCTAATAATATATTTAAGTTTATTATCTTTTATTTAAAATAATTTAAAATAATAAAAACCATATAATACCACCAAATAGACGAAGGGGACAAAAATCATTGTCATTTGATTGATGTGATCTATAAAATAAGGCTTCTTGCTGCAAGAACACCGCGCTTAAAAGTATCATATTGGTTAACTTTTTCGATTTACTTTATAGAATCGAAGGTTGACGAAGAATAATTTAGCATTGAATCCCAAAAGTTCCCCGAGTGATAAGACTAAAGAGACAAACCAGTTTTGAGAACCTTGTAGCTTACACTTTTATTTGTTATCGTACTGCTATCATACCCAGAACCGCACCCAATAGCCTTCACATAGCCTAACTTCCTGCTTGGCTACTAAAATGATTATTTGTAAATCTGACTAAACTAAGGAGAATTATTGTGATACTTAATTTGCCAAAATCTCGAATTCTATTGTATATATTATTTATATATATCGTCTGCGTATAATAAGTGCTCTTTCTTTTTTCTCATGTGTGCGGGTTATTGGAGGTGTTGGGCCTTTGGGGATTGCTTATTAAATGTTTTTATTTATCATCCCGCATTGGTTTAGTTTAACATTGTTTGTAATATAATGCTCTCAGAATGCGCTCTCTAATTTTCGTAAGTTCACAGTAAGATGCTAGCTTTTAACCGAACTTCAAACTATACAGTACAAAAAACCAAACAATATGTTTAGGTACACTCTTTGCTATTAATTGCTATATATGACTAAACAGATAGACGACAGCCTACATACTGTTATCATTACTGTTTCGTCAACCTCTTATTTGCTTATTGCTCATTCATTGCTATTTATTTAAATACTAGTGTCCTTTATCTTTTTCAGTCACCAGATTTTATTAATTTTCAGAAAATCCCATTAGTTCTGATGTGTCCGTTCACTCCTTGTTTTTCTGTCTAGCAGTTTATCTGGACAAAACTTTATATTTTTATCATAGTGCTATACCACTACTTATTTTCGAGAGTCCCATTAATATTATTAATAACTGTTTCTTGCACACTAAATAATTTTGTAACTAAATATATCATATTTAAATAAATAGTTTGGCATTTTGATGGTATTCGCCCATTATTCTGATGGAGCTTACTTTGATGACCAGCCAATCGATTTAATCGACGCTATTCATCGTACTGAAGAACTCAAACCTATGATGGATGGATTAGAAATACAAGAAAGCCGTTACTATGGCCGACATTGTCATCGATATAATTGGAACTCGAAGCATGAATTTGACTTTGATTGTATCTGTATTTGTCGACGAGGATTCCGAAGAATTTGACTAGTAGTAGCTTATTTATACCTCATTGGCTGTGTAACTTGTTGTGCCTATACATCCACCTTATGTACATTTCTATTTTTGCACTAATATTTTTCAAAAATTATATATATTTTTAAAATACAGATTAGAAAATAAGGTTTAAATTATCTTAAATGTCCGCACTTTGTTACCTTCTTGATAGCTGGCTCTAATAATCAACACGTGCCGAAAATCTTTATTATGCATAACATGAAATTGGTAGATTATCTGAATCATAATTTAGAAATTAATGCTAGAAACCCAGCAAACTTTGTCCCATCAACAAGCAACAGTGCGACTAAGCCAGAAGGAAATTATTTTCTTGAATGAGAATAATAAGCTACAATCCCCTTGCAACTATCGGACCATCAACAAATATTGAAGCCAAAGGTAATAAGAAAATCCTAGTCTTATTAATTATATTAATGAATAATGATAACATTTCTAGTGTATATAGCAAAATAATAATAATAATAATAAAATAGCAGGTAAAGAACGACTCGCGCACTTATACGGATAATATTTCAGTAAAGTTCTTCGATCTTATACGTTTATACATTAGTTAATTTATACTCACATGGTCGACCCACAAATCAGACCTATTGCATTATGATAAGATATATGATAAGATATAGGCATTATACGGTTTACATGGTCACAATTCGTAGTAATAAATCAATAAGTAAAATATTAGTGAAGGGTATGAAGGCTAGAACAGAAAAAATGAGGTGTGCACGTATTTCGTAGAGACCTAGCTAATATATACTGAGTAAATATATAATACAGTGTTTATTTGTTACATACACAAATCGATATTATTAAAAACAATAATATGTGTACATGCGCTGTATTTTACTAAGAAGCCCATAGGCTATACTTAAATAGGTTACATGGTGCGGAAATACAACCAGTTAAGCCTTTGAATGTTACAAAGTAACAAGAATAAAAATTATGGCGCCATCAATACCAAGGAACCATCAAGCTAAAGTAAGCGACGTCAAAAGTTTAGACGCTAAAAACAGAGTAGATGTAATGAAAGATCAGTCAGGTAATGTCAAAGATTACAACTGGAGTCTAAAACCATTGGTAATGTGGATGATACTCATTGGCATCTTTCCACCACTTCAAAATTCAAACAAAAGAAGTCAGTTTGCCGAATTAAAGAAAATTTTGAGCATGGTTTTCCGTATCTCTACTTGGTTGGCTACCGGTTCAATTCAACTTTACCTGGTCTACGCCGTTCTCTTTGGCAATCCCAATTCATTTTTCGTAGCAGCGAAATATAAATCTACTGCCAAGTGGAACAACATGTTCTTCTATACTTCTCACATGCTGCATGCGATCGGAATTCATTCATTCCTTCTCATTTCCTTTAATAAGCAATGGAAGAATCTCCAAGCATCATTGGAGAGCACCGAAACTCAACAGCTGAAACGTCCCATTCCCTACGCGAATTTGCGCAAATGGTGCCTCTACGGCTTTGTCTATATTTTCATTACTGTAAGTGATCTTATTAGATGGATTGAGCTCTATTAAGAGATATGTTTCAATAAAATAATTTTATAATAAATAAAAGGAAGGGACGTGGACGCTAATGAAGGGCTTAGATTTCGCAACGACTACGCTGACGGACGTTCCAGCTTCTCGCGTAGTGACACAAATTCTTGCTTGTTGTTCTAAATTGTATACGACCACAATACGAGTTCTATTCTGTCTAGCATGCAAAATGATAATAGAGCAATTGAAATGTATCGAATATCAAATCGATTACATGTCATCTAAGGCTGCAATTGAAGAACAGCATCAAGATGACTTGCTATCCGATCAACTGTTCAAGTTGCAGTGTAGATATGCTCAGATATCTCGGTCCAGGAATTGTCTCAATGGATGCTTTGGCTTCATTCTGCTCTTTGATGTATCTTTTAACATCTTTGGAGTCGTTAATGAGACGATGAATTTCATTTTCAACGGGTTTGGGGGTTCCCTTGGTTCATGTGCTTTTAGAGCTTTCGTGCTGATCACAGCTGTGAAGCATATCTTAAGTTTGATCCTGATCATATTTCAGGTAGACGCTCTAAACGACATGGTAAGATGCGCTTTATTGGTTGTCACAATATTATTATTTTTCATATTCTTAACTATTCTTCCATTCAGGCTGAAAAATTGCAGAATAGTTTATATGCACTTTTGAACGAGAGAAAACCAAATAGACCCATTAGAGGAGATGTAATTAGACACCCTTATCTTATTTCTAATGTCTGAATATGATTCATAATTTGTTTTCTCACATTGGTCTTTTTAGATTGAATCATTTTTACATCAAGTTTGGGAGCTAAATCCAAAAGTGAACGCTGCGGGTTTCTTTACTGTGGGAAAAGAACTTCTTCCCGCGGTAGGAAGTTATAACTGAACCTTAAAATGCGTAAAGATATCTAATATCTAACCTAATCCATTTTTTAAGCTCATTGGGACAGTTCTAACGTATATCCTCGTCATGCTCCAGTTTTATGAAAGTGAACCGACCACCGCGAAATAATCACAAGGAAGAGCAGCATAATAGAAAATTAAAACTAACATTCATTTATATGAAACTAATTCAGGAGTAATACCTTCATCGTAAAATCATCTTGGTAATGCATACCAGGGCTTTGTATTCGCATTATGTATTTTAGAAAATATAATTCTGACCACAAACTCCATCGTCTAGTACAATATTATAGACTATGCAACCTTATGTTATGGCTCATTAATAAATTAATTCCAAATTTAAGCTATTTGAAATGTACAAGTACATACTTAAAGGGATTTTAATGCTTAAATTCATGTGTATATAGGCGTTGTTTCTATTATGTTTGCGTATATTATGCGGCGCAATTTAATATCAAAGACACAACACCCTTTATAACAGCGCCTATATAACAGGTTTTAATGTCTTATGTTTATAGAAAATGGACGCTCCTGTTCGTTTATATCAAAAGAATCAGTAATACACCCAAGAAGGTACTGTACACGGATCAATATGTCAATGAACAATTTGGGTCACTTACGTTCCGGCCCTAATGAACTAAATGTCTATCCTTTCCAACCACATAATAACCAACCATTCCGGCCCTATTGCTTTAAGTCATGCAACTATATCACTACGGACGAACCTGATTAAATAATAATTTTAAAAAATTAAAGCATCAATTGATTGGTTGAGGCATTATAATAGGTAACTTTTATAAAAGGCACTTATGTCTATATGGTTTTGCGACTTGTTACTTTATTATTTTCGTCGAATATCGAAACATTAAGTGATCTATGTTCCCTTCGTTTATTCCCAATTATTATTATACATTGGAAAGTCAGTAGGGACATTATTTGGACTTGGTATAAGAATTATTTTCGCTCTTGAGCTGCTTGATGGTTTTCTCTCGGATGCTTGTTGCTCTCCCAACGATCCAATCTTCTATAATTCTTCGAGGCACAAAGAAATTGGCAAAACCGAATGCAAAAATCTGTACAATGATTATAAGCTATAGTAGTAATTAAAATTATGTGTAATAATATTGTAATATTTAACCAGGATTTTGTGCCACCAATAGCCAGCTGATCGATCTTCTAGTCCTAAAGTTCGTAGAGCTCCTTTAACAAAACTATCAGGATCGGGAACCAATAACTTGGACCTCTTCAAAGGCGCTAGTTTGGTGTGAACGAAACCCGGATGGATCACCTGAACGGTCACACCAGAAGATCTCACTTCAGCTGCCAAATCCAGTGTGAATTTATCAACAAAAGCCTTTAAACAATGTGATTACTTATTTAATATAAATAAATCAAATGTAAAATAACTTACCTTAGTTCCTCCATAAGCGCTGCATTGATTAAAACAATATTATAGCCATTTTCCAAATAAGATTTTTTTTAGATGATTGAATGTAAAGTACCTGTACAAAGGTGAAGGCATTGCGGAAGAAACGGAACCTATATTGATGATCACTCCCTTCCTTCTCTGGATCATTTGAGGAAGAACAATGTGGCACATCCTCGTCGTAGACATAACATTTAAGTTGATGATGTCCTGAACTTTATCTTCAGGCATTGCATCGAATCTTTTCAGAGATGTCATACCGACGTTATTCACTAGAATCCCGATCTCCAGAGCTCCCAATTCCGCTTTTAGTTTTGGATAGATGGATTGACTTTCGCTGAAATCTACGGCAATTGTTTTCACTTGAATTGAGCCATATTTTTCCTCTGTTTTGAAATATAAAAAAAATGGATTCTATAGCATTTCGAAAGTTAAATAAGAAATATAACATTTATACTCAATTCTTTGGCAGTTTCTTCTAATTTAGAAGGGGTCCTAGAAATCAGCACAACATTCAACTTAGCCTCTGCCATCTAAATATAAGTAGTCCAATTAAAATGTAAACAATTAAATTGACTCAAATTATTTTACTAACCTTTTTGGCAAAACTCTTTCCAATCCCATCTGTTGCTCCTGTTACAACTTAAAAACAAAACAACTGATGTTAGTTATTAGCACTGACATTTGAAGTAAAATAATAACGTATAAGTACCAGCCCATGGTCCACATTTTTTCAGGTTAATATTACGACCAAGTAAACTACCTAAAAAGGTAGTGTACACGTAATGTAGCACATTGTAGATCAAAGACGCTGTTATGATCGCCAGAGTTATCCAACCTACAAGTTCCACGTGCGAACAATCGCTAATGGAATTCACCATTCTTAAAAAGTAAATGCTATAATGGTTCAAAACTGAATGACTAGCTATATAATTTATAAAAATTTTCTGTAGATAAAATCCGCTCCTAGTTTTAAAGATAAGCAGGAGGTTCTCTTATCAAACTTGGAAAATCCCTGACCCAATGCTGTCATTTGTCTTTTTAACCTCAAGATAAAACTTCATCATGTTATGTGATGCATAGATAGTTTTTTTTAAAGAACACTTTTACGATGTTTATATGAGATGCACAAGTCAACCTGTCCAATCATTCTAGATGCGACGAAAGTTGCCAATATATCTTTGGAAATTAATATACAATTATCAATATTAAAGTCATTGAATGAGTATTGAGTTTAAATACCTTGGGCATCAACTTAAATGCTATACATCGTTAAATTTTTCAAGCTGGATATTGTTGAACCAGATTCCCGCCGGACGGCCGGGTTCTAAGACCAATATTCCAAGGATGCGGAAAGAAAGCATCAGTATTGAATATCGTACCAACAGTGTCTCCTCCTGCATTCCATTTTAGTCGTGGCGAATGCAGGTTGAACCCTCGCTAAAAAGTGATGTCCAGAGCGCGTAAGACAAATTTTGTCCAGAGCAGTTATTGGACAATTTGTCTGAAAGTATAAGACAAATGTCCTAAAACGATAAGACATGAATACGTCCTATCCTGGCAAGACAAATGTCGGCTTGCATTTTCTAAATTGGTTAGCTGCAGGGTATTTGTTGGATTCCGCCCAACAACGTAGAAAAAACTTAAAAGCATAAATTATTTCTTTTTTAAAACTTTGCACAGCACAGTATTTAAGTATCGCGTATTACTTATATGAAACAAGAACATTAAAATACAATTCATTCAAGAGTTGGTGAAAATAGTCTAGGGTTTCTAAAAAAATTCGTAAATAAGTCTATCAATAAAGATCAAAATAAAGCATGAATTTAAAGTTTCAAAAAACCTATGTAGTTTATAATGCACATAAAATAAATCAGTAATCTAAATTCATTTAAGTTAGTAAGATGCCATGAACGAGAAAGCGTACATTTATCGTGAATTTAATATTTAAAAAAAAAATTTGTTTTGAGGCACTAAAGAAAAAGAATACAACCATTCGATAGATCTTTTTAAGAGAAAAATTTAGAGACCGGTCCCGATCGCGGGAGTCAACGGGAAAGGTGTCGTAATCGCGTTCTCCCGAGACAGCCACGAAAAAAGTTGCTCTCGGATTCCTTGACGTAATTTGCAAAATTTTTTTTTTTTTCAAAACTGGACAATGATTTTGACGATGAAAATTTTATTGTTCATTATTGAAATATTTTTTCTACGCAACAAAGAGTAGAATAATGCGAAAGAAAGCAAAATTTGGAAAAGTACCACTCCTGTTCTACGTGTTTTTTTTTACGGTAAAATTCTCATATCAGGTGGAAAGACAGCCCGGAGGGCACCATACCCACGTAGAGATGCACGTGAAACAGGAGTGGTATTTTTTTCAACATTTTTTCTCTCACATATTTCTACTCTATGTCTGGTTCAAATAAATATTTAAATTATGGAAAATAAAGTTCTCGTCATTGAAATTATTGTTCATTTTTCAAAATAATTTATTTTTTGAAAGAAATACGACAGCAAGTTTTTTGTGGGTGTTTTCGGTTTCTATTTTTAAAAAATCTATTGAAGGGTTATATTCTTTTTCTTAAGCCTCAAAACAGAAAACTTTTTTTATTTAATTCGTGGTAAATGCCTCAAAACAGAAAACTTTTTTTTATTTAATTCGTGGTAAATGTACGCTTTCTCTTGCTTCACCACTTAAGTGACTTACCCTGGGCTAATACAATTCAATGATCAAAACGATTCTACGTTTCGAAATAATTACCACCAATGCGGGCAACACTGAAAAAGCATGGTGGATAACATTAAACAATTATATTCTTTGAATGAATTTTTTAAAAAACAGATTAATGTAATTTGTTTTCATAATGTCCTTAAAAAGCATTGCTCTCCAAGAATAAGATTTTCAAAGCATGGACAATGTTTTTTCTTACTCAAAAAATATAAATTTTACAAGGATCAACTTAAGGAGCCAAAAAAAAAAATACTGGAATTATTTTACAAATGTGCTATGAAATAATATCTCCATTTTCTAGTCACAAGTGGCGCAGAGGTAGCAATGCAGCGTCCCGCCCGGGAGGCCCAGGTTCAAGTCTTCAAAAACCGGTAAGATATTTTCCTATTTCTTAAGTTCAAAAATTAATAACAAAACAAATATATGCGTATATACATGTACATAAGATACAACACAGATCCTAGAAATCTCTGGGCAGAAAATTCATTTTAAAAATCTTTTTTTTTTTTTACAAAAAAAGCCGTAAGACAAATTTGTCCAATAAAAGACAGGACAATTCGTGTCTTATGCATTCTTTGGACAATTTGTCTTGAAGCCAATACTGGGACAATGTTGTCCTGTAATTGTCGGACATTTGTCTTAAACCTTTGGACATCACTTTTTAGCGAGCCGTTTAGGGAACTGTTGGTTCGTTTTCTGCGAAATTATTTCAACCGACACCTATATTACAGTGTATATGTGATATTGTAATAAAGGTGACCCCTATTGTTTTTGTTCAACATCTTGTTAAACTTTGACTGAGTAGGGACAAATAAAATTCCATATGGATCAAATAATAATAAAAATGATAAGTCTGAATCTGAATTCAAACTAGGAAAATTCACTGACCGTGTTTATTTCAGAAAATTGACATACTTGCGTTCATAATAACATTATGACGCATTCGCATTACGCAGTAATGTACGGTACATAAATGTCATAATGTGTACATCAGCATTTCAATTTTTTATACGAGTAAATTCCCGGTGTTTTTTGGCGGGACCGTGGACAGTGGACCTTTTAGCCATAATATCTTGAGTGAAAACGTCAGAATATCTTAACCATTAGTCACAATATCTAGCCCCTCCTCAGTTTCATAAATTATGTTAAGTAGGTGAGATATTGTGACGAGAAAATACGTCAAAATATCCAACGCCCCCGTCACAATATCTACCTCATTATGATTTTCATAAATTATGATAAGTAGCCAAGATACTGCGTCGGGTTAATCAGACTCAATATCTAACCTCCCCGACACAATATCTTGCCCATTTTTATGTCTTTAAAAAAATATGTGATAAAGATATTACGACGGTTATTTGCGTCACAAAATCTTTAGTGTATGACATAGTATCTTGCTCCTTAATTTAAATCCGACGTAGTATCTTTAGTAACTAACACAATATCTTGTTCATTGTATTTCATACGACGTAATATCTTTTGTTAGTGACCGACATAATATCTTCCGCCGAAAATTAATGTACATATTATGTCGCATAAATGAATATGGTGTAATTGGTATAATATATACTATTGCTATTTATTTTTTCAAACCTTGAAGCCTTTTTCATTTATGCAGTTTTTTTAATGTAGAAAAACAAAGAAGATTTGAAACTATGTCTACATTATCTATCGATTAAGAGGCCCCTAGGATCGGATCACTGTCGCCATAATCCCCAGTGATACAATTTTACCTAACGATTTAGCTCTGCTTGTGATTTCCTGAACGCTAGAGATAAAATCAGAATATCTCGCATTTCAATCTCGCAGAACTATTCCACTTGCTTGTCAATTTTAGAATTTAGATTGGCATTCTGCTTGAATATTTTGATCATCATCATCACCCATAAGAGTATATATGGACGGTACCGCTCGCTCACGAAAAATACGTTATTGGTTATTAGCGTTCATAATAAAAAAAATGGTCATCACAATAAAAAATTGAGTCGTTTTTGAGACAACAGTCCAACAGTCTGTTCTCTATTATTAAACTGGCGTTGCCGTATTAGTTGTACAGTATCCTTCAGTGAAATGTGCCACCCCGACATGAGTGGCGGAAAACAAAGGCCAATCCGAAAATTCTGTTTTCCTATGAATGGTTTTCAATAGGACAATTCACAAGGGAAAAAAACAAAGGGCCAATAAATGACAACGACCTTGTCGTCGGATTGGTCTTTGCGTTCCACCAGTCATGTCAGGGTGGCACATTTCACTGAAGGATACTGTACATCTTTTGCTTTTTCTTAAATTGATTTATCATTAAATTTGAGATGATTTGTCCATTGACATATAATTAATTATTATTCCTTTTTTTACAACCGACGGTTATTGTAACATTCAAAAAAGTATAGGCACGACTATTTGCATAGCTATCTTCGTAGTCAGCCACTTTGTCTGTCATAGCTAGACTCGTTACTGTTATTCCCTTCTGATCCCTTCTGAAGACTGTGGATGCGGCTCGATCAAAGAAGCCTACCCCCCTTTTCAATTGAAAAAGTTAAAAAAAAAAAAACGTTTAGAACGAAAGATATCTTATGAAATTTAAAGAGAACTTTGACGCTGTCATCTCCACTTAATGGGAGAACTAAGATCGGAAGGTGGTCAATGTCTTCACTCTACCGACGAATAGGGCTCCTGTTCCATTGATACGGGGAAATGTATGCAAGATGACCAATATTGGGATTCTGAATGGTTTTGGAATCATCCCAGGGTAGCAGAGAAGCTGTGGGATCATCGATCGATCTTTTATTTGATTTAATTATCTAGTTTTATGGGTGAAAATCCAAGATCTCCCAAAAACAAGTAAAGTTAAAGACTTCACTTGTGGATATTTCAACTGTTTTCTAATCCTTTTCATGATCAATTGTAGAACGAGGCTCGATATAAAATGATTGAGTCCCTAAAGAAGGTGGATAAATTGCTCTACAGATCGATTCGTGAGAAGTTCTACTCTGCCAACCTGGGATGGATACAACGGTCGATTCGATCATTTCCGTAGGCTACCATCGGTGATGGTATAAGTTCCCTTCAAAACAGGACATCGAACTGTACATGATGAAATGATCGAATGAGGATTGTAAAGAGTCACTTTTGTGCCATTCTTCTCAGTTGCGTTACACTGGCTAAGATTTAGTACGAAAGAAATCTTGCTTCGGAAATTATATCAAAACATCCAACGATTCCTTGGTTACCTTAGAGGTGTGATCATCGGAGACGTGCTACTTAGCAGTACCAATGACTGCATTGCCATCGTAGTGCTGAGCGATCTCCATATTCATTATCTGAAATACCATCATTGGTAGGTGATCAAAATAATGAAAGTTGCGTACTCAGATTCTAAGATCATTTCTACTCTGACGCACCAGACCTTTGAATGGTAGTCTAGGACTGAAATAACTGGAGTTGAATAAAACAATCAGAATATCAGATATTTGAATCTTCGTTAACCTTGTCGATATACCCTTGAAAGTAAATAAATCCTCATTCGATGGTTTAGCAATGGGTTTAAAGTTTATTTTACTTAATCAATTTGTCCAGATGAGCTCATATTGCTAAGTTATTTAAAATAATTAAGAACCTTATCAAATAAATATCTCCTAACTTATGGTTCTGATGACGTCTTCATTATCCAGAGCATGATTTTAATTTAATCATAACAATAGAGCCATTAAAATTGGCTTTTATTATAAAAGCCAAACGCGGATTAATGGCTCTTAACTTGTACCAAACCAATTCATTGACATTCAAGGGATACCTTCGTTTGATTCCATGTTCCAATCTCATAAATAAGGTTTAAGCATTGTCATAGGTGGTAAAAAAAGGTAAAATAAAACCAAGATTTAGGTAGTTGTGATTGTTCAATAGATTCTTATATTTTTAGTGTCAAAACTCGGAGACTAATTTGTTGCTAAACATTAAACTTTTTGCTATGTAGCCAACATAAACTAAAGAAAATGGTCATAATTTTATGCCTTTATAACAATTCTTGATGAAACTGTCGTATAGGTTCCTCATTTACTCAGTCTTACGGAGTTTTACGTAGTTGACGCGGTTTTACTTAGTTTTACGTAGTTTCTCCATGCTTTTGGGTAGGCTGTAACTAAGTAAACTAAGTAAAGCAGTAAACTAAAAGAAAAGTTTTGCGACGTCAAACTACGTAAACTAAGTAAAATTAAAATAAAATAACCAAACCTGACCTAACCTAACCTAACGTAATGTAACAGCGAATAGTCGCCTACCGTTGTCCTAATAGTCACCTACCGTTGTCCTAATAGTCACCTACCGTTATTCGAATAGTTGTCTACCGTTGACCTAATAGTCACCCACCTTTATCCGAATAGTCGCACACCTTTGTCCTAGTTTAGTTGGCCATCGTTGCCCTATTAGTCTCGTTAAAAAACTACGTAAAACTACGTAAAACTAAGTAAAACTACGTAAAACTCCATAATGAGGAACCTATACGACAGTATAACCGAAACTTAAGATATATTTTAGAGCAGTCGGTTGACTAGCTTGATTTAATTGTTTATTATTTTACACATGAGGCTATAGTTCGACGAAAGTTTCCTAAATGTTAATAATTATTAGGATATGGCAACTAGTTTGAAATATTTCATATCCATATGAATTTTTATTAGATTCATTTTTTAGATCATTATGTATTTGCCTTGATACCATTATGTATTTGCCTATGATCTTATAATACTATCAACGACAGTATTCATGGACACATTTTATTACTGTTGTAGTGCATACCAAATACAAAGTCTAAATAAGCTATTTTAGCAGCACATTATTCCACAAACTGGATATGCATATTTACGTTATTGGTGTAATCAGAATATTAATCAATAACAAAGCAAATAAATGTACATACATGTTCTGGCTTCGAAATGTGTGTTCTTACTAAAAGAGAGTGTAACAATCCGCATAAATAAGGCAAAAAAAAACATGAATGATAACAAAAATGAATGGAATTATTTTTCTAAATTAAGTCATATAAGAAAACTATTGTCCTTTCAGTAATGATATTCTGATTGGTTTCTAAAAATAGAAACAAGTACGTTTACTACACAATATTTTTTACATTAACTAAACTATCTTTTTTTTAACTATAATTTATTTCCCGTAGCCTATAGTACAGCATGGATGGCGAATAACTGGTAGAAGAGGCGGGGGACCATTTTGTGGGTTCCGTCGCTATGAACTTCTCTAGAATCTCGAACTAAAAGCAGTACGGTAGAGGAGAGAAAAATGAGCGCCCCACATGACCCGACCGTTGTAAAGATTTTCTCGGAGAGATTTTCTCAGAATTTGATGATCTGGAAATATCTCTTATATTTCTAGTAAAAAGTGCGTAATTTTTTATTTAGAGAGTATATTAAGATGTTTTTATTTATCCTACTAAAATAAATTGGACAAAATACAACGAAATAGCAATTTTAGACTTTGTATAATTGTATTACTTCTTGAAAATTTTACAAACATACTATGTCTTTGCCCAAGATATTACGTCGGAAACAAAAGGCATTGCGTCGAGTGTTTAGAAATGCATATTTTATGATGACTTACCAAAGATATTAAGTCGTGCTCATGCGACATAATATGTACATTAATTTTCGGCGGAAGATATTGTGTCGGTCATTAACAAAAGATATTACGTCGTATGATATACAAGGAACAAGATATTGTGTTAGTTACTAAAGATACTGCGTCGGATTTAAATTAAGGAGCTAGATACTATGTCATACACTAAAGATTTTGTGACGTAAATACCCGTCGTAATATCTTTATCACATATTTTTTTAAAGACATAAAAATGGGCAAGATATTGTGTCGGGGAGGTTAGATATTGAGTCTGATTAACCCGACGCAGTATCTTGGCTACTTATCATAATTTATGAAAATCATAATGAGGTAGATATTGTGACGGGGGCGTTGGATATTTTGACGTATTTTCTCGTCACAATATCTCACCTACTTAACATAATTTATGAAACTGAGGAGGGGCTAGATATTGTGACTAATGGTTAAGATATTCTGACGTTTTCACTCAAGAGATTATGGCTAAAAGGTCCACTGTCGCCGGACCTTTTGGCGATGTAAAATGAATAATAATTTTCCATAATTGTAGGCGCAAAGAATGTCACCAGTTCTCCAAAATAATCCTGTATGACATAAAATATATTTTTTTTTGTATTTCAAGCACTAAAATTTACTGCTATATCAATATATTATATATATTTACTACTATATATAAAATTGACTGCTATATCAATATATTATATATATTTACTACTATATACAAAATTGACTGCTAATTTAATAACTATTTCTTATACCGACGGTATCATAATGTAAAAGAAAAGTAAATATTTCAGACTCTTATAGTTGATTCAATACATATTTTTTTAAAGTTATTTTTTTAAATTGAAAGACCTGGATTTTGTGAGACCAGAACCCTCCCGTTCGGGTTTCCAGGCCCAGAGTTCTTAGAGATGCGGCCACATAAGCATCAGGATTGGGTGCCAACATTGTTGCCTCCTTAATCAAGTTATTCATTTTGCTTATGACGAGTCCTGGATGAAGAGTCTGTACCGTTACTCCATCAGCACTCACTTCGAGCGATAAATCACGAGAAAATTTGTCAACAAAGGCCTATATAAAAAAAGTTTTATTAAGTAGTTTTACTTTCAAAAATTTCATGAAACTATACTGTTAAAATATTAATTGAGACATGAGAGTATGGTTTTTTGTTTCTAATAAGACTTTCTAGATCGTATAATATAATTCTTTTTGAATGTTCGATTGGGAATCAATCGAGCATTTAGCTTAATGAAATAAATTGAACGATTGAAAATCCTCTAAAGAAGTAGATTGCTATATGCATCACCAGCAAATAGCGTAAAATTAAAACGATAAATCCGAATAAAAAGCAAAAATATAAAAAAATAAAAAAAAATTTTAAATAGATGTTTTTCTTTAATTTTTTTGCCATTTTTCTTTTATACTGTCCAGTTTTGTAATCTACAGTTTATAATGGTACGTTACTGATAGTAGGGCTCGAAACCGGTTAAGAATTCCGGTTTTTCGAGCCTAACCGGTTAACCCGATTCGCTTAAATGCCTCCACCCGGTTCCAACCGAACCGTCAGAAATCTTAACCGGGTCAACCGGTTTGTAACCGGTTAATGGATTTTTTCTGAACTCGGTTAAAAACAGTTCTTATCCGGGTAAATTAACCGGTTAAACCGGAGTGAAACCGAATAAACTGCCATCTTTTATAAACGAAATAGACTATGTCTCTCATCCACATCAGTCAACAGTTCATAATTTGTCTCTTTGATACAGATATTGTCTTTGATACAGATACTGTCTTTGAACAGATATAAAAATGCTAGAGATGCTAGGGTATTGTAATGTATATCTGTAGTCGTTAATTTGTTTTAACATTTAATATATCTATTTTGATTTATTTTCGTGAAATTAAAATATGAACGGTTTAACCGGTTGTACCCGGTTAAGGAAAACTGTAACCGAGTAACCGGAAAATAAGCAAAAACATCAAACCGGTTGGAACCGTAACCGTATCCGAACCGTTTCACCCGGTTCCAAACCGGTTAAAGCTTAACCGGTTTCGAGCCCTAACTGATAGGTTACTTATACTTTATTAATATACCTTCGAGGCTCCATAAAGAGTTTCCAGTGGAGTGGGAATTAAAGCCGCAACGGAGCCAACATTGATTATGACTCCTTTCCTTCGTTGAATCATCTGAGGCAAAACCATGCGGCACATTCGAGCCATGGACATGATATTACAATTGATTAGATCGTGGATCTCTTTCTCTTCCTTCATGTCGACGAAGCTTCCTGGGAAATTAGTGGTAATCATCCCAACGTTATTGACCAGCATCCCAATTTCTAAATTCTTCAATTGGGCCTCTAAAATTGGGTAAATTGATTGGGATTCCGTGAAATCCACTGCGATCGTCTTAATTTCAACAGATTCATTCGTTGCGCTTCCTATGAATTTGCATTAAATACTGGTTTACATAATTTGGAATGTTTAAACATAAGATAATAATTAGTACGTATTTCCTCTGAAACTGCCTTTAGCTTCTCAGGCGTTCGGCTGACTAGGACGACATTTAATCCTTCTTTTGCCAACTTAAAAAGCAAGAAAAAGAATAATAAAGTTCTTTAAAAATCACAAAGATATAATTTACCGCATGAGCAAAAGCCTTTCCTATCCCATCTGTAGCTCCAGTAACCACTTTAAATGTTTTCCGTTAAATAATGTTTAGTTTTTTTTTCAAATGGCATAACAAGCCCAAGTTGTATTATATATTACCTGCCCAGGGTCCGCAGTTCTTTACTTGGATTCCATATCCTAACCATCTGCCTATAAATGTTGTGTAGGCAAAGTGACCCACATTGTAGATGATCTTTAATCCTACCAAGGAAATGGATAGTAATCCGACAATCGCAAGGCCGAACGTTAGCATTGCACTGTAGTGAACCTCTTGGTTAGGGCCACTATACGAACTATACTCTTGGCGTAACACACCGTAATATTTACTAGGAAATGTATTGTATATATACGTGAAATTTCAAACTACATCCATCCTCATCGAGAGAACTCCACAGAATGCAGGTTCGTAAGAGGCTTATATAGGCTCTGAAAAGTGGGAAAGTAGAAAGTATGGGGAAAGTGGGTTAAGAAATATGTGCCGAGAGATTGAACACCCCCCCCCCCCTCCTTCTGCGACACAAACCCCTTCCGCATGTAGATTTTTCTCCCCATATTTTTTTCATGTATTTCAAGCGGGGTACACCATATAGTCGATATACTTAAACACAGAAAAATATATTCTCTGAAATATAATATATATTATTAACATAAAGACACCACATGTTAATCTTCTTTTCTAGGAATGTGTTATAGTGACTATATAATAATTCTCGTAGTCTTTTTTCCAATTTTTAGGGTCTGCTGACATAGAAAGAAAACAAATTATATCTGGGCTTTTACCATTACATGATAAAATTACAATATCGGAAAGATATTTTCACCACACTTGTATCGACAAGAAAGTTTTTTCCCCATTATTTGTGTTTCAATGCAGAGCATTTATTTGAATAACGTTTACGTATCATGATGCTCTAATCAGTCTGATTTTGCTTTTTTTTCAAAAGAATAAATAAATTGCTTTTATATGTTCATAGAATTTAGTTTAAGACGAACTAATAATCATATGACATTAGGTTAAATGTTGTAATTCCCTTCAAACTTAATTATTAGGCTAGGTAACCTATGGGAAATCATGCTTTGTACTAACAATCACATTGCTACTGTTTTTTGCTGTCATCAGAACAAATTATATTTATTTTTTAAAAATAATTATCAGCGTGGCAAAAATTAATTATGATTACGTATTGAGATTTGTTTTCTCGGAGTCGAACAATACGCATCCATTTAGTCCATCCAGTATTTTTCCATGATTCCAGGTGCAAAGAAACCTATCAATTCTCCGAAGTACATCTATTACATAAACAATGATTATAACAATATGATAAAATATATATAATGGGCATTAAAATTAAAAACTGATTCGGAAATAACCTGAATTTTGTGGAACCAGAATCCCGAGGTCCGTGATTTCAAGCCCAAAGTGGTTAGGGATGCAGCGGCGTAGTCATCGGGATTCGGTATCGTCATACTACCTTTTCGTAACCTGGACATCTTGGTTGCGACCACTCCTGGATGAAGAGTCTGGATCGTTTCTCCACGAGTCCTCACTTCGGCCGACAAATCCCGAGAAAATTTATCAACAAAGGCCTATGCAATAACATTTAATTAATATAATTTTATATTTCAGAATAATATGTAACATTACAAAAGTCTTATATCGGGAAAAGACGAGGAAATAGAGGATTATACGATGTTTTCTTCTTATTAAACAATTTCTAAGACTGGTTATTTATATACAAAACACTCATTGTAAATATATCAATAATAGTTTTATTGAATTTGTTTTCAAGAGCACCAAGTACAATTTAAACTATAAATAAAAAACATTTGTTACCGGTATTTAAAAAAATAGATTTATATTTTTAAATTATGTTGACCTTTTCCTTTTATATATTAGTATCCAATTTTCTTCTACATATTATGATTTTGATAGTACACATACCTTTGAGGCTCCAT
Organism: Chydorus sphaericus; assembly: GCA_030141595.1. Taxonomy (NCBI): domain Eukaryota; kingdom Metazoa; phylum Arthropoda; class Branchiopoda; order Diplostraca; family Chydoridae; genus Chydorus; species Chydorus sphaericus. The sequence continues at coordinate 6,280,742 of CM057934.1, read as the reverse complement.
AAAGAGTTGCCATTGGAGTGGGCGAGACACCCGCAATGGAGCCAACATTATAACTATGACTCCACTCTTCCGTTGGATCATCTGAGGTAGGATTATATGGCACATTCGAACCATGGACATTATATTACAATTGATGAGATTGTGAATCTCTTTCGGATCCTTCAGGTAAATAAATGGCCGTCCGAATCCAACACCAATTCCAACCGTTATTGACTAACATCCCGATGTCTAATTTATTGAATTCAGCCTCCAAAATTGGGTAAATTGATTGGGATTCCGTGAAATCCACGGCAATCGTCTTGATTTCAACAGAGTCATTCGTTGCGCTTCCTATCATCATGTTTTAAGAAAAGATAATAGACCTAGTATTAAAATGATTCGGCATACTTATCTCTTCAGCAACTGATCTCAACTTCTCAGGCGTTATACTGACTAAAACGACATTCAATCCTTCTTTCGCTAACTGTAAGAAAAGAAGTAAGATTTATAAACTATTCTTTTTAAATTGCATTTCAGTAAAAAATGTATTATTATTTGCCGCGTGAGAAAAAGCCTTTCCTATACCATCTGTAGTTCCAGTAACCACTTATAACATATTCGACGGAATAATAATGAGCGAGATAGTTAGCGCATAGTTTTTTTTTTATAATCACATACTATTTTAATTGGAATAAGACTATGTTTTATTGGATTACCTGCCCATGGTCCGCAGTCTTTTACTTGGATCCCGTAGCCTAATGAGCTACCTAAGAATGTTGTGAGGGCAAAGTAACTCACATTGTAAATGATTAGCAATCGGAATATTTTTAATCCAAAGGTAATTAATCCTACTTGGTCGAAGCGGATCATTTTCTTGAATAGGTACTGCCACTTCTAAGTGCGCAGAGGAGCAAACTGAGATATTTCTATATATTTTTCTAGAATGGATATAAATCCAATAACATATGTTTCTTTTAATAGAAATGTCCTGCCGTTAGTCTACTATTTTTCTTCTTTCTTGTGTTACATTTTTAGTGAAAAGAGAAGAAAAAAAGATGATACAGTTTTTTCCCTTTATTATTAAATTTTAATTTGATAAATTTTCATCATATAATATTAGAAAAGAAGTGAGTTGTATAGAAAATATAGAAAGGAGTGCGATAAATATTGGAATTCCGCAGTTTTCCTCTGTTGAAATATATTTATGAGTAATTTTTCATTAAACGATTTAATAATTAGATTAAACCTACTAGTCTCGACTCAAGAATAATTAGCTGGCATTACAATAGTATTATTTGATTATTGGAATAAAACTACTTTCAACCGTCGGTTTAAAAATCATTATTAGAATTCAAATTTCCACCGTTTACTGTCGATTTACCAATATAAACTATAACTTCAGTTTTATATCTATCTTTAATAATTCACCTGTTATAGGTAATTTTCAAATGCTACACCATGTATTTTAGGGGCTGTTATTTTTTTACTGTGATTAACTACTGAAAACTAACTTCTGATTTTAAAAGGTATATAATAAATTCAAATAGAAAAGCTGAACTTCTTCACACATGAGAGCTTATCATAGTTTCATATTGATGGCTTTATGATTTTTTTACTAAACACTTTTTATACCTCCTTTGATTAAGTATTTGTTTTTTTTTATTGTCGAAAAAATTATACAAAATCATATTTGCACTGACACTCACATTACTTCTGTATTTTGCTGCCCAAACAAATACTCCTTTTTAAGAATAAGTATGATAGTTAAAAAAAAATCAATACAGTAGTGATTATTGAGATTTGTTCTCTCGGAGGAGAACTTTTTTGCGGTATGCATCCATGTAATTCATCCAGTATTGTTCCGTGATTCCAGGTGCCAAGAATCTTGCCAATTCTCCAAAATACATCTAAATTCACAACGATTATAGCATTATTTAAATATAATGTGTTCAGTAATATATTATGCCAATAAAACCTGAATTTTGTGGAACCAGAATCCCGAAGTCCGTGATTCCAGGCCCAAAGTGCTCAAAGATGCAGCGACGTAGTCATCGGGGTTCGGCGCGGTCATCCTCGCCTTCCTTAACTTAGACATCTTGGTTACGACAAATCCTGGGTGAAGAGTCTGAATCGTAACTCCATCAGCCCTCACTTCGGCCGACAAATCCCGAGAAAATTTGTCAACAAAAGCCTATAATATATTTATAAAATGTTTATTGCGAAATTGCTTATTAATACTCGGCCTTAATTTTCTTTTTAGTCCATTTAATTTTGGTACTTTATTGTTTAAAAATGAAAAAGGATGCAATAGGCTTATTGGAATTACATAATATTTTTTCTAAGTCATAATACGTTTTACCTTACAGGCTTAGATCGCTTACGTTTATTCACAAATTAAAATAATTAGTTATCGAATACTTAAAAAAAAGATATTAGGAATTTTCATTTTCAATTTCTTTGTAGCGTGTTTTTCAAGTGTAAATTTTACCTTTGAGGCTCCATAGAGAGTTGACATTGGGGTAGAAACGACACCCGTAATAGAGCCAACATTGATGATCACTCCTTTCTTCCGTTGGATCATTTGAGGTAGGACTAGGTGGCACATTCGAGCCATGGACATCATATTGCAATTGATTAGATCGTGGATCTCTTTCTCTTCCTTCATGTCGGCGTAGCGCTCTGCAAATCCAACACTCATTCCGACGTTATTTATCAATATTCCGATTTCCAATTTATTCAATTCTGCCTCTAAAATTGGATAAATCGATTGGGATTCTGTGAAATCTACTGCGATCGTCCTGATTTCGACCGATTCATTCGTTGCGCTCCCTACAAATTTCAAACATAAATATTATAATCAGTTTTTAAAGATAAATGAATGACTCATGTATATTACTTATTTCTTCAGCAACTGCTCTCAACTTCTCTGGCGTTCTGCTGACTAGAACGACATTCAACCCTTCTTTTGCCAACTTAAATAAATATTTTTAAACCATTATTATGCAAATTAATTTTATGTAATAACTCTTTTCTTACCGAGTGAGCAAAGGCTTTTCCAATTCCATCCGTAGCTCCAGTTACCACTGTTTCAAAAATACATATATTCTTTAAAAAGAAACTCAAACTGATATACAGAAAAAGGTTTCAAATTACCCGCCCAAGGTCCGCACTTGCGCACTTGGATTCCATGTCCCAACAGTCTCCCCAGAAATGTCGTGTACACGAAATGTCCTAAGTTGTAGAGACTCTTGACTACCACTAAAATGACGGTCAACAATCCTACAATCTCGATCCAAGTCATTTTGACAACAATACAAGTTAAACAAGTTAAAATTTAAACTATAACGTTAAGATCCAATGACTAGCTCTCTGTTTAGAGTACTCTGCAACCGAATGGGACTAGAAAGAGAGAGAGAAAGAACATGCACGCGCATATCTCCCCGTGTCAAAGTGTAACAGCAGGAAATGGGTAGTATACATATTCCAAAATCCCCAATGCGCATGTCTCATTTTTTTTCCTCCTCTTCCTTTATCGCTTTTTCGTGTGTGTGTCAGCACTGTACACATACATATCCTTCCTTATCTTTGTTTTATTTTAATGCATTCCGGATGAATGTCAAGTTTGAAATTATTTATTTGAAAAAAAATGTCATCAGCAATTGTCAAAAGCAATGTTATGTAATAATAGTTAATCACAGTTCCCCAATGATGTTGGATACATGCAGCTATTTTTTCCCGTGAGCAACGGTTGTGAGCAGACTTTCATGCCATCTAGCGCTCGTTATTAGAGTAAGGCTTAATCCATTCATTCAATTTCTTCGTAATGATGCCAAACATTTGACTGCGATCACGTTGTAAATGCTCGGCAAGAAGAAAGAAGACACTTCGCAGACGTACAACTGTATGTATGAAATTGAAATGTATTAGATTAATCTAATTAAATTGATCTATTTAGAGCTAAACTTACAGCGACTTTGTGGTACCAGAATGAGGCAGTGCGCGATTCCAATCCCAGAGTACCTGGAAATAATTGATGTATTGATTCTGAAGCAATTATAAATAAACTAATCAAATTACGAATATTGGCGTCGACGTAATCGGTAGGATTAGGGACAGTCCAAGAGGATTTGTTCAATGACGTGCTGGTCATTGACATATTGGTGAGCACAAAGCCAGGCAAAACAGTCTAATAATCAATAATCCCATTAAAAGTTAATCATAATCGATTATCTCAAAGATTGATGTTATTATACTTGAACTGTGATTCCAGTGGAACTGAGTTCAGTGGCCAAATCTTTAGAGAACTTGTCAACAAAAGCTTTTGTAGCCCCGTAAATCGTCGCCAATGGTGTTGGAAATGCTCCTGCAAGAGATCCTATATTCAGGATCAATCCATGTTTGCGTTGAAGCATTTGAGGTAGAATAAGATGGGTCATCCGAGCCATCGAAACCACATTACTGTAAAATTGAATTAGATTATTCAAAGATGGACATTTTAAGACCAATCCCGGATAAGCGGTTACGGGAAAGGGGCCTTAATAAATTTCTCCCGAGACAACCTCTAAATCAAAGTTTTTGGTCAGCAAACTTTCATTTAGAAAATATCCGAATAATGAACTATGTAGAACATAACAGTGCGAATCTTTTCTTCCCTTGGTTTCATTTTTAAACGCTTTCACTAGCTCATAATTACCAATTGATAACGTCGTCCAAAATGTGTTCATCGCCAATATCCGAGAAAGGGTGACAGAATCCAACGCAGAGTCCGACATTGTTAATCAAAACTCCAATATCTAAATCTGAAATAGCTATGGCTATCTCTTTGTAGAGGGATTTGTCTTTGGTAAAATCCACGGCTACGGTTCTGACCTGAATGAATGGGTTGATTTCGCCTGCAGGCGGTGAAAAAAAAGCACGTGTACATAACGGGAAAAAGAAACGAGAGAAATATAGCGGGAGAAAATACGGAAGAAGAGCTGGAGAAAAGATAGAGAGAGAGCTTACGGATTTCTTGTGCGGTTGCCTGTAGCTTAGATGGTGACCGACTTATCAAGACGATGTTCAAACCGAAAGAGGCCAACTGAAAGTTATTATGTAGATGCAAGTTTTAGAAACATTTAAAAAGAGAAGTTCACTCTCTAAGCTAATTTAGATCCATACCTTAAGAGCGTAAGCTTTGCCAATCCCATCCGTTCCCCCAGTAACAACTATATTTTAAAAATCAATATTTACATTCAAAAAGGTTACTTCAATGTCAAGTTTGAATGAATTTACCTGCCCAAGGTCCATAGTTCCTTAAATCCAAAGTGAGGCCTAGTAAATGGCCGATAAATGTGGTGTAAAAGAACTGTCCAATATTCAACACAATTTTGGATATTGTCAGTGCGAGGACGACTAGAGCGAACCACTCGAGAGCGCTGAACTCCATTTTTATAGCGCGACCGCTCGGTTCTACGTCCGGCACTCTAATGAAACTGTAGCTGGATGCCGCGCATCAACTGTTGCTATACCAAGCTGCATACATATGTGTATCGCACCATCTACAGTTTGCAGGTATATAACTTTGAAGGTCTTTTAAAAGTCACAGATGAAAATATGTTTGAATACATTTTTTCCCCTTTTGGCGGTTGACTTTATAAGGTCATGCCAATATTTTTCGTGAATTTATTAAACAATGTAAGGTAAAGTATCATGAATAGAATGTATATAACCTGCTTTTTATAAATTTTATAAATGGAAGGAAAAGCGACAGCCTTCTATATAAAAAAAATTGGAAATGTATGTTGAGTATAATAGAATAAAGGTATGAAATGCTTTTTGTCTGTGTCTTACTCCGCGTGGCAAAGTTGCTTTATTATTACTTTTAGCGCACGATTTTGTGGATGAATGCATGGCCAAGAATTTGGCATACAATATTATAGTTTTCGCTCATTTACTATTGATAATTTATTTCTTCTATAAATCAAAACAAAAAGTTCATGTAGCATATATAATAGAGACCTTGGACTTGTGAGGATAATAGGCTAATCACATCAATTTGATTTACTAAATCATCTAGAAATGAAACCATCATAGTATAACTTATAATATAATAATTATAGCATACAAGCCCAGCACTTCTATTATTTATTCAGGCCTGAAATCACTGGAATTTATGACGATATGGATCAATCAAATCGACTTTTACTTAATATATGATCAGCACCAATCAATTATTACCATACTTGGGGTTCATTGATGATACTCTCTCCTTGAAAATGTACTAAGAAGAGAACTAACAATGACAGGATATATATTTTGGTTTTTTAAGAAGTCATCAATCGGCCCTGATGTTCAAGGTTTTTTTATATATACACCAAAAGATAGTACAGCACTCGCTTAATTTGCGAGTGCCTTGCGGGCGTCCCTCATCATACACATACAATATGCGCATATCCATGAAAATAAAATACGATTGCGGATGTGGAATCTCATCAGTATTATTCACTAAAATTCTATATTGTAACGGATTTAATTTTAATGTGTTTTGCACTTTGAGTAGCAACTATAACCTTGATTTTCTGCATAAGGGATTTTGGTATACATATTTAAATAGAGTTAAGATTGCACAATCAACAAAAGAGATGCTTTATACTTTCCTGAAAGTGAAAACTTAGCAACTATCCAATTTAGAATAAGTTAAATCCACTTTTTAAAGTGTTAATTTATTTAGCAAATATATTAAATGAGGCCTGCTAGAAAGGTGGTTAAATATTTTGCGTTTGACCAAGATATAAGGAAGAGTTTTTGACTTAGTCATTATGGTTATGCGCGGCTGCCATCCAGCAGTGCGTATTATTACATTTCAAGGTCTCAAGAGAGGTGCGGAAAATTGGACATCACGCAGCACTTTTTTACATCTACCTTACCAGTGATGATGATTAATCACAACGATATTATGCAAATCCACATTTTTCTATTGGTTATCAGGAAAGGCTTGTTTTCTCTACCACTAGATGTTTCTGTTGCCGAGATTTTCACTAATTTTCAAAAATAAATTATCTCAATGACATCATTTTACACAAAAACTTTGATGACTTGATGTTTTGCAAAAAAACACAAACTAGTTATCTAATAAAAACAGGCAGCAGCTGAGCAATTCTTCTTTGATTAATCTCTGTGAGGAACGGTTGTGAGTAGACTTTCTCGCGAACTTCAGCGGCTACTATTTATCTTTACCTTTCAATTCCTTCTTAATGCGCGCTGTAAATGCTCGGAAAGAAGAAGGAGGGCAATTCGCAGAAGTATAGCTGCATGAATCAAAAGTATGATCAAGTTATTGCAAATAAATTCACTATTATTTAAATACTGTAACTTACAGCGACTTTATGGTACCAAAAGGATGCAGTGCGCGATTCCAGTCCCAAAGTACCTAAATAAAATAGTAGCAATAGATAATAATTGAGAAATTAGGTTCATACTATCATAAAATAATTGTTATACGGATGTTGGCATTCACGTAATCGCTAGGGTTAGGGATGTTCCACGAAGGATATATATAAATAATTTAGAATATATTTACTAAATTAATTATTTTTATATCGTTGTATATACTTGGACTAAGATTCCAGTTGATTTAAGTTCAGTGGTCAAATCTTTGGAGAACTTGTCGACAAAAGCTTTCGTAGCCCCGTAAATTGTTGCCAAAGGTGTTGGCAATGTTCCTGTATGAGATCCTATATTCAGGATCAATCCGCGCTTCCGATGCAACATTCGAGGTAGAATCATATGAGTCATGCGCGCCATCGAAACCACATTACTTAAAATACAAATAGATTATTCTAAGATGAAGGGTTCCCGATTTTGTCAATTATGAAAAAAAGTAGAAAAAAGGGAAAAAGGAAAAAAAGTTTAAAAGTGAAAAAAACTTGCAGTTAAAAAAAATCTTCTTTTTCCCCTTTTTTCCTTTTTTTCCTTTTTTCCCCTTTTTTCATAATTGTAGTCAGGACACTTCGGCATCAATACTTAATTGAACTGAATTTTGGACTCATCACGAGGATAAGGATGACATGGCATAAACAAAATAATGGGAACTTCTCTTTGCAAGCAGTATGGGATTGGATTGCCATTTTTATAACTACGATAACATTATTTTTTTGAATATATTTTTAACCTATATATATTTAAAAAAATAAACTTTACAATCAACATTACAGTTGCACACTTTTCTACTAGCCGTAAAACCACTAATGTTCAGCAAGTAATGAGTTCATGCTTTCAAGGATTATAATTGTAATTTCAGGAAATAAAATTGTGAAAACAACTATTTTAAGGACTAACTATAGATTTTCGTTCTTCCATGAAGACACTCTAACCAGTACGCTAAGTTTTAAAAAAGTATTAAAAAAGTATCAAAAAACGTAAAAAAAACTCGAAGAAAAACTAAAAAAGAGAAAAAAGGGGAAAGAGGGGAAAAAGTTTACTTTTTAAAAAATGAAATTTTCTGCTTTTTTTATTACTTTCGAGTCGGAAACCCTTCGTTTAAAGATGATGAAGAGTTTAAGATCAATCTTGACCGTGAGCGGTTACGATTTACGAGAAAGTTGTCATAACTAATTTATCCCCAAAATTTCATTTATAAAATATTTTAAATATTAATTACGTAATAGAAGAAAACATTGCAAATCGTTCCTGATATCAACGCTTTCTTATAGATTAAATTATATATTTAGAACAATAGTTACCAATTGATAATATCGTCTGAAGAGTGTTCATCCCGAGTATTCGAAAAGAGGTGACCGAATTCAATGCAGAGTCCGACATTGTTGATCAAAATTCCGATATCCAAATCGGAAATAGCGAGCGCAATTTCTTTGTAGATGGATTTATCTTGAGTGAAATCCACTACTACCGTTCTCACCTGGATGAATGGATCAATTTCAATGATTTCTTTAGCGGTAGCCTGAAGCTTGGGATCTGACCGACTTATCAAGACTATTACATTCAAATCGAAAGAGGCCAACTGATAATTTTCAAAAATATTATTTTAAAAATATGTATAATAGTGAAGGAACATTAGATTTACTTTTAGAGCGTAAGCTTTTCCAATCCCATCCGTTCCTCCGGTAATAACTAAATATTTTGAACAACATGGTAAGCTGTTTATGTTTTGGTCCGAATCGAAGACCGTCGCAGTGAAAAAATAGCTTAAAGGAAAGTTATTATATATCGAAGCAGCACACACCATGAGGAATGTGTACATATAATGTATTGACATCAATACAAAAGTTTGCCATGCCTGTCTATTATGGTAGCTTACCAGTCGGAAGAAGATAAGACAATAATCTATAAAGCATATTATAGTTATATCTTCTCATATTACAAAATATGGACTTAAATTAAAAAAAAAAAAAGTTGTGTGAATCTTTCTGATAAATCTTAAGTTTATTTTTACACAACAATCTTACATGATTTTTTCAGAAAAGTTTTTAAAATCTCGTTTTCATCATCAGCTAGTCAATTTCATCAAAAACTTCCCATGCCTCAGGACACCCATTAATTTCACAATTGTTGGTTCCACATGTAGGGCAGCTAAGGTCAATATCATCCTCACTGGTTTTAGTCTCTTCCATCATAGTTTCCGATTCAGATGCAGTCTCTTCCTGATGGTTATCAACGTTCAGTTCAGTATGCGAAGTTTCTTGGCCATCATCTATCTGTTGTTCCCTTTGTCTGCTCGGCTCTGTATCCGCCATGATCAAATCACAATTATAGTAGCTTAATCTCGTGCTGAAAAAAAGAATGCACAAATGAAATAGTAGTAATTTTTAAATATCTACTTATTTCACTTTAACTATTATCTGCCTCAGCACGCGATGTCGTATTTGAAGAACAGATTGGAATAGTAATGTCGCTTTTTTGTGAGCTGTTACCGTTTGACACCCACCAGCAGGGTTGCTAAATGAGTTATCTAGGCTATTCTATTATCAGTGACTCAGGGAATGGCTTATTAGACCTAATATTTCATTCCGTAATTAAAAAATTAAATGATATATGTATTACTAGTACCGCATATATATTATTGTTATCAATTAATGTTATCTGATATATAAGTTCATGTTATCAGACTTTAGAAATGTAATAAAATTATTACTTTCATACTTTACCTCTAATACTAAGCCCGAAAATTCTCTGACGCACTATTTTTTAGCAACATCTATTTTGAAATGTTTAGATTATCCTCGAGATTATCTTATTGTGCTGCAATACATTGTACAAAGAATTTGAGATTAACATTTTATGGTAAACTGTAGCGATGTTTAAAAAATAATTTAGCTAACCACATTTTAGATCTGAAACCATTCGAATTATACCATCCAACTACTGTATAATTTATATTATTGTGAGGCAGTATCCAGCAAACGCACTTAGATCGATTTGAACATAATTTGTTATGTATGTTTATACTCCAAATTATTTTTGTACCTTTTGTATCCGGACCATTTTAGTCTCGAATAACGTTAACGACTAAATATTTTTGAAAGTCTACAAGTTTTTGTAGAGTTTGAATGCAAATAATCCAATAAGGACGACTAAAGAGAACCACCCGAGAGCGCTGAATTCCATTTTTAAGTGGGCATAATCCTTACGATGAATTTACAGTTTATTTTGATAGAATAATCTTACATCATTGTTCCAGAGAAATACACATTTAAAAAGTAAACATCTCGTTTTCGTCATCACCTAGTCAATTTCATCAAAAGCGAATGCTGCCCAGCACACCTATTAAGTTCAAACCCATTTGATCCACAGTTACTGCAGCTACGGTCAAGATCGCTAATGGTTTTATTCTCTTTAAAAATAGTTTTCGTTTCAGATGTCTCTTTCTGATGATGATCAACTTTCAGTTTGGTCTGCAAAATTTGTTTATCATCTATATGTTTGTCCAATCCTCTGCTCGGCTGTATTTCCGCCATGATCAAAGCAAAATTGTATAGCGTAGTTTTCTCGAGCAGGAAAAATGAATAAAGAAATAGAAGTAACTTTATTTGATCGAGCTTCTTTTTGAGCAATATCCGCCCACCAGCAGGGTTATTAAATGAGCATCTATTCTATTTTCAGTGACTAAGAGTAGAGTTAAGCTGATATCATGACCTATAATATTTCATTTCATCCGTCCGTACTCCGTATGTGAATAAAATACGTATACACATAAAACTGTGCATGTATTACTAATCTGATATTTTATTTTGTATTACCAGTTTGAAAAATGGGAATTACGGTAACTTTTGAATTTGCGTAGGGTGGTTGCGTAAATTGGTGCTTATCTAATTATTCAATTTATTTAAAATATTATGCAAGAATTAATATCGATATTTAATGACAAATAAGTCCTGAATAATAGCTAATAATTTTTAACAAAATAAAAGATATCAATTTCAATTCAAGACTTTGATGGAAATCGACACTGAGGGCTCGTCCGGGATTTGAGCCGGAACGTCTCGCACCCAAGGCGATAATCGTACCCAAGGCGTACCCCTAGACCAACGAGCCTTATAAAAATGTTATTGTATATAATATTTCTTCATGTACTATTTGTAAAAACAACTAATTTTTACATTATTTCTAATATGCTTGTATACATCGTTTTAATTTTATCCAAAAAATTCAACATCAATTTGTTTTCTTCCCAAGTGATAAGCATCATTTCAGGTAGGACTGCAACACTGCTTTCTAGATTTTGTAGCCAATTCTGTACCAAAGTTGCCTCCAAGAGGAGTTTGAGTAGCCTACTTTAATTATCCTATAGAACGTTAGGAAAGATTTCAAACATGTTGAAGAATAAAAATTAATCAATATTTTAAAAACTTTGTATTTCTATTGTAAGAAATGCTACAACTTAATTAGCAGATTATTAAAAAATCGATCGAGCGATCAAGCGATGATGATTCATCCACAAAAGATCTGTATAATTGTTTCAAAAATTGACTACATTCACCGATGTTAGAAAAGCCCGTAAGAAAAATCTTTTTTACCTAAACAGTCCGGACACTTTGGATTTTTTTTAGGGCTATTAATCGAGGTATCAGTGGCTCGAAGAGTGAACCATATCTAAGACCTAATATTACATTCCATCTGCCCATGAATTAGTAGATATACAATGTTAGCAATTTTATCTTATTCATTGAGGTCTGTACTGGGTAGCCAAGTGCCAATAAATGTAGTTTAAAAGAATCCACAAATATTTCAAATGATTTTGATTGCAGCTAATCCGAGGAGGACTAAAGATAACCACTCGAGAGCGCTGAATTCCATTTTGACGCAGCTTTTCTCTGCCACGTCCAATACTCTAATGAATGGTATCGCTATTGCCTTTATTAGCAACGTCGCCATGACCGTTATTGCGCTATATCTACTGGGAAATAAATAAGCTAATATGCTAATATTATACATAGTTCTTTGAACAGCACTAAGTTGTTAATTTGGGTACGAATCGGCAATCATCGCAGTGGAGGAAGCTACGATACAAGGAAGGTTGTAAGATGTGCGGTAGATAATATGGTGCATGAGCATAATATTAACATCAATACAAGAGTTAAAAATGTGTGCCACATTCTCGTTCAATTATAATAGCTTACCAGCCTGGCAATCAATGAGACAATAATAAATAATCAAATGATTTATCTATATTCTATTATCAGTGACTCAAGAGTACTAAAGCTATAAGCACCTAAAACATATAAAAATTAATTTCATTCACCCGACTGTGAATAAAATATAAAATACACATGAAATTGTTTACATATTACTAATGCTGGCTCATATAATTTATTCGATATTTCCAGTTTTTAAAAAAGGTGATCAATTATTACTTTAAAACTTATTAATACCCTCGACCAAATATGTTCCGATTTTAAATATATATTACTTCCGAACTTCCGACTACTCTTTTAATGTGCGTAGGGTGGCTGCATAGATCTGTCTATTCAACCAACTTACTGTAAATATTGCGAAAGAATATAAGATATAAAATGCAAAATTGTTGAGCGAAGCGCCCATGAACGAGCTCTAACATCTTAAGAAAGGAAAAAAAGGAAAAAAGGAAAAAAGAAAAAAAGAAAAAAGGAAAAAAGGAAAAAAAAAGTTGGTTCTTATGAAAAGCCTTTTGTCTCTACCGTTAGATGGCATGCCACATACCTTCAAATAGTAATTAAGCAGACGACTTTCCACATGACAACACGTAACGTAAGAGAATTCCTTGGGGTGTTCTGTCAAAAAGTTGACATATTATTTCGAAAAATTAAAATACTTCAATTAGTGGCAGCGGTTTATTATTGACTTTCTCGATTGCAATTGGTTTCGTTGCAATATGAAAATAGAAGAGGTCCTTGCCTGCTCCTTCTCAGAGTGGTACCCTCTTCTCAGAAAATCCACATTCCCCAGCAAAATATTGCCACTGCCCCAAGAGTTCGTTGATTATCTTTTAGCCGATAATCTAGTCCTCCGAAGCAATCAGGCTTTACTCACTTACGAGCCAGAGGAAGGGTCATCAAGTGACTCAGATGATGACAATGATGCTGCTGGATGGGATGAAGCAGAAAAAGAATCTCCAACTTTAGATGTAATAATATTATATAAATAGCAATTACTTTTCCACATTATCTTTCTTATAAATCATTATTTCCATTCATCAGGCACCTCATTTCAAAGAACTTGATGAGCAAATTGCTTCCGTTATTGCTGGTTTTGGTGGCAAAACTTTTGTTAAGCTAAACTGGAGCTCCCCAAAGGTATCAACAAGAAATTAATTATATAAAATATAATCAAAATTATCCACCTAGTATGTCCTACCATAAATATTTGAATAGTATTTAAGAGGAAATTTTTTATTACATTTTAAAATTAATATTAATATTAAATTTATTTAGAATTTTTCAAACTTTTTAAACTATTATTTTTTAGGATGCATCCTGGATTGCTTTAAACAACTCCCTTGAGTGTGTCATTCCTGCTGATGTCCATCTACTCCTGAAAAGTTCCGATTTTACTCTTCACGATCTTACGCAACCTTTTAAAGTACTCCTAATATTATCAGTAAAATAAATGTATGTAAATAACTCTATTTTTTTCTACAGGATTGTGAAGATTTCTCTGAAAATGTCAACAAACCAGTTGTCAAATACGAACTGATTCTCCGGAAATGGATGGAAATCAATCCCGGAACTGAATTCCGCTGTTTTGTCCTCAACAAATGTTTGATCGGTATATAAAAGTAGTTTAAAACCTTAAGAAATAATTATTAGATAATTTATTTTACAGGAATTTGTCAACGAGATGCCACTCAATTCTACCCCTACATTGGGAAAGAAAAGGACGATATCGTTCGTGATATTAGCAGCTTCTTCTCTGAAAATATCCATCCGAAATTCCCTCTGGATAACTACGTCTTTGATGTGGTCCGTCACTGCAAAGACAAAGTGAGTCTGGTGGACGTGAATCCTTACGGCATCACTACAGATTCTCTCCTCTTTGATTGGGGAGAGCTTCTATCATTCCAATCCGACTCATCCGTCGAAAAGTATTAATTTTCCACAATTAATTGTGCTAATATAGTTTATCTAATTTATATTTATTTAATTAGGCCTGATTTCCGGTATGTAAGCGAAGAATCCGGCATCCGGAGCAACCCTCTCCGAAGATACTGCTTTCCAGAAGATATTAATGATTTAACCTCTGGTGAAGATCCATTTAAATTGATTGATCTTTTGAATTTGCAATCCCGTATCAATAATGATGGTGATAGTGATAGTAGTGATGACTGAACAAATATACAAAATTCCGCACGCGCGCGTCAAATTTGAAACGAGAAAAAAATGTATAGTATCTCAACTGGAGCGAATCGAAAAGAAAGTTTACATCACGAACTCTTGAGACGTTGTTATATTTTCAAACATTTTTTCGTTGACGTTTCGGATGAGAAATTTTTTCTTCCTCGAAATTTTAAACAGGAAGTTTTCTCTCCCACATTTTATATGTGGTTCATCCCACTGTGGAATCAGGTTTTAGAAATAATAAGAATGATGGTATCATAGATAGTAGGCTAGCTAGTGGTCTCGGTTCTATGCCCCTTTCTAAATAAGAAACGATCACGCGACCGTTTCCCTATCCGAAATGGCAGGAAACTCGCGAGAACTTTGTTCGTGTTTCATCCCTTTTGTGATTGCAATTTATCCTATACTATTAAAGCTATAACAATTAATTCTGAGGGATATACGTTTATAGAAATCAAAATCTTTGATTATTTGGTACAGAGACGAAACATTTTAGATACTCTTTTACAGTTTTACTCAAAACTCTTAGAAAACTTTCATATAAATTAATATATTTGATTTAAAAGTAATGCCAAATTTAATCAAATTACTCAAAAAACAAATAACGCAAACTTTAACGCCGCGCATATAGAGCCAACCGTTTTCTCTCTCTGTTACATCACAAATATACATTTGCAGGTGTTCTATGCAAAGATGTGGCGTGAATAGGGAAGTCCATAGACCTTAGATAAAATCAACGTTCAGCTCGAAGAGGTTGAATCTCTTTCTAACTGCGGCTCTTCCTCCTTTTTGCCAGCATCTGCCTTAATAGACCTTTGTATACCTGCGGACAAAAAAAAAGTGAAATAAAAAGTGAAAAAAAACTTGAGTGGCTAACTTGCTTTATTGCTTCAAATAAGTTTGTTGCCCGCAAATTTGTTACACCGGAAAGCATAAATTATCACCTATTGAAATCGTCGTGACTACATGAAAATGTTCGATTAATATTTCTACGATTCCTGACTTTGGTATCAGCCCCATCATCCACCTGTTTCCTCTCTAATACAACTCCCCTTCGTCGCCCGATATATATTTTTTAATTACGACTTGGAGGGTGCTGATACTACACATAATCTCACCTTGAAAAATCCGAACATTTTACGTACTTTATGCCAAATAGTATACAATTTTCTGCGCTGACGACAACTTCATATAGTCACAGACGAATTACCACTATAATTTAGTATTACACGCTATACCGAAAAAGTTGTAATAGTTCGAATAATAGCGCTTGAAACTTTGTAATTACAGTTCATTCCGCGATTCGTCATGTTCTCAATTATTATTAGGGAAAAGCAGGTCATCATATCTATTCTGTCCTTGGTTTTATACCATCTGTGCTTCCCTTTTTGTGCAATGTAAAAAAAAGAAGAAGACAACCGTAAACTTTTAGCCTATAATAAGGAAAAAGCTCTATGACATATTCAACGAACCGGTGTAACTGTATATATCTATTATTCTAATCCGTTTTTTGGATAAAAGAAAAACCACATCGGTTTCCTGTCTCTACAATAGTATAAAGATTCACCGCGACGACGATACACATCAACAAGGGGAATAATAAATAATAATAATGCCATCATCACCGGTCTTGAATTTTTTATTATGACACGAAGGAAAGTGCCGTTAGTTTTGTTATCGTCGGCTAGAAATCACGACATGTATATCTCGAATTCAAAGTGCATATAAGAGAAATGGTGTTGTTCACTTTCACCTCTTCTCTGTACACTATATGATTACAAATAATAGCAAAATATGTATTATTACGATACTCCCACGCAATAAAAAGTCATCAAGGTCGTTTGAATAACAACAACAGATGGTCTCATTGGGGTAATTAATAATTCCTTGTGGATAGTATGCCAAGTTTTCCTCAAAAAGAGAATAAATAATGATGAAGAGGTTTATTCGGAGAAAAGGTAGCGGCAGTACGCCTAGTATAGCTATACCTATTGTCAGGTGAAGGCATGTGAACTAGAACAATTCCCATAGACTGTATGATAGTTTCATCACCGCGCGTCTTAGTGGGTGGTAAAAAATTTCAAGTATATAGAAAGGGAGAATGTTCCATTGTCTCTCTGTCGACATCGGCAAATCTTCACAGTAGTCTCGCCATCGTTTATGAAGGGAATTTCACTTTCACCGAAAAAAGAATAACACAATTATAGCTATATAGAATCCTCTTTAAGTAATCAAGGAATCCGCATCCGTTAATAGATGTGGTTACATCTATATCAAAAGACTATGCCTCACTCTTTGCCTATTTAAAACTAATATTTTATGATTTTGTTCACCAGTTTGGTTTATATATTAGAATTGATATAATCCTGTTGTTTGAATGGTTGGAAAGGATGGAAATCATTCAATTAAGTTCTTCCCCCTTTAAAGTTATAAAAATGTGAATATCTTAACAATAAGTTCAACGTGCTCAACACCAAGAGCCATGAACTTTTCTTGAACAATTAAAAATTCCCGCTGATTTACTATTCTTAGCAATTAGTCATTAATATTCTCGTTCATTATATATCCATTAGTACGCATTTTCTCTGTGCTCTTGGCTCATTATTTCAGAGAAAAAGCTATTCTCTTAACAATAAGGATTTTAAAGCCCAAGATTTTGGTTTTCAAGTTTCAGGAACAGACTATTTAAATTGGCCAGTCTTCCACATAAGACACTGATCCATAGGAAAATATTTCCTCACAAAAACCAGCAGTTAAAACCGAAAAAAATATGAAAAAGAAAAGTATTGTAGACGGTCATTCCGTCAAAGTCAATGGATCATCGTGGGTACACATATATTTCTTATCCTTCCTTGCTGCACTGCTGAGCTTTATGATTACCCATTGTACATACACATATATATACACATACAGAAAAGTCTTTATACATTATTACCCGCCCGGTGTATACGGATCAGCGTCAGTGTCCTTGAAGAAACCGTGCGACTCGCAAGTGTGCCGTGAGAGCTCTCTCTCCCATCGGTGAATAGACACCACAACGAACGACTGTATAGAGAGAGAAAAACAACAAACCTCAAAAGTTATATAGTCGCTCTCTCACGTCTCACAATTTAGTTCCTCCCACTAGCCTCCTAACTAAAAAATAAGTTAGCAACTCGTCATATTTTCAGTTGACCAGCAATCATCATCGTGAACGGACGCTCTCTTCATCAATACCTATTCGAGATTATAAGGTAAAGAAAAGAATCTTGTTTAAAATTATATAACATCATCTGGAGCGTGATATAGTCTTAAGAGATTGCGTTAATGACCAAAGTGGAAGGTCTTTAAACTGCGGGTCTGTGAACCTCGTCCGATTTTCATTCACGCGGATGCGCTGCGCCTTCCTCGTTCATGACCACCTGCCTTGGCGGAATTAATAGCTTACATATATATAGTAGTGTACTCTTCTTGTGCTTCCTTTCCACGTCTTTTTCTGCTACTCTCAAATAATATAACAAGGAAGCGCAGTGTATAATAGAGTAGCTAAAAAGAAGGCAGCAGGTGGTCCAATCTCAGTTCGCTCAACCGTGCATGGCGAGCACACCACTTTCGTTTTGTCTAGCGTCACATTAGAAGAAATGTATAAGATATCCTTAATAAGAAAAACACTAAAAGGACGCGTGCGTTGAATGATGCAAATTTAAAAAGTAACGGTTTATAAGACTCTCTCTGATGACCCGGATGAAATAACCTAAACTCCGCGGGGTTACCGCCCACCAGCGCTCAAACGATTAGATATGCATTACGCAATTAGCATTCCTTAGAACTATCATTATATACATTTAGCGTGAACTCGTAACCTATAGCTGTATATTAGAGAGTATATATGCGAAACCACAGAAAGCGAATAACCTAAATTATGAATCTAATACAACTTCTAATTCAATTAAGAACATCCACAAGTAGACTGATGTCATGATCAACTTGAATGATGTGTGGTCAGTCTTCGCAGATGTTATTCTTATTATTATTATTATTTTCCTTGTGGTTTCGACTAAAGTGATCATGAAGCAGTTGGCGCATCGTCAATATTTTTTATGTATACTTTTGAAAGTCAAACAAACTATTATTGGCATATTGGAGCGTGAAAATGTATCTATAATCCTTAATATTTACAGAGTAATAGAATGGCTTATTGCTGCTTATTACTGTCGGCGGCTTTACTGTTGTTCAAAGGATGTACAGCAGAGGTTTTCACGGCTTCGGCTGATCTGACGAGTACATTCCGTTTAGAGCAACAAGTGGTAAACGTCTTGGGAGAGTTGCTCTCTCGAACGGAATCTAAATTGGAAGTCATCCGACGGTATATATCATCAAATATATATAGATGGCGAACTTTCCTCTGATGATATATTCCCGTTGTTATATACTGACAGTTACCTGAAAGATTACGAGAGCGTCGTGGAGGAAAAAGCGGACAACGAGGAAGAGTTCATCGAGCGAGTGGCTGGTAATCCCATTCACGCGTATCGTCTCATGAAACGGCTCTACTTTGACTGGCAGACCATCGAGAATGAGATCAAGAGCGACGAATGGAAAAGTATTTAGTGGAATTTGTACACATTTTATAAATTAATATGTGGTTTTAAACCGGAACTTTGTAATAGATGCACTGAAGCGGTTAGAAAATGTCAGAATGGGAGCTAGATTCCCCAAAGAAGAAGATTTCTTCGGAGCAGCCCAAGCATTAGTTCGACTCCAAGACACTTATGAGCTCAACATGACGCAATTGGCTAGAGGGAATCTTTGGGGACGACAAACACACGCAGGTATATATAGATTTGTGTGGTTACATTATTTCATGCTTGTCATATAACTGCATGATATGCGTGCGTATAGAATTGACGGCCCAAGATTGCTTATTCATGGGTAAACACGCTTTCAATGCGGGAGCCTACGCCCGAGCTGTTGAATGGTTCGAAGAATCCTACATTCTTGCTGGAATGGAGAACAATCAAACGGTCCGCCAGGATCAGGTCATGGACTTTATTCAGCACGCCATTACCATGGTATATTACCACTAATCTGATAATAGTTAGATGTAATCTAATTAAATTTTAAATATAGCACGATGATGTGCTGAGAAATAGTAGATCCCATTATCCCGCGGGAGTAGTTTCGTTCAGGTTACCTCTGAAGGATCGTCCTGCCGTCGTTCAAAGAGATGAAATCATTCGTACCAGGAAGTATACTCTCGGAAAACATATCGGTGTCGAGGATGACGTCAACAATTTCAACGCATTGTGTCGAGGAGAGAGCCTATTGGTATGTAAAAGTGTTGATTCAACACATTTATATGAATAATAAATAAATTTTAACAATGAATTGTGAAGAGCCGAAAAATGGTTTCAAAATTGAAATGCTGGTACGACGACCGGAATCAGGCATACTTTCGCTTGATGCCCATTCAAGTGGAACAGCAGTCGTTCGATCCGGTCATCTACACGTTCCACAACGTATTGAGCGACAAGGAGATCGACGCTCTCAAAGAGCTCGCCAAACCTTTGGTAATACCACCACAAAAGATAAATCATGATAACTGTAGAGAAATATAACAATAATAAATAATTCTTGTGATGGGCGCAGCTGGCTCGCTCAATGGTGCAAGGCAAAGTAGGCGTTGGAAGTGGTCACGAAGTCTCCAATGTACGGACATCAAAGACAGCTTGGCTTTCTGAATCTCTGGATCCTCTTTTACCGCTTTTATCGAAGAGAATCAGTCTCATCACTGGATTGACCACAAATCCGTTTAAAGATGAAGCGGAACTCTTACAGGTACCAAAGAAAAAAAAATGTATAGAAGATTTAATATTGAATGATTTTACTTTAAAAATAAGATGGCAAATTACGGGATTGGAGGGCACTATTCGCCTCATCACGATTACCTAATGAAAGATATGAAGGATTTCGAGGTAAGACTTTAATCTCCTCTCTTTTAAACTGTTCTATATTTTTCCAACTACTTTTGACATCCTTTAAATGACGGAAATGACAGTTGGAAAAGATGCCTCGTAGAGAGATTGACATGGGGGATCGGATAGCAACTTATATGTTTTACGTAAGTCTTTGGACGATAATCGATGAACGCCTCCCTTCCGACGCTTTTAACGCTTTAAATACCACTCAAATTCCTTTGTGAATGTATATAACTAATCATTAAAAACCACCTATAATAATTGGTTAGGAGAAGAAGAAGTTTATGCACCACAGAGAGCTCTCGGCTGGAGATCGTATCGGTAATTTTAAACTATTTATTAATAATAATAGAAGAATCACACAGCTTAACTAATAGCTTCTTCTCATTAACAGGTACCTTCATGTTCTACGTGAGTATCTAGATTATTATTGAAAATTCACGCTCCCGAGCTTTGCGTTCAGCCCCATTTAACTTTTTTGTTGTTGGAAGGAAGGAAGGCGTTATTATATAGAAAAAAAGGTTTCTTTCTTTCTCATATTTGATTGTATATTTCAGTTAAACGACGTGGAGCGAGGAGGAGCGACGGCTTTCCCGAGGGCCGGCGTTGCCGTCCGTCCAACCAAAGGCGGCGCAGCTTTCTGGTACAATTTGAAGCGGAGCGGTAAGCCGGATCCGATGACTTTGCACGGTGCTTGCCCAGTTCTCTTGGGTCATAAATGGGGTAAACGTACTATTACATACTTTGTCATTATATAGAGAAAGTGTATCATAATTATATCGTGTAATATTTTTAAAATAATAGTGAGCAACAAGTGGATTCGTGAGACTGCCCAAACTTTCCACCGTCCTTGCACTTTGGATGCTAATGAATAATGTTTCAATTCTTTGATTATATATTTTGGGTGCTGGTTTTTTATTTACGTAATTTGACCCTAGTCAATATGATGACCTTCCAGGGTCTTTGCTGATTTGTGATCTTTTGAATTGAATTCAATAAATAATACTGACGATTTATGAATAATTGTGAGAGTAGACGTGGATCTTGCCAATATCATCGCCCACAAGTATGGCCTGTAATTAAGACATTTATTAGTGATTTAAAAAGGGGAGGAAGAAGAACATTTCACCTTGGATTTTGAGACAAAAGAGATGGTTGTAAGTCGGGAGCTTTTGTGAGCTAAATCCGGGATACGTCGGGCACTAGTGAGCATCAAAGCGGCCGGAAATGTTTTCCACAGTTCTATCGAATCCGGTTTAAGGATGGCCATTAATTCCGGCCGGTCGGGATTGCAAGTGAAGTTCACTATGTATCCCTATATAAATAATAAAAGTTTTAAATATTCTTTAGTATAATTAGCTTGGATGAATTAACCATGGGTTCTGGGAAGAGTGCAGTAACGTTGCTCGTTTTTCCTGGAACGATTTTCTCGACGAATATCATGTTGTCATTCCCCAAACTAATTAAATATTCATCATCTTGGTACTCTATTCCTATAAATAGGTTGTAATTCTATATTTAAGTTGGGTTATTAAATCATTATTTGTTATATACTTTCAATATGAACCACAGCTCCGACGTGCCTTTGCTTCGTTAACAGAGGAACATAGTTTTGCAAGAACGAAAACTGCGGAATCA
This sequence comes from Chydorus sphaericus, assembly GCA_030141595.1. Taxonomy (NCBI): domain Eukaryota; kingdom Metazoa; phylum Arthropoda; class Branchiopoda; order Diplostraca; family Chydoridae; genus Chydorus; species Chydorus sphaericus. The sequence goes on along the minus strand of CM057934.1, from coordinate 6,258,358 downwards.
AAATTTACATATTTTAAAAATTGATGCCCTGTGAATTCGGCCAATCATTGTTAAGGCAATAAAAATCAATAAAAGAAGCCTCATTAGCAAGGCTCGTTGGTCTAGGGGTATGATTCTCGCTTAGGGTGCGAGAGGTCCCGGGTTCAAATCCCGGACGAGCCCTAGTGAGAAGGACAACCACAACTTGTGATTGTCAATCTCCTTTTTTCATATTTTAGTATTACTTAGTTGAATTTGGTTGATTGTGATCACAATGAATAAATTGCGTTGCATTAACTTTATGGACCGTAATTCTGATTTAGGCCTACTGCTAAACTAATATAATTAATGCTAATCCATTTTTCATTTTGAAAAAAAATAATAATAGTAATATTGGGAAATGTTCTAGAGGGAAGTAGTTCGTTGGCCTATTCATATGATTGGGTGTAAAAGGTCTCGGGTTGGAATCCGCAAAACGAGACCTAAAATATGAACGTTTAGTGTTTCAATCACTTACAATAGAGCAGTTTACAAGATCACGCGAAATGCTCGCCGAAATACCGAGCACCTTTAGATTCAATCAATAAGTCTTTAATTACAATCAACACTATTTACTGTATGAAGGGAACCATCTTCTGATCCAATTATAAACTTGTCTGGGTCGTTTTTCAATGCTGTAACACAGCATCGAGCAGCCGGAGTCGGTAAGCAATCGGGTTGAGTCAACATTGTGAATTCTATAATCCTCGGAAGTTCTAGGTTGTAGAATGAAGGCTGCAGCTCTGCTATCACTATACATAAATTCGTTTTTATATTATTAAAAAACCTATTTATAATTTCAGTGAAAACCTTGTGATTCTAAATGGAGATCGTAATTAATAGGAGTCCAAATCAGGACACGTCCGTCGCTTCCACTGCTCAACGCTTTCTTCCCAACCCAGCACAAATCCAATACACTTCCTTTATGACCATTACCTATCATATAAATCAATTTCAAATGAACTCAAATGGAAGATAAAAGAGCCAACCTACTTCGAACTTGATCCTGAACGAAATGACCGGAAGAAACAGCTATACTAATGAAATGAACCATTCCACTCTCATCTCCGACAGCTACTAGACGAGGATTATCGGAAGAGAACTTGACAGTGGTCGGATTAGTACTCGTAGATATCACTAATTCGGGGTAACTTATGTTTTGCACGTTCCAGCATGTAATAAAACCTTTATGAGTGATTAGATTCTGATAGGCTACTGCAAATAGCATCTAAAAATATAGTTAAATCATTGAGTAACCTTTATGAAAGAAGTTAATTAAATATACTCGATCTTGGGGGTTGCAAGCGACGCAGTTAACTCGGGTAAAATGTTGGTCATCACTCCATAACATTTTCCATTCGAGTTTAAGTCGATGGCCATCTTCTGATTCCATCCTTTGTAGTGGATCTCTAGGCCATGCAACGTCCACCATCTCTGCCCATAATGGAGCAATTTCGATGGAAGATAGAGAGCGTCCCAGAGCTGTTAACTGAGATACAGTCGCTTTGGAAGGAGTTGGGGGATATTTAACTGTATCTTCCCCATTTCCGCGAGATGAATCTATTGCAAATAATATCGAAACTTATAATTTAATTTATTTTAAACATTTTATATTTGTATTTACCATATAGATCCCAAATTGTTGCTTGAGCTTCTTGATCCTTAGAGTTTGATTTGTTATTAAGTATTTTTTTAATAGATAGGCAATTTTTTAAAAATTACTTTCATTATTATGGGACAGGTTTGTTCCTTCTCCGAGATTTCCAATGCTGATAGAGTTTGAGTGGTCTTACTTTTTCCGTTGACATTTTCCACTAGAGCTGTCAATTCTACCAAACTTTCTGGTGCGAAATCGTCTTCTTCGGAAACGAAGTTATCTCCGTCTATTTTTAATAACCAGATGGTCGGGCTTTCTACGAGAAGAACTTTGGTATTCATCTTTTTCAAAAGTGTTGATTTCTTATTCAACAGTTGCCATGGTGATTGACGCTTTAAAAGCGCCCGCTTTCAGCGCGCCCAATGTACACGTACTTTAGATCGCTATCGCTAGATGGCTCTGCAGGGTGGAGTCATGGCGAACGCCGCTGCAAACATGGAAGAGGATAAATCAAAAGTACGCTCAAATTTATTTAATAATTATCAATCATCGTTAATATTTTGTAATTAATTGCCAATCTTAATTAAAATATGGTTTTCGATTCATGCTCAGAAAATAGTTTTCAAATGGTCATTTATTCAAAATGTTCTGTCATTTAACAAGTCATTTTGACATTTGTTGTTGTTTATTTCTCTCTCTACTAGGTTCCAACTGAGGAAGAACAAAGCCCTGAGAAATCCGGTAAGCATTTCACATCTTCATTGTACCCAAATAGTCTCATTCAACAACTCCAATCTTGTTTTTCCAGTGGACGGGGATCAGGAGTTTGAACCCACTGCTGATATGCTGGTCCATGACTATGACGATGAACAGACCCTGGCTGAGGAGGAAGCGATAGCCATAGCTGATGGTGAAGATCCCCAAAACGAGCTCAACAGCTTACAAAAAGTAATATCATTTCATTCCCACACTTATGATCCACACTAAACATTCTCTTTCAGGAATCTGACATGCCAATAGAGCAACTCCTGGCCCTCTACGGTTATGGAGGCCGGGGGAAACCCGAAGAGGCCAACCCGGGAGAGGTCAGTGGCGAGGGTGCCCTCCCCGCTGAAGATGTGGAAGAAGAGATGGAGGAGGACGAGGAGGATGAAGAAGATGACGACAGCATGGAATCCACCAGCAGCTCATCTGCAGTCACTAAAACCGAAATTCCTACAGAAGCCGAATCTCTCGCACTCATCGAAGGAGCGCCATCATCAGTATCCATCATCCCACCAATCAAATTAAAAACCGAGCCTAAATCTCGCTCAGATTTACATCTACTCTACGAAGAAGGCACCACAGCTGGACCCCGTCTAAGATCCGGTGCTGGAACAGCCGGAGCGACAGCTTCTGACGAAGAAGGTGAAGAAGAAGAAGACGGTGATTACGCTCCCGGTGAGGACGAGTGGCGTAAAACGATTATGATCGGTTCAGAGTACCAGGCGAGCGTTCCATCTGGTCTCAGTCCTTACGACAACATCCAGACGGTGCCTTACGAGAACGAAGACAAACTATTATGGTCTCCCTGGAAGATGGATGACTTACCTACTGAAGAATACCTTCAAAAGTGCGCTCAGATCCAGAAAGAGCTGATGCACAGTCGAATTACAGCATCATCAGTAACGACTCAACCTTTAACTACTTTAGCCCTTTTAGCCAGTATTCCTATGGGCGCTCATACAAGAGATGATGAACAGGTGAATTTAATAAAGAATTTATTTGTATTTATCTGACTTAATTTAAATTTTGGCATACAACAGGCACTGCATCAATTACTTCAGTGCGGTTACAACGTTGAAGAGGCAGTGAGAAGGAGGAAGATGAGCAGCATCACACCATCCGACACAGTCTCACTCTGGTCGGAGGAAGAATGCCGAAATTTCGAGTCCGGTTTGAGGGTTTTTGGTAAAGATTTCCACCACATTCAATCGCAGAGAGTGAGGACCCGATCTGTTGGTGAACTCGTCCAGTTTTACTACCTCTGGAAGAAGACGGAGAGGCATGATGTGCTCGCTAATAGAGCTCGACTGGAGAAGAAGAAGTACGCTCTCCATCCGGGCACAACTGACTATATGGATCGCTTTCTAGATGAACAGGAAGTGATCCAGAATCAAGCAGGGAATAATAATAATACGACGATGGGTCACTCTATCATCACCGGCGGGATCATCACTAGAGAGAGGAGTAATTCGAGGAGTAGCTCTCCAAATGTTCATTCCCTCATTTTTGGTGATCCTAAACGGCTTCGTGTCAGCGCTTCTACACCTCCTGCAGGTATTTAATTAATTTAACTTTAATTTTAATATGAAATAATTAAATTATATTAAATAGGTGATGATGGAGGAGCAAATGGTTTACCTGTAGCCGGAGATGAGGCGGGAATGCTGGATGGAACAGATGAAAGTAGCGGCCAAGTTCTTAGCGCTGCGGCTGCGGCCGCTGCAGCCGCCGCAACCGTCTTACCACCTCCATCGGATCAAATTGCTGGAGTTGCGCCACTTTCTAATAACAGTCGAGACCTTGTTAGTTGATTTTATTCTTTTTTTTTCATACAAACTGACATTTCTTTTCTTCTTAAATCCATCATCAGAAATTCCGTAAACAAAAAAACTTTTTCAACACTTTTTCGATGATTGCACCATTTCGTGTGAATGATTTTTCGTGTCTCTTTTTTATGTTACAAAAAACTTTTGTGGTCGTGATGCAAAAAAAAAATTCAAATACAGAAAAAAATGAGTTTTAAAAATGTGGATTTACCTTAATCAGTATTTATACTGCTTTTATAAACAAGAGATCAAAATGAATGAATGAATCACATTGTTTTTCTAATTAGCTCTCGCCCAGCTGGTCACCGGATTGTTGTTGTTCCAGTACTCGGACACGTGCCCAGCAGCGCATTAAAAGCCCTCTAGTCGTTTGAAGCTCTTGCATAAGCCTTTGTCTATAATATAAACAACTCTATTATATAAATATTCATAAATAGATTTAAATATATTTAAATTACTTGCTAATGGATGCTTGAAGTAAACTTTGGCGGGCAAGATCTAATTCATCTTCGGCATAAAGTAATCTCTGATCTAGTCGATGTAAACATCTTTTAACTTGATCAAGTTCAACCTGTTGAATAATTCATTAAGTTTATAAAATTTCAAATTTAAATATTGAAAATAAAACCTGCGTGAAGAGGAGTTCTGTCTGAGTTTGTTGAAGTTCAGCCGTCAATCGACGAAGCTCTGCCTGCCTCTGCTGCATAACACGCCCCAAATCCCGCATATTCCTTCGATGAAGGTGCTGTTATTACATACACAAAAGAAAATAAGAAAAAAAAATCCAATCATCAACAAAAGAAAAGCGTTTTTCCATGTAGGGAAGCAGACAAGAGCGGCCTTTCGGCATCTTCAATTTATTAGAGACGGAAAACAAATTAGCATGAAAGGAATTTTTATTGCATTTTTATACTCGTGCTCAACTCTTAATATTATAAGACTTTGTAATGGAAATAACTTGTAAACTATTTTTTTCAAAAATAAAATAAACAAAGAATTCAAGAAATTTTCAAATTCTAAATCTGTCATCGTTGTAGAAACATTTCAAGAGGCTTAAAAATTTTCAAGTATGTTGTCATTCCAGATTTATGAAAGTCTGTTTTACTATGACTAGACACATCTGTTTTTTAAATGTATTTTCCCCAGCAGCTGCAGATGCCCCAATGACTTGATTAAATTTTCAAGGCTGCTGAATAATATAATAATAAAAAAAAAAATTCAATAATGGGTTGGTTCACACCCAAGTCCTTGGGATGCAAACAAAGAAATCTGGTCATTAATATCGTGTTTCTCTCTTTTATTATACCGGTGATGAAAAAGGGGAGGTCGGTTGGGAGGAGGCGATATCACGCAGGTCCTCAATCAGCTGATCCAGCTTGGCTGTCGCTGGTTGATAATGTTGTAAACTCTGCTGATGTTGATCTTCTAAAAGACCCCACTCATCCATCGTCTGGATTTTAGCTGTTTTTAAAAAATAATAGAATTGTGTGTCATCGACATTTATTATTACCAAATCAAGTTTTAGGGATCGATAGATCCTTGTAAGGAATATATATATAAGACTATTTATTCAAATTTATGACAGGGCAAGGACGATGTTAGCTTGCTATAATAATGAGGCCTGCTGTTCCCATATAAAGGCAGTTTAGGCACGCTTCCGTTAGAGGGAGCCGTAATATAATCTCGTTTTATAATTGTACTAACCTTTGAGAAGAAGGTTCTCCTCTTCAGAGAGCCTTAGGGCAGTGTGGAGTTCCGTAGCTAATAGTCTCAAAGTTCCAAGTTCTTCTGAATCTTCCGCTTGTTGAGCTGGAATAGTACTAGGCGCTGCAGCGACGGACGCCGCTTCACCCAGGTGTAAATCAACGGGCGACGTCCTGCGCATAGAGCTGCCCGATACAGACTCGGGTGGTAACATTAGACGAGTCGTAGATGGTTGAGAACGATTCGGACTTGATGTCCTCCATGGAAAGAGACGATTCAGGATTCTTGAACGTTTTGTTCCTCCGCCTATGCGATAATGGATTTTAAATACACAAATATGGTGATACGTTTTTAAAGAAGAACATGGACCGTAAATCACCGGTCCGATATAGTGCCTCTCCTTTAAAAGCAAATTAATGGACTAGGAGTTGGATTTTACTAATGGAATTTAAACTTTTTGGAAAGAGCTTGAAGAGATCTATTTATTGACATGACTGATTTTATCATTTAAATGGTTTGAAATACCAGAAAAAGGGAGTAAAGATAATCAATATTTTCTGTAGTAGTGTCTGCATTAAAAGCTTTTTACTTGGCTTTAAAGTAGTTTTTAAGAATAAAAATTATAAATTTCAAAATAAGCTTAAAAAGATCCACAAGTTGATATGATTGAATTTTTAATTGACGCGATTTAAACAGCTGAAAAATTGAATCAAACACGGCAAATAGTTTCACAACGATGCGTATATAAAGGCTTCTTTTAAAAAGGCGCGTAACTGGGCTTTAAATAGATTTTTACCAGCTTATTTTACGTTTTTCTTTATCAGCTTAAAGAGATCTACAAGTTAGTGTAATCATTTATGTAATTTAAACAATTTAAAGCACCAAAAATAGTCAATTGACGGCCCTTCATTTAAACGCAAATAGCTCTACTTTAAATCAGTTCAACATTTTAAATTTTACGTTTTCAAGAACCAGTTAAAAGAGACGTACAAATAAAAACCGAGAGTAATAAAGTCTAATGAGGATCGGTTACCGGAATGTTGATGGGCAGCGGCCATTTGTCGTTGTAGATATGCGGGGGAGAACGAGGGCTGCGCGCTCCTCCGGCCGCCGCCTTGCTGCGGCCGGAGCACTACGCCACGTCAATCGTCGCGGACAGCAGCAGCGCTACGACGACGTTTTGTTTATTGCTTTCTTTTTTTCAGGAAGGGGAGAAAAATAAGAGAGGAAGTTGTCAAAAAAAGAATTCCACATGTTTTCTTCTAAAACAAAATTAAGATGAAACATCACTCACCCCTTTTTTTTCTGTGTGATATTACAGGAAGTTCATCATTAAAACTGAAAGATTTCCACAATGTAATATGTGTAGAGATGGAGGGGAAGCACGCTTTCATCAATGATGCAACTTTCTAACTCACACACACTGTGTACTGCTCTCTCTTTTTAGAACATGCGGTAGCATAGAATCAGCAAACACCCGGCGGGAACCACAGGCGCCCCTAGACTGAAGAACGGCGGCTGTTCCAAGAGACTAGTACCGCCCATTCGGTGCTGCGTTCGGCCTGCTTTCACGTTCTTTCATATACGGTCAAATCTCTCTCTAAACGAAAGTATATACACTCATGGCCGCTTCTTTTCGCTAAGTCCTTATAGGGAAAACCTTGAAACTATGGCGGCGATGTTGAAGTTGAGTGACGAAGAAATATAAAGAAAGATAAACAAAAGACGAAGATTTGCATATTGTAGGGATTTCAGAGGGCGTGTGTAAGAAGTGCATTACCTTTCGTGGTGCAACGTGACAGACATGAACGTTTCATCTTATTCACGCTCGCCCTATATAGAGAGTGAGAGAGGTTTATTCTTTTATTGATTTACCAGGCAGGCAGGAAAGAGAGAAGTTTTCTGATGCGGCGTGTGCGGGTCATCAGTGCGTGCTGCCGGACTAGAGAGGGGTTCCCCCTAATTCACTTGAGTGTTATGTTTCATATATAGTATTCTTGATGGAAAGATAAATATAATACCAAGTAGTCTGGTTTTCAATTAGTTTCTCTTCGAAGGAGAACAACTTTGTACGAAAATTAATTGATACATGATTTTTTAAAAAAGATAATGTAATACCAAATATGGAAAAAGGAAAAATCTAGGGAAAAAATAGTTTAGGATGTACATAATCCGGAAACGGAAATATGTACCCATGTATTGAAATACCCATAAAAATATAGTAATGGGTAACAGCAGGAGGAGCTCTGCTTCACCATAAAAATTGAAAAGATGCTCGTTTTTAAATTGCTTTTTTATGTAGAGAAGTGTGTACTCTATATTCACCCCTACAAAATATGAAGTTCAAATATCCGTGCGTGAAAGCACTCTGGTGGATGATTATGATTTGATAAAATGTAACAAAAACATAACAGTTTCTTCTTCTTTTTTTTATTTCGAATCTAGGTCACTTTTAATCATCCTGTTGTTTTTTGAAGCATTTCCCTGAAGAATATCCGCAACCCTTTCGTCTCTATTTTTTGTCCAGGTGTATTGTCATCATCGTCTTCAGGGAGTTGCCATAAAAAAAGAGGGGGAGGGAAAAAAAATAATACAGCACACCAGTTTTTTTTTTTTTTAATTTTTTTATTTTCTAAATATATAGAAATATTTGTGTCTAACTTGAATCAAATTTGGGACAATTTATTTTCCGAATTATTGTAGAAAGTGACGAGATGACGTCATTATTTATATTAGATAACTTGCTAAATAAGAAATGTCTTGACACCGTAAATTTTAAACTAACCGAAATAATAAGGGTATAATCGTAACAACAAGTTCAGTTGACATTTTTGAATATATCTATGTTAAAGTAATTAAATTTTTATGCGCAGAGAGACAAGTCTAAACTTAAGGCCCATGGGAGTAGCTAGCGAGTAGCGACCTTGCTATAAAAATAAATGATCATGACCTCCACATTTACCTTGAACTGATCAAAGCAATGCATTAGGGAGGGACACTTGGGCAGTTGGCCTAAAATACAAGCTTATCGCCCTTATAAAAGGGAGGGCAGCATCATTTCAGAAATTCAGTTGCTTCCTGGAAAGTGTCAAATAGAGAGGTTAGCCTAGAGCTCGCTTGTTTGGGTAAAATATCTACTGAAATAAGCAGTTCTAGAACTTCCTTCTTTATTTGGGGCCTCCTTAAATTACTGCTTACAAGTTACGTAATTTAAACTAAACGTAAACTTAAAATTAAGACTTAAGATTTAAATTTAATCACCTAAAAATTAAGACCCACCCAAGACCAAACCCGTTGATGAGAACGCAAATCATTTTTAAGTTTCTCTTTAAGAAAATAATTGCGCGCATCTTTTTTCTTTTATTATTACTTCCTCTAAGTAGTATGTACAGAACATGTGTGATTGAGAGAGAGTCATACAGATGCATTTGTAAATGTCATTTAGAATAAGAGAAAAAGTAAATAACATTTTTCAGTCTGCGTGCGTGACTCACGAATTCCATCAACATATTTACGGGATAAAAAAAAGACTACTTTAAACGCAGAAAAAAAGAGAATATAGAACGAGGAGCATCAAATTGCAATTTTAAGAATATCCAATATGACACGTTCAGTAGCTCCTAAAAGTGGAACAAAAACTAGAAAAAAATATGTTTCAAAAGAGAGCTACTGAGCGTGTAATTTTTTAGAAATATTCATAATAATTACAACGTGATAATTAGCAAAAAAAAAATCTAATTAATGGTACTGCTGTTGACCGCCAAAAGGTGGGGAAGAATTGGAGGGATCTTCCATTGGGGGAGCCATCGGTCGGAATTGATCGGCCGTCATCCTCGTGAATAGGATGCCCATCCCTTCAATCATGGCTAGAATTAATCCTCCGATTACCGCACTGCCAGCCATGGCAGCAGCACCATCTAGGAGTCAAAATTTGAATTAATTAATAAAATGATGTAATAAATGGGAAAAATGGGAAAATTATACTTCTGGCTGCTAAGATTCCTCCAGTAGCAAAGCCACTGATGATGGAATTCCAGGGATCTTCTTTCTGCCTGAAGTAGACTAGGGTGCAGTCAATGGTGGAGAACATGCCACCCCAAACAGCAAAATTTCCACCAATTATAGGGGCCCTCTCTTTGATGGCAATTATGCTGCCAAAAGCTCTCCTTTGGAAACCCTAAAAATTTAATTAAAATTAGGAATGAGTAAAATTAAGATTTTAAAGCAGTTATGACTCACACTGGGGGCATTCCGGAAGCCTTTAACACTCTGAAAGACTGCTCCGCCTATACATCCCATTGTGAAGGCACCACCACAGTCATCTACAATACGCCATGGGCTGTAAATAGAAAACAAAATAGGATATTAATTTAAGAATAATATAGTTTAATAAGTATTATGCAACTACATGCTTTGTATACCGGCAAACGGACTCTGACGTTTTACCAATATTTATAACATGATATAGGGAAAGTTTTATGTTTACAAGATCAGTAAATAGAGGGCATTTATGGATTTAACATTATTTACCAGGGTTCTCTCTGAAATTCGGTCATTTTGAAGAAATTATTGTAGCAAAATCCCACAGGAAAACGTGAGAAACGTGAGCTACGGAGTTACTTGCAAAACACCCCCTCTACTATCAAGGTCTTAAGGCCCGCCCACTCAACATCCCAGATGGCGCTAGTTGAGTGAACAGATATTTTTGAGTAAAATTTACAATAATAATTGATAATAATTATCTCTGTATATTTTAAAAATTATTATAAACGTTTAGGCTTTTATTAAATAATGAAAATGTTTTCATTATGCAAATTTGAACAATTGAAAAGAAATTTACGACAGGTGTCTCTGCCTACATCATGTAATCGATATCACTGTGCTGCCCGTCGGTTAATCAGCTTTGCATTACCTCCGTCTCGAATTGTCGCCTGCTCCGGTCTAGTGGAGAGAATATCTTTTTTTTTAACGTCCGATCTGGATATTTCTCTATTCTGTGTGTCCGACACGTGTGTCAATAGTTCTTACCTAATTTTTATTTGCTCGTGCTTAATTTTTCAAAAAAAGTTTCAGCGAGCAAATAGTATTTAAACGTAAGCCCTCTATTCAAATTACCCAATTTTTCAAAAACTGTAAACAAACGTTTTATTTTTTTCAGAAAATGTCGACTGTCAAGAGACTTGCACTCGCCATCGTTCAGTTTTTGGCTGAACAGAAACAGTACGGTAACATGTCCCCTGATGCCCAGGTAAATAAATGAATCACCATTTAATTATTTGTAAAATAAAACTTCAAATTTCTTTTCATTTTAGGAGAGCCTGGAAGTAGCAGTGCAATGCCTGGAGACTGCATTTGAGCTCTCTCCAGAAGATGCTGCTTCGCTCAGTGTTTCAAAATCCCTTGTTGACATCTTCCAGGATTCTCTAGAACCTGAGGTATATTTTTATTCTTTATTAAACATTTAAATAGTTAATTGAATTCCTCTTTTCCAGATTGACAGCAGTCTACCCACAGCAGAGGCCTCAAGCGAAGCCAAAGCCCAGGCTGAAAAATTGAAAAATGATGGCAACAACTTGATGAAAACTGAGCAGTTCCCTGAAGCCCTACTCTGCTATTCAAAGTAGTAGTCTAAAAGCTCTAAAACATGGTTCTGTGTGTCACCAATTTGCATTTCTATCAGAGCGATTGAGTTGGATGGCAGGAATGCTGTCTACTACTGCAACCGGGCTGCTGCCCACAGCAAACTGAATCAGCACCAAGCTGCTATTGATGACTGCAAAAAGGCTATTGCGATTGATCCACTCTACAGTAAAGCTTACGGCCGTATGGGGTAATTTCTATTATTTATTTGTTAATTAATTTTTATTTTTACAATTTTTATTTTCAGGCTTGCATACGCCAGTCTCAATCAACATGTAGATGCAGTCCGTTGTTACGAGAAGGCCGTTCAGTTGGAACCTGAAAATGAGAGCTATCTTAGCAATTTACAGATTGCAGAAGAGAAGATGAGGCAGATGAGTAGCGGCGGCGCTGAACACGGTATGGGTGCGTCTGGTTTGAACATCCCTGGTCTTGATGTCGGCGCAATGTTGAATAATCCTGGTAAATTATTGATTTATGAAAGAAAGCTTCCTTTATATTTATCTTAATATGTTTTTCTTTTTTGTAGGTTTGATGAATATGGCCCAGCAGATGCTCAGTAATCCAAGCATGCAACAGCTGTAAGTTTCTCATCTAATTATTATATTTCTTTATAAATATAAAATTCCTATTTTTATATTTAGGATGAATCAGATGATGGCTGGTGCTACCCAAGGTGGTGGTGGACTCGATTCTCTTCTCCAAGTGTAAGAGATTTTTTAATACTTTTTAAAACGCTATTTATTAACTCTTCTTTTAAAATATAGTGGACAGCAACTAGCTCAGCAAATGCAGGCCACCAATCCCGATCTTGTGGAGCAATTAAGGAGGCAGATGGGCGGTGGAGGAGCTGACCAGCCCGATCCATCCAACCCTGGAGATGGAGCACCGCAGTGAATTCAAATCTAGATGTTGATCAAGTGTGCTGCTCTTTTTTTTTCTCTTCAACACACTTCATCTTCCACGTCGGAAAATAGACCTATCTCTTTATTATTTCTCCATTCTTTTTTAAAAGTAAGAAATTAAAAATGCATAACGTCAGAAGATGGACATTGACTAGATTTGTGTGTATTTTTTCTTCTTCTTCTTCCGGCCGATAATATGAGGGGGTACACGTAACATAAATTATATCATAACATCCTTTTTTTGTGCGTGTTTTTCATTCTTTTTTTCTAGATTAAGTGTAAGGGTGCTTTGAATATATATTGAAACATTGATGATATTACATAGAATATGACGACACCTAATTTATAGAAAATTTAAAGATTAAAGATCTTCAGTCGTGTAAATGGAAGGGCGTAAGAGGACAGAAGTGTTTGGAACGGTCGTCAACGTAGTCGGTTCCGGAGCTCCGGCATCTCCATATTTGCAGTGCTGATTGACAGGTCTTAAACCGCTATTCATCTCGAATACAGCTATTTGTAGAAAGAATCATTAACTGATCATAATAGTTACTGTAATTACAAATTACTGGAATGGCAGCGAACGGTCTGCGCGTTTTCACGTTTGCGACAGCAGCAGCAGCGCGTCAGACGTCTACGACGATTACAATAGAGGAGCATTGTCCGGCGGAAATTGGTGGACATGAATCTGTAACAATGAATCGTACGAGTCATCTACAGATTTGTAATATTGTATAGTGGATAAATATACCCGTAGATGAAGGGATTGATGCAGCTGTGAATGAAGGGCATCAGATAGAAGGCGATGCGCAGCTGATAGACGGTGTGATCGAAGCTCGGTAGACCCCACTTGATGAGTGTGTTGAGCAGGAGACGAGGTCCCCAACAGACGAGAAAGAGTACCACAACGAGAATCAACATCTTGATGACTTGTTTGCGAGCTTGGATGGCGCCATCACCACTCCGTCCGTGAGTGTACTTGTTGTTAGTTGATGACGCTGCCGACGCCCGCTGGTGCATCCTGGTACCGCCAACTGATAGGTTATTCGGGCTCGGGCTCCCGGAATTCCAATTTTGTTGAGTTGACAGCAAATCTAGTCTCGGTGTTGAAGTCGATGAATGATCCATTGTGAGAGCAGAGATCTGCTTTGTCGACAACCAGAGCTCTTTGATGACACGTGAGTAGCAGACAATCATCAATAGAAGAGGTAGAACGAGCATGATGAGTAGCTGGTAGAGAGCGATTAGAAAGCCGCTGTAAGAGCCCAACCCGTGTCCCTGAGCAATATCCACCGTATCCATGCAATCTGCAATACAGCATGTCAAATTGTATTTAATTATTTGTGCTAAAAGGAATGTTTGATGTTATATAATTACAGTGAACGGCCACAGAAGTCTTGTTGTTATAGTAGACATAGGTTACGCTGTCCTATACCAATCCATGCAAGCAATCAATCAGTCGAAGAGTGTGATTATAATGAGTCGACTTTGGATGAATAAAGTTACCCTGGTGACGATTACAGGTGCAGTGAGCAAGAGAGCGAAGATCCAAACGAAGATGAGAGCTCTGCGACAATTGTGCAGGGTGCACAAAGAGCGCGATTGAATCGGATAGACGATGACCAGATACCTATAAGAAAGTGAATAGCATTATATCTAATCGACATGGCCATAAAGAGAGAAAGTTATTAACGACTTGATAGTGATATAAATGTCAAAAGATCAATCGCCATCCATAAAACAGTTTATGTATAAAATACGCCCAGCTTTTTGGCTCAAAGAATCATTGCCTTGTATGCCGTATTAGACAATCTTGGCTTGATACCAAAACATCGTGGCCAATGTAATGTCCAGTCCAGCGGAATATATAAACTTTTCCGGAAAGGACAATATAAAAAAAAAGAGAAGTGATCTTCTCTTCTACCCACGCTAATATCTTTCTCCACGCTCCCCTGAATTACGGGCTGGCGAATATAATATATAAGATGTTATACCTTTCCAGGCTGACGGCTGTCAAGTTGAGAACGGATGCGACGGCTGAGAGCATTTCTACGTACGATTGGAGCTGACAGAGCCGTCCGCCTTCCGTCCACGGGTTCAGGAAGTATGACAGAGTTTCTAGTGGTCCACATATGGCGACCAGAAGTAGATCCGAAACGGCCAAGCTCACAAGGAAAATACTGAAAATGTAAAGTTATAGTTTAGGCCAATATATCACGCTTTGTATTCTCTGCTGTAAGCGAAAGTTTGTATTGAAAGCTCGATGTTCATAAATCTTCTTGCACACGGATGCGTGACTATTATTAGAATATAAAGTTAACAATATGGAGCTAGTTTTGTGTTGAGTACATACAATCAGGTAAATTGTTGATAGATAACATAGTATAAGAAACTGTATATCAACTTTCCCTTAATAATGATGTGCGCTCTAAAATAACTAACTAAACTTAATGGAAGTTCAACGAGCAATGAAACTTTTGAGACTGATTTGAATGCGCTCGATTTTCCGGAGAATCCTTTGTGCATATATTATATGTACACGTGTAGATTCGAAAGTTCCTTGTTGCTATTTTGAAAAAAGTGTACTGCATTAGCTATATAATACCCAACTTCATATTACACATTCACAGAAAATAAAATTAGTTTGGTGCTACTTTTTTGCAAAGTCTATGTATACCGGTACCTTTTTCACGTACGCCCATATCGATATACTCTGAAAAAGGAATCTGTGCTGAACGCAATCTCTGTACTGCGCGCATGATATAAGTCGACATTATGTAAATTTATCGCGAACTCAAGGACCTGCTGCAGGCTCTCCTGCTTTACATATTGTATACCGGTTTAGTGTATAAACAATCAAACTTAAATGTCTTTAAAGCTTTGGAAATAGCTTTAAGTTGAGTTTGACGAAATTCGAATCAGGTTCAAAATTGGGAAACTTATTATTAAAACTGGGATGATTTCGAGGTTTATGAGTTGGAAAGAGTATGTTAGGAAGCGATAGCTATTACATCCCATCATCGAGTATTGAAGTAAGTATATGCTACCGTGTACTATCCCTCTGCTGACTGCTGTCGTGAGCTCGATATGAGATGAGAAAATAAATCGATTATAAAATGGTACGCCACATACTTGTAAACGACGTGTCGCGCAGTTCCAAGCGCAATTCAATTTCCTATATCCTCCATTATTATATTTACTTGCAAGTGAATGCTTTTTTATTTTAATTCTTTTCCTTTAGCGATGTATACATGAAAGTCAAAATGCGTCATCTGACAACTGTTGATCGTGCAACTCTGTACTGAATGACGATTTGAATTTCAATATACATCATCAGTTTGTTATTGTATAGTCGTTTTATAAAAGAGTCAGTCAGTTATATAAATTGCTCTATTCAACAAACAGAGAATGAGAGAACACGTTTGATTAAATTAAGTAGAAACTGCGGCGCGCTGTTGCTAACTGCTAGGCGAATTCAATTATATAAACAATTATGTAAACTTCTTCGCTGCTCGACTGCTTTAAAGCAGCAGCAGCGTTCGTCCTTTTCAGCATCAGAGATTCAATTAACAATTGAAAAAGCGAAATTGCGCAGCCTGTCCCCTCTTTTCATTACATAATTGATGTTGAAGAATTATATAGAATCTACTGCACCAAACAGCAGCCCAACATTTCTATGGACCTGATGCTGTTGACACGTGCCTTGAAAACACAAACAAGCATAAACGCCAGCTATTAAAATTATGTCGACATTGAAAACAGTAAATCAATAACAAAAAAATAAATGGTTTCTCATATTGAATGTTTTGTTCAATCTGTGAAAGAACGAGTGTTTAATATTTTGGCTTCATCTTATTGTTGGTCTAGCAGCCAAAAGTTTTGACTCTTGAATGCTTTCTTATGGCTTTTCATTATTACTGCTCGTAATACTCGCAACTAAAATATACCTATTTAGAAACCTAACTTTTGTTTGGAATAGTTATAGCTATTCATTACCGTATATTGTATGAGCCAAGTAACTTACTCCCACTCTGTTTTGGCTTATAGCTTACATAAGGCAGTTGGTTGAAGTTCTTCCCTAGTGAACAGGACCATTAACAATTTCTATTCTAGGTAACAAATGAACTTTCTAGCATTGTAGTTTCTAACTGGCTTAATTGAGCCTTTGTATAGCCTACGATATTGCAAAGAACGTTATTTGTGCTGACACGAGTATTAATAATTTAAACTCCTCCTAAAGCGTGACATGATGATGAAAAGTCTTTGATGTTTTCCGAGTTCTAAAGGCCTATATATCTTCTTGCATAAAACCTATAATGTGATGTAAACCGACAGTGGGATGATTTATGATAAATTCTCAACTATTCGTGCTGGGATTTTTTTTTATGGTATTAGAAGTTTGGAAAATACGAAAAGAGAAAAGTTGACATAGACTTTTTCGATCATGTGTACAGAACTTTCTCATATTCGTCTATCCAACTTAAAGGTAACTTATGAATCAGTCAAAGCGAACAAAAAGGAGGAATTTCTGCAAAAAGGCCTATTATATATGCTCTCCATTATTCCGCTCCGACTAGAAGCATTTTGTGCTCTGATTCTTGATGACAAATAAGCCAATACGGATGCTGTAGCTATCGCTGGAAATCATCAATTAATCAGCAACTACATTTTCCATCCGAGCAGAGCCCATAAGTGCACTCGCTTGTAAAATACGAGGGAAATAGAAGTCTAAATTGGTTATTCCACTTGAGACTTGACATCGCGGCATCATAGCTAGTTTCTATGCATCAATCATTGGAACGATATGAGGACAAATTAGCATCGAGAACCAATTTATTCTGTAACATATCGAGATTATTTCCTAATATATGGATCCGAAATGACAAGTTCTAACATGTGATTAAGAAAGTGTAATCAAGTAGAATAAGTCCAAGTTAGCAGCACAGATGTCGACTCTTTATTAAATTATATTAACTTTTTTAATAGTGTATATACGAGCACTATATATTCTATAGGATAAATGATTCATCCATGTAAAATGGGTTATATTGTATGACGAACAATAATGAAATAATGAAAACCCATCTGCACTCTATGAACCTAGCTAAATATATTTGTATGACTAAAATATAAGCGAATCTTGTTTATTCGCAGTTGATTACTTTTTTTAAAGCTTCAATGGTCTAAAGATCTTGTTATTCCTGTTTGTGTTTAGTCTGTGCTCACTGTGTTTTCATACAATTCCAGATCCATTTCAATATGCACTTTATTATTATTTTTATTGCTCAAATGGTGAGAGTGCTCTATGATTGCGTAAATAATAGCGAAGCTCAAGTGCGCATGAAACTTTGTTTTCAAATGTTTATCCAAGAAATGAATAAAAATAAAAAAGTTGCATGTACTTTCTAGGTTCCAATAAGAAGAATGAAATAAGTAATAACATTTCAAGGTGACAGCAAGTACGCAATAATAAAGCACTTTCACTGTCATAGCCTAAAGTTTCTTTTTCGAGATTTATACTTTTAGAATCAAGTTTTGAATGGTAGAAGTGTATTTACTTTATATTTGGTCACAATGCTGGAACTTCAACAATAAATCCTTTTGCACAGCACATGTACAAGTAACAGCTAAAAAAGAGCCAGCATATGTTCTATTATTTTCTGTATAATATAGTAATTTTCGCAGGGTACGAAATAGCATAATAGGATAACATCCGCTAGCTGCCGACCTCGAATGCCAATTTTCGCAAATCCAGCTTTAAAATATGAAGGGAATTCAATATGTAGGCTGCAATAATCATAAAAGGATGTATCTTCCGAATTCCACGCTTTCATCACATATATTAATATGAATAGTTTTTATTATAACAATTCGAATTTGAAGACAATTAAGAAAGCAATAATACCAGTTTATTAGTGGAGATTTCAATATACTTAACATAGACGAATTCGTTAAATTAATTCAAGAAGGTATTATTCTATTAATTAAATATTCATTATTTTTTTTGGCGAGTTCTGTAGTATTTCTGTGAGTGTTTCCCTATTTATGTATTAGTCTATTAGATAAAAAAAAGAATGATTTGTACTATGTATTGGCCAATTATATGAAGTAATATCATGACTAAGATACAGAAGCTAATGATTGTTTTCTAAAGAACTGCCGCTCTTGTTTCGTGTAACGTATACCAGCGCTATCTGCATGATGGATAATAATGATCCATGAATCGGATAATATGTATGGTGATATAGCTGTAGACTGAACGCACAAATACTGTGCACAAGAAAGTATTTAAAGCTTTGGAAAAAGTGTCGAATATCATGAGATGCGTGATAATGGTCGGTTTTCTTGGAACTTTATAGTAAATTTAATACCCATTTACTTGATACAAACATTATTAGTAATCAGAGAACAAGCTACATGTAATTCAATCTTCAAGAATAAAAGTGAAAAAGATGAGAATTCGGAGACGAACAAAGAAAAACGTATCAGACTAAAACGCATATATGTTTTACCGCATTCTTTTTGTATATAATTGAGGCACATTGAGGCACATATATTTTTCCAGATACAGTAAGCCTATTATGTACAATATATCGTCTGTCTAGACTGCGGGTGTTTAAAAATAAATAAATCATATTTGGACTAAGATTACCACGGTACTTTTTTATTTGATATAGCCTACACTAATCAGGTTAACGTTCTTTATTGTAAATTTTTCCCACCTAATATATTGCGAATTTCTCTTCCTTTCTATTGAGCTCTATGTAGTTTTGATTATAAAAATAGAATTATACTTCTGATTTATTGATATATCTTTATTTCAATAAATAAATGCAAAATGGGAGACAATTCTTGCTATAATTTGCACCATTGGAAAGCTACTCCTGTATTTTATTTATTATATCGTGCTCGCTCTTTTGTCAGTAACATATCTGTATCATATCCTAAAAAGCACTTTATAAATTCAAGAGTCGCAGCAGCTACGTTCTTGTTCATCCAAGATACCAGCACAAGCAAGTCTTGTTATGTGTCTATGTAAACTTGGCACATCCGATATGTTGAGAGATCGGCACGTTCTATATATCCGCAAATACGGCCTTCACATCCTCTATTGGCGCTTCAGATCAATCAAGCGTCGCTTGATCTCTAAAGAGAATTTTATATCCCCGCAATATTTCAAATATCGACCTAGCAACAGAACGCTGTTACTACGGGAAAAGTCGAATTTATTTCTATTTCGAGTGACGGGAAAACTCTAGACTATTATGTACTAATGTATCGCGAGTCTCTTCTTCGTTCTTCGTCAATGTTTCAATAGATTTTAGTTACGTGTATAGAGTGGGTCTATTCAATGCTCCGTCGTAGGCCTATCATTTGCAGACCACTCAGCGGAGAGAACGCGCTGAAAATAATCTCTTAATACCCATCACCACCTCAGAAAAGAGGATCAAGTTTAGTCTCTCTCTCCTTTTGTTATTTAACCATGATGGTCAAAGAAAAAGAAGAGAGTGGCGGAGAGCTTTCCGTTAGTTGAAATAGATTTATACAGCAGCAACACCTACGCAGATCTATACTTTTCTCTCAAATTGACGTCTAGAACTCTTACTTATTTTAAAGTAGAATAATTGTGTATGATATCTTTTGTGATTCGGCATAATGATGTGCCCGCAAATTGTAGCAGAGTGAACTTCACATGATGCAAAGCGAAGCCTATTTCGATGCTATTTTGGGGGTTCTTCAGTAGTAATGCAACTGCCACTTCTCAATTGTCTCATAATAGAAATTCAATATATGTTTCTTGAATAGAATGAAAGTGCTTCCTTCAGTGCCTTGTGTAAGTGCATTATTAACACGAATTTGTATTGAATACTTTCTTTGATGAGAATATCTATTTTTAACCGCTTTAATAAGGAGCTGCGACGCTTTCCCCCGCTTTTTCTTGTCTGAGTGTCATTTCTTGTTCGCGGAATGTGCATTATTACTATGCATTCATTGAATACTTTTATACATATTAATTGCTATATATAAAGAAATAATTCAAAAAAACCGAAAGGAATGATTGGCAAACCTGGTGACGGACTTCTCTCCTTGCCTCCTCATAGTCAAGATGACGACGATGTTGCCCGCCAGTCCAACGATGAACGTGAAAACGTGAGTGGTGACGATCGGCCAAAAGTCGGGATTATTCTTCCAAGGAAATTGCATCTCTTCCGCGTTCTCCATTGGGATGTAGGAATGAACTCCGGATAAATCATCTGCATATAAAATCGACGGCACATTGAATTCAGAGAATATGTTTCAATCGGAAGTTTCTCGCAGTTTTCTAGACTATTCTATGCTTTCAAGTAAATCTGTCAGTATAGAGCTTATTCTATTGTATGTACAATTTACGCCCTATTAACATTTAAATTCCCCACAAAAAATTTAATTTGTAGTGAACATTGAGATAGTGGAATAGATGGCGAATTTTGCTATTAAAATTGTAATACTTTCATGTATATATTTTTTTTTAACTCACCGGGGAACTTTGGTGGAAGTTGATTAGCGCTGAGATTAGCGTAGAGGTCTTCATTTGACTCTTCGAGCAAATCGATTGGGTAATTGCTCCCATCGAAAAGCCCGTGCCAATCAGTGGAATGAGACCAAGGTACGCTGTCGTCCCCCTCCATCGCACGATGATCAAGAGGATGTGGCCGCGCTCATCGGCAAGAGCGGCTACTCATCCTCGGGGGTCGCCCTTGGACGCGCCCGGCTAGGACGCTTCCACCAACGCGAACTGCGCGCGCACGCGCAATATTCTCTTTTAAACAAACACATTTCTTATAAGAAAAAAAAAGATATATTCTGCAGAATATAAGTAGATGGATGGCTTTGTATATATAAATAGTCAAAGTTGACGTTGTCAGAGTATTAATTTTGCTCGCGCTGAAACTGAAACTGCTGTGCGCACAGTATCTACTTATTCATCTTCACTACATATACAGCTATTAAGCTGATGAATGGGGATAAAAAATATGATTCATATTTATGTTCTTGTGGGGAATGTGAGCCACATAATAGATAAGGAACAGTTGATGGAATTATAATACTATTTAATAGCATTTGAAACGCTGTCGGGCGTGTTATTATTATTTTGCTTCCTATTCCGTGGCGCCGTCATCACACGCGCTGCGGAGGTGGTGTGACAGATCAATCCGATTTTTTCCCCCACTCTTTTCTCATTTCTCGGAATTGTAATATGAGAACTAATGTTTGTGTTTGACAACAAGACATAAAAGTTGGCCCCTTCTCCTTTGATGTTTAATATTTTTGCTGTGAAATATGCCAAAGAGAATATATATATCTATTGTGTATCTTAGTAGACGGCCAATACAACAAAAGGATTTGTTCCTCGACATATAAGTTTTTTTCTTCCTCTTTAAAAAAGTTAACTTCATCTGTGTGCTATAGTCATCAGAGCCTCCTTTTCATTTCCTCGATACAGACCATATTTTTATAATTTAGAGATGGTATGCTATTATTATTATTTAAAAAAAAAACAGTTAGAATAGAAAAATATAGTTTTGTATTTTTGTACTTGAAGTTTGAAAAAGGGATTCTGATGATTTAATCTTTTTTGCTTCCAAGGGTCTATAAGGTTATCAAATGAATTAGTATTATAATTTTTTTCTGGTAGAGAGGCTTGGAAGGGTAGTAAAGGCTTAGTTATGACGAAGCATTTGACCTTATGAAGTAGATCTATATAGCCTATATTATAATCATCGGCTACACTTATTGGTAATTCCTAGAATCACAGTATCGGTAATAACCGTAAAGGTTTCCCGATAAAGCTGCGTAATCAACTTAGGTTTGTACCATGTATACTTGCTAGAGCATGATGACCTCTGTATTCTTCGGTATTATAATATGTATGTTAATATATACACCCAGCAGACTTGAATTTAGATAGAGGGCAAAAGGAGTCTAAACATAATATTTTCTCGACTAAAAATAATATACTGAATAATATTGAGCAAGTCCATTCCTTTGAGTTGTAATCATAAGTTGATCTTTCATCTTTTCTAAAAAAAATACTTTAAATGGTTTTTATTTGTCTGTTTGAGAAACTGTTATGGATGCGTAGCAAATAATGTCCGCTTAGCTGCTGTTTTTCCTCTGAATATATGACAATCTCGCAAAGTTAAATAAACGAGAAGTTAAATCACAAATATTTATGAACTATTACAATTTTTAATGTATACATCACTGAATTCGATATGCCTATTTTAAAAAAAACTGCCTCAAGAGTAAATCTATAAAAAGAAACGCTTGCTGACACCGGCCACGTTCAGCTCCAGCTTCAGCTAGAGATCAAATGTGACACGTTCTCGTCACGCCAATTTTATATGCATATAATGTAGTCAGCAGGCGCACCGTGTCGTGTTGAGTGCTAGCTGTTGCTGCTCTTATTTCTTCTCTTTTATGTATGCAAAATATTCTACGCATTTAAATCATCTCAGAAAGGTTATACCATAAAAGAAAATCTCTTTTAAAGTTATTTTTTTCTTGTCCTCTTATAAAAATACAAACTTGCAATAAAGGTATATGACAGTAATATAAGAGCTACACAATAAAAAAAAAATTCATTTACTAAACAAATATTTACATAACTATGTATAACGGTATTAAAAAGGGGGGAAATGATTTGAAGTGGATGATGGACAAAGACGAGCAGTGCAGCTATTGGTATTCTACCGGAAAGCTATTTAACGCTACCGCGCCTGTCGGCGGATGAGAACTGCATGCTGTTAATAGTGTTTGATGCACCGCACATGCTGATGGACGATGCAGCAGCTTGCTACTTGTAATAAAACATACAGTATAGGCCCATTTGGGCTTAATAAATAATATGTAAGAGTTAATTGTTTCTAACACATATTTGTGAGGATGTAGACTTGACCTATATTACGACACATGTTATAATTGATGCACCCTGAATAATAAGCAATTAGTAATTGATAAAAATTCGCTATTGTGATCGTTATACAATATATCTTAGGTTATAACTACTGGCTGATACACCTGTTTAGACATTGATAGTACACCAAGATTATTACGTAACTTT
This sequence comes from Chydorus sphaericus, assembly GCA_030141595.1. NCBI lineage: Eukaryota > Metazoa > Arthropoda > Branchiopoda > Diplostraca > Chydoridae > Chydorus > Chydorus sphaericus. Next base: position 6,234,802 of record CM057934.1, on the reverse strand, counting down.
ACCCACGTCTTCCAGCAATAAAAAATGCATCACCAACTAGTCAACGACTCAACTATAGAAGCACTTTTGATACAGAATCATCTAACCTTTCATGAACTCGATCAGTAAGTAGGATAGTGTACATAAGAAGGAACTGATGCATCTTCTTTCTCCTTAACATGATTCTTTTTTTTTATCCATAAATAATGGTCACCAATTAGCAGCTCTATGCATAGCGTCTCTGTCTTGCCTATTCGTAAAAGCTCTCTATAATACATATAAACAGTGCAAATGCAGTGCTTATATTATTCATTATGTGCTTACGTAACATCCAATATGTTTAAAATAATGCCTATATATGTAAAGTCATGTAATAAAAAGGGACAAAAATGATAAACTTCTCCTAAATACGTTAAATATTATACATAATAAGGTTCAGTATAAACATCTAATACATGTAATGAGTAATGATGATGACCCAGAAAAGAGCATCACGCAAGAAGAAGAGCATCAGCCTGTAGTCAGGCTACTGATGGTGCAATAATAATAATAGACGCAGCGCGCGTGAACGACGCTCAACATCATCAATAAAATTTCGGCTTTATTAGATGTTGCTGTGGGGTAAAGGCATCGGGAATCCGAGGGAAATTGTATCTCAAGGCATCTTTTATATTATACGCATTTCTTTTTCTTTTTTAAATAGAAGTGATGATGCTATAGGCTACTCCAAATATTATTGATTATTAGCTATAGGGCGCTCTTGATACCGCACGGATTTGATATATAACTTATGATCTGGATGTAGGACCAAATAAGCACACTGTAGGCTATATAATAATACTAAAAGCTTTTTAAAAACTAGAAATTTCTGGAAGTTATTAGGGACAAACAAGCAAGAAGAGTATTTTGATGTAGTATATTAAGATAAGCTTTAAAGGATTTGTGTGCTTAGAAAATGTAATAAGAAAATTGTCTGATAATATACATATTATACTTTGAAAATATATTATGACTCTACGAAATATATATTTTTAATGTGTAAACTTCTTAGTCACAAGCCTGTCGTAACTCTTTATATCGAGAAGTCTGCCAAGATTTACAAATGAATATTTTGCAGACAAAATTTTTTTATATGATCTATTTCACGGATATCCGGATCTGAAAAGCGGTGACATTTCAAGCCCATTCCAACCAAACACATCAAATAGCTATTGATCCTGCCACTAGTAAAAAAAAATAATGGAAAAAATATCAAAGAAACCGACACGACGACATCAGTAGAGCAAAACAAGTGAGGCAAAAGATTATTACTTTTCCTTTGCTGTATAAAGTTAACTTGATCTTATTTTTTTAAAATGAATAACCGTCTGAAACGGAAAAAATACGACAAATCAGCTAAAACAAAAATGCTAAAAAAATGAGGCTCTTTTAAAATTAGGATTTTTGTTTTCAAAACTTGTTCCACTATAGCCGTATACATTGCGTACAACCCATATATACTTGGGTACAGAGGATACTATGCATGTTGACCAGTTGACGCAGTAAGTTTTCAAGAAGAATTAAAAATAAATATTGGCTCAAGATATGTAATTTTCACTACAAGTACTTCAAAGTGCAATACCATAATTCATTCTTGTTGTTGCATACATCCAAGTAAAGTTAAAAAAGCATATGTGGTGCGTATTTATTATAAGGTCTTTAAAGTGTTGAAATTGTATATAATTTATAACGTTTCCTTGCAAGAGAAGAACGCATGTAATAATAATAACTATTGTACACTTATGCAGACTATATGGTCTGCATAATATATATGTTTCATTGTGAATACCGACATTTACATATGTGAAATCTGCTCTTGGAATGATATTATTATAGTTTAGGCCTTATAACGATCCGACTTCAGGATCGTTAATAATCCAAAACTTTTAAGCTTGTCGCTATACTACATTATCTCTCTGAACTAATTGCTTTATAAGATTATTAAGTATAACACGGGAAATTACTCAATAACTTTTACACAATAAAAACCACTAAAGACTATACATTACAATCATAAAGTATACCTATAATGACTATCACACAGCACGGCGAGTCTTGTAATCTGTCCGATGGTAATAAATCTGCCTCGAAAACTTTTAACGAGACGCATTAGTAGATCGATGGATGGAACGCTCTTATAGTAGACTTCTAGCGGCAATATCGGCTAGACGATATAATACGAACAACAAAGCTACGTATTATTTCTTGTAACTTTTTCGGATAATAATATATAGCCTATATCTACGTAGTATATAAGCCAATAACTAGAATATACGTTATTCATTTTGGTTAACATTTTTTTAACTATGTGGCCAGTTCAATAGTTTTAAATCATCGCTAAGTTAAGACATTTCAGCAGGCAGTAAAGGATTGCCTTGACAACTCCTACAACAAGTAGTTCTATAATAAATTGTATACATGTATGTATATCATTCAATGCATCAGTATCCCTTGAGAATAGTGCAAAATTTGAAATTCTATACTTGTTATTTGATACGTTTCGTACCAGTCTCTTCTTTGAAAAACAGAAAAAAACCAATATCGCGCTGGGTAATATATGAGAAGACGAGCGCCACGATCCTTTGTGAATCTGTGATACTGATAAACAAGAACATCAAAAAGAATACATATTATATACATATCTTGTCTCCCAGACGACTTTTTTCCTCTCGATTACTGTCTTTATATTTGTACAACCGGCAGCATATGTTGTTTTAAAAAGGACTACTTTAAGAGGCAATTTTTTTCAGTCTATCTTCATCGAAAAATAATAAGGTTTCTGGAAGAATAAAGCAGCCCGATAGGTATATCTTGCTTCAGATCAATACTGACACAATCAGCAGTATACATTTTTCACAGATTAAGTACAGCTCTGCTGTAAAAGCGTGTTCGACGAATAGGCATTTACTAATTATTGAATTAATCATTAGCCTTTACTCTGAAGTTTCTCCTATTTTCTCGCTTATATGTGTATAACACATGAGGTCTAAGGGGTGTCTATAACATGTATATATCAGCCTATAAGGGTTCATATATGCGACTTATTACTTTCACCATATTGATTCCCTTTGATGAAGAAATTCTACGAATTATTGGATGTGATAGGAAATTGAAATCTTCACTGCATGTATTATAGCCTTTTCATGTTTCCCTTGTATTAATCAAACGTGTTTTCATGCTTATTGCAAATTATACTGGCGTGTAATTAAGCATCAGCCATTCCACCTTCAAAATCATTGGTGCACGTGATCACCGCTAACATGGTATTTAGAGGTAAGATAGTCTATGGCTCTATGCTGAGGGCTTATCATTTATGCAACGGAGATTAAATGCGCACGCCTTTATCTCATAACCCATTTTGTATAAATATAACCATAATCTGGCGAATTATACTTTTGTTCTGTTAAATGGCACTTAAAAAAAAAAAGTTAAAGCGATAAAGAAGAACGAATTAAATCGTTCATGCATGAAGTAATTTTTTTTTTAAATTGTCTGTAAATACAATAATAAAGCAAATACATTAGAATATTGACTTGGCAATTCTGAATTTTTGGGGATCTTTGAACCGAAATTTAATATAATGTATATGTTGAATACAGACCGATCCATGCTTTTTAATAAAGTTCAATATGCAAGTCCGTGAGGCAAGTTTAGGTCCATAATACATATTACTTTTCTACGAACAGTGGAAGTTATTATATGCTGACTAGCCTTTATACCAAAAACCGGAAATGAAGACAAGAATCTTGGTGGGCTATATTTTAATTGAGATTTTTAGGTATTCATGCGCGCTATATTGTCCCGTTGCTACAGGTGACGAGCTCATACAAGTGAGTCTACGCAGAGCATCACAATAACTACATAAACCAAAAGCAACGAATAAAGCAAGGGTTTTTTGGTTTTATGTCTTTATTATTAACGGTATCTGGGATACCGTAGTTTTTCTTGCAGAAAAAAAAGTCGTTTAACTTCTCTTGCACTATACTCATGTTCTCATGGTAACCACCAATATGTATACATGGAATACGAACTATAGTATTGGCGAAATAGTATAAGCAACTTATGTGGAAAAGATATCAATATTTGCCTCTACTATCGAACATGTAATTCTTTAATCTTAACTTATAGAAACGTTATTATAATAGTAACATTTTACATATTGAAAAATCCTATACATCTCAGTCAATATTGATTTATTTAATTTCAACTTGATGAAACATGTATAGTGTATATCCTTTTTCAATATAAAATCTGTTCCATTCCTTTTATGTTGGCAATATCTCACTCTATTGGTTATTTCTAAAAAAAAAAAAAATTTCAATCCAATAACATCAAGGTTATATGTTTCCATACAGACGAAGCGAATAATACATTGGTGCTTCGGGTTTCTTAGAATCCATATCAGCAAACCATTAGGGACTTCTATATGGGCGAAAACTAACGGCATAAGGATTCTACATTATATATACTGTGACCACATATACCCAAAGCCCTATATCAACACGATGGCGTAAAGTAGTTGCAACAGAAATTCATCCGATGAGACGGCCGTGTGGTGGATCGATTCCCGACCTTCAGTATGATGTCGTCCTCGACGTATAAGTGCGATGCTGCGGTCGGGGTATGTCGGCGCCAGGTCATTGCTTATCAAATTTCCCTCCTTTTTGACGTCATCTAGAGAGAGAAACCCACGCAAAATCTATTCGTGATGTATAATGCTGATAAGTCTGGTAGGTGTCTATCACATTTCAGCGCATATGAAGTAAAATATATTTATTTCGGTACGCAGGTGATTGAAATTAAGGATGATTTTTACAATTTGGCTTTATTATAGTTTCCAGGTATATCTACCTGCTGAATTTTACAGTTTAGTTAGGTATAATGGTTCAACTTGCTAGTTCACGACAGTTTTCTTTTATATATAATAATATGGTGGGATAAAGAAAAAGTACGCAGTACGTGCTCGGAGAGCGTCCATAGTATTAGCTTCGTTCTTCTCCATCTGGAAAAATCCATTTACGAACCATCATTTCAATATAATAATATAGACTAGCCTACAGACTGTAGACGTGCACCTAAAAGAATGTTGAGCTATATTGCGAAATAATGAGGCTTTTAGTGGGCAACATATAACTGGATTGGATTCGAGGCCGGGAGCGATTCTTCGTGTCTATATAGACCAACCTTCAACAGTGCTTAGACTTACTGATATGGAACTACTGTATAGAACTACTGCGCTTGATCCGATTCCTTAATATCCCTCAGGATTGGGTATTATCAAAGAGCAAAGGGCAATATCAAAACCGTAAATATATAGATTGTCAATCTATCTTATTCAACCGTATCCTCTTTGTGTCTATAAGATTGTATAGTATTGTTACTTATTGGAAATTAACTATTATTTGAATTGTATGTGTTTATCTGTCACGGCAACATAGAATATTTAGATAATTCTTGTCAGAGAACGTTATTACTTTTTATGAAATAAAAGTTACTATATGGCCTAGACTCTTAAGATGGAATCAAATAAGGAAGTGTGGGTCGTCGTCCGAAAGTTATTATTGGAAAAAATATATTGCTAAATTAATATTTCGGAATTACTCGATGGCTCTTGATATAAAGTGAATGACTTCCGAACGGATGATTTCTATCGAGAAAGAATGAGAAAAAGAAGTTGCTACACCTACATCTTTTCTATCTGGAACGGACGATGTGAGAAAAGCACGTACTGTTGCAGAAGAGTACGTGGTAATGCAGGCGCTACCCCTGGGAATGACGTCCACCTCTGCAGATATGCGGCGCTGTCTAATAACATACGGTACCTAATGCATTATTACACTGCAATCATCATTTCCCGTTATTTACAGACCTATAATGTGCGGTGAGCAATACTACCATACATTTCATTTATTAAGTCAATAAGTCGACCTAACCAATTATTTATTTAGTAACATTTTTAACGAAAAATTTGCAAAATAAATCGAACTCCGTCAAAAAGCTTTACCTGCAGTGCATTCTTTTATTTTTTCATTTTTGCTCTCATAGGCCATCGTTGCGCCATCTGTGAACAGACAATTCAACTTCATCAAGGGTAAAGTTTTTGAGTAGATATTGTACTTTAAATTTGTAAATCAAAGTCTTTCAAAATATATTATATTATTTTTAAACAATTAAAATTTGTAAATATTTCAATCAAGTCGAAGTAATTGAAAAATAAAATTAAAAATAACTTAGTTTTGAATTTGAAAACTATTTTCGCTATTTTTCGGATAATAGAGCACTTTCCAACTGTATCACTGTGAAAACAAAAACACATTTGACGGTGGAACGATTTTCCTTTAAATTAATATTTTACTCATTTCATTTTCCCTCAAATTAGTGCCCGTAAACTTTGCAAAAAAAGCTGTCATCGCATAATAACTAATTTAATAATCGCCAGATGGCTTTCAAGCAGACGACTTTTCCTTCCTCGTGCGATCGAATTTCATCATGCACTTCTCCCGATAGAAAACTCGTGTAAAAGAGAAAAACCACCCACTTCACCGTGAATTTGTCTTAAAAAAATTCTATCGATAATTATAGACGAAAATTAAACTGAAGGTAACATTTGAAAATGAAGTTGTTCATGCCTAAAATATTTACCTGATTCCATTCCTCTTTGTTCTCCCTAGTGTTCCCGTTCGTACACACTGTATGGCCCTAGCTATTCCATTTCACTCGGGATAGAAATATTTCCATATTAAAAGCTGGAACTCCATTAAATTCATCATGAGGTTCTGTCCTACTTGTGGCAATCTTCTGGGTGTTGAAGAGGGCTCCAGCTGCTTCCGCTTCGCCTGCCGAACTTGCCCCTACATCTTCAACATCACCAGGAAAGTTGGCACCAAAATCTTCCCCAAACTGAAAGAAGTTGATGATGTCCTTGGAGGAGCTGCTGCTTGGGACAATGTTGACTCTATCGAAGCCAGTTGTGGTAATCATTTCTCAATAATTTACTCATTTTCAATAATCACACTTTTTTTTTGGCTTTCCAGCCAAGTGTGGAAACAACAGGGCCTTCTTCATGCAGTTTCAGACCAGGTCTGCTGACGAGCCCATGACCACCTTCTACCGCTGCTGCAACCAGGAGTGCTGCAATTTCTGGAGGGATTAAACTATGAAAAACATTGTGACTCTGCTGGGACCCCAAAAGTCCTCAGCCATTTTAAAACGGGCCGCCGAGTGTCTACGCTCTGATCACGTCATCGCACTCCCTACCGACACTCTCTACGGCATCGCCTGCCTCACCCAGAGCTCAGTGGCAATCAAGAAGCTCTACACAATCAAAGTGCGTGACGTGAAGAAGCCAGTGGCTATTTGTGTGTCCAACATTGACCAAGTTTCAAAGTGGGGTCGTGTAACAGTGTCAAATCAACTCTTACATCAACTTTTACCGGGCCCAGTGACTCTAGTGTTTGAAAGGAGCCCGGCTCTCAACCCAGAGCTTAACCCTGGAACGGATTTAGTGGGTATTCGCATACCAGACTCTTGGTTCATCCGCCAGTTGGTGGAAATCTGTGGAGAACCTCTAGCTCTCACTAGTGCCAATATCAGTGGAGCTCAGAGTACATTATCTATTGAAGAATTTGCGGATATCTGGCCGCAACTTGAAGCTGTTTTCGACGGAGGAGCTATTCCAGACAGCCCCTCTGCCAGACTCGGTTCGACGGTCGTGGATCTCTCTACTCCCGGCCGGTACCGCATCATTCGACCCGGCTGCGCCAGTGCTGAAACCGTGTCCATCTTGCGACAACACGGACTGCTTGAAGAATGTGGAAAAGAGGAGGACAGAGCAAAGATGGCGTCAACTATGACCAGCTCATCAAGACGGCCTTAACCGGCCATTTGGGGGAGGCGGTGAGGGAGGTTCAGAGGCAGCAGCAGTACCAAGCGGCCGATGCGGTCGTTGAGGGATCCAGTGAAGCCGCCCACACCTTATGTTGCGTCATAGAAGCCGTTTTTATTCACCGATTACGTGATTCGTTTGTGGATAAAGTTTCAAGCGTCTTTTCTGGAGATTTAGTGAGGCAGCCCTCGCCCAACTTTTGGCCGTTTTTACTGGGATTCTCTCACCGGCATTCTCTGGAGTATCTGAACGACAGCTGCCCCTGGTTGAGGTCGGATATTGGAAGGTGTCGAGGCTGGATCCGTCTTGTGCTCAATGATGGGATGCTCTCGAGTTACCTGGATGTGCTGGCAGGTGAACGAAGGCTCCTCAACGATTTCTACGACCGGCAGGCCTTTCTACGAGACCCTGAACATTTAGATATTGCACGAAAATTGCTCAATGGTCTCGAAATCCTTCAATTCCGCTTGGTATTTAAGTTAAATTCATTTTAAAATGACAAATTCTAATCTATTTTTGTTTCTACAGGCTGTTAACAGCAACATGTTGAACAACTGGAGCACTACGCCTCTCCTACTCGCCGGCATCTGGAGCCCACCGACTCCCCTAGTTCACGAAGCTGTCGTCCAAGGTGTCGATGCTGCCCTCTGCTTCACGGACGAAGATGAAACCCTCCAACCCATCAAACCTGTTCGAACTTCACCTACTCCCAACATCCCGAAAGTGGACGAAGATCTTGCCTTCCGACTCATCCTGGAATCAGAGAGGAACATACCCAGTGGTATCCTTCCTCCTTTAGAATCCACTGCCATCTCTATTCCACCAGTTACTGAAGATAATCGGCTCTCTCAATCATTACCAAATAAAAATCCATTACTGGATGATATCTTGGTGACTCATCTGCGGCCCAAGAGAGCTCCTAGTCCAGCTTGTTTTCCATCTTCTACATTGCCGGAAGAGGAGCCTGCACAAGCCGAAAGGGAGCAACCAACTCCTCCTTCTCCAGAGCCTGTCATCGAGCCAGCTAAAGAACCTGATCTGCCGGCTGAAAGAGGAGAGAGTCCTTGTACATTTGAAGATCTCCTAGTGGACTACTCCAATCTAAATATGGTCAAATCTCCCGAAGTGGCACTACCTCAATCAGCCTCTTCTTCCAAAGATTCATCACCTGGATTTGAGCACATTTCTGGTAAACCTAATCTACACTTAAATTCTTATTTATTTATTTCAAATTCTACTTTTTGTTTACCACAGGTGACGAAGAGAAGCTAGGCTCTCCGTTTGTCTCTATGCTACCCAAAGTGAATCCTGAACGAGGACTGGTGAAACAAGACTACCGTTGCGCCGATTGTTCTCGCCCGATTGGACTGATCTACGGGCCCTTCCGAATCTGTGGATTCACCGGCGGATATTACTGCTCCGACTGTCACTCAGAGGACGAGTCCATCATCCCTGCTCGAGTCTTTCTCAATGGCGATTTCTCCAAACGAAAAATCAGCACTCAAATCCGCTCTTGGTTCCGGGAGATCGAGCTTGATCCTATCTTCGATGCGCTCAAATTCAACCCTCATATCTACTCGTTCCAGCGTGATTTTGCTAATTTACTGACGATCCGCTCTCAGTTATATCACCTCTCCGCCTTTCTGCTCACCTGCCGGATGACGGATGATGGCCAAGAGTTCCAGAAGCGGCTCTATGGACGGGAGCATCTCTACAAAGAGCTCCACAGCTACGCCTTACTCGATTTACCTTTCGTTCAATCTGGACAGCTCGCTACACAGTTAAATAAGTTGGTCGCTTTCGGCAAGCAGCACGTTGCAGATTGCAGTTTCTGCACTTTGAAAGGTAACTTATTTAAAAACTTGTTCTAAAATATGTTCCAGTTAATAAATCTTTTTTTTCTAAAGGGTTCCTTTGTGAAGCCTGCCGGGCCGATTCCGTTCTCTTCCCGTTTGATTTGGAGTCGACCTACCGGTGCGCAACTTGTGGGTCCGTCTTCCACTCTCAGTGCATGGATCGGTTCAAGCCCTGCCCTAGATGTGAGCGCTGGAAGGCCAAAGAAAAAGAAGCGCAGCAGCTGGATCAAGATGCCTTTACATAAATGTTTGTTTTTGTATCTAGTTTTGTGTATTCTTGTTCTGGCGCCATTTCAGTTAAAAAAAAGAAGAAGAATTCCCCTTTGATGCTGACCAAGAGAAAGTAAAATTAAAGTGTATGTAATGTTGTTTCATTTCAATTCAGAAATACAAAGTCAGGTTTGAAAAATATTGGCCATCTTTTATGAGGACGATGTAGGAACTGCGAATGTAGGGCGAGCTAAATTTCAAAGAAAGTTATATTAATTAATTTTAAAAATAATTTTTTAAGTCGTACTTTTACAACTGCCTCGTTGGAAGTTGATATCATCTACTGCGAATCCTCCATTCGACGCCCGTCCTTCGAAAATGAGATTTATGTTCATACTAGTAGCAGCTTCTCCTCCACTACTTTCCATTTCCACTTGACCGAAATTCCAATCAGATGAGCGATCCAACTGACCAACCTTAAGAGCCCAGATCTCTTTTTTATACAGACAAGAAAGAATTATTTAATTATTTTTTCAAAAGTAAATAAAAATAGGAACCTTGTTCAGATCCTATCAAGTTGTCTATGAGAACCATAATCTTCAGTTGGGTGCTATCGCCAGCGCCGAAAGCAGCAAACCAAAAGTTCAAACAGAGGCTGCGGGTATCGTCACTCCCGCCGAAACTCATATTAGGTCCGATTAATCGAACCATTTCCATTTTACTAGTCTGGCTGAAGATGTCAAAATAAACGTATCCACCTACAGAAAACAGTAAAGATATTTTTCAAATCATATTTTTCTTTAACGGAACAAACATTTTCCAATCAATTGTTATAAATTAATCAATATTAAAAAAAAAAGACTAAGACTTTATAATAGCTGTAAATTATACGTATCTTGGCTGCTAGCTCGACGGTCTTGACCGCTTGGTCGGCCCAAACCTCAGTACAGCCAGTTTGACCATAACTACACACCTAATTCTTTCTATCGAGTCACCGGTGATGGCCGTTTGGTCGGCTCAAACCCCTCTAAAGTCGGCTTGACTATTACAAACTCGGTAAAGAGTATACTAGGTATTACTACAACAAGTCGCTCATATTATATCAAATCCAAATGGAAATATACAAGAAAAGCCCAGGAATATCAATTATATATTTTTAAAAATCAAAATCTATGTATATGTTTGCAGATTTTTCGCCTTTTCTCTTGACCGGCAGTGGCTGTCTGATCGGACCTTCCCCCACTAAACTGGCCTCCCTAAAGCCACGCAACCGTAAATTTTAAAACTTACAAATGTTGAAGGGATACGTGACTACGTGTGCGCAACTCGATCAACTAGTCAATTATACATACCCGATCACCATTAAATTTAAGTAGTCCTATTTTGCCTTCCAACTATCGGACTTTTTTTTAGTTTTTTAGCAAAGCGCATTTCTTCAACAATAGAACTGTTATATATTGCTATTGGAAGAAGCTAGTTTTTCCATGACCTCATTCATGTTTATAGCTTACTGGGAGCGCCGAAAGTGTGATCAGGTAGATTAGCTGGTCGTCGTGATGCCGTAGCTAAGCGCCATTCGAGGCCATCCGGTCGATTTCCGGTACCGTTGTAACGCCATCCGCATGTATCCCGATCAAAACTGCATTCCGCTGCAACTGGTTCAGCTTCTTTTGGACTCGCTGTACAATTATCAAGTCGATTATTATCACATTTAAATTCAAATTCAAATTTTATTATAATACTTCTACAAGGTCCTTCGTAGAAACTTATATCATCGATAACGATCGCACCGTTACTCCTACTGGATCCCCACATTCCTTCAATCACGACCTATTTAATTAATTAATTATTATCTAATAGTAATCAAATTAAAAGCCATATTTAATTACTCTATAACTTGTAGTCTGTTCTATTTGAGCTCGGCCCAATTTCCAGTTGCCTCCTTGATGATTTTGTAGCCTCCAAATAACAGTCGGTTGAACTGTCGATGGAGTCATCATCATCATTGAATTGAGTGGCTCTTCTTTACGAGTGTATATTCGAAGGGACCCTAAACTCGGTCCAGCTGGATCAATAATCGGCTCATTCATAAAATACCTTTCAATATAATAAGTGAGCTAACATATAAAAATCATAAAAAAGTTATTTAATATCACCAAAAAGTGAGACAGCGCTGATCGATCCAGCCGGGAGTTACATTGAACGGTCGTGAAAGTAGCCAAGCTCGGTCACCTGGCCGTTGTACAGCGCTACGAATCGGGCTCATAACGAAACCTATCATTGATTCATTGAATAAATCGTGAACTTGAGTTTTATTTATTTATGTTAACCTTTCCCGGTTGACGTTGAATGATCTTTGAGGGGAGGCTGTCGGCTATTTTCAGCTGGAACTCGAATCCAGTCGATATCGTCAACTGATTCACGAGTTCCAGCATTGATCCAGCCGCATTCGTCGTTCTCAAAGTTGCAATCCCCTTGATGACGTACTGCCGCTTGTGGTGCACCTGTAAACTAACTTTAATCATATTAATCTTTGGATAATTTAGTAAATTTTTACCGGGACAAGAACCGAGGCTGAAAGATATATCATCGATAGCGATATCTCCTAAATGATTCCTTCCAGTGATGGCGTCAAACGCAATCTATAATAATATACTTCTTGGAATTTCAACTAAAACTTGAATATTGCGCATATCTATACACGAAATGGAGTAGGAGCAGAGAGGCTCAATTGTCCTTGATGCCAAAAGTTGCCAGCTTCGCCAGTCAGAGACCAAACTTCTCGACTAGCAGTCGGAGTTGAATCTGTTTCGATTGATCCCGGTAGCAAAACTACTTTGAGAGTTCCTATTCCATTTCCATACAAATGGGTCCAGAATTTGAAGCATAATGGTTTATCAGGATCTATTTTCATTCATTCAATTATTAAAATAAAGTACATAATTAGAATACTATGCAAATTAACCTGTGGCTTCCATAAGAGGTGAGAGTAATCTAGCTCTATCACCTGGAACTCTTGGATAACTTGAATCTATAAAAGCATATCCTCTTGATGGTGAACCAGGTCCATTATTACTGTGATCACGACTTGGACCTGTAGCTCCATTCACGCTTCCTCTACCCTTTTAAATTAACCAATCATTACCAATCTGAATGAATTCTAATAAAATAAATGAGTACCAATCTCCAATCGAAATCATCATCTTGCTGTTCATTACTCCAACCACAGAAGCCTCCATCGAAATTACAATGTCCCAAACACGGATTCGATAGTAATTTTCCTTGATTATCAACATCATCATTTTCTAAATCTATCCAAGTTCCCAAATCGACGTTATCTAATGCAATGTGACCTCGTAACCGTTTCTGATTCAGATTCCACTCTTCAGCAACTGCTTCAAACATCAACTGTGAAAGAAAAGAGTTGGTTTGTATACATCTTATCTATTTAAAAGTATATAAAAAACCTGATGTTGATGTCCGTGACCGTAGAGAACAGCAGCTGTCTGCCAAAGATCTCCAGTCCCGTCCCGAGCCTCCCACAAAATTTCACGACGTGGAACCAAAACAAAAGTGTCGTTCACCATTTGGTGCACTACGGTTTGAGACTGCTGTAGAACCAATCTCAATCTATCAGCACTCGGACCATCCATAGAATATCTATAAATAAATTTATTTTTAAAAAAGAGTTTTTAAAAAAGAAATGTGGTTAAATCTAATACTGAAAGACGATGCAACGTCCTTCCGGCCGAGTAGAATTCAATAGAGGACTTGGAAGTAGAGCAGAATCTCCCATTTGGGATGTCTCTACCAATAAATATCCGCCTTCCGCTTCTCCGGATGCATCCGAAGAAGGTCCTCCTCGAAAGAAAGCAGCTCTTCCGGAAGATAACAGCCATTCAAGTCCATTGAATCGGCTGGATCCAATAGTTGAGTTACTTAATGTCAGATTCCATCCGCACGGCGTCAACTCACGACCGCTCCCGAATGTGCACTGACCTAATTATTATATCTAAATTTAAATTTTTTCTTTCTATATAAAATTAGATTTCAATATTTTTACTTGGAGTGACTAGAAGAGATGTAACTTGTCGAATAAATCGCTCCTATTAATTTTATAGAAAATCAGTTTAATTCACTTCCGGATAGATAACAAAAGAAGTGACCACATCAACTAGAGCGGAAATGTATCACTTTCACCACATTCATTAATTAGAAAGGGCGTGAATGTCACACCCGTATTTGAGCACAACACAAAGAATTTTTTTAAAATAAAATCTTCTGGAATGCGCATCATTACCTTCGCTACAAGATGATGCTGAATTCCGGCGGAATAGATGAGCCGGATCGTCAGAAAGAAAATAAAAAGATGATGATGTCTTTCAAACATTTTGGCGACGAATGAAAGCTCCAGATCCGGCGACAGTTGGTTATGAACCGAAACAACAAAAGCTATACATATTTTTTTGAATTTATATTCGATTGGTCAGTATACATAGGCTCCACCTACTCGAATTAAATTTTTTAGATGTAGTATCTCTAAGCACGCTATATGGCAGCGGGACCCGCAAGGTGCCGCCGTGCGTGATGTACGCAGCTCCCCTTTTTCCCGCCAGGATCGATACTTTGGGGGGAGTCTGCCTCCGTCAGCAAACACATCGATTCGCCTTGGCGAAAATAAAAAATAAAAAAAGAGGTTTTCTCAAGTCGTGAGGGAGTCAGTCGACGACGTCAGTCCGTCCAGAGAAGATGCAGCTCTCTTTCTTGCTCCTCTTATTTGGGATTGTTGTTATCGTTAATGGTCAACAGCAAGGAAACGATCCTACTAGTCAGCTATTACCCTCACAAAATGTGTAAGTGCCCTTATTATCGACGTACTATTTTCACATTACATATCGATTTTAGATTGAAAAACCCGCTTTCACTTTCGATAGACGTAGAGTGTATATATTGGTTACTATTTTGGAAACGTTCCAGTTTAGATATCATCTGTCTTTTGTCCGGAAGAAAGTAACATTTTTAAGACAGCAAAGTCACCGACTAATTGAGGCTAAACAGTGTCTCTCTCTCTAACATAAACACACGCAATGTGCTCAAACTGCTGTTTATGTTGTGCAATCAACACATCCAACAGTTTATTCAGGGTAAAAATGATGGAACCAAAAATTAGTTTACAAATTATTTTCTGGGTTCAAAAAAGATGTACACAATACGCGCTCCAAAGTTTTTCTCTTAAAAAACCACACAAGTACATCTTTTATAAACATTTCTTCAAGAGGGGAACTTGTTTTTTAAATTACTATTCTCGGCGGGATTTCTTCTTGGCCTGATTTTGGGATGGGCCGGCATCAGCTGCAGCAGCCCGGTCAGCAGCTTCCTTCGCTTCAATAGCAGCTTGCTCTTCGGCCGTCGGGATGCAAGCTTTCTTCAAACCCAATCCTTGAACCAACTCCTAAAAATATTTTTTTTTCAAGTTATAAATAAAGGTGTTGGGTGAAATAAATTGATTTTGACATACCTGCCACATGGCATGGTCCAGTGCCAAGATTAATTGCTTTTTCGTCACGCCAGTTTGGGCCTGGCTATCGTTCGAACTCTTTTTGTTGGTCACGACAAGGTCCGGTAGTCCACTCTCCGTTTCTAGTATATTATTAAGTATAATAAGTAAACAAGAAAAAATGTATATACAAACAGTTGATTTATAATACCTTCGTCGAGCGCAACTAAGCCGTCCCTCAGGAGAAAACTGACGTAAAATAAATTTTCGACAGTATCGGAAAAGGAAGTTGGGTGGACGATGAAGTGGTAGAAGGAGTGCCTGTTGGTATTGTTAGCTTTAACGAGTTTCCTCAGTTCCCTTCGGATGAATTCCACCCGCCTGGATACTTTCGTATTCTGGTCCTCTTCGGTGATGTCTGTCAACCTCTTTGGCTTCTGGGCAACCACAGCCTGAAATTAAAATTAAAATTAAAATTAAAAATTTGGAATATATAAAGAGAGAAATATGAATTTTACCTGCTGCTTCTCTTTCGGTTGCCGCTGCTTCCTCTCTTTTTGGACAGCCTCAACTTTTGTCAGCTGGATGGCACCCAGAAGAGGCCTCAGAGGAGGGCAGCGATTGAAGTACTGGGAGACTCGGGCATCCAGTTTGGCCTTTGTGTTGTCAGTCAGTGATTCTGACTGGCTCCCCTCATCAACATTGAGCAATCGCACCTGTAAAATCTGAGATTTTAGTGAAATGTTGATTAGAGTCAGAAGTTAAGGGACTTACAATTCTGTTGGCGAAATCACTGGCCCTGAACACCCAGCTGCTGGCGGCTACTCGCCTCACTCTCAAGTGGCACTGCCGAGCCAGTTGGCTGAAAGCGTGGATGTCAAGTCTGGCCACTGAGACATCAATCGAAGAGCCACCCTCCTCCCCGTCATCAACCACTGTAAATAAACAAAAGAATTGTTTAAGAAAAATTTAATTTAAAACGGTAAGAGTGAGAAAATTACCCTCTGTGAAGATTCTGTCTACTCTGTCAATCAATTGATCCAGGGAGTCACTGCCAGGTTCAGCAAGATTCAAATTTTCTGGACAAAAAGTGGCAGAATAAAATAAAAATAATAACATTTGAGAATCAGATTTCCTTTTATATACCTCTCATTTCCTCTATAATGTCCTGAATTTGGACCCGGGCATCAGCCTCAGAGTGGGTGTTGGAGGCTTCCATTCTTTCGGGCACCATTTGTTTCACTTCAAATGTTTCAATTTAATTTAATATTTTAAAAAAGGGAAGAGGGAATGTTATTTTTCTAGACACGTTTGAACAAGTCCCGACGATTTCTACTGTATCACTGGCGGGAATAAGAGCAGGCTGGAAGGCCACCTGGTGACAGATTCCAGTTGTTGATAAATAGAAAGTTAAGGCCTGACAAACTTTTTAAACAAATTTAGATTTATGCAAATATGGAAAAATTTCACGAACAACCATTTTTCTCGACTCTTAAATTACAAGTTGTGATTATTTAACAATTATTTTGTAAGTTACGAATAAAAGTAACCAACTAAAACGATTGCGCAATCGGGCAGAGACTTACCTAGTGAACATATGGATCGTTATAAGAGCTTCGGCAGTGTAATCAATGAATCGATAATTCGATACCTCACCAGTTATAATCAATTTATGCTACAATAATGCCTCTATCACGACAATTTCATTGATTTCCTTTAAACTAGTTCCCCCTGGTGAATTTCCGCGCCATTAATATTTTATTACAAAATAGGAAGCCTCTTTTTTAGTATCACAATTTTCTCGAAACAACCTCCAACGGCCTTCAAGTTTTCTCTTTTTCTCTCTTTCATCGACCTCGGCCCAGCCCCAAGAGATTTGCGTATACTTCCTCCCCTCTAAAAAATAATGAAGGAAATATGAATAAACTTATTTTTTTTTTCTCATAAAGCTTGGACCAACTGGGGCAGCGAATTACAAAAGACCTCGTTAGCCTAATTAATGAGGCTAGCGGCCGTGAAGAACTCGCTAAAAAATACACGGGCCAAGTAATAATAATAAATAAAATTCACTTAACGAATTTGTTTCAATTAAGTTCTCTATTATGCAATCAGATTTTCTATATTGAGCCCGTTCACGGCGAAGATGTGCTTGAAGAGGCCATAGAAAAGTTGGAGCCACTCTTCCAAAGACGCGTAAAAGCCGTCGAAGTAATATTCAATTTAGTAAACTAAATTGGGACGTAAAATTAAGCAATTTTATTTATTTATTTGTGCAGGAAATTGCACGAAAAGCAGAACAACTAGCCATGGCACATGATTATGTGGAAGAGCCGGAAATGAGTCGAGTGCAGTTCGTAAACGGCCGGGACTGGGAAAATCCTATTTTGATGATGGCCGACGGTAACGATTCATCTTCTTCCATCGTGAACCGGCATTTCGGACGTTCTATGCCCGTCGTACTCAATACATCAGCAGTACACATTCCCATGCAAGTTTACGAAGGATGTAAGTAAACAAATTATACCGTCTTAAATAAAAGATGATGTGTGCAGTAAACAAAGCAAATATTCATGCGAGGATCTGCAATGCAGATGTTATGACGCAATAAATGGTCAATCCTCTTTAAAAGGAATTTATAAGACTTCTTTGGCAAAGTGAAACACATTTTTTAAATTTCTTTTTTAAGGGATGTGGCATCGTTTCAAGCCGATTTGGTATGAAGGTATGTGACAAATTGAAAAGAATTCCAACACTTTAAAATAGTTGACTTGAAGATTTGAATTTATTTTTAGATTTTGATACGGTGAACGCTCTAATGTGGAGCAGCCGATTGGATGACGTATTTGTAGATAATATGAAGCGAGATCCAACTCTACATTGGCAATATTTCGCCAGTCGGGAAGGACTCTTACGCTATTTCCCGGCTCACAAGTGAGTCTGTGTATAAATAAACAGCTCCCCGGGTAGTCACTAGAAATAACTTTTCAACTTTGTTGTTTTAAAGGTGGAAAACCCACGTGAATCAACACGACACTTTTGATGCACGACATCGACCTTGGTTCCAGCAGAGTATTTCATCGGCTAAAGATCTAATCATCTTGATGGACGTGTCAGTTTTCTTTTAAATATTTAAAAATTCTTTTTTAAATCAGTAATAATCTATAATCAATTTAGGAGCGGGAGTATTCACGGACCTACTTTTGAAATCTTGAAAATCACAGTTAAACGACTTTTAGGCTCTCTAACTCAATACGATTACTTCAACGTTCTTCAGGTCTGATTTAAAATACTATTAATATTTATGATGGTTATGCAATTCTTTTTAAATTACAGTTTAATGAGACGGTGTCGATGCTGTTGCCTTGTTCTGATTCCCTGATGCCGGCTACTACAAAAAATAAGCGGCTTGTTTACCAGGCATTGGATCACATCGTCCCACTTGGAAGAGCCAGTTTGGCGAACGCTATTAATTTCACTCACAACTTTATTCTAGAAGTAAATACAAGTTTGATTAGATTCATAATTAGTCATGATTCTTATTCATTGAATTATCTAGTTGGATGGAAGAAAAGTAGAGAGCAGCAACTGTCAGCTGGCCGTTGTTTTGATTAGTGATGGTGGCACTGAATTCCCGGCGGAGCAAGTTGAGTTGATGACGAATCATTCGACCACGAGGCGGACGAGAGTTTTCACACTCGCCGTCGGACCACACCCGATCCCGACTTTGAATTTACGCAACATTTCTTGCTCCACGAAAGCTTTTCACGGTGCTATTCTCACATACGGTGCTATACCAGGGAAAGTTCAGGTAAAATGTTTTGACTTAACTAGCACGCCATCTTATTGCATAGTACCTTTCCACCAAATAGGGGTTAGATAGTTAGATTTTGTTTTGATAGTGGGTGGTTTACTGGAAGTAAACCGTTCCAAAAATAGAGTCATAGACTCATCAGTTGCTCCCCTCCACGGAAATCTTTAGTAAAAGGCGAAAGATTTATCCGAGGGTTGAAGGGAAGCCAGAGTTGATTTGAATAGGGTAACTAGCCTGTACTTAATACCTTGTGGCGGTCAAACTGCGAAAGTGTTTTTATCCCAACTTTTCTTGATTTATAAAAAAAGCAATGGCTTATTCCCAGTTAAAATTCATATCATTAAATAGAAAAATCTTAAACTTACAAAGCTCATTTTATAGAAATTTAATGCATTCATATTTAACTGAGTTATTCTAAAATATGATACTATATTTTTCTTGGAATCGCATGTAAGGTGAGCTCGAAAGAAACTTATTGGGGAGAGAGGGGGAAGAAGAACAGCTGGTTCCTTTCACTTTATGTTTGCTCAATAAAAAGATCTCTTTTTTTCTTTTTACTGTACAGGGGTACTTGCAAGTACTTAGCCGACCCTTGGCCTTATCACAAAACGACGCCCTAGTCGACTGGAGTCTATCATACAAAGATGCTTCTGTAAGCTGATATTATGCAAAAATAAAAATAAAAGAATCTTAATTGATGTACACAATTTATTTAGGGCGTTGGCGCAGTGATATCCATCACAAAACCTGTCTATCAGCGCGGCGGAAATGTAATTTGATATGTCTATAATAAAAGTCATCGCATGATTCTATACGTTTTGTTTCAATAAATTAGCTGAGTCAGTCACTATTGGGCGTTGCGGGAGTGGACATCCCGATATCTACCTTTGATCAAGCGCTACCTGGCAGTCAGCTCGGTTTTGGTGGATATAAAATGGCAGTCATGCCCACCGGATATGCCGTCATTCATCCCAAATTAGAACAACAACATTCCTACGTCGACGTCAGTTGAAATTCGATCCTTTGTATATTTAATAGGCTTTTCACATAATATTTGTTTACGTAATAAAGGATCCTTTGATGGTGGATTACGAAGATCTGGAACCGGAAGGAGAATGGTCCAGCGCATTCCGCCGTAAATTGATAGATGGAATGAATGGTTCCCAGTCTTACCATCCGGTTACGTCAACTCCGGATAATGCTTACGTCATCGGTGAAAAAAGAACTTGGTTCTTCCGGCCCATAGCTAAAACACCCTATCGGTATTATGCAATATATTAATCTAGTTTAAAACTAAATTTTTAAATGTTTATATAATCCAATAGGTTAGCAGTTTCTGTCAAAGAAGGCGCCAACATAATATTACCTAATTTAGAACTTCAAGGAAAAGTTCCATGGGTTAGTCAGCTGATGACTCGAGCTGCTCCTTGGTCATTCTGTAATCATCTTCGTGCGAACCTTTCACTGAGTATTACAGCTTAAATTTGAATATAAATAATCGATTCTTAATAATTTATATTTTAAATTAGATGCTAGAGATTCAGCAGCCGATTATTTCAATAAATTGAGCGAACGATTTGAAAGAGGCGGAGAAGATTGCGACCAAACCGCTCTCAGTCATCTCATGTGGGATCTAGAAATGACATCTAATGTATCACAATCATGGCCAGCATCCGATCATCGAAGATTCCATTCCCGTTTTGTCGTAACTACTGGCGGGATCACTCGAATGGAGCCTCGAACGTAATTTTCATTTCAAATTCTGCCAAATTTAAATTAACTATTATCATTCTATTAAATATAGGCGTTCATATTTGCAAGAGGATTTAGTAGATCCAAGGAACAGTTCAACTTTTATGCGTCTATCCAGCTCGGCCAATGCTTCCATTCTAATCCGTCCGCCTTCCGGCCGCGGTGATGATTACCTCATCGCCGCTAAAATCTCTTCCAAAGACCAGTTGCTGGCCGTAACTGGAGCTCTGACTGGCAAAGATGCTATACAGTCCATCTGGTCAAGAGCTTTAGCGCAACTCAACATTAGCGATCAATCACAAGTCTATTGGCTTGATGAAGGTGGTTATGTAATTGCTGCTAATCAGCTTAGTATCGCACCTGGCTCTTTCCTCGGTGCTTCTAGAGCTGACCCTCAGGTATTCATTGCAATTTAGATTCTAAAATTCAAAACTGAATTATTTCTCTTTATTTATAGTTGATGCAAGGACTAATAAGCACAGTTTACGAGAAGAAAATAATTATTAAAAGCGGATTGAATTGTCCTGTTTTCGTGAAATCAGCACCCATCTCTTCCGCACCGTTATTAAGCGCTAAATGGATTACTAATTTATCCGGAACTGCTGTTAGCGCTGGTAGTTTCTTCTACACTCTCGTTCTCAGTCTACTTTGGGGGGCTTCCACTGCTTCAGGTATAAATATAACTGATTTATATTTGAAAAAGTGTTAAACCTAAGCACGATTTCATTTAGGATTCCACGATGCAATGGAGTTAGATAAGCTGAGACCGGCCAAAGTGGATAATAATCTCTGCACC
Organism: Chydorus sphaericus; assembly: GCA_030141595.1. Classification (NCBI taxonomy): domain Eukaryota; kingdom Metazoa; phylum Arthropoda; class Branchiopoda; order Diplostraca; family Chydoridae; genus Chydorus; species Chydorus sphaericus. Next base: position 6,212,977 of record CM057934.1, on the reverse strand, counting down.
AAAGAGTACGTCCTCTATCAGTTGAAATCTTCTCGTCAACTGAATTTGAATCTTCCTTGCTCTGGGTATAATATCTTTGGATTATAATGCAAAATATAAGCTATAATTATACATGTTTAATGATAGGATGTGTTCGATTACGGATGGATCTAGTCGACGTGTAATAATCCGGCCGATGACGGAAACCAATTCTATTCTAGTCGTAGCAACATCTCCTTGTCGCTGTTCTAATCCAATCATTCATCACAGTCTCATTCGTGGTAATTAATTACGGTAGCTTTTTATTGGCTTTAACTGTTTCTATATTAATTATCTTTATACATAGTCGACAATGACATGGAAAAGTGTCAGGTATATTCACGCTATCGTAAACCATCAAAGCAGTGCTACGCAAATGATCCCAGAGTAAGGAATTATAAATTAAAATTAATGCAAGAGACATATTTACAAAAATATTTTTGGTTTCGTGCAGGAAAATTCGCTGGAATGTGCGGGTTATTCGATTCATGGTGCTGCATATATGCTTCCATCAATGGTCGCCACTTTTATTATTATTTGGATCCTTCGTTAATAAGACTATCATTTAAAAATTATTATAGTTATGTATGGTGTAAAAGTGCGCACATGTTTGGGCTATATTTTGTTCGTTAACGTTTGTTAAGTTAAGAATGTATTTTATAGTAATCATGAAATAGGCCCGCCTTATTATTATTGAAGTATTTAACAAAGGGCTGCTTTGAGTATTTTGATTTATATTGCTTTTTAAATGCTGTGAAAGAGTTGAAACATGATTACTGCTTAAAATTTAGTCAGCATTTGATTTTTAATATGGAGTTGAATGATATAAAGTTAAATGAATATTTTATAATAATATTCTAATTTGGTTAGAAGTGAAATAAACTCGTTATTTGTGTACTGCGTATGATGTGAGCGAGAGAGTACAAAATACAAACACAAATTAGAAATGGCTTTTCAATTTACTTATTTAGACAAATGGATTATAGCTTAAGAGGCATTTCTCTAGATGTAAACCGTATGCCTAATGTCAGTGGTGTGAAGATTTCTCTGTGGGACTGCTGTGGGTTCGTCTTTTTCAAAAGAATCCCGCGAAAAAATTTAAATGGTATATAGTGGCGCCACCACACTGCAGAGAGTGAGGCGGCCATGTTGTTTTTTTCCTACCACCCTCTTCCCCCTCTCGCGATAGCCTCATTTCATCACCTCCTGCCGGCTTTCCGTTCTGGGTCTCTCCCGCTCTACCTACCTCAGAGCAGCCCAGAAATCGTCGTCCTTTCCCTCTCCTCCCGCTCCTCATCTTCTTTGTTTGTGAAAAATTGCTCTGGTCACTATTAGAGTTGCGAAAGTAGTTAAGTTATACCCGATTTATTTATATCAGGCAACTATTATCCCGTAGTCCGTTTTGAGTAGAGCTTGTTTACAGCCCCGAAGCACGCCACCATTTGTTTTCTCGTGCAAGAAGGAGAAAATGGCTTTCGATGACTGGTGCGAGTGCTTCTTCTCCGTTCGGTTCCTCAAATGGCTCGTTTTCGTCCTCAATCTCATCTTCTCGGTATTATTCAATAACTTTCTTTTATTTTGTGTTTCCATTCAAATATTGTTCTAGAGGTCATAAAGTGTTATTCCATTTTATCTTTCTTGCATCTGTGTCCAAAAAAATTTTATAATCCTGACTTGAAAATGTGCTGCTATTGTTTCTCATGAAATATAATATTGCTCACTACAACTTTCTACTTTGTTTTTTCAGTTGGCTGGTGCCGGGCTGTTGGGTGTTTCAGTCTGGCTTCTTCGCTTCAACAAGATCTCAGTCTTCTTGGCTGAGACCGCCCTGGCTGATTATTCCCTCTCCAACATCCTCATTGCTTCTGGAGTTGTCATGATCATTGTTGGAGTCATTGGTTGTTATGGAGCTTACCGTGAAAGCAAGTGCCTCCTTGGAATGGTATCTCTTTCTAAATTGAGCCAATCTCATCTAAACCGGCATTCAACTATATTCTTATTTTTGAACAGGCCTCAGTCTTTTACATCATCATTCTTGGAGTTGAAATCGGTGGCGGAGTTTGGGCACACAACAGCAACAATCAAGCTGAAATGAACGAGCTGATCAAGGAAAAAGTCCAGGACATCGTCTATCGTGACTACGGTGAAGATGAGGTCATGACAAAAACCTTGGAAACCATTCAACAGTCGCTCCTTATTCATGGCATTGAATTCACTGACGGAGTTTGGGCTTACTATAATCGATCAAAAATCAGCCTGCTGGACCAGCAAAGAGTTCGAGATGCCTTCCGTCGTGATTACGGCAAAAATGTGCTGATGGCCAAACCCTTCGATGGCATCCAGCAATCGCTCAAGTGTTGCGGCTCTGATTCATACCTCAGCTGGGCTAACTCCTCCTACAACCTCGGCAGTGACAACGAGACTGTTCTCGACTACAAAGTCCCATCATCCTGCTGTGTTGATCCGTATTCCGCTCTCTGCCAGACTGTCCGCAAGACGGCCCGCTTCAATTTCAACTCCTCTACACCCGGCACCGTCGTCTTTATTGAGGTAAATAATTTTATTTATAGTGGTATAATTATTAAGTCTCTTTATGTTACAACTTTTAATATTTTACAGGGATGCATTCCGAAATTGCACGCACTTGTGGGCCGCTACTTTGAAAACGCCATCCGTGCTGGAGTCGGCATTGGAATGTTGGGCCTGTTTACATTGATCTTCACCATGCTGTACTGCTGCGCTATCCGCTTGCGTATTTGAGGATTCCATTTTCTGCAACACACAGTTCCAAACCAATATCCAAAAGAAGTGTATTCTTTTTTTTTTTTTTTAAGGAAAAACAACTAAATATTTTGAACGTTCATTTTTTCCCTCATTCTCTTCTTGGCTGCTTTTTACAAAAATACGATTCTGTGTGTACCGTTAAACTGATGTCCCATTTTCCCTTCTCATTTTAATGATACACACTCCCGTTTCTTTGTGTGTAATGTAAAAAGATATTGTATTTTCCATAAGTAGGTATGTCACTCAGTATTCAATATGTTTACCTACATCAAAAGTTGAAGTAAACGAATGTGCTGATGAGGAAATAAAATATTGAAGTTACACTCCCCTACAAGTTCACGACAAAAGTGCGTTCACGCGCGCTAGAGGGAAACGGCGGAGAAAACGTAATTAAAAAAAAATCTTTTTGCTTACTTTCCCGCGCTTCGCTTGTTCCTGGAGCGTGATGGATTTTCGGGAGTCGTTTAATTTTAATTAAAGAAATGGAATTTACTTAAAGATAAATTTCTTACACCAACTCATCTTTATAACTTTCACATAAAGACACTTTTTGAAGGCTGCAATGGATAGGAAGGGAAAAACTTTATTAAACACATTTAGCAGGGATGAACCAAATGAAACCAGAAATAAGTGCATTTAAAAATCATTTTTTTTTAAGGTGTGCGTGGAATATTTCATTGATTCGGTTGATGCAGTACATAACGAACATGAACTTAATAAAATAAGGCATGATAGTATATAAAATGAAGAATATTTTTATCTCATTGCCTCAATTTCAGCGATGAGGTGATTGGTTAGCCAAAGCCGGTTTGAGGCTCACCAATAGGCGCGACTTTCTCCCCTCTCCCGCCGTTTGCTCCTTTTCTTTTGGTTTGGCTCCCCTCGTCCTGATGACGCGCTCGTCTCTTGGCTCTCTCTTTCCAGCCAGAGAGGGGGAGATTTAGTATAAATAGAGATATGCTAGAACTCACTTTTTCATTTGTGTGTCCTCAACTGCGAGCGAAACAGACGGCTCCCGAAATTCATCCTCAGAACAGTCTGAGGAGGCCGGCATAGCGGCACTTGGCAGCCACTAGCTGATGCCCGGTTGAAACAAGAAACATCTCCAAAGGTGACCTTTTCAAAAGAACCGGAAGAGGAAAGAGAGATACGCTATCTAGATCTTTAAAGTGTTCAAGTTGATGTACTCCGAAATCGCCATCTCCTTCAAGGCCATTAGGGCATGGCAGTCCGTCTTCTTCTTCGCGGAGAGTTGGCCAAGCAACCCGTTTGGAGAGGCATCACTGCATCAAGGCCATCATTAAGTTTATCAGTACTAAAAATACTCCCAGTTCATCTCCGAAAACAATCGGCCCTTTTAAGAGCCACTACCTTTCTCAAAGAAAAGATTATCTCATTACAAAATTTATCAATTAGTTTACGATGGGTTCTCACATGCTTTTCTAAATAAACGGGTTTCACAGTACATTTTTGAGACGAATTTAATTGAAATAAGAACCAGTTAAATGAAAAAAAAAATTGTATTCAACTTTGAGGATCGTTTTGTGGCGCTCGCACATCTTGGACGAAGTATCTTTATTTGTGTACTAAGTAATGTAATTATTAGAGAGTACAATATCCAAATACAGGTTTCACCTTCTTAAATTTATTTATTAAAATTTTTATCGGTTTTATAGCTCCGTCGAGAGTCGGAACATCTTCGAAGTTTGTTTTCAGTTGTCTGTTGTCAAACTCAGTTACGCAATACGCACCGTATGCCAAACTTAATCGAAAAAAATGAAAGAGGAATAAAAATCTGAGGTCCATTCGAGGTTTCATTACTTATCTCCCTTCATTTAAAAAAATTTTAACAATGCATTTTTAAAACTATCCTTATCAGCGGTTCATGAAATCATTTACTTTATTGCATTGTCACTTTTTTACCATGCATATAGTGGCGCCACCGCAATTAACAAATCGAAATATATCATTATTAATTACCTATTATTATTTTCTTTAAATATTGAATTAAGTCTTGTTTAAGCTTATAGTCATTTTTTAAATTCTCAAGTAAGCATAAGAAGATTATGAAATGGTTTTCTTTCTTTCATTTTGAGTTGGATTTTTGTTGGTAATTACATACAAAGGGGAGGTAGAGAGTGACACGGCCTTGTTGTTTCTGTTTACCACCCTCTTCCACCGGTTCCCCCCTTTCGCGCCAGCTCCTCCCTTCATCACTTCTTGTTGGGTCACTTCTTAGCTTCTTGCTTTTACCTAGCTCAGAACAGCTCAGAAACGCCATCATCTCCCCCATCTCCCGCTCCGTTTTTCCTTTGTCCCTGAAATATTGCTCTTGTTACTGAAAAGTAGAGAAAATCAGCTTAATTCTTACACCCGTTTCTTTGATCTTAGTAATCTATTGACCCGTAATTCGTTGTGAACATTATTTACGCCTTCATTTGTAGTTTTACGTACACACAAAAAAAGGGAAGAAACATGGCTTCCGATGGATGTTGCGAGTGGATCTTCTCCGTTCGGTTCCTCAAGTGGCTCGTTTTCGTCCTCAATCTCATGTTTACGGTATTATTCAAAATCTTTCTTTTCATTATGTTTTCATCCATCACGTATGTTGTGCTGATTAGGTCCTACAGTGCTTTTCAATTGTAATCTACCTCCCTTGCATTTGCATTCTTTCAAATGAGCTTCTATTTTTTTTTCACATTTAGTGTAATAATACTCTTTATAACTTTTTACAAACTTTTTATTTTCAGTTGGCTGGTTCCGGAGTGTTGGGTGTTTCAGTCTGGTTTCTTCGCTTCAATCAAATCTCTGTCTTCTTGGCTGAGAGCGCCCTGGCTGACTATTCCATTTTCAACATCCTCATTGCTTCTGGAGTTGTCATGATCATTGTTGGAGTCATTGGTTGTTATGGAGCTTATCGTGAAAACAAGTGCCTCATTGGAATGGTAACTCTTTCTTAACTAAGCCCATATATCTAAACCAATTAACTAAACTCTTAATTTTTCAACAGTCCTTTGCCTTCTGTGGGATCATCCTTGGAGCTGTAATTGGTGGCTTTGTTTGGGAACACATCAACAGTAATCAATCTGAAATGAATTCCTTGGTCCAGAGGAAAGTCCAAGACATCGTCTATCGAGATTACGGTCAAGATGAGGTGCTGGCCCAACCCTTTGATGGAATCCAACAGTCGCTCAAGTGCTGCGGGTCTGATTCGTTCATCAGCTGGGCCAACTCGTCTTACAACATCGGCAGTGACAACGAGACGGTTCTCGACTACAAAGTCCCATCATCTTGCTGTGTTGATCCGTATTCCGCTCTCTGCCAGACCATCCGCAAAACGGCCCGGTTCAATTTCAACTCCTCTACACCCGACACCGTCGTCTACACTGATGTAACTCATGATATTCGAAATATATAAAGTCTCATTAGGTTTTAACTGTATTTATTTTACAGGGATGTGTACCGAAATTGCACGAACTTATGCGCGGATACTTTACGAACGCCTCTTACGCTGCAATCGGCATTGGAGCGTTGGCTATTTATACATCTATCTTCACCCAGATGCTCTTCCTCTCCATCCACTATAACGTTCGTAATTAAGGATCTGGATGCTGGGTTCAACAAGAACAAATTTGCAAAGATTATCCGACAATAGAAGCTCCCTCCTGTTTGTTTTTATCAAAGCAAATCAGTTTTCTTTCTTTCTCCTTATCGTACTCTTTCTTGAACTCTTTCTCTTTGATTTTTTTTACAAAAAAGATTAGATAATGAACAGTTTCTGTCTACCGCAAAATTGATGATTCGTTTCTCCTTTTCGTGAAAGATACGCACTCTTGCCGTTTCTTTGTGTTGTGCAATGTAATTGGAATATACATTGCGTATATCCCGGAATGTTACTCAGTAATACATGTCAACTATTGAGTTAACTAATGTTCAGATAATACACAAGAATGTTTGATGTTGATCACTTTAATTTTTCTTAAAAAGATGATGATGTGCGATCCCTTCTTAATTCTTATTATTAGAGCTCGTCTTTAACAAATATATTTATGCTTGTGATATTATAGCGGGATAATCAAGGGGATAATCAATCTCCTTATTTTCTCTAGCTGCCCTGTTGGTTGCCAACCTAATAGAGACCTTGAGCGATTTGCCGACTTTGAAGATTCATCGCGTTTTTCAACTTGTGATTTTATACTTTCAACTATTTTTCTTGTCTTTATATTTAGAGATCCTTTATCAAATTTCATATTCATCAATTTCAGGTCATTATAATGTGGAATTTTCTGGAATGCGCCGGCTGTCCGTTCTGGGTCGCTTCCCGCTCTATACCTACCTCAGAGCAGCCCAGAAAGCGTCGTCTTTTCCCTCTCCTCCCACTCTTTATTTCCTTCGTTCGTAACAGATTGCTCTGATCACTATTGGAGTAGCGAAAATAGCTAAATTATACCCAATTCATTGATATCAGTCAACTATTATTCCGTAGTCCGTTTTGAGCATCTCTTATTTTTTACAGCCCCGAAGCACGCCGTCATTTGTTATCTCGTGCAATAAAAAGAGAGGGAAAATGGCCTTCGGTGATTGGTGCGATATATATTACACAACTATATTCGTAATCTCTTAACAGGCCTCAGTCTTTTACATCATCATTCTTGGAGTTGAAATCGGTGGCGGAGTTTGGGCACACAACAGCAACAATCGAGCTAACATGAGCAAGCTGGTCAAGGAAAATGTCCAAGTCATCGTCTACCATGATTACGGTCAAGATGAGGTGATGACCAAAACCTTGGAAACGATCCAGCAGTCGATCCTTGGAAATGACAACACTGACGGGGTCTGGTCTACAAAGAATCGAACAGAAAACTATACACTGCACCAAGAACAAGTTGGAGATGTCTTCTGTCGTGGTTACGGCAAAAATGTGGTGCTAGCTCAACCCTTTGATGAAATCCAACAGTCGCTCAAGTGCTGCGGCTCTGATTCATTCCTCAGTTGGGCTTTCTCCTCCTACAACGGCGATGAGACGGTTCTCGACTACAAGGTCCCCTCATCTTGTTGCGGCAATCCTTTTTCTTCTCTCTGCCAAACGGTCCGCAAGACGGCTCTCCTCAAGTTCAACTCTTCCACATCCGGCATCGTCATTTATACTGACGTAATTAATCAATTATATTAATATGTTGGAATATCTGTTCAGTCTATTTACATTTATACCTTTTGTATTTTACAGGGATGTCTTCCAAAATTGAACGCGCTTATGGGCCTCTACTTTGAAAACGCAATCCGTGCTGGAGTCGGCATTGGAGTGTTGGCCCTTTTCACATTGATTTTCACCATGCTGTACTGCTGCGCCATCCGCTTGCGTATCTGAGGATTCGATTTTCTGCACAACACACAGTTTGAAAACAATATCCAAAAGAAGTGTATCCCTTTTTTTTTTAAGAAAAGCTAACTAAATATTTGGAACGTTCATTTTTCCTCATTCTCTTCTCCTTTGCTGCTTTTTAACAAAAATCGATTCCGTGTGTACCGTTAAGTTGATGTCCCATTTCCCCTTCTCTTTAAAAAGATACACACTCCCGTTTCTTTGTATGTATTAATGTAAAATGATATTGTATTATCCATTAGTAGGTATGTCACTCAGTATTCAATATGTTTACCTATATCCGAGGGGTTCCCGACTCTTTTCCAGACTGAACCGGAAGAAAACATTTTCCCCCTTTATTTCCCCCCTTTTCCTCCTTTTACATGTAAGAGATAGGCGAATTTTCCCCCCTTTTCCCCCATTTCTCCCGCGGACTGAACCGGGGGAAAAAGAGTCGGGAACCCCTCGCCTATATCAAAAGTTGGAGTAAACGAAGGCGCTGACGAAGAAATAAAATATTGAAGTTACACTTTCTTAATTCTTACAAGTTCACGACAAAAGTGCGTTCACGCGCACTAGAGGGAAACGGTGGAGAAAAGATAATTAAAAAAAAAAATCTTTTTACCTACTTTCCCGCGCTTCGCTTGTTCCTGGAGCGTGATGGATTTTCGGAAGTCATTTAATTTTAATTAAAGAAATGGAATTTACTTAAAGATAAATTTCTTACACCAACTCATCTTTATTACTTTCACATACGACACTTTTTGAAGGCTGCAATGGATCAACCGTCGTGACACTGTTTAGGAAACCTGCCTATTTAAAAAAAATAGCTATTAGAGCATTAGACGAATTGCCGGAATAAAAAAAAAGCAGTCACGACTCGCAATTAGCTGATGAGAGAACTTGAGCCTTTTTTGCGTGTCTTATTCTAATTCAATCCGTTTATTTTTTCTTAAACTAAATTCCATTCTTATTATGTAATTTTTGTACTAATGGTACAATATCTCCCCCGTTCATTTATCCCACTCAGAATGATGGGAAACAAAACAGGGAAGAAACTTTATTACGTATATTTAGCAAGGATGTGCATGCACTCATTGTAAAACGAGCACCCATTAAAATGAGTTCTTCTAGCTAAAATAATTTTTTTAAGCTGTGCGTGGAATATTTCATTGACACAGTTGATGTAGTACATTATGAAAATGAACTTATTGAAATAGAGCATGATCATAGTATATTACATGAAGAATATTTTTATCTCATAGCCGCAATTTCAGCGATGAGGCGATTGGTTAGCCACAGCCGGTTCGAGGCTCCGCCAATAGGCGCGACTTTCTCCCCTCTCCCGCCGTTTGCTCCTTTTCTTTTGGTTTGGCTCCCCTCGTCCTGATGACGCGCTCGTCTTTTGGCTCTCTCTTTCCAGCCAGAGAGGGGGAGATTTAGTATAAATATAAATATGCTAGGACCAACACCATCATTTGTGACCCCAACTCCGAGCGATACAGACGGAACCCGAAATTCATCTTCAAAGCCGTCTGAGGAGGCCGGCACTTGGCAGCCGGTTTTGGCTCCCGGTTGCAACTTGCATCAGTTCTCGATGCCCGGTAGAATCAAGAAACATCTTCAAAGGTGGCCTTTTCAAAAGATGCGGAAAAGGAAAGAGAGATACGCTTTCTAGATCTAAAAAGTGTTGAAGTTGATCTACCCTCAAATCGTCCTCTCCTTCAAGGTTATCACATCAAGTGGCAGTCCGTCTGCTTCTTTACGGAGAGTTGGCCACGCAATCCGTCTCGAAAGGGAGCACCGAATCAAGGCCACCATTAAGTTTATCAGCATAAGGAAATTCCCAGCTCATCTCCGTAAACAATCGGCTCTTTTAAGAGCCACTACCTTTCTTAAAGAAAAGATTATCTCTTTAAAAAAAAAAAAATTATCAACTATCCAAATCGGTGGTTCATGAATTCATTTACTTTAATGGATTGTCACTTTTTTACCAATCCATATAGTGGCGCCACCGCAATTAACAAATCGAAATATATCATTAATTACCTAATATTATTTTCTTTAAATATCGAATTAAGTCTCGATTAAGACTATTGTTTTATTTAAAATTTTAAAGTAAGTATAAGAATATTTTAAAAGCAATGGTTCTCTTTCGTTCAGTTTGAGTTGAATTTATTATTGGAAATTACATACTAAGGGCGGGTAGAGAGTGACACGGCCTTGTTGTTTCTGTTTACCACCCTCTTCCACCGCTTCCCTTCTCTTGCCCCAGCCGCCCAGCCCCTCCCTTCCCTTCATCAGTTCTAGTTGGGTCACTTCTTCCTTTTACCTAGCTCAGAACAGCTTAGAAGCACCGTCATCTCCCCTAACTCCTGCTCCGTTTTTCCTTTGTCCCTGACATATTGGTCTTGTCACTGAAAAATAGAGAAAATTAGCTAAATTCTTATACCTGTTTCTTTGATCTTATTAATCGTTTGTTCCGTAGTAGTCTTAGTAGTAGACTAGTAGAGCATTACGCTGTCATTTGTAGTTTTACGTACACACAAAAAAAAGGGAAGAAAAATGGCTTCCGATGGATGTTGCGAGTGGTTCTTCTCCGTTCGGTTCCTCAAATGGCTCGTTTTCGTCCTTAACATCATCTTCTCGGTATTATTTAAAATCTTTCTTTTCATTTATGTTCTCATCCATCACGTATGTTATGCTGATTAGGTCCTAGAGTGCTATTCAATAGTAACCTTACAACTTTCTAACTTTTTAATTTTAGTTGGCTGGTGCCAGGCTGTTGGCTTTTTCAATAGTCTGGCTGTTTCAGTTCAATCAAGAGTCAGTCTTCTTGGCTGAGAGTGTCCTGGCTGATTATTCCCTTTTCAACATCCTCATTGCTGTTCGAGTTGTCATGTTCATTGTTGGGATCATTGGATCCTATGGAGCTTATCGTGAATGCAAGTGCCTCATTGGAATGGTAACTCTTTCTAAATCAATCCCATTTATCTAAACCAATTAACTAAATTCTGAATTTTTTTAAACAGGCATTTGTCTTCTACGTGATCATACTTGGAGCCGTAGTTGGTGGCATAGTTTGGGAACATAGCAACAACAATCAATCTGAAATGATTTCCCAGGTCCAGAAGAAAGTCCAAGACATCATCTTTTGGGAAGATGAGGTGCTGGCCCAACCCTTTGATGGAATCCAACAGTCGCTCAAGTGCTGCGGGTCTGATTCGTTCATAAGCTGGGCTAACTCGTCTTACAACCTCGGCAGTGACAACGCGACGGTTCTCGACTACAAAGTCCCATCATCCTGCTGTGTTGATCCGTATTCAGCTCTCTGCCAGACCATCCGCAAGACGGGTAGCTTCAATTTTAACTCTTCCACACTTGGTACCGTCGTCTATATTGAGGTAAATAATTCTGTTAATTTTGAAATATTTATTCAGACTCTTTATGTTTTAATTGTTTGTGTTTTCAGGGATGTGCTCCAAAAGTGCACGCACTTATGCGGGGATACTTTATGAACGCATCTTACGCTGCAATCGGCATTGGAGCGTTGGCTCTTACTACATCTATCTTCACCTTGATGCTCTTCCTCTCCATCCACTATAACGTTCGTAATTTTAAAAGGATCTGGAGGCTGGGTTCAACAAGAACAAATTTGCAATGATTATCCGACAATAGAAGCTCCCTCCTTTTTTTTATCAAAGCAAATCAAATCAAACAGTTTTCTTTCTTTCTCCTTGTACTCTACTTTTTACAAAAAAGACTAGATACTGAACAGTTTCTGTCTACCGCAAAATTGATGATTCGTTTCTCCTTCTCGTATAAGATACGCTCTCTTGCCGTTTCTTTGTGTTGTGCAATGTAATTGGAATATACATTGCGTACCGTATATGCCGGAATGTTACTCAGTAAGACATGTTCAACTATATTGAGTCAACTTAAGTGCAGATAATACACAGAAATCTTTGATGTTGAGCGCGTTACTTTCTCTTAAAAAGATGCGCGAGAAAAGGCGGAATAGTGAATTATTTTCTTCTTCTATCTGTTTCTTTTCCGGTGCGTCACTTATAATTCTAGGAGCGTGTTGAATATTTGGGAGAATTCTTATTAAATAAATGGAACCCATTCAAAGATTTATTACCTCTCACACCAATCCAAGCTTGAGTGCTTTACAGAGAGGCACATGATTCCCGTATTCTTTTAGGCGCGCTTTCGTTCATACCATCTCTTTCCCCGTGACGATTGACACGTTCAGTCACACGAATAATATTTCAAACGCAATTATTTGAATTACAAGCAATTACATGATCAACTTTAAGCAAATTTAAACTGAAAATATTGAAAGAAGCTTCTTAAAGAGAGAAAACAGAACGAGTTCAGTACAGGGATGTACAAGACGTTCAATGTTTGCTTTTGCCTTGTACGAGTCACCAGCCGATGAGGAACAAGCCGACTTCATTTCTCAGTTACGTATGTTAAAAATTATAACCATTTGGATGGATTTCCTCGTTATCATTTTTCATAGTTCAATTAAGAAAATCAATTAAATCCATTCGGAAAGAAAATTATAATTCGCAGAAGAATGTGAGTCAGTATTCTAAAAAAAAAATTATACTATATATTACGGTACTATGCGATGTAGCGTTCTTACTGTATGAATTGATTTCAATGACGAGTTGAAATTATTTTGTGGATACTTGATATAGTATGATTCGCTATTGATTGCAAAAAACCTTCTCGGAATAAAATCAGTGCTATGGTCATTAATTAAGCAATTAATATAAACTGAAATGTAAAATTCTGTGGTCGTTACAATAATCAACCTCTATTGTTTATTAAATTGGAAAATAATTCGAAATCTAGTTTTTAAAAATATAATTGTATTTTCTCTTATGTGGAAACATGCGGTAAATCCTAATAATTATTATCTATTATGCAGAAGAAAAGAAACACATCGCGTGTACGCATTGACTGTAATAGTGTAATTTTTACAATAATTAGCATCAACAAAGAAGGTTTCTTTTCTAATTGGAGTTAGGACAAAAGATTTATTGAAATCTTAGCACAAGAAAATCGACAAACAACTCCCCATCAGGGAATTGAACCCTGGTCTCCCGCGTGACAGGGGGGATACTAACCACTATACTAATGAGAACTACTTCTAATATTAAGTATTACGCTCGCATATTAGCAGCGCCTGGCTGAATATTTCTTGACAATTATAAAAGTGCGTCTTTTGCTAGTTATTAGTTGCTAATAATTAGTTTGGTGTAGGCTACTATTTTCCTTTACTGTATTCGCATTCTTCTTGCAAGTTGCAACATATGAACTTCCTTTAAATAAAAAAAAAATTACAAATAACGGTATAACACATCTCTCTTGTTATTCTGTTCCTAATCTGAATTACGTTAAATTGGTTTTAAATTACAGTAAAAATAAAGAAGTAAACAATAACTAATCAACTTTCCAGTTTGTTTTAATCAACTACCTTTTTAATTTATTTTATTTGTAAACCGAAATTTAATTTAAATATCAACCAAGATGTTATATAATTAATTATTAAGTCGTTACTTTTTAGGACGCAAAATTTAAAATGTCCGTTTTAATAAAAATTTGTAGATAATACTCAGTCAAATTATAAATTTGCTATCATATAGCAGTCCACAAAAACATAAAAATATTATAGTGTTTAATCAGCTTTTTATTTCTTGAAAAGAAAAGCATTTGCATGAAAAGCAGATAAGACATCTATAACCAACGATGACCATATCGATAACCGACGGATATCTTCACACTCTTCTTTTCATCCGGATTCAACTTGCTCACACTTTCAATCACCTTGTGACCTTCAATAATACGCCCAAATGGAATGGAGCGCAAAGAATGCCTGAAGATTCCTGGATTATCAACGGAAGACCAAACATTCAAGAAGAATGCCAATTTGAAACCATCCAACGAGTTCCTGCTCCTACGAGAGAAATGAACGAGCTTCACTTCCATTGCCGAAGCGCTAAATTGGTCACAATTTTGCAAAGACAGGAAATCATCTGCGTTCACGACCATCTTCATAATGACCTCTTCAATGTCTCTCAACAGGACGTAAGATTTTGCGCCAGCCTGAAAAGAGATAAAGTTAATACTTATTCTTATTTCGTAAATATTAAATCAAGAAGATATTACGGCAATAATTGGAGTATTATATAGTGGTGGTCGGTAGAAGGGGGCATCGTCGTGAAAGGCTTCCAGGTGGAGCTTGCTGAAGATATTGTGGTCCGGTTTGGTTAAAACATAACCAATCTCTCTGTCTGGTGCAATCAAGAAAGTTATGGTGAGTTCAAAGTTGGCCACATCGACACCGGTACGTGGGCTGAAACCATTCCCGTTTATAGCTGCTAACAACCTCTTCAGCTGGTCCTTTTGCTCCTCGTTCAACTCTTCTTCTTCTCCGACTCCAAAAGGACGCAGCAGCATCTCCAAAACTTTGACTGATTGTGTAGTTGGATAAAGGGATGAATCATTCAAGGATTGCTCGAAAGTTATACAACGAATGAAGCCGGCAATCCTATCAGTTAGAGACGTGGCAGTGGTACCATTTTGGGTGGGCCAAATCATCTTTTTGAATTGTGACAGACGATCGATGGCATCGTTGATTTTGCTATTCACTCTATTCAGGCCTGTCAGTCCCCAAGTCAAAATTTCAGAGGTCATTTTCACGTTTCGTTTAGCCTCGGTCAACTGGACGATCGTGGAGTCAAATCGAGCTTCTACTTCGTTCATGGATTGCTGTAGATCGACAAGAAATTGAGTCGGCTTGGACTGCATAGCAACAACGTTGGGCCTGTGAACAATAACACAACCAAAAATAGCCTTCTTCTTGCATTTCAAGCACCAATGGTCCTCTACTGTCAAGCTGAAAAATATTTATAAATATAAGTATCTAACTATAACACATCTATTGTGTGTAAATACAAGAATGCACAAGAAAGAGTGTGCTTTTCAATGCCAGTTCAATATACCTTTGGGCAGCAGCAGGTGTCAGAGACACCATCAGCATTTTCAGAGCATAAGTGTTAGTCGTCAGCCCTGCTTCATGACCAACAGGGCATAATGTCTCAGTACGACACTTGGGGCAAGGAATTGATTCTCTCTGCTTCCTAGTAAAGGACTGTAAAACACAACATTAGAAAAGTGAAGGAAAAACATATCGAGATAGACTAGTGAATATTATACCTTAATGCAACGAAGGCAGAAGGTATGGTGACAAGCCAAATATTTAGGCTTACGAAGAACTTCGTCGTAAGTAAAGAGACAAACTGTGCAATTTGAGAATTCTTCATCGTCGTTCGCTGTCGCCATTATATAATCGAACAGTAAACTTTCCCTTCTATTTGAAAGAAATAGTGTGACTTGAAGTGAATTTGCTTCCCAGTTCAAAATGTAAACAACAGCAGTCGACTTCCAAATCATCAATGACATGAGTAGATGCCATCTATTATTCGAAAATCAACTTCGTCATAACTTTTTTTTAAATCTGTTTTTGTTTTTGTTTTTAAATTAGATTACAGTGCCGGCTCGGTTATCGGAACGGGTCGGTCAGTGTACCGATAAGCAAGTGTGCCGATAACTAAAAAATCCATCGGGTCATCGTTGAAGCGATGGTTTTACTGGTTATATGCCGTTTACAACAGAACCATCAAATTTTCGGATTAAAATTACAAAATGAGCTTTACTAAACGAAACGTTGTTATTACAACTGAGTAATTTAAATTACCAGATCATACGAATATCTAATTTATTTATTCATAATTATTGAAATTTCGATATATTTTAATTCCTGAATTAAAACGAATCAATACGATGACCTATTTTCACAAGGGAGTTAATTACTATGACTTAAATTTAAAAGTTCATTTGAATGAATCTTGATTTTGAGAACCATTGACGGTAACAAATTCAAAATCTGATTTAATCATAAAAAAGCAGTGAGGCTCTGAAAATTGTCTTTATACTTTTCTGTATGCATTTGTACTTCTCCTAGGGGCACAAAAATCTTGGTTTCATTTTTCGCCGTTCCGATAAGCGGGTAGACTCGATAGTACAGTGTTCCGATAACCGAGCCAGCACTGTACATTAATTTTATATACACATGTTTTAATTTTAAAATATAGCAAAATGATAGGATTATTACTTGGTTCCGTCATTAATTTATTACTCCATATCATGGTTAAATATGAAAGAATCGTAATCGCGAATGTCGTAATCTCACAATATATATTTGTATTTTTACTTAAGTGCTGATGAATCAAAGCGTAGCTCGACAAATTTATCAAAAGGCCTTTTAAATATTAGGAAACAATTTGGTTGAATTCAGGTTAAGAATCTACTGTTACTACTGTATCCGTATAGTGTCAGATAGGATCTTTTTTTCTCGAGGATTTTGTATTAATATGCTTCATACGGTATTATAGGTACACAATTCACATTCACACATAATTTGTGCGAGTCTAACAATGACACTAAAATCTCAATCATTAAAGAGGATTTTTATTAGGGTCAATAGAGTATTCAGCTAACCAATGAGCAAGGTGTAACATCGGTTACTTGGCTAGCGTAGCGAAAAGAGAAACCCCTTTTATTACCAGCATTCGATTTTTTAGCGCTTTTAAAAAAGCTGGATGACTAGTAATGAACCTCCCGCATAACGGGATATAGCCAGCATATATTGTTTGTCTTGGTTATGGAAAATAGTTATTTGTTATATAACGCACGGCACAACATCTCTTAATCATTCCTAATATATTTTTCGTAGATTACTTATTCTAGCTCTCTGAAAAGTTATTGAATTCTTCTCAGACAGAATAGGAATCAGTGAACAATAATAGAAGAATTATATTCAAATTAAACTCAAATTTAATCATGATAAAGCCAAAAAGAAATAATAAAATAGTTGTTTTACTCTTCTTTGCTCTTTTGGTCAAGACCGAGAAACAGGATGTGACGTTTCGATGCTAGCGAAACACCCGCTACTTCTACTGCTGAACGCGTATAGCTTTCTGTCTCCCATCATTTCATCATGCAACAAGAAAGTTCAAAATAAAACAACGTATTACAGCAAAAGACAATCAAATTCGAAGAGAAAAGAAAGGAAGAGATCTTTAGAAACAAGGATGAATCACCCGGGAGAATTTACGAATATCTTCCAGAGGTGTGCGTTAATGGTTTGGCTTTGATGGTCTACCCAAATTTCTGCACCCTCCCTATTATATTCCACGCAGCCACGCTCACCGGCTCACGTAATCTGCTACGCAATATGACAATATCTAGTACACTAATAGACCTAAAGCCAATGCCCAATGTTAATTTATACGTGAATTTGCTTTGAATGACGCATATGAATTATGATCATGATATGAATGATGAATTTGGTTTGAAAATGACGCACTTGATGTATGAAAAAGGGGGGAAAACATTTTTTGACCGAGAAAGGCCTAGTAGCCTTACACTGTTTGGCCTTCATTTCTTATTCTCTCTGGCTGCTCCTGCTCGCGAGAAAAGCAGCAGACGAAAAACCTTTTATTACGAACGAGCGAAGCTGTCATCAGTCTCCTCGTTATTGTAAACACAAGCGTTCTAGAAATTTAACTTTTCTTTTATAATTATCAATCTTAATAATTTCGTTTCTTCAAATATTGTGGCTTCAAGCTAATCTGCAAGTTTTTCTGCCTCTTGGTTGTTTGAAAATTCACTGTTTCAAATCGAGCAGCAAGGTAACTAAAGCTTTCTTTGTTACTCATTTTTTGTTTGATAGCCCCAATTTGTGATTCAATTTAAATTTCATTTTATAGCTTAAGAGAATATAGAATAATGAGCTCATGTTTTGTTTTATTTAGATGTCAGAAGATAATTGTATCGCTATTGACATGGGGTATTCCCACTCAAGTGTTGCTGTAGCTATGGGTGACCAAGTGGAAATCTACAAGATCAACACACACACATCTATTCCAACAGTTTTTTCCTTCCATGACAAAGGAATTTGTTTTGGTGAAGCTGCTCTGAAAAAGTTGAGGGAAAATCCTGAGATGGCCATTTGGGGTCTCAAACGGTTGATGGGCTGCTCGTGGAGTGAATGCTGTGACCAAGCTGATGTGAATTATAGGTGTTTTCACATCACAAAAGGTTTGATGCTACAAGTGTTCCTCTTGATTCAAATCAATTATAACTCTTAAATTATTTCAGGTGAAAAGGAGAAGCCAATGATCCAAAACCCACTGGGTAAAAAAGACAGCTTCTCCCCAGAAGAAATTGCTGCTCACCTCTTCACCAAATTGAAGGAATGCGCCGAGATCAATTCGAAGAATAAATTTTCAAAAGTTGTCATCCCCGTTCCTAGTTCTTTCAAGGACAACCAGCGCCAAGCAGTTCGAGACGCCGCGGGTAAAGCTGGCTTTGACAATGTTTGCTTTGTTAGCGAGCCCTCTGCTGCTGTTGTCGCTTACTCCTTCAAAAAGGTGCCTTTCATTCATTTACATTTATCTTGTTATTCTTCAACTTTTAATAATAATATATTCTTTCTTGTATGATAGGAAAACCCGAGCCAGAATTATCTAGTTTACTGCCTAGGCGGTGGGTCGTTCGACGCGTCGGTTGTCACCGTTGATGGGAGCGGGAATGTGACGGTCAAAGCTACTAAAGGCGCCGCGGAATTAGGCGGAGCTGATTTCGACCGTTCCATGATCAAACACATTTCTCGTACGATGTGGAGGGGCAAACCTCGTAAGACGCTTTCCCTTTCGGATGAGCGGCTCCGCAGGGAATGTGAAGCAGCCAAAGTCCTCCTTTCTTCGAAGAACGAGGCAACCATCTCCGTTCATTCTCTATTGGTTAACGAAGACGGATCCAAGGCCGACTTGAATTTTACCATCACTCGGGCTTTGTTCGAAGAGCTCAATTTGGATATGTTCTTCTCTACATTGGAGCTCGTTTATGCAGCACTTGAAGCAGCCCAAATGGACAAGACGGACATCGATCAAGTGCTTCTAGTTGGGAGGAGCTCGCGCATTCCAAAGATTCGTCAAATTCTTGGCGAAGTGTTTGGTCTTACAAAGCTTGATCTGGTCGATTACAATGCTGTCGTGCGGGGAGCTGCCATCATGGGCACCCACCCAGACTTGGTGAAGGATGTATATGTTATGTCCAAAATCGACTCACTGATCCAATCCTTACTGCCTGCTCGTAAGTGGAATGTGTAGCCACTGTTGCTGCATTAACTCTCACCTCTATTTTTGTCGAAAGAAGAAGTGATTCTCTTAATTTCACCGTCGAGATCTGTCTTGGACTAACGTTGTGTTTGTTGCACTAAATTCTTGCTGGTGTTGCAGTAAAATGTCAATCCTTGTTAGTGTATTGTGCAATAAAATCTTCGTAAACGATTTTCTTTGAAAGCGAAACCAAGTTTTATTTTTATAGGCTTCAATCTCATGGGCGATGAAGCTTTATCTTAACGTTTAAACTTAGCTCAAATTTTGAAAAGTTTTGAAACTGCTAGAGTACCCGAAAGAAAAAAAAATACGGATTCTGAAGAATAAAAATCCAGCGGCATTGGCCTTAAAATTTACCGGGCTCAACGTTGCCCAAATACCGGCAACTTCCAAGTTCCATGGCCTATTCCAGGGCCCACTACTATCGGTTTACGAACTGTGATGTGTAGTCCCGATCAGTGTTTTCGCTACTAGACGCAAGCTGGGCGAGCGTGCACGTTATTGAAACCCCTGCTCTCTTTTTATTATCCGTTAGGAAAAGCCCCAAAACTAGTTGGAAACAAATAGATGTTGAGTCACAATGTGAGACAGGATCGGCAATGGGGTGGAAAGCATGACAAGTTCTGATGAAATCCAACTTGTCATTGGTTACCCTCTCTACATACATTAGCCCTTCCACTTATGGAGGCAAAGAAAAAATCCCGCGGGACTCTACACGAGATTTCTTTTAAAAGAGAGACGATATGTTAGCGTGAGATTGTATTATGTTCTTTCGAGATTCGATCGTGACTAGAATACTTCGTCCATAAAATGCTTATAGAATATATAAGCTCTTGATTGATTACACCGACAACACTCGAGCAACACTTTTTTAATAAGAGAAGTTCATCGACCACACTTCTGTGATGATCTGGATCAGCTCCCGTATATTCCGGCTCCACAATCACTCCCGCCGCAGCGGCAGCAGCAGGAGAACGCCGTTGATGACCCAATAAAGAGGTTACTATTCAGCAAAATTGGGGGCACCATCGTTTTCGACGTTGCTGCTGAGGCACGGGCGGCAATAAGAACTTGGTGTAGTGGTCGTCCTCCTCCAAATATTGTCATTCAATCAAGATCCCCAACAATCAAGATACTCAAGTGATAATGAATCTTCCACATTTGACGTTCCTAAAGAAAAATATATTATTAACTTTATAGGTAGTTAAGAAATTCAAAAATAAACTTTGAGAATTCTTTCGATCCAATAAGTCTCTGTATTTATTGGTAAGTTGGGAAAAAAATTGTATGTAATAGTATTTTAAAGAACTAAAAATGATTTTTCGATATCTTTGATGGTATCTTTCAACATATTTGATACACATTTTAGCAAAATCTGTTAGTATCTCTGAAAGTATCTCACATTTTTTTTAACATCAATATTTTTAAAAATATCTTAGGGCATCTTACCATCATCAAGTGTGAAATCGTTATCGTCATTATGATCCACATGCCGTTGAGCTTGAAACCAGTTTGCTATACGCCTCGTACGGGTGTCATCATCTCCATCTTGATCCGAGTGAAACTTATCTTTTCCGCCATCATCATTCATTAAAGAGGACGACGAATCTCCAAACCGATAACCGAACAATGTCGACTGCTCCAAAATGTACTGCTGAAATGGTAACAAATGAGCCGGGAGCGCTGCTTCCCTCGCCGTCCAAAAGGTTCTCACGCTGACGTGATCCAAGATCGAAAAGTATGCACCATTGCAATGCCCGCACGGAAGTTTCGGAGTGCCGGAACACAGCTCATTCTGGGTAGTCTGGAAATTTCTAGAAAAAAGTGACTAAAACAGCCCCCAACCAAGGCTCAAAAATTATTTTTTTTTATTGATTTGAATTGATTCTTTTATAAAAAAAATTAGAGAAAATCTCTTCTTTTTAAAAGATAGTGGCCCTGAAATGAGCTGATTGTTTTCGGTGGTATACTTTCAGAGACGGAATGTTTGATAACTTTGATCAACAATCTAGGAAGAAACAGACGGACGGTCGTTAGGATACGGGCGTGATAGTCTAGCACTTGTTGTAGATGGCCAAACGGGAAAATTCGCGTGTGCCCGAAGATGACGTCAAAGATGAATTTTTCTAATCCGCTTGCACGTAATCGAAAAGAAGAATGCGAATGAGAACTGTCCTGTTCGTAGCAAATATCGTCTCCCCCCTCTCTGACTGGAAGAAGAGGGCGTCAACGAAGATAGAAGAGCCAAAACAAAAGGAATCGATAGCGGGAAAGGGGGGAAATTCAAGCTCACCAGAACAGTCCTTCGGCATAATTTTTTGTGTATGGGCAAAGATTCCTATTAAAATCGGTGTAATTAGAAAAAAAAATTTATGATTGCACGCACAGTCATTAAAGGCTCACGCTGAGATCTTTCTATTTCTTTTCCCTTCAGTGTTGTTGAAATAACTGTGGTTGTCAAAAATATATATATATATAGATTAGATGACCAGTACGTATTTTGAAATACATTTTTACGAGAGTTAACAAATGTCACCTCGACATTTCCGCATCAATAACTCAGCGGCAGCGTATTATGACGGAAGTGCACTTTTAAAAAGTTTTCCATATTACGTAATACGAATACAAGTAGAAACGATGGATAGACTTAGAAGGTAGGAGAGAATCAAAGGGAAAAACAGCACAACCCTTCCCCTCCACGAATAATGAAGGGAAAGTGAATTTCTTTTTTTACCTGAATCCTCTATATGGAAAGAAGAATAAAAACATTGCCAACAGCTTTTAAATTAGAATTTAACTAATACTGCGATGAGTAATCCGTCGCAAGACCGATTTAGATATTATATTTTGAAAACAACGCGCTCATACTCGTTCTGGTAACTCACAAATCACAAGTCATAGCAGAGGCGGCACTGTAAACATACGGTATTTTCTTTTACTAGGTTCACTGCAAATGTTTTGACAGTTTCGCCGGCCATTGTCTAACGGTATTTCCCGCTTGAAAGCTCTGTGATTTATGGCTTCGACTTTTCCGTCAATTTTTTAAGTTCACTTTATAATTCCAAGTGAAAAATAGTTATATTTCTCTGTTTATTCGGCCTGTTGGCAAGAAACGGAAATGCTGCAGGGTGACGATGATTATGAGTACACTTGGAGTGCCCAAGGTAAATTTTTAGAATCCCCATGTCCATATTGAAATTTTCAACGATAAAACTAACATGACGTTAATTTGTTTTCCAACTTAAGAACCTCAATTGGACCAGAAAAGGTTTTACCGTGGGAACAAGGAGCAAGGGTTTGTCCAACCACGACCAGTGATTCCAAACAAAGTATTAATATTTCATCCTTCTATTTTTTTTAAATCAGTGATTAACTTACTTTTACCATTACAGTTTCTGAAGATGCTGGGAGAGCCTCATGTTGAATCTTTTGATTTCATGATCAAGAGTCTCCTAGCCAAGAATTTGGCCACGACCAAATTCAGTTTGAATGGAGGAAAGGACTGGCTGGAATTCAGCCTCTCAAACTTCAAAATTGAGAAACCTGCTCTCAGTTCCACATCAAAGTTGAAGTACACAAAAGAGTGCCGGTTGCTTGGTGAAACCTACAGAGGAAAAGCTAGTGTCACAGTTGACTGGTCAGTTAACGGGGAGGCCAAACCCCAATTCAGTCTTCAAATGGGGGAAATCCCAATCATGGTATGTTCCTATTAATTAAATAATAATTCTTGCTCATGAATCACATTTAATTTTCGTTTTCATTGGCAGGTTGGGAGCAAGAATTGCAGCTTAGCTGGCCTCCCGCCAAAAAGTCTTGTTGGGAAAGGTGAACACGAACAGGATTGGGGTGGATATTTCGTCGTTAAAGGCAAGCAGCGTATCCTCCGTATGGTCTCAACTACTCGTAAGAATTACCCCATTGCGATTCAACGGAGCACCTACAAAGGACGAGGCAAGCTCTTCACCGACATGGGCGTCTACATCCGCTGCGTCCGCGAGGATTTCACTTCTTCCAATAACGTTCTGCATTTCCTGGAAAACGGAACTGCCTCCCTGATGGTTCACTTCAAGAGGAAGAGCTACTCGCTGCCCTTGATGATGGTTCTCAGGGCTCTCATCTGTGAGATCAAGCAGCCAGACTCCTACATTGCAACTCAACTTACACTGGGCATGGAGGGCGACTCGTATTACACTAGTCAGGTGACTCTTATGTTGCAGCATCTGCAGGAAGAGAAACTTACAACACAGAAGATGTGCCGAGAGTCTATTGGCAAAGATTTTCGGAAGAATATGGATGGGACCGCTGAGTTTCAATCGGATGAAGAAGCCTGCCAAGTTTTCCTCAAATCGGCAGTTTGCATTCACCTGGATAATGACTTGGACAAGTTCCATCTCTTGGCATTCATGACGCGAAAGCTTTTCTCCTTCATCCAGGGCAAGTGTACCGTCGAGGGCATGGACCCTGTCTCAATGCAAGTGAGTAAAATCATTTATTGTATAAATCTTTTACTTTTTAAAAGAGATTTTCCTTAAATTTATGTCACTTTATCACCTAGGAATTGGCTTTGGGGGGCCACTTGTACCTTCAGCTCATCAAAGATCGTCTTTCAAGCTTTCTGAACAATTTCAAAAATGAAATCATCAAGGAGGAAAGAAATCAGAAGAGCACCAATTTCATCAAAAATAGTAACAATGAGCTGACCCTTAATTTCTTTAAGTAACTCTAAAGTAATTCATATTTTTCTTTTTTTAGAGAAGGAAATTGAGAAACTGGCGAAAAAAGCGGGTTCCCTTAAATTTGGGATTGCTTTTGACACCTTTCTTGGTACGGGAAATGTTCCAGCTACTGCGGATCTAGGACTTGGCCAAACCACAGGTAAATCAATGTAGATTCACAACAATTCTAATGAGCTATAGCACTTCTTTCTCACAAGGTTTCAGCATTATCGCAGAAAACATCAATCGTTTGCGGTACATGTCGCACTTTCGAGCCGTTCACCGAGGAGCCAGTTTCATAACTTCAAGGAGCTCTGACGTCCGCCAGCTGCAGCCAGATGCTTGGGGCTTCCTCTGTCCGGTTCACACACCTGATGGCCCTCCTTGTGGTCTCTTGAACCACCTCAGCTCCACTTGCCAAGTGGTTAACGAGCGCTCGGATACTTCAAATCTGGAGAATGAGCTGGTGGCTATTGGCATGATACCTTACGACACCCCTTTGGAGGAGGAAGCAGCATCGTTTTTCGTCGTCATGCACGAAGGACGAATGATTGGCTGGGTAGCGGATTCATTGGCTGAGGACTTTGTCATTCATCTCCGTGCTCATAAAGTAAATCCTCAAAAGCCTCAAGTGCCCAAGACTTTGGAGATAGCTTTCGTTCCACGCACAACCCAAGGCCAGTTCCCGGGAGTATTCTTATTCAGCGCTCCAGGTCGAATGATGCGACCCGTCCGTAACTTGGCCACAGGTTCTGTCGAGTTGATTGGCACCTTTGAGCAGGTTTACCTCGACATAAGCATCACGAATGGAGAGAGTTACGAAGGGGTAACAACTCACGAGGAATTGAGCGAGTCGGGCTTCCTCAGCAATTTGGCTTGCCTCATCCCTTTTCCAGATTTCAACCAGAGTCCAAGGAATATGTACCAGTGCCAGGTAGTTCTGATAATTCTAATTTTAAATGGAATTTTAAATTGAATTTTACTTAAATAAATCCACTTTTATAGATGGCTAAGCAAACGATGGGTACTCCCTGTCACAACTGGCGCTACCAAACGGACAACAAGCTCTACCGTCTTCAAACGCCCACTGCTCCGCTGTTGAGACCTGGTCATTGGGACCGCATCGAAATGGACGATTTCGCCCTGGGCACTAATGCGGTAGTGGCCGTTATTTCTTACACTGTAAGTTGTTCACAAAATAGTATTTTAAAAACAAGCTCTACATAACTTGCCTTGTAATCGTGTATGTTTATTAGGGCTACGACATGGAAGATGCTATGGTCATCAACCGCGCATCTTTAGATCGCGGGTTCGCTCACGGACAAGTCTACAAAACGGAGTACATCGATCTCCGAGCACTTCACAACGCGAAACCTGGCGTAATTATTATATTTTTTCAGACCTCGAACTCTTTTTTAATTGGTTGTATTTCTGGTTTAGATGATGCGATTTGAATCTGATCCGAATGTGGACAAGGACTTAATTGGTGACTATGGTCTCCCGCATGTTGGAATTCGTCTCAAGAATGATGACCCGTATTATTGGTAAGATTTTTTTTTCGCAATTACCTTTGGCAATCTATCTTGCTAATTTGTTTTCTTTTCACACAGCTACTACAATGTAGAGGCGGAAAAGTATGTAGTAGTCAAGTACAAAGGACAAGAAAATGTGTATGTTGACAAAGTGATTCTCTGCGAGAAACATTCCGAGTGGAAGAAAGGTGACCGAGAAGAGACCAGATCGCTCGTCAAAATCTGTGTAACCCTTCGCATTCCAGTAAGCGACCTAGTTTTTTATTTAATTTAAATACAAAATGATTTTAAACTTTTAAATATAGCGGAATCCTACTATTGGTGATAAGTTTGCCAGTAGAGCCGGCCAAAAGGGAATTTGCAGTCAACAGGTGCTCTGCGAAGACCTGCCCTTCTCTGAGACAGGTTCGTATTTCCATTCTCTTTACATTCAAATCTTTCATAATTACGTTTTTCTTTTAGGAATTCAGCCCGACATTATCTTCAATCCTCACGGATTTCCATCCCGAATGACAATTGGTAAGTCATCTAAATTTTTAAATTCTCGAACAATACTAACTCTCTTTTTATTTAGCCATGATGATTGAATGTATGGCCGGTAAAGCAGTTTCCGTGATGAAAAAGTTGGAACCAGGAGTTCATGATGGCACTCCGTTCCGTTTCTCCGAGGAAAACAGTGCTATCGATTATTACGGAACGCTCCTGGAAAAAGGTATAGATGATATTCTCTTTTATTTTATTTTTTAAACAAACTAATTTTCACGACTCCTGAATGTTTACAGCTGGATACGATTACTACGGCACTGAGACGATGTACAGTGGGATCGATGGTCGGATGATGGAAGCTCAAATTTTTATGGGCGTCGTCCATTACCAACGTCTTCGACACATGGTCTCTGACAAATTCCAGGTATGAAGTAGAGCCAGTTTATTATTTATAAACTTTCTATTTATAATTGAATTACATTTTTTCTGATTTCAGGTGCGCAGGGTGGGCACGTTGGAAAAGGTAATTTGTCAACCCGTGAAGGGACGCAGCGCTGGAGGAGGTGTAAAATTCGGTGAAATGGAGCGCGACGCCGTTATTGCTCACGGAGCCATTGCTCTCCTCCACGATCGCCTGGTCAACTGTTCGGACAAATCTGACGTAATTGATTACGCTTTTTTTAAAATCTTATGCTGCTGGATCCCTGAAATATGACCTACGACTTTAACATCATGTTACATGTTAATATTCTTCGTCTAATGTAGACGATTCCTCGTTGCTTGCACACGGAAAGAGCAAACTGGTACTGAGTTTGATTAGTCATGCAGGTCTCCTGTTTAGAATTGTTTGATAACATTCTTATAGACATGATCCCACCGCTAGACGATTAGAGTAGATATATAATCTGATCCCGAGCTCAGCTCATGGTCACGACGGTTTTATAAGGAAATAGAATCAACTGGTTTGCAAGTTGTGACCTCGTTCACTCATTAAATATGCTAACCCCATACGGAGTTGTATTACATTCTGAATAAAATATTATTTCAATTTCAGATGGATGTCTGCCGGGATTGTGGTACTGTTTTCCCGCCTCAAATTGAGCTACCGGTTAAGGCGAGGTCAAAGAAAATGTGCCGCATTTGCACTAATGGTGGCAATATCGTGAATATTGTTGTTCCAGCTGTTTTCAAATACCTTGTGGCTGAATTGATTTCCGTGAATATACGGTCGACGATCAGTTTTGAGCACGAGTGAAATCTCCTTTATGTAAAAGGTAGTTAACCATGTGAGTGAAAATATACAACAAGAAGTCGAAAGAAACATTTGATTGTCGCGCCCTTTTTGATAAACATGAGAATACCAGTAGTTTTTATATTGGTCGCTAGATGGCTTCTGCCATGCATCTGACAAAACCGAATGTCAGCCCAAAGCCCCAAATCTCTATTTTTCCCGAAGGCCTGAATTGCCAAAGTTTTAAATGATTTTTCTTCGTGAAATTTATCTCTCGCACTGAATCAAACTCTGTTATTCTACTGATATCAAAAGAAAAATGAAGTTTCCATGGGCTTTACAGCTCAAAACACAGAATTTCTCCCCTAAGACTATCAGCTTTGGATGTCTAACAACTGATAATATCAAGAAAAACAGTGTTATCACTGTGACCAAAGATCTCACTTTTGATAAAAATGGAAAATCTTTAGAGAAAGGACTTTATGATCTTTCGATGGGGCCGGTGGATGCTAAAAGAGGGTCATGCGAAAGTTGCACTCTTAGTCATAGCAAATGTCCCGGACACTTTGGGCTCATCCAACTACCGCTGCCTGTCTTCAACCCACTCTTCAAGCGAGAGCTCATCAGCCTTCTCAAAATGACCTGCCTCACATGCAAGAAGCTCAAAGCCTCAGGTATAAATATGCACAAAACCTTTCTCTTCTCATTCTAAAGGTTGATGACTTTTTCAATTCCTCAGATTTGGAGATGGTTCTTCTTTCAGGCCAGTTGGCCCTGCTGCAGCGTGGCTTCGTGACTGAAGCTCAACAGCTGATTGAGTTTACAGGCTACAATCAAGAAATTAATGGAAGTGAGCAAGATGATCCAAAGGAAATGAAGAGGGGCACCTCAAAGAAGAAGAGCACACCCAAGAAATTTGAGTGGGCTTCACCTGTTCCACTTCAGGAAGCAAAGATTGCCAAGATACAAGCATTTATTAATCAAACTTTGGCCAAGAAGAACCTTTCGGTCAAAGAAGCGCCTTCTAAGACTGTAGAATCACTCCGCCTAAGCTACATTAAGGGATTTGAAAATAGATGCAAAGCGTCAAAGTGCTGTCAAACTGACAGCGACTCATGGGGCAAACTCCAGTTTGTCAAGTCTCAACTTGTGTACACGATCAAAAGCCGGTATGTGATTTTTTGAAAAAGACAAACTATTTTTGTCCTCTTACTAATTATATAACTTTTTCAGTAATGTCGTCAAAGAAGAGACCCCGGAAAAGGAGAAAGAGTTGGCACCAAAAATTCTCAACCCTGATGAAGCTAGGTAATATTAGGCATTTAATTTTTTTTAATTGCTGTTAAAATTTTAATTCATATTTTTTAGTGGTGTTTCTAAAGAAGATGGAGTTGTCTTAGCCCCGGACAAGACTCCGAAAAAGACTCGTCAAAGGACTCCTAAAAAGACTCCGCAAAGGACTCCTAAAAAGACTCCGCCAAGAACTCCGAAAAGGACCCCTCAAAGAACTCCGAAAAGGACCTTGAAAAAGACCCCGGGAAAGACTCCTACAAAGCTGAAAGAATCTGCATCGAAAATTCTCAACCCCGAAGAAGCTAGGTAATATTATTAGGCAATAATAAAAATTGAAATCGTTGTCTAACTTTTTGTTTGTTTGTAGGGATCATCTGCGAGAAACGTGGAACATGCATAACACCCTCATACGTCAGTTGTATCCGGACTTTACTTCAGCTAACACTGACATGTTTTTCCTCGATGTTATCCCGGTGATTCCCAGCAAATTCCGGTCCGTCAATTTTCTACCGGGGAGAATTACTGAGAACGGCCTGTCCACGATTCTAAGTGACGTCATTCTCGAGGCCAAAGTTCTTGAATGGGCCGCGATAGCTCACAAAGAGGGAACCGGAAAATTCACCAAAGATGCTCTGAAGGTGATTGATGGTTTGGTCCAATCGACTGCTAAAAACCCGAAACCATCTTATTTGGAAAAGTATCAAGCTGCCTACTCAAACCTTCAGCGAAAAGTTGACTTGATTGTTGACGCGAGCAAGGACAAAAGAAACTTGACTGGCTTCAAACAGGTTTTATTATTTTTTTTTAATATAAAATTTTAAATATATTAGTTAGATGATTTTTATTTTATTTTTTCAGATTATTGAGCAGAAGAAAGGTATTCTTCGCAATAATATGATGGGGAAACGTGTCAACTATGCTGGCCGATCAGTTATCACGCCCGATCCCTATTTGGATGTTGAAGAAGTCGGTGTTCCAGACTGTTTTGCAATGAAGTTGACGTACCCTGTTCCTGTCACCTCACATAACTACCTGGTAAGAGTAATAAAATGACCAGTGCTACTCATTAAAATAGCTAACCAATCAATATATTGAACAGGAATTGCAAGAACTAGTTCGAAACGGACCCAACATCTATCCTGGAGCTCTAGCAATCGAGGATGAGAACGGAATTTTGATCACTTTGTCGGAGAATGCCGCCAATAGAGAACCTTTGGCCCGTGCTTTACTCCCTCCTACTAAATTCAACGATGACTGCCAGCCCGTCGTCAGTAGTGATCAGAACAAGAATCGTGAATCTTCACTCGCCACCGAAAAACAGCAAATCGTTCATCGACACCTTCAGAATGGTGACCCCTTGATTCTCAACCGTCAACCGACGCTCCACAAACCCAGTGTGATGGCCCACAAAGCCAGAGTAAGATTCTTAAATACCTTTTCTTAAATCTATTTTATTTTAAAAATGTTAACATAACAGGTACTAACGGGTGAGAAGACGTTGCGTCTCCACTACGCTAATTGCAAGGCTTACAATGCCGATTTCGATGGGGACGAGATGAACGTCCATTGCCCGCAGGACGAAGTTGCCCGCTCGGAAGCTTTAAACATCGTCGGTGTGGCTCATCAGTACCTGGTTCCCAGAGATGGGACTCCTCTCACTGGTCTGATTCAGGACCATGTGATTTCAGGAGTGAAAATGACTATCCGTGGAAAATTTTTCAATCGGTAACCTCAAGTAATCATTTCTGAATAATTCATTTCTAACTCAATTTGATTTTTAGTGAGGATTATCAGCAGCTAGTCTTTTCCGCTCTGGGCGGCCATCTCTACCACGGCCCTACAAAACTTCTTCCGCCCGCCATCCTGAAGCCCGTCGCTCTTTGGTCCGGCAAACAGATCATTTCCACCGTCATTATGAACCTGACGCCTAAAGGAAAGCCGCTCATCAACATGAAATCGACTAGCAAGATTAGCGTCAAGGATTGGCAAACGGTGGAAGCCCGTCCGTGGAAAGGCGGCGGAAGCAAATTTAAGAGCGCCATCGACATGTCGGAGAGTGAAGTGATTATCCGTCACGGGGAGCTGCTCTGCGGCGTACTGGACAAGCAGCACTACGGCGCCACATCTTTCAGTCTAGTTCATGGTTTCAACGAGCTCTACGGTGGGGAGCATTCTTGCCGGCTCCTTTCGAGCTTTTCACGCCTCTTTACTTTTCACCTCCAACTGCAAGGCTTCACTCTAGGTGTAAAAGACATTCTGGTCACTCCGAAAGCGGATCAAAACCGGAAGAAAATAATCGGTCTCGAAAGAGTCAATAAGGTAGTTTACGTAATATATCTCATTTTTGAATTGAAATCTAAAATTTTTCTTATCATCTAGATCGGATCAAACGCGGCCGCTAAAGCCTTCAACATGAAACCAGAGCTGCTCGATGTCAAAGGATTGCGGGAGCGCTTTCACAAGGCTCAATTTAACCGACTCCCACACAAGCGGATTGCGATAGATCGGGAATACAAAACCGAAACGGACAAGATCACCAACGAAGTCAACAAGTATAAATAGAGATTTATTTTAATATGACAGAATTTTGTATTTATATATTTTTCTCATTCATCAAAAGGGCGTGCATTCCTAATGGATTGCTGAAACAGTTTCCAGACAACAACTTGTCGCTTATGATTCAGTCGGGTGCCAAAGGATCGAGCGTGAACGCTATGCAGATCTCAAGCCTGTTGGGCCAGGTCGAGTTGGAGGGCAAGCGGCCGCCTCTGATGTTCTCCGGACGGTCTTTACCTTCATTCCGCCCTTACGATACGTCTCCTCGCGCGGGGGGTTTCATCTCTGGACGTTTTCTGACGGGCCTCCGACCCCAAGAGTTCTTTTTCCACTGCATGGCCGGTCGTGAAGTAAGTTTTCTAGTTTTTTGTTTGCTACTGATCTACTTCTAAATTTCTTATTTTATAAGGGTCTCATTGACACTGCCGTGAAAACGGCTAATAGTGGATATCTCCAGCGCTGCTTGGTCAAGCATTTGGAGGGGATAAAGGTTGAGTACGACAATACGGTTCGAGATTCTGACGGAACTGTCCTTCAGGTAAATATTTAAGTTTTTTGTTTCTCTCATTTTTGGTTAATTAGCGATTTACATCACAGTTCCGTTATGGAGAGGACGGGCTGGATGTGTGCAAATCGCAATACTTGAGCGATAAGGGAATTCCTTTTTTGGTGGACAACATTGGATGCTTAAAGCTCGCTGACGTGTCCGTCCCTGAAGAGAGTGAAGTGGAAGGTGCACAGAGCAGAGTGCGTATTTCTAATTGGATATTTATTACTGTACACTTCTTTAAAAAATATGTATTCATTACAGGTTCAGTCTTGGACCAAGGAGCACGAAAGTGGGATGAAGGTCAAAGAACGGAAAAGCGGATTCCTCACATTCTCTTCACAAATTGATGCGGAAGAACGCCCCAATAAGAAACGGAAGCTTATTTCGGATGAACTCGTGATCGGACGTTCTTCAAAAGCCCGTGAAATCGTCCGACAATGGAAAGAAAAGTCCGTTCCGGAAAAGAAATCGTAAGGAGACAATATTCTACTTCAAAAACTTTCATTAATTTACCAACTTGTAAATTTAGATTCGCGGAAATGGCTGGCGTCTCTCCAGATCCGGTTGGTACTTACAACCCGTTAGCGAGCAACTTGAACATGGTGAATGGACAGGTTCAGGAAATAGTGTCTCGCTATCTGAAAGAAGAGGAGGTCGGATTGCTGGCCCATCCGGATTCCGCAGTTATCGACCGTAAACAGCTAACCCGACTGGTCTATAGCAAATCGATTGCGGCATCTTGTGATCCGGGAGAGGCGGTGGGAATGCTGGCCGCTCTGTCGATTGGCGAGCCCTCGACTCAAATGACGCTCAATACTTTTCACTTTGCTGGTCGTGGTGACATGAATGTTACCCTGGGCATTCCACGGCTGCGCGAAATCCTTTCCGCCTCCAAAAACATTTCAACACCTTCAATGGACATTCCTTTTCTCGTAAGTTATTTTAAAATGTTTATCTGAATTGTTTATATAACAAGTTGATTTTTTTTTATTTTTAGAAAAAGAAACTAGAAACTGTTGGAGAAGCGGAGAAGTTTGTGTCAAAGTTAGCCAAAGTGACGCTGGCCAATGTCCTCGAAAACGTGGAGGTGACGGAGAGCTACTCTTTTGCGGAAGAACGACGCAGGATCTACCGGTTCGACTTCAAGTTTCTGCCGCACTCTTCTTACGAGGACCGCTATGGCGTGCAACCGGAACAAGTTGTACGCTATTTGGAAAAGCATTTTGTTGGGAAAATCCTTTTGCCTGGTATCAAGAAGGAAGCCAAAGCCCAATCTAATCAGAGGTAAATTGGTATCTTTCTATTTAAATGTGTGCTAAATTTACAACTAATTATTTCTCTTTTCTTAGTTTGTTTGTAGCCTCATCCGCCCGGAAGCTCAAATTCAAAGAGGAATACATCGAACCAACTGAAATGGAAGGCAATGAGGAAGCAGCACCCAAAGATGCTGTTGGTGCAGAGAGCGAATCCGAGAGTGACGATGAAGATCCTGAAGCTGCAAAATCTTTGAAACGCAAAGACGAGGCGCATTATCCGGATGAAGAGCATGATGGTGAAGAGAAGCAGCAAGATGACGCATACGACGACGGAATCGTGGGCGCTGACACGTTAGATGCCCACAAAAAGAAATCTGGAGAAGACGAAGAAGAGGACGATAAGGATGAAAACGCTGAAGAAGCGCAAGCGGAAGAAGAGGAAGAACAGTGGGATGACGTACAAGACGTGAACGAGGACTGGATCCAGGACTTCACCTTTGATTCTGTGAATCATCTCTCCTGTCGTCTTATCCTAGCCGTAATTTAACGTTTTTATTCGATTTTCAGAATCCTTTTTTAACATTTCCCTTTCTTATAGATTCCTCTATGTCATCCCAAAGTGAACATGTCGCTGCATTTGAAAAAATGGGCTCAAATGGCCGTTATCTACTCGGTTCCCAACATCAAGCAAGCCTTTGTCATCGAACCCGAATCTGGCGGCGACGTGGTGATCAAGACGGACGGAGTCGACATGCGAGCCATGTTCAAGTTTGCGGATGTTCTCGATGTAAACCGCCTCGGTTGTAACGATGTTCACACCGTTCTGGCCCGTTACGGAGTGGAGGTCGCTTCCCAAGTCATTGTCAAGGTTCGTCGATTAAAAAAGCTTTTGTTTTTCCCCTATTAAACTTTCTCACACTTTAGGAGATGGAAAATTTGTTCAAAGCCTACGGGATCACGGTAAACTTTCGACATTTGTCGCTGATTGCCAGCCACATGACCTCAGGTGGTGGATACCGACCCTTCAGCCGCCACGGCATGAGCGATTTCTCGTCTCCCCTGCAGCAGGCAACCTTTGAAACGTCCACAGAGTTCTTGAAGACGGCTGCTTTACGAGGTATTCTATATACCTAATATCATTATGGGTGAATGTGAATAATGTCGTTACATTTCTCATCAAATTATCAGGCAAGACGGACCACCTGAAGAATCCTTCGGCACGCCTTATTATGGGCCTTCAAGGGTTGGAAGGCACCGGATCCTTTGAATTGATTGACAAATAATTTCGGAAAAGTGCGCGTGTGTTGTATACCAAGAAATCATTTTCCACTTGCTGCATTCCTCCCCCCTTTTTAATATGGGACATGGAGAGATGTTATTTCTACCTTATGTAATCCTCCCAATTCCTCTCGAAAGTTCTTTGAATACTATCTTTGCGGCAATGTCCTCGCGAGCGATGTTAACACCGTGAATGCTGTGCACCCGTCTGAGATAATTTCGTTTAATTGAACAGTTGAAATACAAAGAGTCGGCGGAGAAGTTTTTTTGTTATCTCTTTTCTTTTTTCACCGCGTAATTCTTGTTTGTGTTTGTGTGTGTACGCATCAAAGATCGTCTTTAATGGTGGATGGTGCCTTTTTCATTTTTCGTTTTGAGTGATAGAAAAGGTAAAGTGATAGAAACCCGTTTAAGTCTGGATGTTGTCATTTTAATTCATTCTCACTCTAATACATGACACTATGACAGTAATGTTTCACTTTTTCTATGGCAGGAAATGATGAGCAACCGGATATTATTCGGTAAAGACTTGGGAGCCTACGACGACCTGGATGTGGACGATCTGTTGACACAGCTCTCTGTGGAAGAGTTCGAAATTCTGTCTAAAGAAATCGATCCCGATGTAATTACTTTTAATATTTTAAAATCATTTAAAATTTTGATTCAGAATTCAAATTTTCAGGACCGTTTTATGGCGCCTGATCAGCGGACGAATTACCACTGCGAGCGTGAAGCGATGGGTCCCGTCAACCACAAACAGCTCATTGAGCACATTAACAAGATCGCCATAGAGACGCCTACAAGCTCGGCAACGTCCCTTACGTCGCCGGCGTCGGAAAGAAGGTGAACAAGAAGAGAATAGTTGTTTCCCTTTTTTGCGGGTCATTGATACTCCATTATTAGCTGCATATTATAGTTGTTTGGGCTCTGTACCTGCGCGCTCTTTAGCGGCACACACAACCTTCAAAGGCGATATGACAATTTATTTATTTATTTGAATTTATTAGTAGATCCCGCCGGAAGTTCCGGTTATAGCCACCCGTGAGGATGAAAGCGTCTCTTTTAATTTGGAGGACGAATACGAGCAAGCTCTGGGCACGGCCACTGAAGAGGAGCTCGTCGTTCTGGCAGGTATATACGAAAGCGGATTTTGTAAAAATTTGGGATGCTTGTATCTTGAAAAATTCTTAATTATATTATTTGATAGCGAAAAAAATTTGAAGATTTTAACATTTGTGAGATTCCGATAGATGTCGGACATCTTTAAAAGATTCTTTTTGTAGTTGTAACTATAGAAATCGATAAAGAAATAAAAAAATATATTTTAACCCATATTTTTTGGATGCCTACTATAGATTCCTAACTATATAATTCGATAGAAGAAATTGTAAGCTTTCTAAATGTTTGGGATGCCGAAAGATGTCGGACATCTTCAAAAGATTCTTTTGATAGTTTTGACTATAGAAATCAATAAAAGAAAAAAAGTTAATTAAAAAAATAAAAATCGTTGCTGAAAGATGCCCGACATCTTCTAAAGATTCTTTTTGAAGAAAAACTAATTTTCGAATATTTGTGATTCTCTCTTCCTGCGTAAGTATTCAAATCGAAAAATAAAGAATTTTGGAATGTCGGGCATCTCTCTAAAAACATTCTGGGATGCCGGATATGTTAAATTGATTTTTGTTTACATTTGCAGCTATTTTGGGATTTCATTCGAAGATGAATCAAGACCAGTATCACGCCTCGCTGCTCAACAAGGAGAAAGTGGGACTGGGCTGGGACGGCGTTACCAAAGCTCATCAGCCCAAGGCGCTGCCTTACGAGCCGCCCAACGCGACGGATCCGGAGCAATCCTGAAAGTGTACGACGATGACCTCAAGACGATCGAGCTCTGCCTCGACAATGTCAACATGACGGACGACCAGTTCAAACGGCTCTTTAAAGCTCTAGAGATGAATACGAGGCTCGAAGTGCTCAGTTTTTGCATCACGGGTCTAACGGACCAAACTGCAGAGATCCTCGCGGAAGCTCTAAAAAAGATTGCTTCCCTCCTTGTCCTCAAGTAAATATCTTTTACTAATTTTTTGGATGCCGGATATCTTTAATTAATACCAATAGATTTCGAGATATTTCTTAATTTTAGGCATGCTGGAAGTTTTAATTGAAAAGAAATTTTGAGATTTTTGGGATGTTGGACATAATTTTAAAAGAATTTACATTTATTTTAGTATCAAGACGATAAAAGAAACCGCCAATGGGATCGTCCAGCTATTCAAGAGTATGGCTCGGCCATAAGAGCATCAAAGAATTCCGTGCTTCTAATCTGGTTTAATGATTGATTAATTTAAATTTCAAATGAATAACAGCTAATGATTTATTTATCAACATAGCTGACAATTCACGTGCTGGGCAACCAAGCGGAAATGGAGATCACGCAATATATACAGCTGAATCTCACTTTAATGCGAGGAGGCTTCTTTATCGAATTCAACGACGCCGGGAGTTGAGTCGCTGCCCAACTCCAGAATAACACTGACCGAAGTAAGTTCTATTATAAAAAAGGGAAAGATGCATAAAATTCTTCCACCATCCTTCATCTTCTAAAGCCAGCAGTACTTGAAGAAAAAAAGTATCTTAGAGACAGCTAGCACGAACATTTCATTCTAAACATTCCTTCATCCTTCTCCTTTTTATTTTTGAATTATTGCACAATAGTGAAGCTGGCGATGACGTTTTTGTGCCTTCCGTTGGCTCTGATTTTGGCAACTTTCTGGATGCTTGGAAGCATTGAGTCGGCCGGGGCCGTCGCTGTCGCGGATCCTTCCAATTCCAGGAATTACCAGGACGCCCGCTCCAAAGTGTTTCGCGACGTTTCCGACAACATCATCTCCCACTCTGGTGCCAGGTATGAATGGGTCCCTTTGTTTTCAGCAAATAACTTTGCTTTTAATAAACTTCTTTTCACAAATGGTGGGTCTTTCGGAATCAGCTCTAAACGATCTACACATTGGTATGATTTAAAATCGGATTTCTTGGCATTGATTGGCACAAAATAGTTTAAAAGTACAGCATGAGATTTATCAAACGCTTATAAGGCTTTGTTTCCAGCAAATATCTAAACTTTAACTTTGATTCAATTCATTAAAAATCAGTTTTTCGAAATCAAATTTAAACGATACACAAAATGGAATATACATTTTATTTATTGAAAAAAAGGGTTTTATAAAAACGTGATGACAAAGAGAAAGCCAACAGAAGACAACCAGTTGTTGATGTTTACGATGCAATGTCCTGATAACAAAATGGATGTCTTTATGGCTTTTATTTTTATTTTAGATACGGTCACAGCATGTTAAGCTCTTCTACTACAGCAGATTTCCACATTCAAACGAAGAAAAATCGACCTAAATGGGATCCTCGGGATTCATCCTGGTCGGATGTCCTCGTCTATTTCTGCTGCCAAGTCAACAACTTTGAACTTTGAAAAACATTTTAAGTTCCGCTCTTTAAAATCCTCACTGGTGCTCTCACTCTTTATTATGTATACATGTGTCTGTTCAAATATAAACTATATACGTATGCGCAATTTGAAAAGTAGGCCGTTTCGTTATCTATTACCGCACCCTAAACAACCTAATGACCTCATCACAAGTTTGCAGAAAAGGGACGTTGAAACTACTTGACCAACTTGCTATCGCTAATGTCAGCTTTTTTTCTTGTTATCTTGGCTTTTGGTGTCATTCCGTCACGCGTAAAGACAACTTGTATGCCTTAAGATGAGAGTATTATTTTCAATAAAAAAAAGTTGAAAGCAGAGGCCAACGAGACTTGAATGTACACATTTTCGTTCGCGACCTTCTGTTAATGCGTCTTCAAAGTTTCACACTTTACAACAAAACCGCTTAATCAATTGCTCTCAAATTCAATTACAGCTTAAAAATTCATCTACAAATCTATCGTATCCAAATAAAAATCAATCTGTAGATGATCAATATGTCCAACAGTTTCCTTTAAAATCCGCTCCAAATCCCAAAAAGTTGATAACTCAAGCCAGAGAGACCCTTATGGCCGTATCAACGTGGGGCACGGTCTCCATTCATATCTCTCTGCTCCAGCACGACGGAGTGCGGACAGTCGGCACGGCGGATCAGTATGGTGATACATCTACGGGTTATAAAAAGCCATCTCGGCGTGCCCCACGTTGATCCGACTGACTCAAGTCCGCTGTGCGCAGCGCATAATTCGGACAGATTAAATCCCTATCTGGCAACGTCTTGGTGTGCGTGTTTATGAAGAGCAACAGGGAGGAGTAAAAAAATCTATGGCGTCGCGGCACCCTTTTAATACGGGAAAAAATATTTTGTAAACTACTGTGATCAAAACTTGCCCCTGGTATCAAATGATTGTTTAGTTTTCTTTGATAAGTCTTAGTTTCTGTCAGTTCTGATACAATTTCTTAGTGAGTTTTAGTCAAGTCAAAAGTATTAGAGCCCCTCGCATATGGCGGAACCGAGTCGCCAATCCAGGGCCAGACCCGCTGTTGATAGCCAAAGTAACCCCGAATCCAGTAGCAGCACCCAGCAAAATGGATCAGGTGCTTCCATGAATGCTTCTAACTCAAAAAATTTTATCCAGCCCACTATCCCGGTCAGGTGTGCAACAGTACAGCAAGAAACACCTGCCATACCAATGTCACGTGAGAAGCCATTTGGTGAAGGGGGCAGAGGAAGAGATGATCAATCTTCCAGCAGAGGGAAAGGAAGAGGCAGACTCGATATCATCAAGGTGTTTCAATTTATATCATATTGGCTTAATTCAAAATTTATAATGCTTCATCTCTATTTCAGTCCACTGGAACTTTATTTGGTCAAGGAGCTTCAGAATTGTCCAAAGTAGGAGGAACTTACAGGGAAAGGGAAAGCTCTAGCTGCTCAGCTAGTAACCTGAAAAAGCCAAGGATCAGTGGTAGCTCAGTAATAGCACACAAAACTTTACAATGCAATTCTTTCTTACTTTTTAAAAACCATGGATTTTACTTCTTTTATTTTTACAGGTTGCAAAGGTTGACAGTGTAGAAGAAGACTATGAAGCCTTTAGGATGCTTGTGAGAGATGATTTTGTGGATACTGGCTATGATGAGAATGTATTGATGGTTCAACCTACCCTGTTGCACAAAACTAAATTGGGTAATATTTGTTTAAAGTTAAGGTTGATTGCTGTATTAATGTCTTTATTTTTAGGATGTTCTGTGCTGAATGAGGTAGATGTTGACATCAAAATGGAAGTCGACTCGGATGATGCCTTACCTGCTATAATCAGAAGTGAGAATATTTCATCATTTAGAGAAAAATAAAGTTTTTTAAATGCTGTTTCAATACTTTCCATCCAGTCAATCAGGAGAAGATGGAGATTGACTCGATGCTAAATAAAGAGACAGCCCAATCGTATGAGCGTCGCGCAAATCTGACTCAAGTGGCTGTTAAGGAAGGAGATATTGTACTCATCCAGGTATCTTTTAATATTTAATTTTCATGGAATCTGATTTAATAAATATATATTTTCTCATTTAGCTGCCTGATGTGTTGCCCTATTTGAAAACAGCCGAACAAAGATCTC
Source organism: Chydorus sphaericus (assembly GCA_030141595.1). Classification (NCBI taxonomy): domain Eukaryota; kingdom Metazoa; phylum Arthropoda; class Branchiopoda; order Diplostraca; family Chydoridae; genus Chydorus; species Chydorus sphaericus. The sequence goes on along the minus strand of CM057934.1, from coordinate 6,173,042 downwards.
CTGCCATAAAGCCGGCTCCTGGAGCAGCCCTGGAGCAAGCTGATTATCACACCACTAAAGAGGCCCCTATCGCCCAAGCTAACATCTTCGAAGACATTCCTGATGGTCGTATGGGCTCTCTTCGTATTCACGAATCTGGAATAATGAGTCTGCAGCTAGGAGAATATTCATCTGTATTGGATACTGCCACCCAAGTTTTCTTCTCACAGGTATACTCTTAAAGTTGAGCTCATTAAACTGATATTGAAGGATTAACCTGTATTTTTCATAGGATTTGATCTCAGTGGAAGTTGAAACGGACGGAAAACCCGGCACAATGAAAGATCTGGGTCCGGTCAAATACAAAGCTGCGTGTATACCAAATTGGGATCGTTTGATTGTTGAACATGAGTAGCAGGTCGTACAGGTGCTGAAAATGTTCCAATAATTGTTACTTAAATCTAACCCAGAACTGTGATTGGGATTTGCGTGAAATATGTATTTGTGCCTGTCATTAATTCCCTCGCATTCCCTAAAATTTGGATTTTGTGTTGCTGAAAGTTAAAACAGATATTTTTTGTGTTGTAAAGTGACCCAAAATTTAAGTAAAGTTCATTTTCCTCCCGATTTTGACGATACGTGATTGACTTTGATTTAGTTTTCTAACCATTTCATTTACTGGATGGCCCTTATGAACTTTAAATAACATGAGATATAAAAGAAATTGATTTTCATCCAGTAATCCAGTTTAAATGTATAGACATTTTAAAATGATTATGCATATAAAGTAGGTTGCATAATAAGTACAAGTGTAGTAATTCAGAGTGGATTCAAAAAATACTCTTGAAAAACAGGATATAACGTTAAGAAATGCAAGTTTTGACTCCAGATGAGGTAGTTGTTGTCTTGAAATCAGTCCGGACAAATGGCTTGGAGGTGACATACCTTCCACAAGACATCTAGAAATTTCTGGAACATTTCCACCTAACCGATATGGTTCACTATCTCAGCAATATCAGCAATATCAGGGCTTGGCACCTGATGTGTGCCATCTCCTTTATGGACTCGTTAGACTGCAAAGAATATCTCCAGCGTCTTCTGTGACAGTTAGCTTGAGTTTGATTCCAAAGGCTTCGTTTGTTCCTTTATCAATCAGGTGTTCCATACCGCCAATTTTCCAATTAAAAGTAATAATTAAACGGTAAGAAAAACTCTCTAAATGTTACAACTAGTTTATTGATGGGATTGTAATTTGTATAATAACGTTTTAAAATACGTTTAACTCCATCTAGAGGTATAAGGGAAAACAGCGTACTGTAGACTGAGAGCCAGCTGAGAGCAGGCGGCCAAACATGGCTGCTCATTGAAGTTCCTCTGTCTACGTCAAACTCGCGGATCTCTTGTCGTTCTGTTCATTTACACTTCGATTCCGCCAAGGAAAATTTGCTTATTTTGCTTTCCAGTTTTCCCAGCATTGCTCGAGAATGAGTGACGTATGGAAGTGCATAAACCCAAAGTGTCAAAATTCAACTTATGAAGATGACGATGAAGGACAACGCGTATGCAAGGATTGTGGCGCTGTGGATCCGGTAATTTTCTTACAATCGTATTTCTTTGGTTTAAACATATTAACTGTGCTACCTATTTATATAGGATTATGTTGCATTTGAGGATACCTTCAATTCAACAAGGGTCTACACACGATATAAAGAACCTCCTCATCCTTCCACCCAAGAGAATGCAGGTATATATTAATGCCCTTACTTGTCCAAATGAATCTTTTGTTTTTATTTTTCTGCTGCTAAGTACTGTAATTTAATTTCTTTCTATTGAACAATTTCTCCTTCTATTGGTAAAGTGATAATACCCATCTTGATTTCTAATTTCAGAGGCTGTTTCTTCTCAGAAGAGGTGCCTCTTTTTTGGGTTCAATAAAATCCTCCTCGTGCAAGTGGATGCTCTAGTAGAGCAATGTGGTGCTCCTTTTGAAATCAAGAAAATGGTTGCTGAGCTTTGGGCAGCCTATCTGTCTAGAAATGGAGTGGCCACTAAGAAGAAGCCTGGAGAATCTCAAAATTCCACTGCCTTGTTTGTGGAAGAAAAGAAGCCAGAGAAACTTCAGAGCCCTGCTCCGGACACCTCAGGAAGATGCAATGCTCCTGCTTCCTCATTCATCAAAAAGCCAAGGAAAGTGGCCGGAAAGAAAGAGCGAGTACCGGATGACCAACTCACGAAGAAGGAAAGGAGGAAGCAGATGCTTGCAGCCAAGGTATTCATTTATAGTATACCTTGATTTCAAATGTGTCATCTCATATCTTATATAATTTCATGTCACATTTTTAGCGTGCGTGTGGAGAAGCAGTTCAAGTGACTATTCCTCTACCCTTGGATGACGTCCCAAAAGAAGGAAGTTACCCTGAAACTTCTGAGGCTCTTTACATCGACAGCAATGCTCCAAAGCCGTAAGATACAAAATTACTCTTTTGAAATTACCTCATCATATAATCATATTAGTTAAATCACATCAATTTTTTTGTAATACAGGTCGAATTCCAGATTAGAGAGCACTCGCACCACTCATCCAGAACTCTTCAAGGGGGAGAAAAATGTGACTGATGCTCTACTTGCCTCTGGGAGCAAGTTGCGCAACCTCTACACCAAAATCGAGTACATGACAGCCCACAAATTACTCGCTTTCCTCCATGGAGCGCTCTTGCTCAAGGGCACCCAGATCTACGACCACGATCTCATTCGATTGGTCCAGGAGGGCTTCATTCCTCTTCACGGTGCTCACCAACTGCTTCCCGATGACTTTGATCTCGGCGCCCACGGGAAGAAGATTTTTGGTGGAGCCAACCATACGGCTGGGCGCAGCGGCCCTTGCTTGGACACACTCCGCTCAAACACGGCCAAACTTTTTCACTTCCTTGGCATCAAAGACATTCCGAAGCCACCCGTTGATGTCATTGCTAGCAGGATCATCCAGGATCTTCAACTCCCTGGTACCTTTCTCTTAATTTACCATTCAATTACTTCTGTTCACTAATAGCGTTATTTTGTTTTCTTAGTTGGACTAATTGATGTAGTCCTTAAGCTGGATTCCTTTATTGCTGATGAGCGTCAGAAGTGGGAGCGCCTTCCATTTGGCGGCATTGCCGAGAGCGGCACCAAGTATGTGGCTTGCCTCATTCTCATCGGGCTCAAAATGACTCTTGGATTCGACGGCCACTCCGAGTCCTCGATTTCCGATTTCGCTCTCACGGTGAACGTCGCTCTAAAGCTGAAACCCTCATCGAGCTTCACTGCGAGGAATGATATCGCAAAATCGAACACTGGCATGGCGACTCTCTTCGTCTACAAGGAGTGGGTCCGGTTTATGGATTACCGTCGCACCACCATGGCCCGGCACCATGTCCCATCCGCAATCAGGACTCGGACGGCTCACAAAATGGCTGATTCCTCTGCCCTATTGGAGTTTTGTGACAAACCTACCGAGCTCCGTTTTGACGAGAAACCCTCGGATATGGTCTCTCACCAGAAGAGTCGTCAAGGAATCAAGGATCTGCTTGTTGAAATATCTGAGAGGATCCAAGAAAACAACGATGCCGCTAGCCCAGCTCTATCGGCCCCGGCCAAGATCAGCTTAACCGATGCCTTTATTGTCGCCAATGACGGAATGGCCAACATATTGCTGACTCAACATCCAGAACAATTCCCTCTGTTGCGTCAGTCATTTCCTGACTCGTCCCTTGCGTTTATCGTCGAACCGAAGAACTTGGCTGGAAAGCTCCAAACAGAGGGCTTCAACGTCAATGTTTGCCGTGGATCCGCCTACTCGCACCTAAACTTGTACACGGGCGATTTTGTTGCAGCTGGAGATAAGCTGAACATTGAAGAGGAATCGTTTGCCTGCTGCTCGACGATACCAGCCTCTCTGAATCCGCAAATTTTGCCTGTCATTGACCCTCCCATCATTGGAAACAAGGATCTCCTTCTGCATCAACCTTCATGGTCGTACTGGAGCAGGGATGTACGGGCCAAAGCTGGATTGAACCCGACCGACTGGGCTATACTTAAACAACAATTGCCAGATAACTTTGTCTGGTTATTGGAACTTGTGGCCGGAAGCGTGGGGGAGAAGTCCAGCGACCTCTACCTTCATCTAGTGAAAGTGGAAAAGGTGATGAAGCGCTGCAGCACTAAGGATCTTACACCTGCACTAACTACAGCGATTGGCAAGAAGGAGAACAAGCCCAAGTTCCATCTTTATTGATAAAAAATAAAATTGTGTCATTGTCTTCTTGTGTAATTGTTGTAAAAGAGCGACAATTTTTCAATGTTTTCACAATACTTTTGCGCAATGATCCAGAATAAGGAAATAAAGTTTCCAGCATACAGAATGGCGGGCAATAAATCAGTAGATTCACTTGTGTATGTTTAATTTTGTTCACATTTCGTGTACCAACTCTATTAAATAAAGGTTATTACATAAATAGATGTAATAATAATGTAACATACATCGCTCAATTAGGAAACCAAAGAAAAACCGACAACTATGCTAACTCCCTGTATAATAAAGAGCAAGAGCAGACGAGCACTCCCTCGATGTTGTTGTATTGTTTACGTTGCCGTCTATTCAACTCCGCCTGTTTTTCTTCACAAAAACATTTTTCTCTCAAACTCTTGGTAGTTATTGTCTTTTGTATAAACTATTTATAAAGAACAGTTTTCCCTTAACCTCTTATCAAATTTATTCTGAACAACTCCTCAATACTATCATCAAGGTATATTCGGCTCGACTGAAAAGTGATTAAATTATTCTTCTAACAGATCATTTTGTTTACATCACTCCATAAATTTTTGTCTCACTTTTACAGATGCCCAAACACATCACCAATGGTATTGATTTGGGATCAGCAAAAGAAGGGTCCAAGAAGAAGCAGAAAAGCAGCCCTCTGGTCACGGTGATGAAAGAATGGTCCCCAAAGTCCAAGTCTCAGCCAAAGCTTGAAGTCCAGAGCATTGTCGAGTACTCGGGAATTAATGAAGGTATTTAAAGAGCTTTTTAAAATCCCATTCTATGTAAATACTCAACACAATTCATTTTTTAAATTTAGCTTTTGGCGGAGCTCTTCGTGGAAAACCCAAGCAAAATGGTCCATTTGATGTTAATGACCCCGAAAATCAAGCCCCGAGTGACCTCGTCCCGATGATACCAGCTCACCAACGTTCCTCCGATCTGGATCACAGTTTCCTCCGTGATTGGAATTCAAAATCATAATTTTAGAAATTGTGCATCAAAAGGAATTTATTCCATTTTCAATAATACAAAACGATTTTTTTTCAAAGAGAAAAGGCTCAGTTTAGTTAGTTAAAAAGAGTTCAAGTTTAAGAGTTTAGTTAAGAAGAGTTCAAGTGTGTTGAGAGCGAAGAAAGTGCTAATTCTTAGAGGCTGACGTTGATGGCGTCACAATTCGGGTATGGAGAATTGGAACTTTAAGTCGTAGTCCATTTATTCTTTTCACCACGCCTTTGTTGCGAAGTTTTACCCATGTCTGAATAAAGAAATAAAGAAAGAATTGGAGATAATATAAGTAAGGTGATTGAAATATACATGATCAAACCTTTATTATCGCCATCTAAAGTCGGTTTGCTCTTTTTACCGCGCTTTTGTTGCGAACTTTTGTCCATATCTGAATAAAGGTATAAAAAAGGGAGATAAGTTGATTGACAGAACATTTTCAGGTCTAAATTCCTTCGTACCAATAACACTCGAAGTTGATTTACTCTTCTTCTTACGACTTTGCGCACTTTTGCCCATATCTAAATCAAGTAATAAATAAAGAATTGAGGAAAAGATAAGTTGGATGACTGAAAATTTACATGCTCATACCTTTCTTGCTAACACTCGAAGTCATTGCACTCTTTTTGCCACGCTTCTGTTGCGAACTGTTGTCCACATCTAAATACAGAAATCAAGGAAGATTTGGAGATGATTAAGTTAGGCGAATGAACATTTTCACGTCTCAATTCATTCTTACCAGCATCTGACGTCGATTTACTGTTTTTAGTACGTCCTTGCAAATTTTCGCCCAATTCTGAAACAAGAAAAAATTGGAGAAGAGATATTTAAGGTGAATGAAAATTAAAACATTTATTTCTTTCTTACCCTGAGGAAGATGTGAGCGCTGTAGATTTTCATAAAGTACATACATCGATTCTGGTTCAGCTGGTTGCTCCATCAGCTTTTCTGACCATTCCTTCACTCTACTAGAGAAATCACCAGTTGTAATCTGAGATTCTTCCAAATTAACGTTCTTGCTCAAATGCTGGACAAAGATGTCTCCTGCAGCCGTTGAATTCCAAATCTGGATAATTCCCTTATCCTCATCAAAATAGCTCGTCAATCCCGTAACGTGCTGTTGGAACCGATTTTGAAGAGGCCGGTCAAAAGCCCAAGGTTCAGTCTGCTGGAGATGATCGATTGTGTCGCCAAGCGTCTTGCGAATGGCCGGCAGCATGAGCGGAGAGGCGGTGGACAAAGAATTTGTTGGGGAACGTGCAAGCCAAGGCTCCTCTGACCACTTAAAAGCACACATGCTGGACGAGTGAGGAGTTTGGGATGCAATAAAGACCCATTCTTCGTCTGGGCTCAGATTTACAGAGGTCAGTAGTTTGGGACTGTGTTCCAAGTAGGGAGCCAATTTGGAAAGAAGCCGGCTGCCATTCCTACGGTCCCACAACATAACACATGTTTCCGTGGTGACGTAGGTTACCTGAAAGAAGAACAGTAAGATTGAATTAAAAAGAAAATTAAAAGCAGCGGATCGAAATTAACTTACGTGTGGACGAGAGCTGGGAGTGAAAGAGAGGATGTGTTCACCAGAAGGAACATTCCAATGCGTTTGAAGCATTTGATTTTTCAACGACATGACAGGAAGTGGTGAGGGACTCCTTGGATCCAATACGCTCACATTCGTGTAGGATGCAAGAAGAAACTGCGACGGCTGATCACGTTGGTACAAGCAGTATCGAACGTTCTCGTCCACATCCCATTGGTAATCCAGTTTTCTGCAATGAAAAATGGATGAAGTGACAATTTTAAATTTAAAAAATAAGAGTCGCTATACGAACCCTTCTTTGACGGAAGTGAGTTTCCCGCGACGCAATTCGCAATACTCTCCGTTGAAAGAAGCCGAAGGATGCACATCAATGCTCCTCACGGTTGAGCTCTCGTCAGTATTTTCATAGAGTAGCTGAATGACGGGTTCGTTTTCCTCGCTAGCTACTTTCCACAAACGACTGGAGTGCTTTTGACGAGTGCCAAAGACGATGTCTAAAAAATACAATATTGATTAGGAGTTGTGATAAACAATATATAAGAAACGCATTGGTTACCGTGCTCGATATATCTGCGATAATATGAATTGTGCGGCGTCGTAATCTGGTAGATTCTTCCGCCGTCTACTCGTACTTCCTGCCCTACATTCAACAAATGACCCTTCATCGAGTCGGTTGCACTGACACGGCTCAAGTCTATTTAAAAAGAGGTTTACAATGAACAAATTTGTTGATAGATTAATTTTTTTTTAAATGAAATTATAACTCACATAGAGAAACCGGTGAAGTTGAGCGAGGATTACCGTCATCTCCCAACGATGAGTGGATAAGATAATTATCTGCATTATTCAATCGGATGCAACACAAATTTCCTCCAAATTTGGCTTGTTCAGTAGCCTGTTGGTAATAAATAGATAGTAATAATACTGAAACAAATATAAATGGAGCAAAAATACACTGTGTTAACATACCATTTCAAAATCGTTGCCATATTTAATGATGGGGTAACTCATTGAAGGGAAGTTTTTGTGAAATGTGTCTTTTGAATTATCCTTCCAGTCAGCAGCAATTTCAGCCATAGAAAGGCCTGTAGATATTATAATTTTTTTTTTTTTAGTTTATAGAGTTGAGCCATAAATCATGAGTGAGCATGTTGGTTTTTTTTAAATATGCATTTGAGTAAATAAAGAGAATAAATTTTATAAGAGTACAAACTCACTTTTCCTGTTCTTCATTAACAAATGAACTTCAAGTTGGAGGTTGTCTTTGAGCATCTTTCTTGATCGGTTAAGTGGATCCAACACATTTTCTGGATGGTGACCTACATTGATTTTAAAAAAATTAGTGATGACAGTTGTAAATATGAAAAAAATAAATGAATAGTGTATACCTTGTCCACATCGTGCCACAAATGGTTTGAAAAGAGGGACAGGATATGTATTATGTTCTCTTCCAAGTTTGAGAGAAGGAAAAGGGTTCTCTCCACCTTTCAACACTAGCTTTCCATCTTTATCCAGGCTTAGTTGGGGACAAGGAAGCCCATAGGGTACAGGAAGGCTTGAGGTGCCCTTCAAACTCTTCCGGTTTATTTCCTCATAATTCTTTCCCTCCCGTTTCTTTCCTGTCTTCACTTCAATCAATTTCTGATGAGGATACTGGCAATCCATGATATCCTAAGTTGATTTAAGGATTTGTTAAGTAGAATTACACCGTTTTACACGATGTTTTCGCAACTCGAGTCTCGACTCTCGATCGAGTTTACGTAGCAGACGAATCCAGGATTACAAATGTTTGATAGCTAACGAGCTTGTTAAATTCACCGCTAGATGCCACTTGGAGAACTCGTATCACCGCCCATTTGTTTACCTCTGATCAGTCTGATGAAGGAAACATGAAAAGAAATCGTTGAAAGGAGTGTTATATTGCGAACCTTAAACCAGACAGATTGCGGGTTGCATTGCGTCACATTATTGTCTTATTGACGATGGTTATCTATAAATTCATCTCTAAACAAAGTCACTGGTGATCTATGTGTAACAATGGGGGCCAGTGCATCATCCAACCCTTATTGTAGTGATGGAAAGTACCTCCATGGCTCTGCCAGTCTCAACTCTTCAAACTTTAAATGGTCCTCCAAATCCAGGTCTACCAAGTCCAAGTCTGCCACCTCTCATGCAGAGCAGCTTGTCAGTGGAACCGGCAGCAGGTAACCTGCCGCCTTGATCAAACCTCACCAATTAGTTCAAATAAACCCTTTTTTATATTGCAGAGAGAAGAATAAGAAGACTGGTTTCGCCACTCTGAGGTGGAAGCTCACAAGGCACCAGAGGACCTCCAAATGTTTTGACCACACCAAGGTCATGATGAGGAAGTTTGTGGTGGACTCGAGCTGCACCGAGCTGGGCACACTTGTGCAGGAATACAAAACCACTGCAGCCCTGAAAGATCTGACCTGTCCACCTGCATCCACACATAAACAAAATCTGTCAGATTTGTTTGTCAACAAGTACACCAGTGATGTCACACTGGTTTTCCAGGAAGTCTGCTTTCCAGCTCATCGGACGATATTAAGTGCCCGAGACGAGTTAAGAGAACTTCAGACGGAGCTCTTCCCGTTTGTCTGGGTGGATTACGTCCTTCCGTCAAACTGTGATTGGTGGCGATGAAGGTGGCGGAGCTGCTGAGACAGAAAGAGAAGAACAACTCCGACTTCACGCTTGGATGAGAGGTATATAAATATTGTAATTCAACATTAATTTAATTTAATTCATTTTATATTAAGCAGGAAAGAATCAAGATCTCTACGTGAAGCCGAGGCTGTTTATGCCCTATTTTGAGGAGACGAAATCTTTGTGGATGATTCAGGATGGAGCTGATCAGCTTATGGTCTCTTCATTCCGTTATTGCTCATCGAGAGGCATGATGATAATGTCAGGATCTGTCGGTCAACCCCGCCACAATATTCCAGAAAGATTCTACGTGATAGATGATGCGCTGCCGACTCGTTCATCTTCCGGTGGATTAGATCCTCCTGTTACATCGTCCACTAATGACCTAGGTGTCGTTACTGCAGCAGTTCCAGGTAAATATAGAATTATTTCTTTCGATGGTCTTGGCCGGAGATGCACGCCCGCTGTGATAGGTCATACTGTGCTTGTCTAATCGGCCATCGTCGTGGATTTTTTTTTTCCCAGATTCTGAGACACTCCAGGCGATGATCCGTCGAGAGAGGAAGCTGCACCCATCTCCACTATCTCATGGAGTCTACTCACTACCCCTTCGTTCTAGAATGGATTTCAACCGGCAGATCCGATTGCGTGTCGTTCGGGAGTTCAACCTGCCCGATCTCATTGCTGAAGAGCTAGAATCATCATTTGATTCACTATTAGATGAGCTGGGTGTGCCGGCCAAGTTATCAATCGTTTTGGGGCACCTCTACAGCCACCTGAATCTTACAGGTAAAAAATATTACTCACCGGTCATGGCAGTTTATGTACGCCCAGCGTAACCCATCTCGGCGGGCGTCCATCAACGGCCAAGACCGTCAAAAGAATTACTTTATTTAATTAATTATTTTTTTTTGTAGTGAACTGCAGTTTGAGCTCGGTGATGACGCGATACCACCGCGATTCAAAGTGACTGGTCTATAGTCCGTCCACCCATCCCTCATCTTGTACAGGATTAGCATACCGTTCGGCTCTCAACCTTCCTTGGTGCTCATCATCAGCCAGTAGATTTAGCATGTCCACAACTTCCACCTTATTATCACGGAGCTGTTCCCGGTTCTCCTTGAACTCGGTCCAATAGATCTAGCAGGGCTGTCTATGTTCCTGTTTTTATTAAAAATGAATTCAACATGTTCTTTTTCGCAATAATAGATATATTGATATTGCATCAGCTGATTTTTAAATTTTATGTTATTTTTGTTCCTTTTGTTGATCGCTTTGTAAAACCGAAATTTACTCTATAATAGTGAATGTGGGTATTTTTTTTTCTTGTTGATTTTCCAACCTTGATACCGGGAGCTGTGTGTTTTCTTTTACTTCATCTTCTCGGGACCGGAATTATATTGGTTTTAACTCACAGCGGTAATTTTTTTGCACAACCTTTTTTTTTGCTTCCCCTTACGGCTTACGACGCCTGACGTCGCCTGCGCCAGCCACATTTCCCGTTCTCTCTTCTGCTTGAACGACGTGTCATTCATTACAATTATCTAAACCGCCTTGGCGCGCACAAAGTTATTGAAAACAAAAAGTTTTGCTCTCTATACGACGATTTTCTTCTCTTCTTCTTCCTTCCCTCCAGCGTCGCGACGCTCTTTCGTTTCTCTCTTCTTATTTTATGAAATCCTCTGGTCAGTCGTAAACATAATGTATAGTCCTCCTCTATTTATACATTTGAATAAAAAGAAGGATATGATAAGGGTAGACCTTTAATTTATATCCCGCGGGAACGGGAGCGGGAAAAAAGTTGATGCTCGCATCGATCCTTCACCCTTAAAGTTCTTTCCTGTCTTCGATGCCAATTGTATAATTCAAATGCATTTGCATATATTTACGTCATTTTTAACGGTGAAAGAGCATTTCTATCCTCTTTGGTATTTTCAACAGCAGCAGCACTCATCACTTTGAATTGTATAGTAGAAAAAAGAGAAGAAGATCAAGTTTTAAAAATAAAACAATTACATGATCTTTTTGGCGAAATAAACCGTTAAACGGAGAAGCATCCGGTTGAGCTCTTTAACACGAACGCCGTGCGGATGAAAAGATTTCGAGAATGTATTGACTTGTAGCATGATCCTCCACCAGCTGCGGCTCATCGCTTCCGGGATAGGCACCATCTCGCTCATTTCCACTTCCTCTTTGACTCCAGCTTCTTCCTTCTTCTTTTTCTTCTTCTGGTTCTGGTTTAACTTCCAGAATCTCTACTTTCTTAACAGGAAGTGGCGGATCCTCTCCTATTGGACCGATCGATAGGTGGATGAGCGGTCTTAACGTCCCAGGTGATCAAAGGTCCTGCATTCACCTCTCCACATTCAAGTGCTTCACAATGGATTCCACTGGCAAGTGGAAGGATCCAGAGTCTGCGGCGGTGGCGATCCTGCCTCGAATTCAGTGCTCTAAGTTCTAAATCAGAAGTGGCCAGTTGAGTGAGCATATGTGAGATTTGGCGGCTGAATCTTTCAATTTCCTTCTTCAATTCGACAACACGAAGAAGCTCGTCTTCATCCTCATCGGTAGGATTGGCCCCGCCAGCTTCAACCCCGCTATCATCTTCCGCTTCATCAGGATGTTCTTCAACTTCGACCGGTTCGTCCTTCCAAGCGGATTGATTTTCTTCCTTGAATGGAGTGTCTTAAATAATATCCATAAGAGCTGTCACTACTATCAGCAGCATAACTGCATAAGAGGCAAAAAGTTTAAAAGAAAACAGAAAAATTCAAAACAGTGTTGTCGGTAATTTTTTTATTTTTCCTCGTCGATCGGAGGCGAGGACGAGCCCAGAGCCATCGAGCAAACTATTAAAATATAACACGACAAATTTGCACACTTCTGAAAATTTAAGAATGAAAAAGTGTATTCAAGCGTGATCATGTCCCCTACATAGCGTTTGCAAGTTGAACTTGGGCGGTACGAATTTCTTCTTCAGTCATTCGGGCGTCACGACAAACGATATTGACGGTAATCTCGCTCCTGATGGGTTGACGGGCTTGAAATCCGAATCCGACTTTCATGATGCCGTTCTGGGTAAATACAAATATTTAAGTTACCAATTACCATAATTAAAAATAGATATCATAAGTACCCTGTCAATTCTAACTGCAAGGTGGTAGTGAATTTGACCGCGCATGGTCGAGGGAAAACGAGCAAGACTTCCACGGTCGACTTTAATTTGACCGATGATTTTTGGTTTGTCCAAGTTGGATGATTCTTCCCGGAGAAAGATGGTAGTGACGTTCTCCAAACGGGGATCCTTGTATTTAGCCGGGACGAGCGGAAGAGGACTCGGGATCGGAGAGTTGGCCTCTTTCAGAGTCAAGGTTTCACCTATTGATGACAGAGACAAAGTTATTTATGAAACTAGGACAAGAAATACTAGCGTAGCTAGTTATTTATACTAAAAGCAAGTAAGATATACCTTCAGAGAGATTAGCGCCGGAATAAGGGATGTAGAAGGTAAAACGAAACGGCGACACATCCTTCAGAACGTACGGATCCTCTTGCTTCTGAAGAGTGTCGGCCAGAATCGAGGCGCCGCGCGCACGGTCATGTCCGCAAAGCCAAAAATAGTCTGGCTCTTGATGACGAAAGACCTTTTCCATAACGTTCTTCACTTCCGGCATCTGGCAGGACGCTCCCACCAACAAGACTTGGTCGATGGTGACTCCAGCGTCGAGAACAGCTTGTTCGATGATCTTGGTCATTTCGACAAAGAATGGCTTGGTGAACTGTTTAAACTGGTTTCGATGGATGATGCATTGGAAGGCCGGTTCTTTGAGCACGACGATGGCTTCAAGCTCCTCAGATAATTCAATTTTGGCAGCTTCGCATGCCAATCTGATCCTCTCATGGTCTATCTCGTTAGGTTTAAACTGAGGAAACTGATCTTTCACTTTCTTTTCGAACCAAGGAGCCAGTAGCCAATCGATGTCCAGGCTGCCTAAAGTGTTGTTTCCTCGGGTCGCCTTGACCGTCAAGCCTCCGTTCTCCGAAACGGAGATAACCGAGGCCTCGCAGCTTCCACCGCCGAGGCAAAAGACGAGGAGGTTCTTCGAAACAACCTAAACATGGTATGTTTAAACATATTTATTTGCATGCAAGTTGACAATGTAAAAGTTTTTTAAAAACCTGCGTGTCAAAAACGTGAGCGATAGCAGCGGCCGACGGCTTGTTCAACAGACGGATGTGTTTGAACCCGGCAATCATGGCAGCATCACGAGTGGCACGTCGCTGGGCGTCGTTAAAGGAGGCAGGTACGGTGATGACGACGTCACTGATCTGGTCTTTAAAATAATCATCTGCCATGTTCTTGGATTCTTTTAGAATTAAGGCGGCTATGAATTCTGGGTAAATCTGGCGACCGCCTTCAATCTCAATGATAGCTTTAGCATGCTTCCCTTAAATAGTGATATTTAGGAAAAAAAATAAGCAATCATTACACTTATAGCACATGTAAAATAAAGAGTCAATGAGCTTTTTACCTGAGACAAGTTTGAAAGTTCTACGCTTCAGTTCCATCTCCACTGATGGCTCAAAGATTTGTCTGCCCAGCAGCCTGTTCACTCCTGAAATGGTGGTTGCATCATCATCCAGCTGAGCATTCTTGGCAGCATAACCCACAAGAATTTTGTGTCCATTAAATGTAACAACTGATGGTGTCACAAATGCAGGGCCTAAGGTATCTACTTTGGCTTCCATCCGTGTGTGGGTGAAACCAAAATCAATTCCAATGGCAGGGGTGACATGTTTGGACATGGACATCTGAAATTAAGAAGAAAAACTATAAAGGGCATGCTTTTAATGCTGGAACCAACACTTTACATTTAAAAAATGTAAACTTGTTTCACAGAGCCTGACATATATGTATATTACCTTGGTGATAGCTGAGGAGTTGTTATACTTAAAACAGATGATATGTAAATGTGTAAAAGAGAATGCCTTTACGACGGATTGTCGTTGACAATAGCAGAGGAGACTTTCTGCTGAATAGATTGGACAGAAAAACTAAAGGAGTTCGTAAGAATACTTTTCTTCGTGAGGGAGAAACACGAGGTGAGCACTGAGCAGAGAACGACGGGTTTTGCTCGTCTGCTCTTCGAAGTTCGAAATAAGGGTGCGGCTGGTTGCTATGGGGAGTTGCGTCGCCTAGGGCTTATTTTCTCCCCCTTTTGGAGTTATTTAAAAAATATTTACATGCGTGAATATTGCGTGTACTGCTTCCCGATGAATGTTATGGATCATAATGTGTTGTGCATTTTTTTTCTTCGAAAATAGAGCGAAATTTTATGAAACGGATTCGGCTTTAGGCTACACAACAGAATATCGAAAGAAAGAAAAATCGGAAAAATTATGAATGAAGGCGCGGTCATCTTTTTTTTCAAAATGCGTCGTCTACTTGTTGAAATTCCTCTTTTGGATTCAATGTTGATGAAAAATTATCCAATTAAAGTTTACGATACCAATAGCAACATAAAGTTAGTCTAACAATAGAAAGAATCATGTTAAGTTATCAACTGATGTTATTGCCAAGCAGAAACTGGGGATGAGGCCTGGCAGGACTGCCTCTAGTTCGACTCCAACATTATCAGCTTCAACTGACATCTCAGATTATTTAGACTCCCTTATATGACATGAATCTAATTGCTTTCCAGAAACAAAGTACTGTCAACTAGCCAATCAAGTTTAGATGTATAAATTATGCATGTCTCGGTTTGTGTAATTATGAGCCATAGACAATAATAATAAATAGAAAAAAGAAACGTTTAAATTTTGGCAGGGTCGTGTCATTGATTAGAGCATTTCTGGGCATTATTATATGTTAAGACTAGCTTATAGGTTGATCCCTATTGGAAGAAGTGGTGCTATAAATCCTGTTCTTCGATGCGCTTCGACGATATTAGATCTTGGCTGGTGGTTTAGACCGGAACAAAACGCACAGCAATTAGCCTCGGGAACCTAATATAAAATTTATTAAGAATCGATCGTAAATTATGATAAATACTTAAATACTTTGGCTAATCAGGTTGAAGGCAGTCTAAGTGATAGGCTTTTGGGTACTGGTCGCATAGCAATCTAGTCGGTTTGCTGCCGGACTTCACTTCCCATAAACGATGCAATTCCACTGGCCATTCCGCTTTATTCTGGCACTCGTAGCAGAACCAATCACCATCCGGAATATTCTCCATCGCTGGCCGGAAGCAGTACGTATAGTAACCCTCATCGCATCCATCGCACAAGAGTAGCTGATCCTCCTTATTTCCGCTGTGGCGAATGGATTTATCCCAGGCCACAGAGGCCTCCAGGACGTAAAAGCACATCAAGACATGAGCGGCTGTTTTGCACCGCTTAACAGCCTCTCTCCACGTAAGTAGAGCTATTGGGGGCTCTCCAGATGAACAAGAACCGCATAAGATACTCTGGGCTAAGCCTCCTTAGTTCCGGACCATTGAGGCTTTTAGGTACCGGCGCTCAATGGCTAATTCGACACTCACAAGTATCTCTTTAGCCAGCTGGATAGGGTCGACTCGATCGTCCTCTGGGCTGTCATCAGCAGTTGTCGAAAGACTAGATTCATTTCGGATGTAGCTCTTGGAGGAAGCTTCCAGCCCTTCACTTGCTTACTGGCGGATGCCACTCGATCTTCGAGAGCTTCAATCTGTTTCAGGAGGAGGATATCACCTCTTAGAGACGTCTCTTTGGAACAGGAATCGTCAGCATCCGGTAATGCTACGCCACCGAGTAATTCCACTACGTCCGCATTCTTCATCTCTTTTAAAAGGAGATCCTTCGGGTTGTCCTGATAAAAAAAAAGTAAATTAGTTGACTGGTTTAAAAACAGCCATTCACACAGAACTCGCTTGAAAGTAACGATCCCTGTCCATGTGCTGGACGAAACGTAGTAGGAAGGAGGAGAAAAAGTTTCGATTAACGAAAAAAGTTACCTTGAGGCATGACTCATTAACGAAATCGATGAAACGGAGGCTGAGCTCTTTTCCACGAACACCGCGCGGATGAAGAGATTCCACGAATGTTTTGACTTGTCCAGGATCAATGATCCTCCACCAGCCTCGACTCATCGCTTCCGGAATAGGCACCATTTCACTCTTATCCACTTCTTCCTTAACTCCACTTTCTTCCTTCTTTGGTCGGTCATCAGCTCCTAGGCCCATCTTCGTGAGGGAAGATGTTGAACCAGGGAGGCAGAAGAGCGTTTACAACTTCTTCCTCTTTCTTCATTTCTATAGGATCAGCTGGTAGATCCTTAGTCTTATTCTCCTCTTCCACTGGGATAGGATCGGTTCCATTCGCCGTTACGGCCTCCTTTTCTTTTTCCTGAATCACTCCTTTCTTAAGAGGCTCCGGCGGTAGCAATCCTTCTCCAAGTAGAGTGCTCTTACTTGTAAATCAGACATGACAAGTTGGGTAAGCATTTGTGCGCTCTGGCGGCTTAGTCGCTCTACCTTCTTCTTCAATTCGTCTACAGGGAGATTCTCGTCCTCATCGGCAGGATCGGCGTCGTCGGCTTCAACGCCGCCGTCTTCTTCCGCTTCATCAGGATGTTCTTCAACTTCGACCGGTTCTTCCTTCTTCTTCGAAGTGGATTGGTTCGTTTCATCGTGAGTAGTGGAATCTTCCGCTAGAGTCTCTGCTTTGACGCTGCTGGATGCTAGTAGCGAGTGACTGGATGTGTTGACCAAAGAGGCTTGGTTCTTCCTTGAATGGTGTGTCTTGATCTCCTTAATCTTGCTATCGACGATCCATTGATCCCTGTAATTTGATAATACAAATAAAATGAATAACTAATTCAATCAACATTTCCTTATTAATTAACCTTCGAGCGGTGTTTTGGCCTTTAATGGCTCCATTTCTCCTATAACGGCCTTATTCTGTAGCAGCTCGTCCACCATGAAGCCCAGAATAGCCCCTTTCTGTGTAGGATTCAGTGAGAGGTTTCTTCTTGAGCCAGTCCGACATGAGAAAAGCTTCCGTATCCGGATATTCCACTGGAGGCGCTGCTACGGCTGCTTTACTAGGACTATTGTTGGCGGAATGGCCGTTGTTTGCTCCCACTTTATCCGCCGCCGGAAGCTTCATATCACCCAATCCGTTCGCTTGGAGGTAAATCCGCAGGATCTCTGATACGTTGGTCGTTGTGATGTCTGCCTGTTTCAGCGTTTGGCCAAAAATTGGGATTGGAGTGCGGGATTCCGGGATCTTTAATGGGACATACGAGGAGGTGAATCACGACGAAGAGGACCTCTTCTTCGGCTTTTCAGTCACAAAAGCAATGTCCTCTGGAGGCTGTCTAATGACAGAAGGAGAGCTAAATCTTCAGTAAGACTTCGCTGATCTTTCCAGGACTCCAACTCTATTCTCCGCTCTTCCAGCATCTTCTCACGTTCGGCCCTCTTTTCTGCACGTATAATTCTTGCGCTCCCGATCCTCGTAGCGCTTCCGGGCCTCCAGTACTTTGACTATTGCGGTGTGTTGACGGCGTTGACGCTTCCGATCCCTTTCAAGTTCAGCCGTGCAGAAGAGTTCTCTCTGTTTGTTTAATTCAGCAAGTTTTCTGTGCTGTTCTTCCTCACGCAGTCGATCCAGCTCTTCCTGGCGCTTCTTCCGGGCTTCCAGCGCTTGCTGATTCCGTAATTCACGCTCTTTCCTCATCGCCTCTTGTCGTTCGAGCTTCTCTTGTTCTCTCATCTGTCGACGGACTTCTTTGGCCTCTTGGAGCGCCCTTTCACGCTCCATTCGCTGTTGAAGTTTCGCCTCTTGGGCCTGCCGGGCGGCTTCTTGGGCTTCAACGCGTTGAGCAGCTCTTTGGGATTTTCTCTGGCGACCGATGGCTTCCTTCTCCTCCTCAGTCATCCTGCGGGAACGAGGCTTCCAACCTCTAGCGATACGAATCAGATTCACCAGATGGCGCACTTCCGGTTATCTAGACGGATCCCGTGAGAATTTGGAGATTCTCCCAGCGGCTGAATGAATTCTCCAACGATGCATCGAGTGCTGAAACTAAAATTATCCCGCGTGATAGTGCCAATCCTCTGGCGTTCCAAATAGCGAACCACAGCCGGATACTGCCGGAAGCGTCGGCCGGATGAGCGTTTTTCTCTTCCATCCTAACGTGAGCAGGATCCTTAAGGCAGCTTCATCAGAGACGAAACGGTGCCTTTGGGAAGGCCGGCCGTCACCTCCATCAGCTACTCTCTTTCGTGAATCGTTGCCTTCACCTCTTTCAGCCCATACATCGCCACTGTCGATCATGGAATCGTCTTCTTCCATACCATTTACTCAAAATAAAACATCATTAGACCAATTCCGAAACAAATTATGAGGTAAAGAAACTGACCGGAATCGTCACTTTGAGTGTCGGCGTAAGTTGATTTCCTCTTCTTATTACTTGGCCCGTTTTCAGAAGGTTCCGAAGATTCTTTGGCTGCTTTGTTGTTAACATTGCCCGCAAGGCGGAGTAGCTGGGTGGATGGATCTGCACCACTCCTCAAATGCCGCTCCTATTTATGAAATTAATCAAATTTCAATAATTGCAGCTACAACAACATCAACAACAAGTTAGATACCGTTCTCTTCTTGTTCTTATGTTCTAGTGCGCTCGATCCGGATGCATAAGGCAACGTAGCCCCAGAAGCTGCCGCCATTCCGAGAATGGATGGAGAGACCGATGGATTACGAAAGAATAGGTAAGACATTGCCATTGATGAAAGTGATGAAAGCCTTTGGGAGCTGGATGCTTCCGTCGAACTCGGTAGTAGTTGTCCTCCTCCGGTTTTTACTGGAATTACTTGAAATCTTCATTAAAGAGGATTCGTTGGGCATCGTTAATTTAGTGTCCGGTATTCGGGATTTTCCACATTCACAGGAAGACGTGGACGGTGTCGGTTGGTTACTAAGAGAATTCCGAACGACAACCGATGAGGATTTTGAGGATCTCGACGAGGAGCTCTTATTTCCACTGCTCCCTGGATATCCAGCAGCACTCATGGCCGATGTGTAACTGGCTAGAAGAATGTCGGCAGCGGACATGCCGGGGGAACCACTCATTCCGGGGAATGTTGTCGTGGTCGAAGAGGTGCTTCCGGAACGGCCACCAGCCGATGCAACAGCTGCATGTTGTAAACTCGTTAGGTAATCCTGAGCAGCGATTTGGGACACCACATTCCACCTGGCTGCTAGGGCGGCTTCATCTATATAAAAACATACTAATTAATCCTAGAATTCTGGATGGATTTCAATTAATTACCAGAACCCGTATTTGAGGATGGACCAAAAGTTGATGAACCAATTAGTGCCGTTGGTTTAAATCTTGCCCCTGAAGCGAATAAAATATGTGCTATTTAAAGATGATGTAAAAAAGTAAACATTTGTAGAACTCTTATCTATTAATAAATATTTACCAAAGAGAGTTGGATGATCTATGGGTTCTAATGGAGCAGCAGCGGCCGTTTGGTCCTGCTGTGCCGCACTAGTCGGTATCGTCCGGCTACTACTCCCAGTACTATCCGATGGTACCCTTCCATTGCCCGATCCTTTTATATTGTGATAATTAGCAGCGTCCCCTGACACCTGATCCATCTATTCAAATAAGACAAAAATTCACTAGTTGTTTAAGCTGCCCATTAGAGGTCTCTCTGACACTCATCTAAAGAAAAGAAGAGGTCCAAAAAAGGAGCAAGTAAAGAGAGATTCTTTATACTGAATTAGTGAATTATGTATGAGGAAGGTTGTTGATTATGAAAGGCATGTAGTTCCGTATATCATCTACCTTGACTGTGGGTAAAACTCGGTTGTAGTTCGTGATGAGGACGTCTTTCAATAGAGGCACTCCCTTTCTGGTGCAGAAGAAGTTGTCATTGAAAACAGGTAGATCAAGTAGATTATTCAGTAAATTCACCTGAAAACAAGAGAAAAACGGGTTATTGAAGAAAAGATTCAAAGATTTTGATTGAAAGTTACCTTATTGAGTGGAATCTCACAAATGTAGAGCAGCAGAGCCTTACCATCTACACTGAAGAATCCCCACTGTCTGGCAATGAGGGATTGACCATTAGAATTAAAGTAGTCCTTGCCAAAGACATTCTCCTGGTTAGGTAGGAAGGTCTGGTCAATATTCAGCCAGGTGGTATCATAACCCTCATTGGTCCAGATGCCAGGGCTCTGCAACTGGCCAGGGACAGACTCCACCATCAAGAAGAAAAAGAGAGAAAAATGACGCCTAGCTCATTAGAGTACCATTTTAAAACATAAACTTACTGGTTGATAAGGAATGCAACTCTCAGGGAATGTATCTAACAATGCGTAATTTTTAAAACAAAAAATTATAATTACAAACTGAAAGCAAAACAAAGTGAAAAACTTGTTTTGTTGTTTGTTGTTTTTCTTACTTTTGCTCGCCACTCAGTTCTTGAAGTGAGCTACCATTCTCTACCGCTAGATGTAGTACAGCGGCGGGAATTGTATTAAATATGAAATCTTATTATAGTAGGCCTAATCATATCATCATATTTATTTACTTTTGCTGCGCTTAATCTGGCTTAATCTTTGTTTCAAACCTTCTTCAATAGTTGAACTCATTTTCATCTCTACCATACACACGTTCCCATTTCCGGTGTTTTCGATGATAAATGTTAGCAAGATACGATTAACATTTAATAAGCGAGGCGTAAATATGGTATATAATAATTGGTATTTAATGAGTGGAAGGATTTGATTTGTTTTCCTCGCCGTCCGTCGCTCTGAAAGTAATAACAACACCACCCTCTCTGCGTACTTCCGCCGTTGTTTGAGGCATCTATATCTATTTATGTAAATAATGATGGATTTATCGGAGCAACAGTCGAGGCAAATCTCATTATCATTATATGCTTCATTCCTTTTAATTGCAGGATCGGTTTCCATTAGTGTTATGCCCACTGGGACTGCAGTTGACAGACTTTTTAAAGAATAGTATATGTGATGTGACCTTGATGATGGAATCCAATTAGACCGTAACCCTCTTATTGAAAGTTGAATAAGTCTTTTATTTAAAGTAAATAGTATCATATACACTTTTTTCGTTAAACCAATTAACCGTGACTATTATCACGTCATTCCTTATATATACTGTGAAAAACCAAGTTGGGTCTAATTTCCGTTCTATGGTAGCCTATCGTATAGCTATATGCGCACGTCAACTTGTGAACTTGCACCGCTAGTAAGCACCACATGTACTGACTAGCGCCTGGCAGCTTCTTGAAATGGAAACAAACCGCACAATTCTCAAATAACTATGTGGTGAATTGCCGATGTCAAATTTCCAAGTAAACTATTTCAAAATGTTTACAATAACTGGTTTGCAACTATTTCATAACATTTGAATGTAAAATAACTATTTAAATTTTTTATATTTTAATCAGGTGCTCAAATGTATCCCATCAATATACTCAAATTCCGGATAACGTGAATCAGATAGGAAATAATATTTTAATGCTCATACATGTGTTGACTTATATCAAATTATTTAAGTCTTAAAATGGAGCACAGGGCGAGGAAAGCGCAGCTTTATTCAATTCAAAGCTCCGTTCCAGTGGATTTAAAAATTCCGTCGAACCCTGAAAGAGGAAGGGAAGAAAGATCTTTCGCTTCGGTCGGATCGAAACCAGCAGTTTTTTTTCTATGCCATTCAGGAGAGCGACAATCGCATTTCACGCCGAACTGACCGCAGCAGCGCAGGTAAGAGTGTATGTGTGGAAACAGGCGACAGACTTTTACGACTGGAAACGTTGTGGTTGCTTCACAACACAATTTCTCCCTCTTCTTCTATTTTCCACTGAAAAGAAGAATTTTGACGCACTCGCAAACATCCTCCCCTACGACCTGCTATAGCTGAATGTTCTTGCTCAAAGTGTACCTCACATCGAATTTGACATGAAAAAAGAGGGCGTTTCCGTATTCGCTATAATAACATTTTCATGCAATTCTATAAGCATTCGATATTGACGCACACAAAAGGATTATTTTTTAAAAGTTTGAATGTTTAGAATTCTATTTTTGAATTTGTTTAGAAATGCGGAGAAAGTAAAAATATAAGTAAAATATTCGATGAAGATGTTATTCCCACCCCTACTTATGGGATAGGGATTTCTATACTGAGCCCAATCGGTGGACTTAACAACTGGACGAACACGAGGCCACCAGTTTTGCCACCTGATAACTCAGCCCATTAATATTGGGACATTTGCTACTTAATTACGTCAAACGCTATCGGTTTACTCTCTCTTCACCGGTTGCCGGCTTAATATATAAGCTCAGGGTCGGATACTAGGAGAATTACATCGATTTCCCACCCCCCACCAATTTTACACAATCAATATCTATCTGTTTATGGGGATTTACTACTCCCATACTATAAGAAAATCAGTCATCCTTCTCACAAAAACCATAAATTTTTCAAATTTAAGCCCCGCCCTCTCCCTTTTTATACGCCCTCACTCGTCTTTCAAGTGCCTCCCCAATATAGGAACGCGAGTCGTTCCTCTTACATATTCTTATTGAGTAATTACTGGGTCCCTTATATAGCCTAAAGCGCACAAAGTACAACTGCAAAGATTTTTTAGCGTTCGCTTACACTTTTACTCGTCGTCTACACTTTTCTCCCATACTAAAAGAAAATCAGTCTGTCTTCTAACAAAAAGTTAAAAAAACCCAGCGGGATTGCTACAAGCAACGGCAATCGTTACAAACAAATCACAAGGACCAGTACAAAAAAAAGGAATGAATTGACTCACTTTTTCCCTTTAGTTTTATAGATTTGATAATTGTCCTCCTTCCCCTCACGCTCATCCTACAATCACGCTAGAACGAGCACGAGAAAGTGGTTTGCGAGACTGTCTAGGATATGCCTTTTCTTTTTGTGAAGACATTTTATTATTTTAGGTGTGGGATTTCCCCAGTTCAGTGGAGCGCAGATTAAGCTTTTTTTTTTTTATTGAAAGGCACCGCGCCCTTCTTTTATAATTATTATGCATTTTGAAAGTGCGGTCGTGCTGGAATTTTCTTTTCCCGCTACGTTAACATCCTCCCTTCTCAACTTATTTGATGAATTTTCTCTTTTGACGAATACTGTCATTGTCGGTTTTGATCATAAGCTGTCGCACGAGTTCGTCTGAAAGTTACTTGTTATACCATAAAGCGGGCGTGAGTTATGTGGGGAGAGATCCCGCACGATGAGGCTCCCTCCGTTCTATTTAATTGACCACTGGTCATCTCCTCTTCCAATGCATCTTCACGCTCGATTTAATCGTCGGTCGAGTCTGTTGTTTTCCGTTCTTCCTGTTGGAACACACGGACTTTTCGTGTGTCCTTATGCCGTCGCTATTATTGCGTGTTTGCGCTCCACCGCGCCCTTTTGATACTCTCGAGGATTTTTTTTTTACAAAATTATTTCATAGTTTGTCTTCGATATCAGGATCGTATTAGTTTTGGGTGGAATCTAAAGTCAGGTTGACTGACAAAAGAGATCGTGATGCTAGGACGATCCTGTAGACCTTTTCTTCTCTTGCGCAGTTTGCTTCTTTACACACACAAGAGAGAGATGCCCAATGAAGGGTCAATCCTACTACCATTTGCGCATAACAATATTCCTTCTTCTCTTTTTTCATGGGTATATACTTTTATATAGAGAGCTACAGCAGAGGTGAGCGGCGTCCTGTACTACCTGCATTACACGTAGCTACTGCTACTCATATTGATCCAACAGGCTTTATATGTATGTGTACACATCCAGCTCCTGTTTTTTAAATCATTATTTAACAAGAATGCCGATGATGAGCAATTCACCCAGTTGTGAGTTGACTCAAAGGCATTTCACCGAGAGCATAGCCATCATGACGAAAGCAGGGTAGGTTTACTACTATATAGACTAGTAGTTTGATGATATTCTTTGAATTCCGTTGAAGCGTTGCGCATCTAACTTTGGTGCATCAGGGTCGTGAAAGGCGGATCCCTTCTTCGGATCGGAAGAGAGAAACAAAAAACTTTGCCAGTAGAATAGGTGCATACAGGAGCGCGCCTCTTCCGCCTACTTTTAAAATCTATATTATAAAATGACCTTAAAGTTTTTTTTTCTCTAAAATATAATATTTGATTGCCGAGTTGATAGCATAAATATCTAGCAGCTCGTCCCTTGTAGTGCTTTGTTGCGTGTGCAACGGCCAATTCAGAAAGGGTCTTGATGATCATCATTAACAAAAGTCAAGATATATATACACTCTGTACTGAATAAAGTATGCTTCCTCCTCTCTTTCTTCATCCGTAATTTGAATGAGGCAAGAGTCGACAGCCGCCGTCCAAGGGCTCAAAGTACCACTGGAGTTAGGAGCCCTCGGGAGACCACATCATTTACTTTGTTGCCGACAATCTTGGAAAGGTTAGTTTGGAATAGAGTGCTCAAAGGATCGATCCCTTCCTTCTTCGCTAATATAAACGTTAAGTTCTTTTCCATTATTATCTTATTGGAAATCAATTTAATTGCATTTTAATGATGTAACGGGTGCACTCTTAAATTTGTAAAGTTGCAAGTGCCCAACTTTCGCTAATTATTGGAACATTTTAAACAAGTTTGACGATGGAAAACCACCACTCTTTTACCAGCTAGTCCCTCTTTATTGTAGCCAATGATGATGTTACCTGTCGTAAATATCTGTTTCCCTTTTCCACATATTCACTCTCAACAGCTCTGCTACGACCAGTTCGGTTGGAAATACGATTGTCGCTCCCCTGAATGGTATAGGGAAAAAAAATAAACTGCAGATTTTCGCTTATTTGGTCCAAACGAAGCGAAAGATTCTTTCTTCCTTTCCTCTTTTTGGATTCGACGAATTCACTGGAACGGATCTTTGAATTGAAAAAGGCGCACTTTCCTCGCCCGTTGCTTCATTTTGAGACGTAAAGAATTTGATATGACAACACATGTCCGAGCATTGGAGATTATTTCCAGTATGACTAACACGAGGACTAACATTTTTTACATTTACGTTATCCGGAATTGGAGCATATGAATGGAATACATTTGATCACCTTAATAAGATATTAAAATATTAAAATATTTGTTTTACATTTAAATATTATCAAATGGTTGAAGTTATTGTTAACATTGGAAATTATTGTCTACTTGGAAATTTCACGTTTAGAAATTTCTCCTCCGCCGGGGTCAAACTGGAAAAAGGTTGTGGAAATTGTAAAACTTTTTTTCGTACTTTGAGGAAAATGATATTTACTTTCAATTTATCCTAATCCTATAACACATTTGTCAAGCCGTCTGTGGCTTCGATTATTTAGAATTGCTTATTTGCTCCGTTTGTAAAGCTGGTCCTATCCGTATTTTTTTTTCTTTCCTTATTATTATGTTATTGAGTTAATGAGTTTAAAGTAAGGCACGATTATTCTAAATCCAAATTTTTATATTGTTTCAATCTATCGCCCTCCTTTAATAAAGCTAGTGAATGGAGTTGTTCAATAAACGCAACAGGTTACTGGTGTTTCAAATAACTGTTCTTTCTCTGGCATGACAATTTATTGATTAGACGAGAGATTATCATTCATGATAGAAGTATTTATAGACTAGTTAATATACCATACTGCCACTGTATACCGATGCCTTACGAAGCAGTGAGGTACAGTACGAATAATGAATTGAGTTTGGAAACGGTATAGCGTCGAAACGATTTTTTATTACATTATTTACATCAGTCGTTCAACTTTGACTTTGTAGCCACAAAATCGGTAGGCAAGCCCGCTGAACGTACTAGCGGAGTGAACGACTTTTCCGCAAAGCATTCCAACACACTATGCGTTCTGATAAAAGACGAAGATTCAAGTTGGATTTAGTAATACGTCGAAATATACCTTTAGTCCCTTAAATATGCATTAGAATTCCCGTATAATTTGCTATTTATATTTGCTTTACAAATCTATCTTGTAATTATGTGAATTCTTTTAAGTTACATCATAGATAAAGGAGCTCTTCAAACAAAAAGCGCTGAAGATATGAATAGGCAAGTGAAATATTTTTAAATCTTGCAAATATTTCATTTAATAAAATTTGCCATTGTCGTGTACATGAAACCATGAAACGGAGTCACGGAGAGTCTGAAAACCAGCCTGAAAAGTGAAAATGAAAACTGATTCGTGAAAATGCGCTCTCCGCCTCTCCTATTTTTAAACTTGGCTACACTGGACGTCTGCTAGACTTGATGTTCATACGCGAACCGGTGAACGCATTTTTTGCTCGTCATCTCCTTCATCTTTTACAATTTTACTGAGTTTGCTTTTTTAAACTTTTGGTTCCCTTAAATATCTAAAAACATCTTGTCAATCAACAAGAATGAATCGCTTTCGAGTCGAGAGCACAGCTTCTGAAGAGTTCTTAAGACGTCAAAAAGAATATGTGGTGAGCCATAATTCCATCAAGTTACTGCAGTTTATTTAAAATGTTGAAAGTTCTTATCATTTGCTCACGAGTTATACTCTTTTTACCATCTAGTCTGAGATTTTCCAAGAGATTATGGATGAGGAAAATGCTAAGGGAGGAAAAAAGAGGGCCAAAAAGAAAGTGGAGGATGACGATTATGAATCCACTGATGAAGAGAGTGACGGTTAGTTTGTTACCATTTTTTTAAATATTATATAAATTAACCTTAACAATTCCTTAAATGTTATTCAGTTGAGGTTGGAGACATGGCAAATCTAACTGGTGAACTTTACAAGCACCTAGAATCGAGCATGGCTTCTGGCGATCACAAACTTCAGATGGAAATACTCCAATTCTTGGTATGACAACTTGTTTTCTTGTACCTTTTTACATTTGTTACCTATTGTATTCTTTTAGGTTAAGAAGAACCTTGTTGATATAGAAGTTATCAAGAGGATGGTTGCACATCATGTTTTTCTGTACCCAGAAAATGCCCCAGAGCTGCTACAAAGTCTGAGGAATGCTCAGGTGCCAATTCAAGGTGCCGAATTGGATGATCTCAAATTACTCCACATGATACACCTCATCTGGCTAGATGAAAAAGAAGGGAAAGAGAGATTTGAGGAAGCAGCCAAGGCAGTCAATCCCAATCTTGATGGCCTTGGTATATTACATTATATTAAGCAATATTCCAAAACATTTTAAATTCATCTTCAATTTCTATAGGTTTTAAACCGTACACAAAGAAAATTGCCGAGAGAAACCCAGGTTCTGTGGCCTGTTCTAGTTTATTGTATGCATACGGTGAGCTGCTTCAGTACGACGCCCAGTACTGGGCTGACAGAGAAGGTGAAGCGGAATTGGATTTTGAGCCATTGATCACTAAACTGGAAAAAGCCATTATGATGTATCGGGCCTACTTACATCTCTTCATCGAGCCCTATGTCTTCTTTCTAGTCCAAGTTGGACGGCAAGCCAAGGCTGAAGCTTCTATTACAAAGTAATTGTGTGTAACTTTTCGTTTTAAACGTTGATTAATGAAATCGGTTCAATTCCTATTTCTAGATATGTTGTTGGAGAGATGGGAGATCGGTCGGCGAGTCGTGGCATTTCACCCCTTCTAGCCTACGATATTGTTCTTCGTATTATACCAGACGCTTCCAAGGAGTTTCACCAGCATGTATTAAAAGCCGTAGCCAAAGTGGATTGTGCAAATGCTCATGTAACTATAGTACTTTAACGTTTACTTTACTCCAGTTATCTTATGGGTTTTGTTTTACATTAAGGTTTTGAAGTTGTGTCGTATCTATCAAGAAATGTCTTCCAAGAAGCCCTCGAAGAGTAGCGCTCCACTTGATTTAACCCCCTCGCCGCTTAGCCGCTGCCTGGAGATCGTCACTTACTTCCTTGATCAGCCTGACCCACATCCGCGTCCTCCTCACTTTGCCGAAGCATGGAGCATCCTGGCCGATGTACTCACCGTCATCTGTCAGCAAGGATCGGATGAAGAGGTCAAGTTGTTACTGGAGATTTGGCATTTGCAACGAAGAGACTGGTGGCCATCGATTCATTTTTGGTTTCATCATGAAGTCGAAGACGGTTCATTGATTGAAAAAGCTCTCGTCGCCTTCATTCTGAGCGACACGGGAGACAAGAAGAAGCATGCTTCGTTCACCAATGATGTCATTAAGGAAAAGAAAAGCACGGATCTTGAAGCCCGGGTCAAGGAGTTGGGTCCCTGCCAACAAAAATTGCGTGATCGCTTCAAGCAGCTCCTTCCAGATTTGATGCGGGAGAAGTATCCTCATCGACTGAATTAACTTGTGTCTTTTTATGTCTGTATGGATTTTGAATTGGCTTATGCTGAAATGAAAAATTCAATACACAGAATTCTCGTTTTCAAATTTAATTTGATTTTAGTAAAGCTTTCTAGGAACTCTTATGTTGATTGATTATTGGCTATTAATTGCAAGGTAATAATAAAATCCAAAGAAATCAGGTTTTATTTAGTATTATCTCAGCGTCAAACTTTCGAAATTAGTAATGAAAGAAAATAGGTACCATAAGCTGTGATACGCAAAAAGGGAATATTCGTTTCAGATTATTTTTATACAGTTTTGGATTAAAGCCTCGTATAGATTTTGATGACATCTGTCGCAACTGATTCGCCATAAGGGGACATAGCCAGATAGAGGACACGATAGGACTGGTCCGTCAGTTGCGCAACTTGCGACAGACTTGGATATTTCCAAAACAGTATCTGATTCTGACTGTACCCGCGAGTGCTCGCCTAAAAACAAAACAAAAGTTAATAATATAGAAAATATTACACAATAGAAATGTAAATACCGATTCTGACGACGCAAGGATGCATACTGGCGAGCCGGTGTCGACATATTTTATCGGCTGCCCGGTTAGTGTGTCCCATAAGCGAATGCAACGATCCGCCGTCCATCCGCTGCTCGCCAAAACCCCGGTGCATGACCAAGCTTTAGCCGATGAAAATTAAAAAAATGTTACATCATCTAAACTTTAAAAAATATAGTATACACGAGTAATTACCTTTGAGTTTTGACCGTCAAGTGTTTCGTAAAAATCTGAAGGGGCGCTATAGAGTGGAGACCCCAGACGAAGGGTTTGCTGTCGTTTCCATACGATGCGAGGCGCTGCTTATCTGGTGACCATTTGAGCCCGCATAATTCTTGCCAGTGACCCAAAAGGCGCCGTTGTGGATTGGATAGTAGAGTGCCGATATCTCTCTGAAGAATGAGACGATCTCGGCTTCCGGATGCTAGTAAATCACCGTTCCAGGCTAGAGCTCCAACTCGGGCAGAATTGCCTTCTAAGGTGTGGATCCTTTTACTTGTCGGTGCGTCCCAGACCTGAACGGTACCTCGGTGAGTACCCACCGACACCAAGTGGCCTCTTTCAGCCCAAGCTACGGATGTTACGCTGTCTCCTTCTGGAGCCAAGTCGCACAATCGTGTAACCTGTAATTCAAAACGTGAAAAATTTAATTTAAAAACATAAATAAATTATAAAATTAAGAGGAAACTGTACCTGACTAGTCGCAGCTGCCCATCGATAGACGCAGGCTCCAAGGCCGACGCTGAGGACGTATAAAGATGACCAGTTTATTAGATTCTGGCTGTTTTGTAACTCAAGGGCGTTCGTCACTTTATAAGGCTCTTTGGCGACTTTTCTAGGCGCTTGAAGCGGCGATGGCAACGCTTTCCGATTGGCCCAAATCAATGGCGATAAGGAGTAGGGTTGACACATCCTGTTTTCGGGGTTCAACGACCTTTCATGCTGAAATGATTACGTAATTTTGTTAAAATTAAATATCTCAAGTTGACAAGTGAAATTTATCAGGTTTTGAATATTACAGACCTGAAGGTTCAAAAATTGGAGACAAACTGTTGCTCGGTCAATGAGAATCGGCTCTAGCAAAAAGTCACGGTTTGAATCTGTGGAAGTAATAAAATAAATTTCTATCAAGTTTCTTTCGACTAGTATTGACATGAATGAAATACCAAGGCAGTCAGAAGCTTCATAGACGACCCAATCTATTTGCTCGTTTCCAAAAGCTCTTTGGAGTTCAGCGAGGAGGAGACTGTAACCAGTCAAAGCTTTCGTGGACGGCTTGAAAAAGCGACCACAGGATTTATGTTGAGCTCCAACTATTGCCACGTAAAACTCTGATGATCGAAAGAGCCCACACTCTACATCTAGCATGCTCAACAATCCCGTTTTCTGCAATATTTATGAATAAATTAGTAAATTGATCCATAATTGAGTGATTTATTCTTCTTACCGAAGAAGAAACAAGGCAAATGCAAGGGACATTGTCAACATAATCCGTTTTCAGATGACAAGATTCGATCCTAGACTTGAAAAAGTGCTGCATTGTCCCGGCACATAAATTGGTGCTTAAGTGTTCCAACTGGGTAAGCTGTCACAAAGTAAATGAACCCGATTAGCTACCACAGAAATAAGAAAAATTGGTGGAAATAAATTTACTAACCTTGGATGCTTCTGATCCATACATGCCAAGGACATGGATGAATATTTCAGTTGCGTGACAGACGGACATATTGAGAAGGGCCATCAAGTGAGATGATTTGGAATCAGCATTGCCAACCGTCGTAGGCGCGTCATGTTCGGATCGGGCTGCTTCTTGATGAATGTACCGCTGGCTATCGCTCCCAGTGCCGGCACCACTACCTCCTGCTCCTCCTCGAATATGGATTGCGTCATTCAAATCCGAACTTGTGCTGTCGGACATGTAAAGGCGTTTAAAGCTGTTTGACCAGTGGGCGATAGTATCCCCTGTCCGGTAGTAGAGCACATTAGCTAGAGCGTCCCGTGCTGAGCCCGACTATAATGAGAGAAAAAAATTTAGGTCGATGGAATTGATTACACCTAAATAGACTTATTTACCGTATTGGCGTCGCAGTGTGATTTGACGAGTTGGTCACAAATATAATGCATTCGCATAGTCAAACCAAGAAGAAGGGAGAACGAAGTTGCACTAAGAAAACCATCTACAGCTTTGAGCTCCGCTCCGCGTAACTGACCACTTCCGTTGGATAACTTGTGGACTCCTTAAACAATTACAATATTTCATTTAATAATGGAACATGTTATGGACTGTAATTATGAAAAACAAATTCAGTTCAAAAAGAAGAAGAAAAAAGAAGAGAAGAAAAAGATGAAGAAGAGAAAAATAAAGGGCATCCGCGTATACCTGTCTGCAATGTCTGCTGATCCGTTGTCAGTCCACCTCCTCTGTTGGAATGAAGCAGATAAGAATAGCCCAAGAGGTAATGGGATGAGGACTGCCCGCCGACGGTGTTGCAAGGAGAAGATGTAGCTAAACCGAGTATGTCCGAATTCGCGGAGGCTTCCCAGACTTGAACGGATCCAGGATGTGTATCAACCAACTTCAAAAGGCCCCTTTCGACCATTGCTACGCATGTGATACTTCCTCCTTCTGGCGTCCAGTCGCACAGTCGTTTAACCTGAAATTAGAGACGTGAGTGAAAAGTTATCTCGAAAGTTTATTTATAAAAAAAATATTACAAATGGGACGATGCTTGCATGAGCTTCACTTGCTGCACCGGTAATCTCCATGGTCATCCTGAGGCGTCGATCGTAGCTGGAATCCAACATCCTGCTCCTTGTTTGGATTTTCTGAAAATAGAAAAAAAGAATCAAATTATTAAACATTAATACGGCCACTTTTCCTCCCAAAAAGTTTTTTTTTCTCCCCCAAAACAACTTAAAACTGATGGATCTTCAGTTATTCTTATGTCTTTCTTCCGCCCTAGGACAACTACTGAAAAGTTGGTACTCATTATTGACAACATTGAAAATACCAAAAAAATAAATAATACACTAAATGGGGAGCTATGGCACGAAACGTGTGAAAAGCCAAAAACAAATATTGATGTCAATATGTAAAAACCAAACTCTTAAAGAAATTGGTAGGGCATCATTTTTACTTTTAAAGGGGATTTAGAAAATAAATAATGAAAAAAAAATTGCAAGTGGGACGTCATTTAATCCTCTAAAACTCAATTTTACGGGATTTTACAATGAGATTGGCATATGGGACGTCATTTAATGACGTAAAACTTTATTTAGAAGCAAGTGAGACATTTTAAACCCTTCAATATAAATTTAGGATAGATAAACTGTAAACCATGTCAAGTGGGACGTCATTTCATTCTCTAAAACATCCTCTTTTGGGGTTTAAAAGTAAGATTAGCAAGTGGGACGCCATTTAATTACTTACTGGTAATATTAGGCAACAATGACCCCATAAACCTTTAGTCTATACTTTCACTCCTTTCTTATTTAATTATTTCTTGTCCTACTTTCTTTGTTTTCAATTTAGAAACAAGTCATACCTGGACAAAGGAGGAGCTGACTGCTTCAACCCTCCGGTTGACGGCCCTGCAGGTGTAGATTCCAGCGTCCTCCGCACGAAGATGGTTGATATTGAGCGCCACATATCCGAAATTAGAGAATGTAGTGATCCTGGAGCTGGCCGTGATGGACCTCCCATCTTTGCTCCACTTGATTTTGATTTGAGAATCGCTCTCCGGATTCTCAGCTACAAAATTAGCATGGGCCATTTCGTTCACCAATCCAAAATCCTTAAAAGGTTTCAAGAAAGTCGGGCGGGGTCCGCTCTTCCCTCCAGCCGACACGGTCCTCTGAAAAGAAAGGCAAGAGAGACATCATTTGAATGAATAAAAAATTTACTTTGTGCCCAAGTTAACGAATTTCGACTATCCCTGGGATTTAATTACATAAAGTTTAAAGGAAATCCGTCTGAGCCGGAAAAAAACCCTAGATTTTCTCATTTTAAAAATTTCCGAAATTTGAAAAAGTCGGGTTCTCTAATTATTTTACGAAGAAATTCAAATTTCACAAATAAATACCTGATATCTCGAATGATCCTCTAGCATCTGTTCCAGAGATTCCGGATGAAGAGTTGGTGGAATGGAAGAGGCCGCTAGGGGCTTTCCAATAATGTACCATTCGACCCTCATATTGGGATTCGTAGCCGGATTCACTTTGGGCTCGAAATAGTCACTCTGGTCCTTGGTTAAACTCAACTCCTTCAGAGGAAGGATGAAAACTGGGGCCTCATGGACCCTTTCGTCCTCTTGGCGGGGCTTTAAGGCAGTTCTAACACGTTCTACGTGACGTAAATCGATTACTTCCGGCTTGGGTTCCGGCTGGATGACTCTAGTAGACTTAGAGAAGCGCATCCCTATAGGATCGAAAATTGGAGTTTCCTGGTGGTCCACAAAGAGGCGGACTCGAGTGCCTATAGATCCGGCAGAGTTCTGGGCCGTACAATGGCACAAAGCGGCGCCAGATAGACGGACGCAAGGGATCTCTAAGGCGCTGCATCCGCCATCGTTTAAAATCGTAGCATTCGGCCCTGTAAAAGTCGAATTTGAGAAAAAGTTTAGTTTCTTCTTCGAACTTTATAAATTCAAAGAATAAAGTTTACCGGAGAAGATTGGTACCGGAACAGGTGCCCCAACGGCCTGTGCTTGGAGCCCGGCCGGCTCTCCTTCTTTGACGTAATCCGTAGGGAAGCGCTCCTCAAATTGCAGGCCTACAACTTGCTCCCTATCAACGAAGTTGAGCCGTACTTGAAAACTTGCTTTGCCTCCTTTATTCCGGTCAACGCATTTATTAACTCCGCCATCATTCAGACTGGCTCCAATTATGTTTAGAGCGTGATAACCAAATTCGTTGAACAAGATTTTGTGGGTTGCGTCATAGTGCTCTTGGCGGCCGTTGAGGTACCCAATCACATCCGGATAGGGCCTTCCGATTATGCAATAGTCAAAAGTCACCATTTCACCTATTTTTAAAAGGTAGAAATTTAAGAAAACTTGAAAAGATTTGAAAAATTTCAAAGTACAAATTGAATAGAAACGTAGTAATTTACTGAAAGTTGGAATTTAAATTGTCTGTGTAAAAATGAAAACTAACAATAGAAAATTTTCATAGAATTGAAGACTTTTTCAACCCCAGAACAAGTGCATAATGTTACTAAAGATAGGATGTCAAATCTATACTCATTATTGACATGAAAATAAAAAAATAAATTATACACTATGGGGAACTGTGGTATGAAATGTGTGGAAAGTCTAGCTTTATTATAAAGTACCAGTATTCCTTCACAACTCACAAGAAATAGTTTTTAGGGAAGGAAATTTATCTCACCTTCTGGACTATGAGTCCCCGGAATGCTGAATCGTGGATGGAGAAAATTATTGTCTATGAAGTTTCCTGGTTGTTGAAGATGAAATAACGTCAGTTTCACTGTCGTGGCCCCGACCTGTAGGAAATAGACAAGTCAAATGATTAAGTTCGTTAATGGACAGGGAAATTCTTATTGACGTCTTGTATTCCCTCCTTTGGATGACACTATTATTACGTCACTACAACATGGAGTCTTTTAGTAAAACGTTGACGTAAAATATGGTTAAAACTAGTGAAGGACGGAAAATAAAAGTATACCTTGCTAAAAATGCATAATTTAGGTGAGAATTTTATTTAACTACACAAAACGTTTCCAACGACAGTCGAGAGAGAGAAACACTACACACAGTACACAGTACACACACCTAAACAAGCACCGGCCCATACAAGAGCCGTTAGCTGTGACTGCTAGATGGCGCTGCTAGTACCCAAGCGATTCAAAAATGTTTTCTTTCAATTTTTTTTCACCGAAATATTCGTAAAACTTTTATTATTTAAAGGAAAAGTACAATCATTTTGTACATCATGGCTGAATCATCACGTGCAACCGGCATTTTCTCAAGTGGAACAACCACTATTACGCTTTGGTTACATTAATGCATTCCCTAATTGAGAACACGAAGCTGCTGGTTGATGTGCGGATAGCTGATGAAGTCAAGGTCATCAATTTTAATCTCCTAGTCCTTGTTGCTTCAAGCCCCTATTTAGAAGTAACTTGTGAAGTCAAGATAAATCATGTTCCTCATCATAATTATCTTTTTTATTCCTTTCTTCAGGAGCTTATTGAGCAGCGTGATAAACCTGACATCATCCTCCAAAATGTCAAATTTGATGACCTTAAATTATTAGTTCAAGTATTAACCCTAATTTACTTATTTAAGTTCACAAGTAAATCTTATTTATTCATCATCAGTACATGTACAAGGGAGAAATTACTCTTATGGAAGCTCAGACTCTTGTCTGCTTATTAGAGGCTGCAAAGAACCTGTTAATTCAAGGTATAATATAATGAAAATATAATCTCACTACAGTTAACTTTATTTTAATTATTTAACCTTTTTTTCAGGGCCCACGAGCAATAAACAGCCCAAAAAGTCAAATGATACTGATGACTCAGTGCCAGAGACTAAAGAAAAAGTAAATAAATTTTAAATTCTAATACAGAAACAATAAATTTCATTAACATTTTCAGCGTCGACCTGACGGATGGATAATGGATGCAGTAATGGAGGCCAATAGGGATGAAGAAAATCAGGTTATTTTAAAGTTATTATTTTAAGTTGAATGCCAATATAAATTAAATTAAATTATCAGGAAATTTTAGTTGTCAAAATTCATGGCCCTAAAAAGACAAAAGCGCTAGAAGAAATGATTATAGATGCAATCATGGAAACCAATAGTGATGTAGAAAATCAAGTAATTTTCTACTGATTACTATTTAAATTTATTAGCTAATTTTATTATTATTTAAAAACAGGATAGCTACTCAAATAGCAAATCGTCAGGTATATTTTGCGCACTTTTTACTATTCAACTCCCTTGTATTTAAACTTTTCTAATTTTAGGTGAAATACGAAAAGCTTCAAACTTCAAAGTTGCCGGATCCAAGCAAATCCTCCGGGAAATGAAGCGAAGTAATTAATTAGTCAATCTAATTCTCTGGTCACTAATTTATTTATGAATTTATACAGAAAATAAGAAGGCTGATATAGAGTCCAGACTCTACAAGTGCGACACGTGCGGAAGAGGTTATCAGCACAAGGTTTTCTTCACGAGGCACATTCAGAAGGGGAGCTGCCATTTTCATCCCTACTTGAATAATCGAGCCTACCTCTTTGCCCCTTATCACTGAAGCATTGAATATCCTAACCTTGGCGATTATATCGGTGAAGTGGAGCCATCATGTATGCTAAAGTCTAAATTTTGCTTGCGATATTATAATACCGTTGACCGTTGTAAAGATACTACTAGTATTTGAAAGCACAAGAAGGCCAAGCACAGTAATAATGGCGAAGATGAGTGTGTATACTCTGACATGAAGGAATGGCATTTATTGAAACTTAAACTGTTCATTAAAAATCATTTTATATATTTAAATATTTTATAAATAATTTTTTTTTTCAAATTTAATAACAATTTTCAACAACACACATTTTTAACCTATTAGCAATTTACAACGAAGCTATTTCCACACTATCTACTGCATTATTTAGTTTTACGGTGCCCAGCGATATTATGTAATGAATGGTGACAATGTGTGTGAGAACAACGACAAATTTCCATTTCCACTATTAGAAGGAAACGAGAGAAAAAACATTACTTTTTGAATAGCTTCTTAAAGGTGAATAGTTAATAATAAAACCGTCTCGTTCTATTCAATTCATTTATACTTATTATTGGAACATAAAAAATCAAGTTTTCACAGGAATCTTAGATAATTCGTATTAGCTTAAATTTAAATATAATAACAGTATTTTGAAAAAATCACTAAATTATTTATCAGAAATTATTTACGCATCACATTTTGAAAACAAGGGGAGGAACAAAAGAGCCAGAGTGAGAAAAAATGTTGTCCTTTTTTCAAAATATTATTTCCATTTTTATCCATTCTTAGCCGCATTCGATCCAGATGCCACGGCACTATTAGCAGCATTCGATTTAACTGCGATATTTATATCGATCGCAGCCGATCTAGATGGCATGGTACTATTTACCAGATTCGATCCTACTGCCATTATGGCTTTGCTACTACCATATTCGATCTAGATGCAATATAGTATTATTAACCGCATTCGATCCAGATACCACGACACTACATTTAGCAGTATTCGATCCAACTGCGATTCGCAACCATTGAATCCATCATGGATATTAAAATTTACAATACAAGCCGATCATGTAAATAATGGCAAAGAACTGTAATTATTTTATTACAATAGACTCATCGGCTGAACCGAGTATAGAAATG
Source organism: Chydorus sphaericus (assembly GCA_030141595.1). NCBI lineage: Eukaryota > Metazoa > Arthropoda > Branchiopoda > Diplostraca > Chydoridae > Chydorus > Chydorus sphaericus. The sequence goes on along the minus strand of CM057934.1, from coordinate 6,135,274 downwards.
GCAATTACAGAAATCGAAACAGGACAGCCCCATTTCAAATTCCAAATTCCTATAACATGTAATAAAGAAAAGAAAAAAAGAGTCGAAACCAAGACGAGAGAGGAAAATAAAATAATCCGCGAGGTAAAATAAAATAAATAATTAAAATGCAATCTTTATATTAATCAAATTCGATCCTGATGTCATTGTACTATTAGCCATATTTGATCCAGATGTCATAGAACTATTAGCCCCATTTCATGCAACTGCTATGGTAGCCTATACTATATAAGAACTATTCGATCCGACTTCTATAGTACTAATATTCGCCGCATTTGATCCAGATGCAACGGCACTTTATCAGCAGTATTCCATCCAACTGCGATATTATTATATTGAGCTCATTCGACCCAGATGTCATGTTACTATTCACCAGCTTCGATCCAATTGTCATGGCACTGTTAGCCATATTCGATCCAGATGCAATGGTATAATTGGCCCAGTTCAATCCAAATCCTGTGTTGTTATTTACCCCATTTGATCCAACTGTAATGGTACTATTAGCTACTGTATATTCGATCCAGTTACCATGGTACTATTAGACACACTTGATCCAGATATTTCGGTATTATTAGACGAATTTGATCAAAATGCGATGATCATATTGATCCCATTCGATCCAGCTGCTAAGGTACCATTAACTGTATCGATTGATGTATTCGATCTAGTTACCATGTTATACCATTAACTCCATTGAACCCATCATCTTCAATGGTACTGTTAGACTTATTTGATATAGAACATAGTATTATCAGCAAAATTCGATCCAGATTGCTTATAGTGCTGTGCAGTTATAATAGCTCAAGTTATAATACTCGATCACTAGATGACTAGATGAACAAAAACTATTGGATAATCAGATTACTTACAGAATGATGAAATATCTTATCGAGTATTCTTGTTGTTTTCTGAAGAAAGTATTAAATGGTGTTGACTTATTTGCTTTTGTGCAGGGATTTTGACAGATATAAATAATGACGCTGGTAGATCCAAAATGAAGGAATCGATAGATTGTACGAACACTGATAAATAAGAGATCATATGAGATTTTTTACTCGGAGACTATTGCCTTTTTTCTAAAAATATTTTCACGACATTGTTTAAGCGATATTTAATAACCATGGATTGCAGTAAAGTTGGCGAACTGGTGGTCAGTGGGATTCACGTGGAATTCTCGCCTGGAACTAGCAGAGCTCACATTTCCAAGTATTATTTCTGGAAACTTGATTCACATGGTCTATTAAGCCCATCACTTCGTAATATGCTGCCTTTTGTTGGAAATTGTCAATCTAGAGAACTTGGAATCAAGGTTCAAGCAGCCTTCATCTACCACCAAACCAATCGAGAGACCACATGGTTAACATTTCTGAGTCAGTTTGTGGAAATAATGTCTACAGCATCATCCATACCGGACTTCTCACCAAATCATTTTTTTCTATAAAAATCATGATAAGATTAATCTTTCTTTAATATGCAGGGTTGTAAGCAGCAACCTTATGTGGAGCATCTTATTATGGCTTATGTATAAATACTTGATTCACAAAAAAATCACGTTTATCTTGATAATAATGATGAACTTCTGGAAGTAGGTGTATCTGGCTACGACGTCACGCTGTTCGTAGAGGTAGTCAAGAACATCTTTCATAATACATGCAAGGTAATCGTTTCAATGGTGATGAATCCTCGGACAATAATCGGTCTCACTTAAAGATAAAAGATAAAGATCTTCCCAAAAGTCTTCGATGAGGTTTTGTAGCGGATCAGTAACATCATAAAAGGTATCCGATAGACTTTGATGTATTAACCGTTCCGATAACTGATCGTATTTTTGGGCCATACCCCTGGAGATGGATGTGAAATGTTCCAAAAATGGCTTACAGAATTTGTTGCTCCATTGCCATTTTGAGGATCATCTCTAAGCTCACTTTCTGAGAGCGAGCGAGCTGAGAGACTGTGCGAAATCCCAAATACATTAATTTATAATAATAAAAATGTTTTTTTCCTTTGTTCGTGGACCGTGGTTATGGTCACGATCCGTGCTTTTGTACAGTAATACATAATACAATTCCTCAAAAATATATTTCTCACGATGGATGCAATTGTTAGTGTATCTCATTCATTTATAACCTGCTGGATACTTGCTATAATACATGGTTCGCCATTGATTTCTAAGAAAGATTCTCGTAATAAAAAATAAGTTCGATGGTCGCTAATTAACCAATTAAAAAACTGAAGTTCAACATTCTGTTGTATTGCAATAATCAATCTCTCTAGTTAAATAAAATGCCAACTAATTCAAAAACCTAATTAAATAAACAAATACAATTATATTTTTCTTTTGTGGATAAATGGTAGATCCTAATAGCTATTATCTATTAATCAAGAAAACCATTGCGTTTAGGCATTTACTGTAATAGTGTAAACTTTATAATATATCAGCATACAAAAATGAATTAAATTTTAATTGAAGTGGGAATAAACAATAAAAGAATCACCAATTTTTCCACAGAAAGCGAAAATCATTGGGGAAATATTCCCCATCAGGGAATTGAACCCTGGTCTCCCGCGTGAGTAGCGAGGATACTAACCACTATACTAATGAGGATTATTTATATAAAAAAGCAACTGAAATAAAATTAAAAAAAACTTTGTCTTAGGAGGTTTTTTCTTATAGTTCCTTCACTGTAGTTTACCGCTTCAAAAAGTATTGAAAAAATAGAGAAGAAACATCTTTAAAAAGATTACTTTATAAAAAAGGATGAGGAGGAAAATAAGAAACAAAAAAAATTAATTTAATCTTTCCATATTATTTAAAGGGGTGTCCCGGGGTGTCCTCTGAAATTAGGTGCCTTATGACGCTATCGCATACTTAATAACCTCAAAGCTGTGGCGGTTCAACAAAAATACTGAATGATGATGAAAAGCTGATTTGGTTAAATGAGACGACATAATAAATTGGTAATTTTTGTTTGTAAAAGGGGCTGCCGAGTTAGTTTTTTTTAATTTGTTGATAGGTTTTTTTGAATTCTTTTTGGGGGAGGAGCAGGGGTGCTTCAATCCTGGCACTGGATCCTCCCAGATAGGCCAGCTGTTTCTTTGATTAGTTTTAAAAGAGAAAATAATAATGATACTTGAATGGTTGCAGCTGTACATAGATAGATGCAGGCTACAAGGCCTACGCTGAGGACGTTTAGCGACACCTAGTCCACAATATATCGGTAGAAAGCATCCATCACTTTGAAATTGGACCCCTCAATAGACAGCTAGCTGGTGGTCGTCTATATTTGTTGTTGCCTTGCCTTGCCACTACTATTTTACACACCGCACGATCCACGAGCCTTTTAAGGGGGGAGGTGTGCTGAAAGCGCGGGATATGAAGAACGGCCACGAGCAAAGAGCGAACAGTACACGAGGAGAGGATTTTTTCTTTCAGAATCAATTTTTTTAATGGTGAGTAACATCCATGAGCATGAGCAATCGGCGAAGCATTGCGATAAAAAATTTAGTTCTTGCGGTTAGAGAAGTGCTGACAGAATGTCCTTCACGCAAGAGAGAATCACATCATTATTTTCAATGTTTTTACTTCATTATTTCAATGCCACCAAAAGTGGCAATTAGATTACTACTCGTGTTGCACTTTGTACTTTTGTAGCACTTCGTGAGCGCGCCAACACCTGTTGTAATAATCAAACTTGCCTCCCTATTCTTAATTCGATTCGTAAACAAATAATAACCTGCTGGATCGCCTTGTTCCTTCCATTTTTAGCATTCCTCCATGTGCCTGACGCGCAAAAACCTGGGGACTGAAGCGTAAAAACCGCCCAAAGTAAAATAAAAATATTGTTCAAAAGGCTATATTGTTATTCTCTCAATTAAAAGAATGACGAAACGGGTCGTAATGTACTTTCAGAATACTTTTGGCATTATTAATCAATTGCATGGAATTAAGAAGAGTGAACCTGAAGCAGGAGAATATATTTATATGCAATAACTGGTGCAAAAAAAGAAGAGATTTGTTTTAATGGCTTTCTTATTCTTGGCGGAAATAATTAAAAACAAAGAGGATAAAGGAACAATACATTCAGCCGGAATATGAGCCTATTTTAACTTCGTCGAAAAAATCCCTTTCCCGAAGTTCTTTTTTTTGTATTTTAATAAATGACGGAGGGAGAAAATCGAGCGTGATATAGCCCTTTATTGATTTCTTATTAGGTACTTTCCATACTTCTTTCCAACATGTATCATATGAATAATACATGTGATCTTTCGCATAATCATTGAAGGTAGAAGAATTAATGAACTATGGTAAAAACATATCACTAATAATTACCTTAATGTTTGGTCTAGTGCAACCTAAAGAAGAATAGTGCTGGATTTGGTTTTGGGCATCGTTACTAATGCTAGATCCTGATGACGCGCTAGACCAATCTCCTCCAAATTTCAATATATAAAATAGAAATGAAGCGACGTATCCCATTTGCACGACAACCATTTTGTATCCACCTACCAAGTAGAACGTAAAACGTTTTGACATTTCGGGTAGTCAACCAGAAAAAAATATATATATTATTTTAGATACGCAAATGACCCCGGCAACACCAAATAATTCCTAACCCAAAATCCCACTCTCCCATCTATCCACTTCTAATTTTATTCCCACCCCTACTTATGGGGCAGGGATTTCTATACTGAGCCCAATCGGTGGACTTAACAACTGAACGAACACGAGGCCACCAGTTTTGCCACCTGATAACTCAGCCCATTAATATCGGGACATTTGCTACATAATTACGTCAAACGCTATCGGTTTACTCTCTCTTCACCGGTTGCCGGCTTAATATATAAGCTCAGGGTCGGATACTAGGACAGTTTCATCGACTTCCCTCCCCCCACCCATGTTACACAATCAATATCTATCTGTTTATGGGGCTTTACTACTCCCATACTATAAGAAAATCAGTCATCGCTCTCACAAAAACCTTAAATTTTTCAAATTTAAGCCCCGCCCTTTTCCCTCTTTATATGCTCCACTCGTCGTTCATGTGCCTCCCCAATATAGGAACGCGAGTCGTTCCTCTTACATGTTCTTATTGAGTAATTACTGGGTCCCTTATATAGCCTCAAGCGAGCACAAAGTACAACTGCAAAGATTTTTTAGCGTTCGTTTACACTTTTACTCGTCGTCTACACTTTTCTCCCATACTAAAAGAAAATCAGTCTGTCTTCTAACAAAAGGTTCAACTTGTTATATAATGGAGCCCGGTGGACCCGGGGGCGAACGGGCCGGGACCCTGTTGACCCCGACAAGATGTTTTCGTTGATGCATCTCAATAGAGGAGAAGGAGCCCTTGATTGATTGAGAGAGAAAAGTAATAGGAAGAAAGATCTTTTCTTACTGGGATTTTCCTGCTGCCTAGCTGCATGACCAGCCTGTGATGGTCTTTCATTGACACGCGGAATTCTGTAATTGGGATAATACATTATCGTAAGCATCTTTGCGGCCAAGGGGTATCCCTTAGAGAAATTACTGCTGGATGAAGATGTTGTGTGGCGTCGGCTGCTGGATCCTATTTCCTGTGTGGATGGAATCATTTTTCCTTTTTTTTTCTTTGAAAAATTATGATTTTCTCTTCCACTCGGTGGAGCGCATAAGAAATCCTTGTGATATGGCGAGGGATTCTCGAGGAAAATATGTTATGCACCTTGTTTCTATTATTGTTAACAGTGATATTGTCCCGCCATAATAAAGAGACTTTCCATATTTCTTTTCTAAATGCCAATTTTTGCCATACAATCTTCTGGTGATGCTGTGATATTGATATTTGTGAGATTGTAGAAAAGTTACATCAGACGACGCCTTGTTGTCAACTACTTATATTTAGCTTTGAGTTCATAGTATAACACGCCCATTAAATTGGTTTTGTGGCGTAAGCGGATGCCGGAAATTGAAGATCCAGCCCGACAGGTGGACGACTCATTCCGGATAGTATCCGTTAAGCCGCTATGAGATCATCTAATAATTTGGGTTTTAACTGGCTCTTTTTATATTTCTTTGTTGAGAGTGCTTCAAGCTACGACGTCGCGACGCTCTGCGGTTTTTAGAGTTTCTTTCCAAGGCCGATGTAATCTTTAGTGTGTTAAGGGAGCCGGCAACCCTGTATCTTAATATACTATAAGGAAGTCGATTTTTTGTTCTTTAGATTAATCGCATTATTTTTTTTTATCAATTAGCGATAGAGAAGATTTAAGTCCAACCAGGAGCCTCGGTAACCACGGCTCTGAAGAGACGTCAAAGAGACGACCAGCAAAGGCCCCATGCCAAGACAGCAGGAAGAGTTCCATCTACTGTTTGGGATCGGGCTATTGTGCGGGAATACTACTACAATGCCATCACCTGTGAAGTATGCAAAGCTATATCGATTTTTTTTTAATGCAATTTAATTTGTTTTGAATGAATCTCTTAAATATATAGGTTTTTACCGGGACTATTACGAATATACAGTCAGATAAGTCTATATATATTTTTTGTATTCACAACATTGTATTAAAAAGAATTAAATTTAATTACAGATGGTATGAATCCATCAATTCTGGTGCTCATGATGGTTATCCCTGAGCAAATCCCTGAGCAAACAGGAACCCAAGAGAACGACGACGATGACCATCAGGTAAATTTAGATATCTTTTGTTTACAAGTAGTTGCGCCAGTGGTTGGTATCTTCAGAGCTCTTCATCACCGTAATTATGCGCATTCGTCAAAGGGCAACACTTCATCTTCATTATAAAAGATGTCTAAACTGTGTCATCAACTTACGGGACGAAGGATTGATCAAGTTTACATCGATCCTGCGATGAGCGTCACTTCTCACGCCTTTATGACGACGATGATGTACTTCATCATCGGTTGAAGGGGTCTACTTTTTAAATTATAAAGGTCTTGCCGGGATTTTTCAATACTTGCAGCCGTCTACTGCGGGCAGATGATGATTTCCTGCTCGTCCCAACGTTCTGTTCGCAATCCTTAACCAAATCTTCTAGTTATTGCACGAGCGCCCAAGTTGTCTTTCATTCCAATCGTCGTTCATTTCCCTACTTCCGTCATTATACATACAAGAAAAGAGAGTAACTAGGTACAGCACATATATTTTGCCGACCCGGTTCATTAGGTGTGAGCGAGTATAGGTTGCCAGGCAGCGTCTCGTCTTTAGCTTATATAGATTACGTTCATTATACACTCTCTTTACAGTACTCAATTTGATAGTAATGGATGATCAATTCGCCGGGTATCAATGGTTAACGAAGATGAATGGCAAGGGATACCTATAGGCTATACCTTGCGCAATACCCGCATACATTTCCTTTTTTCCTTTTCTTCTTACGTAATGAAAGCATAATATTAATACCCTCGGTAATAACTGGATATATCCAGCACCATTTCGGATAATCCCTTTTTTAAAGTTTGGTGACAAAATCCGCCTCCATTTTCGATGAACATGCTGTATCTCTCGCCCACCCTTTCTGTAGTAATCAGATTTCAATATTTGTTTGGCGATATTTCCTATCAAAATTTCTTTCTCTTTGTTATTGAGTCTATAAAGTGGTTCAGGATCGGTCAGGGTATGGTCAGCAACCCCTTTATCTCCTTGAGTTTCCAATCAAAAACTGGCGGAGTTTCGTATTTCTTGGTAGGTTTAAAATCTATAGCATACACATTCTAGTTTACTTACGTATCGTCAACAATCCTCAACAGTCCTCGCTCTTGGTCTCTAATATGTAAACTTTATACTTTTTTCTTAAAGAGTGGAAGGATAAGCACCGCAACAGAGACCTCTGTGTTACCTGGTAAAAGAAATTTATCGTTGAAAAAGGGGTGGATTTTTGTTCTCTATTACAAAATTGTTTTTCCGTACGCGCGACGCTGGGCGGAAGAGAGAAACAAAATACTCGCCAATAAAACAGGAGCACACAGGATCGCGCATCATTAAGTGGGAGGATATAACTAAAGAGTCTCTATTCTGCCCAGGAAAGTTTTCTCAGCACCTGTTGATTGCATTTCACCAAAAGCGGTAGCCCCACTGTGGTTTTTTCTCCTCTTCATAATAATTTTTCTTTTTAAGAAAGAAAAAGAGCTTTATCATCAATATTGTCGAGGGATAATTCCACCTTTTTCTACATACTGGGTAGTTTTTTCTCTTTTGCGTTTTTTCCTTATCTGGAAATATATGCCTAAAATGCCATTTTTTTACTTTTTCTCACTTTTCCATCTTTTTCCACAGTTTTCTGGTAACTTTAAACTGTGAGAGAAGAGAAAAAAGGTTCGTAAACGCCAATTTTTTTTTCTTCATATTTCAAAAAAATATATATTTAAAAATACCTGTTGTATTCGTCAACATTGAATGCTTGTAGAATCGTATGGAGATGTAGATTTAGCGGATACGGAGCCGCCCTCTCTTTTTTATGATGAACTCGATGTGAGGTACAGTATGAGTAAGAGGTCACGAGCACTCAGTTAGGTCGTATGGGAGGAGGTTTTTTTGAGTGCGCCGAAATTATTAGTTTCATTTTTACAAAATGAAGAAGAGGGGGAAATTGGACATTGTGTATGGAACAAAAAACTGCTAACTTTGTCCTATTCGGTTCCACCGAAGCAAAAGATTCTTTCGTTCCTTCCTCTTTTTGGGTTTGACGAGTCCACTGGGAGGGATCTTTGAATAGAAAGAAGGTGCGCTTTGTTCGCCCGATGCTTCATTTTGAGATCTGTAGAACTTGATATGATAACACATTTCCGAGCATTGAAAGATTATTCCCAGTGTGGCTAACAATTTTTTAGATTTCATTTTAGTGGAGAACATTGATAGCTACACCTCAATAGAGTATATAAAAATAAAAATATTTGTTTTACAATAAATGAAAAAAGAAAAAGCTATTAGTATTATTTAAAAAAAAAAGACCCCATCCTATGGCATCCTATTGTTGATATATGAAAAAACTGTATCATACATAGAGAAAGAAAGCGATTTCGTTTGTGGGAAACACAATGCCAGCTGCACGTGCGTAACGTTGCCTGTTTTTCTCCCTCCCCGGACTACTTCGCAGGAGATGTTAAGCCCCATTATTCGAATTCTTGAGGGATAGTTGGACTGTTTTTTTCTCTTATTGGGTGGTTATTTTCATCCTTCAATTTTATTTGGCAACATAAAATAATTCCTAACCCAAAATCCCACTCTCCCATCTATCCACTTCTAATTTTATTCCCACCCCTACTTATGGGGCAGGGATTTCTATACTGAGCCCATCGGTGGACTTAACAACTGGACGAACACGAGGCCACCAGTTTTGCCACCTGATAACTCAGCCCATTAATATCGGGACATTTGCTACATAATTACGTCAAACGCTATCGGTTTACTCTCTCTTCACCGGTTGCCGGCTTAATATATAAGCTCAGGGTCGGATACTAGGACAGTTTCATCGACTTCCCTCCCCCCACCCATGTTACACAATCAATATCTATCTGTTTATGGGGCTTTACTACTCCCATACTATAAGAAAATCAGTCATCGCTCTCACAAAAACCTTAAATTTTTCAAATTTAAGCCCCGCCCTTTTCCCTCTTTATATGCTCCACTCGTCGTTCATGTGCCTCCCCAATATAGGAACGCGAGTCGTTCCTCTTACATGTTCTTATTGAGTAATTACTGGGTCCCTTATATAGCCTCAAGCGAGCACAAAGTACAACTGCAAAGATTTTTTTGTATAATGGAGCCCGGTGGACCCGGGGCGAACGGGCCGGGACCCTGTTGACCCCGACAAGATGTTTTCGTTGATGCATCTCAATAGAGGAGAAGGAGCCCTTGATTGAAAGAGCATAAAAAACACATAAGGAACTAAATAAGGTCATCTTGACTTGTACAAAAAAAATATAAAGCTTATTTTATTTTAAAGTAAATAGGATATTTATAGGACATATTATTGGATTACACCTTTTTCTTGGTGGATGCTTTGGTCAATGGTGACATTGGACAAAAAAATTATTTTTATCAATAACCATTATTTATGCCGCCCGTTTTCTCTCTCACAAAGAAAACAAACTTTATCTTGGGAAATATTTTCTTTTATTTCCTTCACTAAAGTTTATCGCTTCAAAAAGTATTTTTAAGAAAGAGAAGAAAAGGTCTTAAAAAGATTATTTTAACGAACTTTTTTTTATAAGAATCGGTCCTAGGCCGTCTAAGACATGGGCCTAGGTTTATTATTATTTCCAAGTGAAATATATTACTAAAACACAAAATAAGTAACCAGCTCAAAATAAAAACTACCTATTGAATGGTCTAGTTAAACACAACAACCTAAGCACAGATAACATAAGAAATTATTATTATCGTCATCAACGTACTATACTACAACTGAGATCGCAATATATTGTTGTGTACAACATCCACCTCGCTCTTCGACCGTCATGAGCGTACTAACGGGAAAATCGGGTAGCCCCGTTGTTAGAAATTTTTAAAGGAGAACCCAACTTCATCGCGCTGCTGCAAAGGAGGGTACTAACAGCCCGGAACTATTGGAAATCCTTCTAAACCACAAAGGGGACCCTAACCTTAAGGACTGTGATGGCAGCACATCATTGCATTGCTGCCAATAAAGGGAGTAGTATTGGACAATTACGATGGAGACTTTACTTTAACACGAAGGAGATCCGGTCGCAAACTTGTTGGAAAACATTGTAGCCGGGCAGGCCATGCTGGTTCGTCTTCTCTACAAGCTCAGGAAAACCAAATCGAAACCAAAGTCACGTATCGAATTGTAAAATTTCAAATGCAATGATTTCGTCAGAAGAAGTAGATAAATTTCTATCAATACCTCCGAAAGAGATGGTGAGTTCAATCTCCAGAGCTAGAGGCCCTGGTTCATCGAACACATCCTCTGGGTTAGCAGATTTTAACTTAAGGATGAAAAGGCCGACTATTGATAATCGAAACGGTTAGTAGATCATCGAAAAACTGACGCCAAGTCCGAATGCCCCTTAGGACCATAAATCGGACCCGCTTCAACTCCTTTACGGCTCCAGACTCCAGGTGTTTGCCCAGTTCTTTATTCGTCAGTTCCTGCTTGGCCAATGCTATACCACTAGTTCCAGTATGGCGACAATAAGGATCGTTCTTTTTACTGTATATATTGACGATGTATAAGCTATACTGGAAATAGACAGTACCATTAGACTTATAATGTATACGAAAGTAGTAATGCATCATAGATCTAGGTATTGTAACAGAAAATATTAACTGGTATTAACTCACTTTTATATTTATAAAATATTAAGGGGGAAAATTATATTGGGTTGTATAAGTCCCGGTATACGTTCTAGGCCATACTGAATTGTGCCGAATGGAAACATCCAACTTACTCTTATAACCGTATAGACTAGTCCTGGCTAATTAAAGGTTATTACTTATTGGCTATAAATTCATTTTTTAAAAACGTTATGAGATAATAGCCATTGAATCACCTACTAATACTACTAAAGTAGTGCTTTAGACAAATCTTTGGTTTAATCCTCCCAAGATGTTGACATCTTAAATATGATGAGTATACTGAACGGTAGTAGATTAGGATTGAGTCAGGAATTTCGCTATTCATTGGCTCCCGATGTGTTCGGATCATGGAAAAGATGATCAAATCACTAATTTCTTCTGTTCAAGAACTAAGAACTGACCATTGCAAAGAAAAAAACCTATACTATTTTATACCGATGTATAAAAATAAATGCAATTTTGCATCACTAACGTTTGTTTTCGTTCGATAACTTTTCTGTGTTGATTTCTCTTAAGCAATTACATTATATATTGTCATTGCCTTAAGTTATTGACAAAAAACTAAGCTTTCCAAGAACTTCTAGTAATAAATTCCGGTAAATCCGAGCAAGAGGTTCGTCGTCAAAGATACTCTGAAGGGGTTAAAAATGCAATGAATCATTACGATAACCAATTACTATCCGTCAGAGGTGCGCTGCAGTCGTTAGCTAGTCCCGATCTGTTCGTAAAATATTCAAAACAATCAATCAAATAAATCAATCGATAAATAGTAGGCCTATCGAGTAATAAGGAGATTCAAGGTTCGATCGAAGGATTCGGAAGAGCAATGCTGCTTTACATCTTCAGGTGATTGTATGTAGTTAGTTAATAATGAGGTACTTACAATAAATCCAAGCAGTTACTAACTTTAAAGAAGCAAGAGGGCGGTATAAGGGTCAAGGGTGTTTGTATAAGGTTAGTGAAATACATCTCAATGCATGAGTGTTGTGGTTCTACAAAATTCTCTAACTTAGTTCAGATTAGAAGAAATAACAGTTAACAAATGTCTTATAAGAATTAAAGAAGGAAACACTTACAGCGGCCCTTTCCTGTATGTGGACATTTTACACCTGTCCTTGCAGCGTTCATCAGGAGCTCGGAAAGAGTCCCTCTGATCTCGTTTACGCTCACGCCATTTTTTCTGGTTACAAAACGGCCGTTAAAATTCTTAAGAATGTATTATCTTGATTTGCCTACTTTTGGATTTCCCGTTTTTAACATGCATATCAAGACGAAGGAATGTCGTAAATAAATTAAATTTAAAAAATATTGAGTGAAGCAAAACAATCCGTCTTGCACAGCAACTTGAGTGATCCCACACCGACAAGTTGAGGGACGAGAATAATTGAGTTTAGGAGCGCTTCTGGAACAAGTATATTGTATCTTGTATAAAGCTTTGCTAATAGTAAACAGTTGGCCCAAATTGATAGAGCAGCGAGGGCCGGAGAGGGCTTTATTAGATCAACTCTAATCGTATTGGCGTATTGGTTTTCAAAAGCAACCTTCCTGGATCTGATGTACACCCTCAATTGGATACACAGAATGGGATTTTGTCTTTTCTTTGTATATAAAGACAAAGAAAAAAGAAACCTCAAGGGCTCGGAGTTATAACGCGAAAATTTGAAGTCTGCTTTGGACTAAAAGTATATCGAAGAGTACCCCTCCTTTTATACGGATGTTAAACAACTCCTGTACCCGTTTTACGATGCGAATTGTCTTTAAGATACTATGCATCCTAAAAATGTTGATCTCATCAGGAAACAAAATAAGGCCTCTTGAATAAACAAAAAAAAAGAGAGAAAAAAGTGCTGGAATTAAGTCTACCCGATTATGGTTAATCAAATCTATACATAAAAAGAGAATATATAGTAACACACACCAGATGCCGTTTTCAAATACGATCTGAAGGGTGCAACTGTCGCGCACTTTATGACTGAATCGCTTAGTCGACAGAAGAGAGCAATTGCCATCAATCCGAAAAGTGTTGTCGATATACCCTGAAAGGATTTCAGAAGTTAAAGGGCTGGCATTTGATTGCCCGTCCGCATCCGTTACCTGTACCTGAAGTATAGGCGTGGTTTATCTACATGGGCGATTGTTTTATAGTTGGTTTGCAAGAAAGAAGGAGAGTTATCGTTTGCGTCACCGTCTCACTGATGTCCACTGACACTAAGACGTTGCTGGCCAAAGATGAAGGATCTTAGACCCATCATCACGGGCCTCGATTTCAAGAATGTAAATAGTAGCCAACTCCCGATTCAACTGAGCTCCAACAGTCGCTAAGTCGGTCACGCTATCCATACGGCATTGAGTGTGTCGGTCCCGGTTGAGCAATATGTAGATGATGCGCCCGTTTTCAGTTGTCACCACTTTCTAGATCGACGGCGTTGACCCATAAACCTGGCTCACTAATAAAAGCATCTACACGGATGGCAGCGCTTTACAGAAAATGGGTATATCGCCATTGATATCCGTCACTGTAGACTTGTGCATAACCAACAAAGTAAATTTCACCATGTTTACGACGCTCAATGACACCGACCTTGTAAAGATCGGCTTCAGCTCCTTCGGTGTCAGAAAAATCATGATAAACACCATTATTGGTAAGTACCATTTATGTTTAACGTCATCTAGCGTGATTATTCTATCGATTTTTATCAACAGAACTACGGGACCGGGCTGAAGGATATACCAACATTTCTGCGCTTCCTCTTTTACGTTTTGCTGATGAATCCTGACTTGTTGAATTTGAAGTGTTTGCATCGCTGACCGAACTGAAAAATTGTTTTTTTGTCAAATCGTCTGTTTATCCATTTCCTTAACAAAAGTAATTAAAAATCCAGTAATTTCCTAAGATTGGAGTTTAAAGCAATCATTCTAGTTCTGTTTATTGTCATCGACACTCGTAATTACTGGCCAAGTACAGGCAACAGTTTTAATTAGGATTAAATAATGAAAAAAAAAAATAAGAGCCCGTTTCATAAATATAAGAAAATCAAACGCGCGCACTTAAGACGGTTTAAAAAAAGATAGTAATAGGGCAAAAAAAAAAATAAAAAATTTCTTAAATAGTACAAAATAAAATCTTCAGACAGATTAAATAATCAGGTTGATAACCTTCGTCGTAAACAAAAGATAGTAATAGGGCAAAAAAAAAATAAAAAATTTCTTAAATAGTACAAAATAAAATCTTCAGACAGATTAAATAATCAGGTTGATAACCTTCGTCGTAAACAAAATTGGCAGCACCAATTCAATGAAGTCACATAGATTTAAATGTAATCGGTAATGAAGGTGTCGCCGTCGAGGATCCAGGATGGTGTTTTTTAATGTGGTCCTGCACCCGGACACGGCTGAAGTTTTTATAACCACAATCGCCGCAAAAGAGATATCTACAAGGATGTCCTCCACCAGGGGGAAAATACCACAGTCCTGGATTCTGTTCCCGGCGTCGAGGAAGCTTAAGTGCGGCCGTTGAGGATCCAGGATGGATCTTTTCAATATGGACCAGCAAAGCAGCCCGATTTGTAGATTATAAAAGCAATCACCACAGAAAATATATCTGTAACGTCTTCCATTGGGTTGATGATACCACAGCTCTTCTTGACTATTTTCACTGACTTGCAACTGTGTGAAAGAGCGTCGATTGATGATGGAT
The DNA here is from genome assembly GCA_030141595.1 of Chydorus sphaericus. NCBI lineage: Eukaryota > Metazoa > Arthropoda > Branchiopoda > Diplostraca > Chydoridae > Chydorus > Chydorus sphaericus. Next base: position 6,120,220 of record CM057934.1, on the reverse strand, counting down.
GTATATGGATTATAGATCATATTTTGTACCTTCTGGGATGGGCGAAGCGAGTCACTATCATCCAATTGCTGTTTTTAAAAATAAATTACACAAAAAAGGTTTATGAAGTTGAATTATAGCAATCATAATATTTCAGTACCTCATGAGGTGCGTAGACGTAAGTATTATCAAGTTCTTCCTTCACAATTTTCGCCGTAGGAATGGAAAAGGTCGGGTCCGTGCCGTCCGTCATAGAGCTAGGGAAGGCTTCGGTAGTCGACAGGCGAGGAAGAGAGTTGGTGGGTTCCATCGGAGAGCTTTGCGCAATGGGAGCCGTGTAGAGGCGCAAATAAGGAGACTTCAGGCTCTTGTTCGGATTCTCTTTGCTTTTTCTTCCATCGGGGCTCTTGATTTTCTCAGCACCTACCTATTGAATAAAAATGATCAACAATCGCAATCTCAAAAGCAAATTAAAATATGAATGCGAAGGTTACCTCTGGAGTCCTCTTCACAACATTTTCTGATATAACCGTATTCCGATGGTTCGGATTCTCTTTGCTTTTTCTTCCGTCGGGGCTCTTGGTTTTCTCAGCATCTATCTATGGAATAAAAATGATCAACAATCGCAATCTCAAAAACAAATTAAAATATGAATGCGAAGACTACCTCTGAAGTCCTCTTCACAACATTTTCTGTACAACCGTATTCCGATGGCTGTGGTATTCGTGTTGGGTGACTAAGTGTTTGAGCTTAGCGGAGAAACTGCAAATACTGCACTTGTATTTTTCATTCCGAGTGTGCAATTCCTTATGCCTCATGTAATCGGTTGATAAATAAGTTGAATAATCGCAATCCGAGCATTTAAAACAGTGCAAACGTGGCATAACAGTAGCTTCGAGAGTAGCTTTAGATCCACTGTTCACATTCGCCGTAGTTGCATCCACAGCAGCTCCTTCCTCCTGTAATAAACGGGAGAGCGATTAGATTAACTTTTCCACCATTTCTTATTATTTCTGTATGAAAAAAGCAGAATCAGTTAAGACCTTAGTTTGCCGATGAGCATTTTTAATGTGGCGAACTAAAGCATTCCGCTTCTCCACTGAATAGGAGCAAATGTGGCATCGATGATGGAACTTTTCTTTGTGACGCAATCCGTGCTCTAAATAGTTCTTCTTAAATTGAGTTTCATAATCGCAGAGAGGGCAGTGGTAAATGGTCTGCTTCCTCCTAGGCTGTGGAGGCGGAAGCGCCGTCTTTGATAGTGGATGGATCGTTTGGGCGTGCTTCTCCATAACGTTGCGCTTTATACTTTTAAAGTCGCAATCGCGACAGAACAAGTATCTTTTACGACGACCGTTAGTACAATGGTACCATTCTTCTCTATCTTGCAAAGATGACGATGAAGAATTCTTTGAACGGTGATCATCCTTCTAAAATGAGAAGAAAATATTTTAGATGTCAAAACAATTTAGTTAAATGAAAACTAATGTAGGCTACCTCATGTGTACTGCCTTCAGGTAAAGGTGCATTAGAATGAATCAGTTTCGTGTGACGAAATACGCGACTCCAGGCATTTGCCGAGTAAGTGCAGTACGAACATTGGTGGGCGAATTTCTTTTGATGTTGAAGTTCGTGACGTTTTAAACAGTAAGATTTATTTGTAATGTACTGGCAATACAAGCACTGGAACAAGGTCGATTTCTCTTTAGTCGTTGCGGGCGGAGGAGCTGTATTAGAGGTAGGACGTGTCCGCTTCACATGCGACACCCCATTTGAACGGCTCGATTTACTGCAGTGGATGTTCTTGCTACGAGTCCGCTTATGCAACCCCACTTCCGGGTCATTCTCTTCGTCTTCTAATTCGGCTTGATAATTTTCCCCCTGGAAATATATTTTACTTTTAAAAAATCATAACAATTCCTTATTTGTTTTAGAGCAGCAGAGGGTGGTACCAATTCGCCGTGTAGATTATGTTTTACTTGTGAACTGGGCGGCTTACCGATTTATCTTGAGGATTCTTTCGTTCAGCTAATATCGCATTTTCATGGTCAGTTGATACATGTTTCTTGTTGGTGATTTTCTTTTTTTTTCGAGGAGGTTCTTGTAATTAACAAAGGAAAAAAATTAATACTTAAGAAAAAACTGTTTAAATTAATTAAATATGCTTACCAGACTCTTCGAAGGATGAAATTTCACTGGATTCACCTTTGTCGTACCATGTCTCATCCTGATGAGATAAAATGTTATCCGATTCGTCGTCTGTCACTGAAAAAAAGTATTAATATTTGCAGCATGAATATAATAAAGAAAGCATATAATTACTATGATTATTACCTTCATCAAGAGAAAGTGTTCACTCATTTCCCACCGTTGATCTTGATTTGCCTCCATTTCCATCTCTTTGGCCCGTCGGTCCAAATCAGCAAGAGTGAGAGGCTCAGCGTCAGAATACTTCTGATAAGGACTGCTACTGGTTGAAAAGTTGTCCTGAAATATAAAGTAATATAGTAGAATGGTAAATTACTAAATTGTAGATGTAGAATTGTAGATTGAAGCAAAATGAAATCTTACATCACATGGCTCTTCAGAAAAGTGTGACCCACAATCATCAAAAAGAGTCAATTGTTTTTCCTGGTCATATTTTACATAAAAAATGTAGAAAATTACTCTGACAATAAATACCATAAATAACATAGAACTTCAAATGAAGACCAATACTTACAACAAATGGGTCATCCTCAGCAACACTGGGTGAAGAGATCATTAAGTCAGAGTTTCCCCCTTACAAAATATTTACTACAAACCAAACTGCACAATAAGTCTCATATAACCATATGGTGATAAGAATCACCTGTTGACACGATATTTATACTAGCTTGATTATACAAGTCTCATTTATATATTAGTCTTGATTAAGTGGATCGCAGAACCAAACAAAAGAAATTTCCTATCGGGATTGCGACTCCATATCTGGTCATCGTCTGCACTTACTGGTAGGACTCCCTGGTCCCTCTTGTCCCTTGTGCGGTCACACGTCCCGTTTTCTTGAAAAATCCCAGTAAGAAAGGATCTTTCTTCCTACTACTTTTCTCTCTCAATCAATCAAGGGCTCCTTCTCCTCTATTGAGATGCATCAACGAAAACATCTTGTCGGGGTCAACAGGGTCCCGGCCCGTTCGCCCCCGGGTCCACCGGGCTCCATTATATAACAAGTTGAACCTTTTGTTAGAAGACAGACTGATTTTCTCTTAGTATGGGAGAAAAGTGTAGACGACGAGAAAAAGTGTAAACGAACGCTAAAAAATCTTTGCAGCTGTACTTTGTGCTCGCTTGAGGCTATATAAGGGACCTAGTAATTACTCAATAAGTATATGTAAGAGGAACGACTCGCGTTCCTATATTGGGGAGGCACATGAACGACGAGTGGAGCATATAAAGAGGGAAAAGGGCGGGGCTTAAATTTGAAAAAATTATGGTTTTTGTGAGAGCGATGACTGATTTTCTTACAGTATGGGAGTAGTAAAGCCCCATAAACAGATAGATATTGATTGTGTAACATGGGTGGGGGGAGGGAAGTCGATGAAACTGTCCTAGTATCCGACCCTGAGCTTATATATTAAGCCGGCAACCGGTGAAGAGAGAGTAAACCGATAGCGTTTGACGTAATTATGTAGCAAATGTCCCGATATTAATGGGCTGAGTTATCAGGTGGCAAAACTGGTGGCCTCGTGTTCGTCCAGTTGTTAAGTCCACCGATTGGGCTCAGTATAGAAATCCCTGCCCCATAAGTTAGGGGTGGGAATAAAATTAGAAGTGGGTAGATGGGAGAGTGGGATTTTGGGTTAGGAATTATTTTATGTTGCCAAATAAAATTGAAGGATGAAAATAACCACCCAATAAGAGAAAAAACAGTCCAACTATCCCTCAAGAATTCGAATAATAAGGCTTAACACCTCGGAGAGGGAGAAAATTAGGCAACATTACGCACATGCAGCTGGCATTGTGTTTCCCATAAACGAAATCGCTTATTTCTTTCTCTATGTATGATCCAGTTTGTTTCATATGTCAACAATAGGATGCCGTGGGGTACTTTTTTATAATACTGACAAATTTTTCTTTTTTTTTCTAGAGGAAGGCCGTTTGCTGGCAAGGTGTACCATACCGTAGGTACCTCTGCGGCGGATTCCTCTTTCGGCAGCGCTCTCGTTTGTTCCTCACCGGCTCCAGTGCTACCATTTTCCACCTCGTCGGCTCACTTCATATTATTATGTCTATATTCAACATCACCCACCCATCCCTAAGTAATAAATAATAATAATAATCTTTGGTGTTGTCAAGTTTAAGAAACATAAAGAGACCAAGATTTTCAAATAATACGAGAGAGGAATTTATGTGTAAAACAAATATTTTTATTTTTATATCCTTCAGTGATCAATAAAGATCCGTTCAGTGAATTCGTCGAACTTTAAAAGAGGAAGGAAAGAAAGAATCTTTCGCTTCGGTGGGATTGAAGTGGTATATGCTATGATGATGAAACTAGCAGTTTTTTTACACCATTCAGGGGAGCGACGATCGCATTACAACTCAAACTGACCGCAACAGCGCCATTAGTGGGCAACACAGTTTAACGACCCCACACATCGAATTCAGCATCAAAAAGAGAGGGCGCCTCCGTATCCGTTATACCTAATAATCTGATACATTTCCGATTCTACAAGCATTCAATGTTGACGCATACAAAAGGATATATTTTACTTTTTTTAGAAATGTGGAGAAAGACAAAATGGACGGTTAAGTGCCTTTTTTCTCTTCACTCAAAGTTTAAAGAAAAAATAATAATAAAAGAGCTGTCTCTTTTATTAATTTTCTTCCGAATGAAAGGGAGAAAAAGAAAAGTATAGCAATTTTGGCATGCTACTATATAATCCCTTTTTACCCCCTTAAAACTTGAATGGAAAGCGTGTGCAATACCGACCCTCGAAAACATCACGCACTCTGTTGAGATAAGGAACGAACGCCAAAAAAGAGCTCCCCCTTACGGAGGCTGTAAGAGAAAGAGAGTGTATGATTAACGCAACTTATATAAGCTAAAGACGAGACGGTGCCCGGCAACGTATATTCGCTCACACCTAATGAACCGGGACGGTAAAATATATGTGCTGTACCTAGTTACTCTCTTTTCTTGTATGTATAATGACGGAAGTAGGGAAATGAACGACGATTGGAATGAAAGACAACTTGGGCGCTCGTGCAATAACTAGAAAATTTGGTTAAGGATTGCGAACAGGGCGTTGGGACGAGCAGGAAATCATCATCTGCCCGCAGTAGACGGCTGCAAGTATTGAAAAATCCCGGCAAGACCTTAATAATGAAAAAAGTAGACCCCTTCAACCGATGATGAAGTACATCATCGTCGTCATAAAGGCGTGAGAAGTGACGCTCATCGCAGGTTCGATGTAAACTTGATCAATCCTTCGTCCCGTAAATTGATGACACAGCTTAGACATCTTTTATAATGAAGATGAAGTGTTGCCCTTTGACGAATGCGCATAATTACGGTGATGAAGAGCTCTGAAGATACCAACCACTGGCGCAACTACTTGTAAACAAAAGATATCTAAATTTACCTGATGGTCATCGTCGTCGTTCTCTTGGGTTCCTGTTTGCTCAGGGATTTGTTTGATGACCATCTTGAGCACCAGAATTGATGGATTCATACCATCTGTAATTAAATTTAATTCTTTTTAATACAATGTTGTGAATACAAAAAATATATATAGACTTATCTGACTGTATATTCGTAATAGTCCCGGTAAAAACCTATATATTTAAGAGATTCATTCAAAACAAATTAAATTTCATTTTTTAAAAATCGATATAGCTTTGCATACTTCACAGGGGATGGCATTGTAGTCGTATTCCCGCACAGTAGCCCGATCCCAAACAGCAAATGGAACTCTTCCTGATGTCTTAGCATGGGGCCTTTGCTGATCGTCTCTTTGACGTCTCTACAGAGCCGTGGTTACCGAGGCTCCTGGTTGGACTTAAATCTTCTCTATCGCTAATTGATCAAAAAAATAATGCGATTAATCTAAAGAAAAAAAAAATCGACTTCCTTATAGTATATTAAGATACAGGGTTGCCGGTTCCCTTAACACACTAAAGATTACATCGGCCTTGGAAAGAAACTCTAAAAACCGCAGAGCGTCGCGACGTCGTAGCTTGAGGCACTCTTAACACAGAAATATAAAAAGAGCCAGTTAAAACCCAAATTATTAGATGATCTCATAGCGGCTTAACGGATACTATCCGGAATGAGTCGTCCACCTGTCGGGCTGGATCTTCAATTCCCGGCATCCGCTCACGGCACAAAACCAATTTAATGGGCGTGTTATACTATGAACTCAAAGCTAAATATAAGTAGTTGACGACAAGGCGTCGTCTGATGTAACTTTTCTACAATCTCACAAATGTAGTCAGGAAAACGCGGATAGTTTCGTCTAAAAATAAACTTTTTTTTCAAGAAGCAAAGAAGGATAATAAACAATCTAAAACTGTACACTGGTAGAATACAAACAAAAAAAAACGGACATGATGAATGACTATCATTTCCATTTGCAGCATCCTCTCTGTCTGTAGGTTGTCCTACAAGTAGGGTATCGTACTGAATTGTTTCGCGGTTGGGTGTCAGACAGATTGTTATTTCCCGTCAAGTCGTACTCTTAAAGTTAACGAGCAAACTCAACTTTTAAATCTTACGCCAAATTAGTATATGAACGAGATCCAGCCATAAAATGTGAGAATCGTGATGACGCAACTCTACTGTTTTGAGACAATAATAGGGCTAAGTGATTACTCCGAGAAAAATAAAGTAAACAAAGCGAGTTTTCTAGGTTTATAACAAATGGCTGTGTGGATTGAAAATGAGCGCGTGAGGACTCCTCCTTTCTTTACGACTCGTGACACTTTTTAGGGGCGCGAAGAAAAGAAATGTCATTTTGAACAAACCAGTTGGGAAACTTTAATTTACAAATTGGTTTAGCAATGAACTTTTTTAAATAAAAATAAAAACCTAACAAGAAGCGAATTAATAAAAATTAGTTAATGGAAATGAAAAACAAAAGGAATTTGGTGTAAAACGCATTAGGAAGTTTAAATGAAAAGGTTCATTTGAAACAGAACTAGTATTTTCTTTTAATGCCCTGTAGGGCTACTTTGCTAATACACTATTCTTCCGATAACAAGGAATATCAATTTAATTAGTATTTATATATTTTTAAATATTTATTGCGACAAGCCTGTTACTTTTCAACTCGAAACAAAAAGTTCTTCTTTCTTAAAAGGTCGTGAGAAATATGTTTCGTTTCCCGCCTTGTGCGTTGCAAAACCAAATAGTTATAATGGCATATCTTTTTTTCTTTATATTTGTAAAAGAAGACGGACGATCCGCTGCCAGAGAGGAGGGCTGAAATTCCTCATTATCTCCGCTGCCTTTCACCTCCGGATGTGATTAAAAGGAGAAATGATACCAATCCCCATAGTGGTGGATCATCACCATCCTCTTCAACATCACACAATATCTCACAATGATGAAAAATCACATCCATTACTGTCAATCATTCATCACTCAGCATTTTTCTTTCTTTAGAATCATTTATTTGATGCGAAAACAATATTAGACTGGCACTGTGCCAGTCTTATAATCTGGTACAGCAATATGTCCAGCACTACCAATTTAATCCAGGGGAAGGAAGGAAGAAAAAAGGAAGAACGTTATCTTCTTCGAGCTCAGAATAAAATTAGAGCGATAATACAGCCCTTTTAGAGCAGCATCACCAGAAGATTGTATCGCAAAAATTGGCATTAAGAAAAGAAAGATGGCAAGTCTCTTTATTATGGCGAAACAATATCACTGTTAACAATAATAAAAACAAGGTGCATAACATATTTTCCTCGAGAATCCCTCGCCATATCACAAGGATTTCTTATGCGCTCCACCGAGTGGAAGAGAAAATCATAATTTTTCAAAGAAATAAAAAAGGAAAAATGATTCCATCCACACAGGAAATAGGATCCAGCAGCCGACGCCACACAACATCTTCATCCAGCAGTAAATTCTCGATATCGCCAAAGGGATACCCCTTGGCCGCAAAGACGCTTACGATAATGTATTACCCCAATTACAGAATTCCGTGTGTCAATGAAAGACCATCACAGGCTGGTCATGCAGCTAGGCAGCAGTAAAATCCCAGTAAGAAAAGATCTTTCTTCCTACTACTTTTCTCTCTCAATCAATAAGGGCTCCTTCTCCTCTATTGAGATGCATCAACGAAAACATCTTGTCGGGGTCAACAGGGTCCCGGCCCGTTCGCCCCCGGGTCGACCGGGCTCCATTATATAACAAGTTGAACCTTTTGTTAGAAGACAGACTGATTTTCTCTTAGTATGGGAGAAAAGTGTAGACGACAAGTAAAAGTGTAAACGAACGCTAAAAAATCTTTGCAGTTGTACTTTGTGCTCGCTTGAGGCTATATAAGGGACCCAGTAATTACTCAATAAGTATATGTAAGAGGAACGACTCGCGTTCCTATATTGGGGAGGCACATGAACGACGAGTGGAGCATATAAAGAGGGAAAAGGGCGGGGCTTAAATTTGAAAAAATTATGGTTTTTGTGAGAGCGATGACTGATTTTCTTACAGTATGGGAGTAGTAAAGCCCCATAAACAGATAGATATTGATTGTGTAACATGGGTGGGGGGAGGGAAGTCGATGAAACTGTCTTAGTATCCGACCCTGAGCTTATATATTAAGCCGGCAACCGGTGAAGAGAGAGTAAACCGATAGCGTTTGACGTAATTATGTAGCAAATGTCCCGATATTAATGGGCTGAGTTATCAGGTGGCAATAAACTGGTGGCCTCGTGTTCGTCCAGTTGTTAAGTCCACTGATTGGGCTCAGTTTAAATCATCCCTCCATTTAAAAGTGAATTATTAGAAGTGGGTTGATGCATGACTGGGTAGGGAAGCAATAAGAAGTAATGGTGTCTTTAAAAAAAAAATTATTATCATGTTATATATTTGTTGGATATGTGCATGTAAAGTCTTGTATTTTGGTTTTTATTTTGCCTTTTATATGTTGACGGCGTCGCGGGCACGGGCGAGCACAACCGTGACGATGCTGGACGCAAAAAAGGAACGGGTAATAAAAACACGCGCCATACTTTACCAATTTCTTATTTTATAATTATTCTTTCACAATTATTTTAGACGGCCAAGTGACCATCATCACATGGAGAAGCCCATCATTCCATTGCCATCACTCTAAGCTGATATTGATGAAGATTAACGGAATTGTTTCGCCTTAACTTATGATTTATGGATTATGTCTCATTTATGCGTGGATAATAAATTACCAGACCGGATGGGTATCGGATAATTTTGTCTGCTTCGCGCAGGGAGTTTATTAAGGTGAAAGTTTTGTAAATTTAATCACTACTTATGATTGAGAATCGTCCAGCAGTCACCTTAATCGAAAACAATCGAGGGTCTTCAGTCATATTAGATTGAATTGTAAACAACAACTTCACTTCGAGCATATAATTGCGCCGATAATCCTCAGTGGATTATAAATGCAGTTAACTAATAGAAAAGAAGCATTATCTGCACAAACTGCATTATGTAATTTCTGAATTACGCCTAATTGTCTTCCTAAAATCCCCAAATTGCCAGTTGTTTTACATACTTTGGTCCTTACCACCACTGTGAGTGATGGAATCTTTCGCCAGAGTCTCTTCTTTCTTCTTTGACGCTGCTGGATGCATAACCGGGAGGGACTTGGAAGTGGTGACCAAAGAGGATCGGTTCTTCTTTGAATGGAGTGTCGTGGTCTTCTTTATCTTGCTGTCCACAATCCATCGATCCCTGAAATTGATTTGTATGAAGTAAATAAACAAATTCAATCAACATGTCTTCATCATTTTACCTTGAAGCGGTGTTTTGGCCTTCAATGGTTCCATCAACCTATCCTATATTAACGGCCTTTTTCTGGAGCAACTCGTTCACCATGAAGCCCGGACAGGCCGCTGTTTAGGATTCAGTGTGAGGAAAAGTTTCTTCTTGAGCTAGTCCGACATGAGGAAAGCTTCCGTACTCGGATGCTCCTCTGGAAGCGCTATTACTGCGACTGTATTGGGACTGCGTTGTTAGCGAAATAGCCGTTGTTTGCTTCCACTTAATCCGCCGCCGGAAGCTTCATATCACCCAATCCGTTCGCTTGGAGATAAATCCGCAGGATCTCTGAGGCGTTGGTCGTTGGGATGTCTGCCTGTTTCCGCGTTTGGCTAAAAATTTGGATTGGGGTGCGGGATTCCAGGATCTTTAATGAGACATACGAGGAGGTGAATCACGACGAAGAGGACCTCTTCTTCGGCTTTTCAGTCACAAAAGCAATGCCCTCTGGAGGCTGTCTAATGACAGAAGGAGAGCTAAATCTTCAGTAAGACTTCGCTGATCTTTCCAGGACTCCAACTCTATTCTACGCTCTTCCAACTTCTTCTCTACGTGCTTCGACTATCTCGGTGTACTGGCACTTCCGCTCCCATACAAATTCAGCCTTGTAGAAAAGTTCTCTCTGTTAATTAAAATCGGCCTAAAATCTTCTTCACGTAGTATTTCTGGCGTTTCTTCCGGGCTTCCGGTGCTTGCTTATTACGTGATTCCCGCTCTTTCCTCATCGCTTCTTGTCGTTCGAGTTTATTTTGTTCTCTCATCAGCCGACGGACTTTTTGGCCTCTTGGAGAGCCCTCTTTCGCTCCATTCGCTGCTGAAGTTTCGCCTCTTGGGGTAGCTTTTTGGGCTCCAACGCGTCAAGCAGCTCTTAGATATTCCCTCTGGCAGCGGATGGCTTCTTTTTCCCCTTCGGTCAATCGCGGTCTCTATCCTCGAGCTATACGTATCTGATCCATTAGATGGCGTACTTCCGGTTCACTTTTATCCCTCGTGATAGTGCCGATCCCCTTCCGTTTCAAATAGCGGACCACATCCGGATACCGCCGGAAGCGTCGGCCGAAAGGGGAATAACTCCACGGACTTCGGGTTTCCCGATAGCCCGTATGAGCGTTTCCTTCTTCCATCCTAACGTGAGCGGGATCCTTATTAAGGCCACTTCATTTGATACGAAACGGCGCCTTTTGGAAGGCCGGTCGTCGCTTCCGTCACCTCCATCAGCTTCTCTCTTGCGGGAATCGCTACCTTCTTCCTTTCCAGCCCATCCATCGTCACTGTCAATCATGGAATCGTCTTCTTCCATACTATCTACTCGCAAATAACGATATCATTAGATAACTAACTCCATTTATTAAGTAAAAATATAAAAAACTTGCCGGAATCGTCACTATAGGTGTCGTCGGGACTCGGGAGTTGGTTTCCCGTTCTTATTACTCTGCCCATTATCAGTAGATTTTGAAAATTCTCTTGCTCCATCTTTTTTGCCAGCTCCGGAAGCAGCAGAATCTGCCGGATCGAAACGGAACCCTCCTAAAAGGCTAGCCGCTCTCAATAAATCCTGGATAGCTTGATTAGGATCCGTCGAGTTTCCTTGATGATTATTCGGCGTTTAACTATCCTTGATGCCATTGAGGTACGGTAAGCACTGGAGAGTTTGCCACTAGTTAGCTCTTGCATGGCAGCAAGATTCTCGCTCATAGCTTTTAGTTCAGATGCGGATGGTTGAGAAGATAGACAACTTTTTCCGCTGCTAGCCACGTAAGCTGTCGGTGGATTGGTGCTGTTGTTTTGTGGACTCGTACTCCTCTGATTCCGGCTCTGAGCTAATAAGGAAGCTACTGTATTCTTCTTAGGCTTGGATACTCCACGACCACGGCGAGAGCTTCCGGTTGAATGGATCTTTTCTTTTAGAGTCCTCGTAGTCTTCATAGATAAGTTGAGCGGTGCTTCGCCACTGCTGGGGATGTTGACGATGAGCTTGGTTTTCCGATTAAAAAGCTGACATCTAGAGCAAGAGGTTTGTCATTGAGAGTCTGACTCTGGACTTTTGAAACGTTGCTGTTTGTAATGCTGTTGTTTACATTTCCCGGCAGGCGGAGTAGCTGGGTGGATGGGTCTGCACTAGTACTCGAATGCCCTGTTTGGGTCTGGAATTCGAGATTTTCTACATCCACAGGGCGACGTGGACAATGTCGGCTGGTTATTACTCAGAGAATCTCGAAAGATAACCGATGAGGATTTCAAGGGTCTCGATGAGAAGCTCTTATTACTACTGCTTCCGGAATAGCAGCACTCAAAGTCGATGTGTAGCTGTCCAAAGGAAAATCGATAACGAACATGCCGGGAATGTTGTCGTGGTCGAAGAGGTGTTTCCAGAACGGCACGGGCACTTGAACGACGAGTGAGGGCGTATAAAGACAAAAAAGGGCGGGGCTTAAATTTGGAAAATTTATGGTTTTTGTGAGAGCGATGACTGGTTTTCTTATAGTATGGGAGTAGTAAAGCCCCGTAAAAAGAAACGACGAAAGTTCCTTGCAGTTGTACTTTGTGATGCCCGAGGCTATATAAGGGACCCAGCAATCACTATTATACGGCAATTGTGAATTGCACTATGTTTCACCTTGCAGACATTTTCAGGTGGGAGACATAATACATGATGGTATAGAAATCAGATATAGTTTGTGTAAATTGGTGGGGGGCGGGAAATCGATGTAATTCTCCTAGTATCCGACCCTGAGCTTATATATTAAGCCGGCAACCGGTGAAGAGAGAGTAAACCGATAGCGTTTGACGTAATTATGTAGCAAATGTCCCGATATTAATGGGCTGAGTTATCAGGTGGCAAAACTGGTGGTCTCGTGTTCGTCCAGTTGTTAAGTCCACCGATTGGGCTCAGTATAGAAATCCCTGCCCCATAAGTAGGGGTGGGAATAACATCTTCATCGAATATTTTACTTATATTTTTACTTTCTCCGCATTTCTAAACAAATTCAAAATCGAATTCTAAGCACTCAAACTTGTAAAAAATAATCCTTTTGTGTGCGTCAATATCGAATGCTTTTATAGAATTGCATGAAAATGTTATTATAGCGAATACGGAAACGCCCTCTTTTTTAATGTCAAATTAGATGTGAGATACAGTTTGAGCAAGAACATTTAGCTATAGCAGGTCGTAGGGGAGGATGTTTTCGAGTGCGTCAAAATTCTTCTTTTCAGTAGAAAAATAGAAGAAGAGGGGTAAATAGTGTTGTGAGCCGGCCTCATCGTTACCAGTCGTAAAAATCTGTGGCCTTTTTCCACACATACACTCTTAACGGCGCTGCGGTCAGTTCGGCGTGAAATGTGATTGTCGCTCTCCTGAATGGCATAGAAAAAAAACTGCTGGTTTCGATCCGACCGAAGCGAAAGATCTTTCTTCCCTTCCTCTTTTAGGGTTCGACGGAATTTTTAAATCCACTGGAACGGAGCTTTGAATTGAATAAAGGTGCGCTTTCCTCGCCCTGTGCTCCGTTTTAAGACTTAAAGAATTTGATATGTCAAGTCTCAATACATGTATGAGCATTAAAATATTATTTCCTATCTGATTTACGTTATCCGGAATTGGAGTATATTGATGGGATACATTTGAGCACCTGATAAAATATAAAAAATTAAAATATTTATTTTACATTCAAGTATTATGAAATAGTTGCAAACCAGTTATTGTAAACATTTGGAAATAGTCTACTTGGAAATTTCACATTGGCAATTCACCATATAGTTATTGAAGAAGCTGCCAGACGCTAGTCAGTACATGCGGTGCTTACTAGCGGTGCAAGTTCACAAGTTGACGTGCGCATATAGCATTATAGCTATACGATAGGCTACCATAGAACGGAAATGAGACCAACTTGGTTTTTCACAGTATATATAAGGAATGACGTGATAATAGTCACGGTTAATTGGTTTAACGAAAAAAGTGTATATGATACTATCTACTTTAAATAAAAGACTTATTCAACTTTCAATAAGAGGGGTACGGTCTAATTAGATTCCATCATCAAGGTCACATCACATATACTATTCTTTAAAAAGTCTGTCAACTGCAGTCCCAATGGGCATAACACTAATGGAAACCGATTCTGCAATTAAAAGGAATGAAGCATATAATGACGCCTATAAAGATCGAATCTAATGAGATAATCAAACTTGAGGGGAGCATGACAGTAGTCCCGGATTACATGTGTGAGATTACATTGCGGATTACATACCCGTCTGTGCTCGGGCTCTTTTGGCTTCTTTTAATTAACTTTCTTCTTTTTTTTTGGGCACGGGAACTGGAATAATTTACATTCATGTCAAAGGACAATCCGCTCCCCGTTCCTTTCTATCCTTTTAAGTACATAAAGTCGAGTTATACAAGTGGATCTTCTTCCTCCCCTTAGCTTCGCCTCGACTGTTGCTCGGATAAATCCATCATTATTTACACAAATAGATTTAGATGTCTCAAACAACGGCGGAAGTACGCAGAGAGGGTGGTGTTGTTATTACTTTCAGAGCGACGGACGGCGAGGAAAACAAATCAAATCCTTCCACTCATTATATATACCAATTATTATATAGCATATTTACGCCTCGCTTATTAAATGTTAATCGTATCTTGCTAACATTTATCATCGAAAACACCGGAAATGAGAACGTGTGTATGGTAGAGATGAGAATGAGTTGAACTATGGAAGAAGTTTGAAACAGAGATTAAGCCAGATTAAGCGCAGCAAAAGTAAAAAATATGATAATATATGATTAGGCCTACTATATCATATTTAAAATACAATTCCCGCCGCTGTACTACATCTAGCGGTAGAGAATGGTAGCTCACTTCAAGAACTGAGTGGCGAGCAAAAGTACTGTGTTTTGCTTTCAGTTTGTAATTATAATTTTTGTTTTAAAAATTATGCCTTGTTAGATACATTCCCTGATAGTTACATTCCTTATCAACCCGTAAGTTTATGTTTTAAAATGGTACTCTAATGAGCTAGGCGTCATTTTTCTCTCTTTTTCTAGACGGGAAACCTACTGTCACAACTATATGTGGTCTTCACATCTCTCGGTTTTTTACAGTCTCACTCCCAGTCTGAGATTCTCACTACCAACCCCTAAAGCAACCCCTGGCAAAACACCATCACCAACGTCAATTCCGACGCCAACGATCCAGATTCTATCTGCCCCCAAATTGTGGGTCCAGCACAGCACCCCCTTCTATTCATCTACCAGGAAAAGCCCCTAAGAAACCAGGGACGAGGTTTGGCAGTACTGTACTGCTCACCGCTTACATAGCTCTCATCTTGATGGTGGAGTCTGTTCCTGGCCAGTTGCAGAGCCCTGGCATCTGGACCAATGAGGGTTATGATACCGCCTTGCTGAATATTGACCAGACCTTCCTACCTAACCAGGAGAATGTCTTTGGCAAGGACTACCTTAATGCTCAATGGCAAGGCTCCCTCCCTCATTGCCAAACAGTGGGGATTCTGCAATGTAGATGGTAGGGCTCCGTTGCTCTACATTTGTGAGATTCCACTCAATCAGGTAACTTTCAGTTCAAGTCTTTGAATCTTTTCTTCAATAACCTGATTTTCTCTTTTTTTCAGGTGAATTTACTGAATAATGCACTTGATCTACCTGTTTTCAATTACATCTGCACCAGAAAGGGAGTGCCTCTATTGAAAGACGTCCTCATCACGAACTACAACCGAGTTTTACCCACAGTCAAGGTAGATGATATACGGAACTACGTGCCTTTCAAAATCAACAACATTTCTCATACATAATTCACTAATTCAGTGTCAAGAATCTCTCTTTGAAATTTGCTCCTTTTTTCCCCCTCCTAAGTCCTAGTTCCTACATAGGGGCTCTTCTTTTCTTTAGATGAGTGTCAGCAGCTTAAAACCACTAATGAATATTTTTTTTTTTTATAGATGGATCAGATCCGGTTTTCATTCGTTTGGAGCCTGTCAGGGGACGGTGCTAATTATCACAATATAGAAGGATCGAGGAATGAGACAGTACCATCAGATAGAACTGGAAGTAGTAGTTGGACGATACCAACTAGTGCGGCACAGCAGGACCAAACGGCCGCTGCTGCTCCATTAGAACCCATAGATCATCCAACACTCTTTGGTAAACACTTACTAAATACTGTTTACTTATCTACATTATCTTTAAATTGCATATATTTTGTTCGCTTCAGGGGCAAGATTTAAACCAATGGCACTAATTGGTCCATCAACTTTTGGCCCATCCTCAAATACGGATTCTAGTAATTAATTTAAATCCATCCAGAATTCTAGGATTAATTAATATGTTTTTATATAGATGAAGCCGTCCTAGCAGCCAGGTGGAATGTGGTGTCCCAAATCGCTGCTCAGGAATATCTAACGAGTTTACAACATACAGCTGTTGCATCGGCTGGTAGCCGTTCCGGAAACACCTCTTCAACCACGTCATCATTCCCCGGAATGGGTGACTTCCACGGCATGTCCGTTGTCGACTCTCTTTTGGATAGCTTCACACCGGCTTTAAGTGTTGCTGGATATTCCGGCAGCTGTACTATTAAGAGCTCCTCATCTAAATCCTCCAAACCCTCTTCATTCATCGTTCGCAAATCTCTTAGTAACCAACCGACACCGTCCACGTCTTCCTGTGGATGTGGGAAATCCCAAATCCCGGACGCTAAATTAACGATGCCCAACGAATTCTCTTCAATGAAGAGTAATAACCATAGGAGGACAGTTACTTACTTACTGCTTACTACTTCGACGGAAGCATCCAGCTCCCAAAGCCTTTCATCACTCTCATCCATGGCAATGTCTTACCTATTCTTTGGTAATCCATTGGCCTCTCTATCCATTCTCGGAATGGCGGCAGCTTCTGGGGCTACGTTGCCTTATGCATCCGGATCGAGCGAACTAGAACATAAGAACAAGAAGAAAACGGTATGATATCAAACTTGTTGTTGATGTTGTTGTAGCTGCAATTATTGAAATTGGATTAATTTCATAAATAGGAGCGGCATTTGAGGAGTGGTGCAGATCCATCCACCCAGCTACTCCGCCTTCCGGGCAATGTTAACAACAAAGCAGCCAAAGAATCTTCGGAACCTTCTGAAAACGGGCCAAGTAATAAGAAGAGGAATTCAACTTACGCCGACACTCAAAGTGACGATTCCGGTCAGTTTCTATACCTCATAATTTGTTTCGGAATTGGCCTAATGATGTTTTATTTCGAGTAAATGGTATGGAAGAAGACGATTCCATGATCGACAGTGGCGATGGATGGGCTGAAAGAGGTGAAGGCAACGATTCACGAAAGAGAGTAGCTGATGAAGGTGACGGCCGGCCTTCCCAAAGGCACCGTTTCGTCTCTGATGAAGCTGCCTTAAGGATCCTGCTCACGTTAGGATGGAAGAGAGAAACGCTCATCTGGGCCATTAAAAAATCTGGCTTCCGTGCAGAAGTGACTTACTATTCCCCTTCCGGCCGACGCTTCCGGCAGTATCCGGATGTGATTCGCTATTTGGAAAGCCAGGGGATTGGTACTATTACGCGGGATAACTTCAGTTCAGCACTTGATGCATCGTTGGAGAATTCATTCAGCCGCTGGGAGAATCTCCAAATTCACGCGGGATCCGTCTAGGTGAATCGGAAGTGCGCCATCTGGTGAATCTGATTCGTATCGCTAGAGGATGGAAGCCTCGCTCCCGCAGGATGACTGAGGAGGAGAAGGAAGCCATCGGCCGCCAGAGAGAATCCCAAAGAGCTGCTCAACGCGTCAGGCCCAAGAGGCGAAACTACAACAACGAACGGAGCGTGAGAGGGCGCTCCAAGAGGCCAAAGAAGTCCGTTGGCAGACGAGAGAACAAGAAAAACTGGAACGACAAGAAGCGATGAGAAAAGAGCGCGAATTACGGAATCAGCAAGCGCTGGAAGCCCGGAAGAAGCGCCAGGAAGAGCTGGATCGACTACGTGAGTAAGAACAGCAGAGAAAACTTGCTGAATTAAACAAACAGAGAGAACTCTTCTGCACGGCTGAACTTGAAAGGGATCGGAAGCGTCAACGCCGTCAACACACCGCAATAGTCTAAGTGCTGGAGGCCCGCGGAAGCGCTATGAGGATCGGGAACGCAAGAGAGAAGAATTACGTGCAGAAAAGAGGGCCGAACGTGAGAAGAAGCTGAAGGAGCGTAGGAAAGAGTTGGAATCCTGGAGGGATCAGCAGAGTCCCACTGAAGATTTTGCTTTTCTTCCGTCATTAGACAGCCTCCAGAGGGCACTGCTACATGACAGAAAAGCTGAAGAAGAGTTGCTCTCCGTCATGAATCACCTCCTCGTATGTGCCATTGAATGAGATCCAAGAATCCCGCATACCTATCGGCCCACGACCCTTTTGGGCCAGAATCTGAAACAGGCGGGCATCACAACGACCAACGTATCTGAGATCCTTCGGATTTACCTCCAAGCAAACGGATTGGGTGATGTGAAGCTTCCGGCGGCGGATAAAGTGGGATGCTAACAACGGCCATTCCGCCAACAACAGTCCTAGTAAAGCAGCCATAGCAGCGCCTCCAGTGGAATACCCAGATACGGAAGCTTTCATCATGTCGGACTGGCTCAAGAAGAAACCTTTCCTCTCACTGAATCCTACACAGAAAGCGGCTATCCTGGGCTTTATGGTGAACGAGCTGCTACAGAATAAGGCCGTTATAGGAGAGATGGAGCAATTAATCCAAGGCCAAAACACCGCTCGAAGGTTAATTAATAAGGAAATGTTGACTGAATTAGTTATTCATTTTATTTGTATTATCAAATTACAGGGATCAATGGATCGTCGATAGCAAGATTAAGAAGATCAAGACACACCATTCAAGGTAGAACCAAGCCTCTTTGGTCAACACATCCAGTCACTCGCTACTTGCATCCAGCAGCGTCAAAGCAGAGACTCTGGCGGAAGATTCCACTACTCACGATGAAACGAACTAATCCACTTCGAAGAAGAAGGAAGAACTGGTCGAAGTTGAAGAACATCCTGATGAAGCGGAAGAAGACAGCGGCGTTGAAGCCGACGACGCCGATCCTGCCGATGAGGACGAGAATCTCCCTGTAGACGAATTGAAGAAGAATGTAGAGCGACTAAGCCGCCAGAGCGCACAAATGCTCACCCAACTTGTCATGTCTGATTTACAAGTAAGAGCACTCTACTTGGAGAAGGATTGCTACCGCCGGAGACTTCTGCATGCCGGTGGAGTCTATTGTGAACTACTGGAATCCGGAGAGGCAAATCTTGGATCTTACATCACCTGGGATAGTAAAACCGCTCCATCTCCACTAGGAGATGATCCACCACTTCCTCTTAATAAAGGAGTGATTCGGGAAAAGGAAAAGAAGCCGTAACGGCGAATGGAACCGATCCTACTCCAGTGGAAGAAGAGAATAAGGGTATGGATCCACCAGCTGATCCTGTAGAAATGAAGAAAGAGGAAGAAATTGTAGACGCTCTTCTGCCTATCTGGTTCAACATCCTCCCTCGTATTCCGTGTGACGATCACTCTTTCGTCAATGCGGTCGAAAATGATATAGCTGAAGAGGATCAAGGAGCTGATGACCGACCAAAAAAGGAAGAAAATGGAGTTAAGGAAGAAGTGGATAAGAGTGAAATGGTGCCCATTCCGGAAGCGATGAGTCGAGGCTGGTGGAGGATCATTGATCCTGAACAAGTCAAAACATTCGTGGAATCTCTTCATCCGCGCGGTGTTCGTGGAAAAGAGCTCAGCCGCGGATGCTCCTCCGCTTCATCGAGTTTGCTAATGAGTCATGCCTCAAGGTAACTTTTTTCGTTAATCGAAACTTTTTCTCCTCCTTCCTACTACGTATAAATATGTTTTCGTCCAGCACATGGACAGGGATCGTTACTTTCAAGCGAGTTCTGCGTGAACGGCTGTTTTTAAACCATAACATCTAATTTACTTTTTTATCATCAGGACAACCCGAAGGATCTCCTTTTAAAAGAGATGAAGAATGCGGACGTAGTGGAATTACTCGGTGGTGTAGCATTACGGAGGCTGATAAGCGGTGCAAAACAGCCGCTCATTGATGTGCTTTTACGTCCTGGACAGCTCTGTGGCCTGGAATACATCCATTTGTCACAGCGGAAATAAGGAGGATCAGCTACTCTTGTGCGATGCATGCGATATGTGTTACCATACGTACTGCTTCCGGCCAACGATGGAGGACATTCCGGATAGTGATTGGTTCTGCTACGAGTGCCGGAATAAAGCGACTGGCCAGTGGAATTGCAACGTTTATGGGATGTCCGGCAGCAAACCGACTAGATTGCTATTCGACCAGTACCTAAAAGCCTATCACATAAACTGCCTTCAACCCGATCAGCCAAAGTATTTAAATAGTTATCTTAATTTACGGTCGATCCTTAATAAATTTTATATTAGGTTCCCGAGGCTAATTGCTGTGCGTTTTGTTCCGGTCTAAACCACCAGCCAAGACCTAATATCGTCGAAGCGCATCGAAGAACAGGATTTATAGCACCACTTCTTCCAATAGGGATCAATCAATTAGCTAGTCTAAAATCTAATAATGCCCAGAAATGCTCTAATCAATGACATGACCCTGCCAGATTTCAACACTTCTTTTTTTCTATTATTATGATGGTGTATGGCTCATAATTACAAATCGTGACATAGACAATTTATACATCTAAACTTGATTGGCTATTTGACAATACTTTGCCTCTGGAAAGAAATTAGATTCGTGTCAAATAAGGGAGAAATAATCTGAGATGTCAGTTGAAGCTGATAATGTTGGAATCAAACTAGTGGCAGGCCTACAAGGCCTCTGGCCTCATCCCCAGTTTCTGCTTGGCAATAACATCGCAGTTGATAACTCAATAGGAGTCCTTCTACTGGTATAGACTAACTAAATAACTTTATGTTATTGGTATTGTAAACTTTAATTGGATAATTTTTCATCAACATTAAACCCAAAAGAGGAATTTCAACAAGCAAACGACGCATTAAAAAAAAAAAGATGACCGCGCCTTCATTCATTTTATTTTTCTTTCGATATTCTGTTAAATAGCCTAAAGCCGAATCCGTTTCATAAAATCTCGCTATATTTTCTAAGAAAAAAAATGCAAAACACATTATGCCCTAGGTATCCATCACATTCATCGGGAAGCAATACACGGAGTACACGCAATACGCATATAAATATATTTGTAAATAACTCCAAAAGGGGGGAAAATAAGCCCCAGGCGACGCAGCTCCCCATGGCAACCGACCGGCGACCGCACCCTTATTTCGAAGAGCAGACGAGTAAACCGCGTCGTTCTTTGCTCAGTGCGTACCTCGTGTTTTTCTTCCCTCACGAAAAAAGCTTTCATACGAACTCTTTTAGTTGTTCTGTCCAATCTATTCATCAGAAAATCTCTTCAGCCATTTCATTTTTCATTCAGCTATTTATTTATTTTCTTAAACTCATAAACGTTATCCTCTTACACTCTGACACTCAACATCTTTCAAGCATAACAACTCCTCAGATATCACCAAGGTATGTCCAGCTCTGTGAAACATAACATTTTGGTTCTAGCATAAAAGCATGCACTTCATATTTTTTCTTTTTAATTTCAGATGTCCATGTCCAAACATGTCACCCCTGCCATTGGAATCGATCTTGGCTACACAACCACCCGAATGGAAGCCAAAGTAGATACCTTTGGCCCTGCATTTGTGACACCATCAGTTGTTACATATAATGGACACAAAATTCTTGTGGGCTATGCTGCCAAGAATGCTCAGCTGGATGTTGATGCAATCACTATTTCAGGAGTGAACAGGCTGCTGGGGAGACAAATCTTTGAGCCATCAGTGAAGATGGAAGACAAGCGTAGAACTTTCAAACTTGTCTTTTTTTTTTTTTACATGTGCTTAAAGTTCAATGATTTTAATTATTGTTTTTTCTAAATATTACTATTTAAGGGAAGTATGCTAAAGCTACCATTGAGCTTGAAGGAGGTCGCCAGATATACCCAGAATTCATAGCCGCCTTGATTTTAAATAAATCAAAGAACTTGGCAGATGGTTATTTTAAAGACAAAATAAGTGACGTCGTCGTCACGGTCCCTGCCTCCTTCAACGACGCTCAGCGCCGTGCTACTCGTGATGCTGCCATGATTGCCGGGTTCAAGCACATCCGTCTTCTGAACAAGCCGTCGGCCGCTGCTATCGCTCACGTTTTTGACACGCAGGTTTTAAAAAAACTTTTACATTGTCAAGTTGCATACAAATAAATATGTTTAAACATACCATGTTTAGGTTGTTTCGAAGAACCTCCTCGTCTTTTGCCTCGGCGGTGGAAGTTGTGAGGCCTCGGTTATCTCCGTTTCGGAGAACGGAGGCTTGACGGTCAAGGCAACACGAGGAAACAACACTTTAGGCAGCCTGGACATCGATTGGCTACTGGCTCCTTGGTTCGAAAAGAAAGTGAAAGATCAGTTTCCTCAGTTTAAACCTAACGAGATAGACCAAGAGAGGATCAGATTGGCATGCGAAGCTGCCAAAATTGGATTATCTGATGAGCTAGAAGCCGTCGTTGAGCTCAAAGAACCAGCCTTCCAATGCATCATCGATCGAGACCAGTTCAAACAGTTCACCAAGTCATTTTTTGTCGATATGGCTAAGATCATCGGACAAGCTGTTCTCGACGCTGGAGTCACTATCGACCAAGTCTTGTTGGTGGGGGCATCCTGCCGCATCCCGTTAGTGAAAAGCGTTATGGAAAAGATCTTTCGTCATCAAGAGCCAGACTATTTTTGGCTTTGCGGACATGACCGTGCGCGTGGCGCCTCGATTCTGGCCGACACTCTTCAGAAGCAGGAGGATCCGTACGTGCTGAAAGATGTGTCGCCGTTTCGTTTTACCTTCTACATCCCTTATTCCGGCGCTAATCTCTCTGAAGGTAAAGTTTACTTACTTTTAGTATAGTAACTATCAAATCATAACTTAGTAGTTATCACAACTTTTCGTTTAAATAACTATCTACCCTAATATTGCTTGTTAGTTTCATAACTAACTTTGTCTTTGTCATCAATAGGTGAAACCTTGTCTCTGAAAGAGGCCAACTCTCCGATCCCGAGTCCTCTTCCGCTCGTCCCGGCTAAATACAAGGATCCCCGTTTGGAAAACGTCACTACCATCTTTCTCCGGGAAGAATCATCGAACTTGGACAAACCAAAAATTATCGGTCAAATTAAAATCGACCGCGGAAGTTTTGCTCGTTTTCCCTCGACCATGCGCAGTCAAATTCACTACCACCTTGCAGTCAGAATTGACAGGGTACTTATTATATCTATTTTTAATTATGGTAATTGGTAACTTAAATATTTGTATTTACCCAGAACGGCATCATGAAAGTCGGATTCGGATTTCAAGCCCGTCAACCCATCAGGAGCAAGATTACCGTCAATATCGTTTGTCGTGACGGCCGAATGACGGAAGAAGAAATTCGTACCGCCCAAGTCCAACTTGCAAACGCAATGTAGGCGACATGATCACACTTGAATACACTTTTCTTTCTTAAATTTTCAGAAGTGTGCGAATTTGTCGTGTAATGTTTTAATAGTTTGCTCGATGGCTCTGGGCTCGTCCTCGCCTCCGATCGACGAGGAAAAATAAAAAATTACCGACAACACTGCTTTGAATTTTTCTGTTTTCTTTTTGACTTTTTGCTCTTAATCTCTTATGCACTTATTCTGCTGATAGGAGTGACAGCTCTTACGGATATTGTTTAAGACACTCCAATCAAGGAAGAACCAATCCTCTTTGGTCAAAACTTCGAGCCATTCTCTTTTAGCATCCAGCAGCTTCAAAGCAGAGACTCCGGTAGAAGATTCCACCACTCACGATGAAACGAATCAATCCACTTCGAAGAAGAAAGAAGAACGGGTCGAAGTTGAAGAACATCCCGATGAAGCGGAGGAGGACAGCGGTGCTGAAGCTGACGACGCCGATCCTGCCGATGAGGATGAAAATGAGAATCTTCCTGTTGATGAACTGGAGAAGAAGATTGAGAGACTCAGTCGCCAGAGCGCACCAATGCTAATTCAACTGACCATATCCGATTTGCAGCTAAGAGCACTTAATTTGGGACAAGATCGCTACCGCCGAAGACGCTGGATCCTTCCACACGCCGGCGGACTCTATTGTGAAGCGCTTGAATTCAGCGCTTGAATCATGCTACAAGTCAAGTCATTCGTGAAATCTTTTCATCCTCACTGTGTTCGTGTTAAAGAGCTCAGCCGGATGCTTCTCCGTTTAACGGTTTATCCAAGGGTGAAGGATCGATGCGAGCATCAACTTTTTTCCCGCTCCCGTTCCCGCGGGATATAAATTAAAGGTCTACCCTTGTCATATCCTTCTTTTTATTCAAATGTATAAACAGAGGAGGACTATACATTATGTTTACGACTGACCAGAGGATTTCATAAAATAAGAAGAGAGAACGAAAGAGCGTCGCGACGCTGGAGGGAAGGAAGAAGAAGATAAGAAAATCGTCGTATAGAGAGCGGAACTTTTTGTTAAAAACTTTGTGCGCGCCAAGGCGGTTTAGATAATTGTAATGAATGACACGTCGTTCAAGCAGAAGAGAGAACGGGAAATGTGGCTGGCGCAGGCGACGCCAGGCGTCGTAAGTCGTAAGGGGAAGGAAAAAAAAAGAAAAAGAAAAGAGCAGCGGCAAAAATTCTTAATTGCCGCTGTGAGTTAAAACCAATATAATTCCGGTCCCGAGAAGATGAAGTAAACGAAAACACACTGCTCCTGGTATCAAGGTTGGAAAATCAACAAGAAAAAAAAATACCCACATTCACTATTATTATAGAGTAAATTGATGATTTCGGTTTTACAAAGCGATCAACAAAGGAACAAAAATAACATAAAATTTAAAAATCAGCTGATGCAATATCAATATATCTATTATTGCGAAAAAGAGCATGTTGAATTCATTTTAATAAAAACAGGAACATAGACAGCCCTGCTAGATCTATTGGACCGAGTTCAAGGAGAGCCTGGAACAGCTCCTGCAGCATCAGTTCCTTGATAAGGTGGAAGTTGTGGACGTGCTAAATCTACTGGCCGATGATGAGCACCAAGGAAGGTTGAGAGCCGGACGGTATGCTAATCCTGTGCAAGATGAGGGATGGGTGGACGGACAATAGACCAGTCACTTTGAATCGCGGTGGTATCGCGTAATCACCGAGCTCAAACTGCAGTTCACTACAAAAAAAAATTAATTAATTAAATAAGGTAATTATTTTGACCGTCTTGGCCGTTGATGGACGCCCGCCGAGATGGATTACGCTGGGCGTACATAAACTACCATGACCGGTGAGTAATATTTTTTACCTGTAAGATTCAGGTGGTTGTAGAGGTGCCCCAAAACGATTGATAACTTGGCCGGCACACCCAGCTCATCTAATAGTGAATCAAATGATGATTCCAGCTCTTCAGCAATGAGATCGGGCAGGTTGAACTCCCGAACGACACGCAATCGGATCTGCCGGTTGAAATCCCTTCTAGAACGAAGGGGTAGTGAGTAGACACCATGAGATAGTGGAGATGAGTGCAGCTTCCTCTCTCGACGGATCATCGCCTGGAGTGTCTCAGAATCTGGGGGAAAAAAATCCACGACGATGGCCGATTAGACAAGCCCAGTATGACCCATCACAGCGGGCGTGCATCTCCGGCCAAGACCGTCGAAAGAAATAATTCTATATTTACCTGGAACAGCTCCAGTAACGACTCAAAGGTCATAAGTGGACGATGTAACAGGTGGATCTAATCCACCGGAAGATGAACGAGTCGGCAGCGCATCATCTATCACGTAGAGTCTTTCTGGAATATTGTGGCGGTGTTGACCGACAGATCCCGACATTATCATCATGCCTCTCGATGAGCAGTAACGGGATGAAGAGACCATAAGCTGATCAGCTCCATCCTGAATCATCCACAAAAATTTCGTCTCCTCAAAAAAGGGCATAAACAGCCTCGGCTTCACGTAGAGACCTTGATTCTTTCCTGCTTAATATAAAATGAATTATATTAAATTAATGTTGAATCACAATATTTATATACCTCTCATCCAAGCGTGAAGTCGGAGTTGTTCTTCTCTTTCTCTCTCAGCAGCTCCGCCACCTTCATCGCCACCAATCACAGTTTGACGGAAGGACGTAATCCACCCAGACAAACGGCAAAAGCTCCGTCTGAAGTTCTCTTAACTCGACTCGGGCACTTAATATCGTTCGATGAGCTGGAAAGCAGACTTCCTGGAAAACCAGTGTGATATCACTGGTGTACTTGTTGACAAACAAATCTGACAGATTTTGTTTATGTGTGGATGCAGGTGGACAGGTCAGATCTTTCTGGGCTGCAGTGGTTTGGTATTCCTGCACAAGTGTGCCCAGCTCGGTGCAGCTCGAGTCCACCACACACTTCCTCATCATCACCTTGGTGTTGTCAAAACATTTGGAGGTCCTCTGGTGCCTTGTGAGCTTCCACCTCAGAGTGGCGAAACCAGTCTTCTTATTCTTCTCTCTGCAATATAAAAAGGGGTTTATTTAAACTAATTGGTGAGGTTTGATCAAGGCGGGTTACCTGCCGGTTCCACTGACAAGCTGGTCTGCATGTGAGGTGGCAGACTTGGCCCCGATAGACCTGGATTTGGAGGACCATTTGAAGTTTGGAGAGTTGAGACTGGCAGAGCCATAGAGGTACTTTCCATATTTTACTTGGTTGGATGAAGCACTGGCCCCCATTGTTAGTGAAACACAAACACATAGATCACTAGTGACTTTGTTTAGAGATGAATTTATAGATAACCATCGTCAAAAAGACAATAATTTGACGCAATGCAACCCGAAATCTGTCTGGTTTAAGGTTCGCTATATAACACTCCTTTCAACGATTTCTTTTCATGTTTCCTTCATCAGACTGATCAGAGGTAAACAAACTGACGGTGATACGAGTTCTACAAGTGGCATCTAGCGGTCAATTTAACAAGCTCATAGCTCACAAACATTTGTAATCCTGGATTCGTCTGCTACGTAAACTCGATCGAGACTCGACTACTCGAGTTGAGAAAACAACGTGTAAAAGTAAAACGGTGTAATTCTACTTAACAAATCCTTAAATCAACTTAGGATATCATGGATTGCCAGTATTCTCATCAGAAATTGATTGAAGTGAAGACAGGAAAGAAACGGGAGGGAAAGAATTATGAGGAAATAAACCAGAAGAGTTTGAAGGGCACCTCAAGCCTTCCTGTACCCTATGGGCTTCCTTGTCCCCAACTAAGCCTGGATAAAGATGGAAAGCTAGTGTTGAAAGGTGGAGAGAACCCTTTTCCTTCTCTCAAACTTGGAAGAGAACATATTTCATATCCTGTCCCTCTTTTCAAACCATCTGTGGCTCGGTGTGGGCAAGGTATACACTATTCATTTATCTTTTTCATATTTACAACTGTCATCACAATTTTTTTTAAAAATCAATGTAGGTCACCATCCAGAAAATGTGTTGGATCCACTTAACCGATCAAGAAAGATGCTCAAAGACAACCTCCAACTTGAAGTTCATTTGTCAATGAAGAACAGGAAAAGTGAGTTTGTACTCTTATAAAATTTATTCTCTTTATTTACTCAAATGCATATTTTAAAAAAAACCAACATGCTCACTCATGATTTATGGCTCAACTCTGTAAAAAAAAAAATAATAATAATATCTACAGGCCTTTCTATGGCTGAAATTGCTGCTGACTGGAAGGATAATTCAAAAGACACATTTCACAAAAACTTCCCTTCAATGAGATGCCCCATCATTAAATATGGTAACGATTTTGAAATGGTATGTTAACACAGTGTATTTTCGCTCCTTTTTTTGGGTTTTATTATTATTACTATCTATTTATTACCAACAGGCTGCTGAACAAGCCAAATTTGGAGGAAATTTGTGTTGCATTCGTTTGAATAATGCAGATAATTATCTTATCCACTCATCGTTGGGAGATGACGGTAATCCTCGCTCAACTTCACCGGTTTCTCTATGTGAGTATCCTTTTATTTAAAAAAAAAAATTAAATCTATCAACAATAATGTTAATTGTAAACCTCTTTTTAAATAGACTTGAGCCGTGTCAGTGCAACCGACGCGATGAGTGATTCCTTGTGGAATGCAGGGCAGGAAGTACGAGTAGACGGCGGAAGAATCTACCAGATTATGACGCCGCGCCTTTCATATTATCGCAGATGTATCGGGCACGGTAACCAATGCGTTTCTTATATATTGTTTATCAATACAACTCCACTCAATATTTTTCAGATTTTGCCTAACTTAATCATCTCTAATTCTTCCTTAATTTCTTTATTTAGATGTGGACAACAGTTCGCAACAGAAGCGTGGCAAAAAGAGTGCAATGACCTCGGGTGTTGCTAAGAAAGGTATAAGTATGTAAATTTTCAGTCATCCAACTTATCTTTTCTTCAATTCTTTATTTATTTCTTGATTTAGATATGGGCAAAAGTGCGCAAAATCGTAAGAAGAAGAGTAAATCGACTTCGAGTGTTATTGGTACGAAGGAATTTAGACCTGAAAATGTTCTATCACCTAACTTATCATCTCCCTTTTTTTATACCTTTATTCATATATGGACAAAAGTTCGCAACAAAAGCGCGGTAAAAAGAGCAAACCGACTTTGGATGTCGATAATAAAGGTATGATCATGTATATTTCAATCACCTTACTTATATTATAAACTAATTCTTTCTTTATTTCTTTATTCAGACATGGGTAAAACTTCGCAACAAAGGCGTGGTAAAAAGAGTAAAACGACTTGGGCTGAAAGTGCCACTGCTCCAAGCCCGAATAATGCGACGCCATCGACGTCAGACTCTAAGCATTAGCACTTTCTCCGCTCGCCACGATCTTCTCCGGCCTCATCAACTACTGGTTACGTTTCCTATCTAAACACGAAACCACCCGTGTCGTTCACATTTCCAAATTTGGAATTCAAGGCATAATTTTAGTACTTTGATTAAGAGTAATAACATTTGGAGAATAATAAACCACTAATAAATATTTTTATTTCTGCATTTCATTTGGGAGTATTCACAATTTTTTTTTTGACTCAGGCATTGGATTCTCTTTCTTCTTGGGGGGTTTGTCCCCCTCCTCAACTTTCTTAAATTGTGATGTTGAAGAGAGGAATCCGCTTTTATTCCGCTTTATAATCCTTACCATACTTCCGTGGTCCTAGATCTAACGCGGAACCTGCGAAAAGTACATAATTTTAACATATATTTTTTTAGTACGTAATAAACAATGAAGTGGAAATATGCACCCCGCTCTGGGAAACACCCTATTCTCTCTGGGCGCTCTCGTTCGAGACGGATGCGTCGCAAGCTTGATGCATTTCATACTGCGTCCGCTATTAACAGAATCATTATCGCTCTAGTATTGCGATTTGCACACACCCATTCTGTCCCCTCCGTAAAGGATATACGATGCAAAAATAGTTAATAGAGACTGAGTCAAATGCGTCTGCCCTAATTAAAAATCAATTGCATCGCTGCTTTGGCTGCCGTGTTTACAGTTTTCGATGAGTTGCTATCATCAAAGAGAGAGAGAAAAAAAGAGCGGAATATTTGGTATTTGGTCAGCAGTCTAAAGAAGAAAAATGTTGGCTATTTAATTTATAGTAGCGCAGGGCATGGCCTTTTCCCATTTCTCTGCTTCTCACACCTCATTGTAGAGTATCAATGCCAGTCTGAGATTTTCACTACCAACCCTGAAAGCAACCCCTAGCCAAACATCATCAACACGTCTATTCCGACGCCTACGATACAGATCACGTCTTCGCCAAATTGTGGGTCCATTATAGCACCTCCTGCTGTCAATTCATTAGCCCCAAAGAAACCATGGGCAAGGTTTGGCAGTACTGCTCCAACATTACTCTTATCTCGATGGTGGAGTACATCTCTGGCTGGATGCAGAGCCCCAGCATCTGGGCAAAAGATGGTGATGATACCATGATTATGAATATTGCTCAGCCCAACCAAGAGAGTGTCTTTGGCAAGGACTACATTCATGCAAATGACTACTCCCTTATTGCCAGACAGTGGGGACTCTTCCCTGTAGATGGTAGGTCCCCTCTACTCCACATTTATGAGATTCCAGCCAATCGGGTAACTTTTAATTCAACTATTTCAATCTTATGTCTTCAACAGCCCCATTTTCTCTTGTTTTCAGGTGAATTTACTTGACAATCTACCTGATTTACCTGTTTTCAATTACAACTGGACCAGAAAGGTAGCTCCTCTATTGAAAGGCATCCTCATCACGAGCGGCAATCGAGTTCTACCCATAGTCAAGGTAGATGATCTAGGGAACTACATGACTTTGATAATTAACAACCTTCCTTATACATAGTTAAATGTAAAAATCTCTTTCTTCACTCCCATTTTTCCTTCCATGATTATAGGGGCTCTATTTCTCTTAAGATAAGGGTTAGAGAGACCTCTAACGTGCAGCTTTAACCTCTAGGAATTTTTTTTTTCTTTTCTTTTTTGAATAGTTGGATCAGTCGTCAGGGCACGCTGTCAATCATCACAATAAGAAAGGGTCGAGCAATGGAGCAGCATCATCGGCTAGTGCTGTGATTAGTGGCTGGACGACACCGTCTTATGCGGTACAGCAGGACCAAACAGCCGCTGCTGCTCTATTAGGACTCGTAGATCCTTTAGCACTCTTTGGTAAATATTTATTAATAGATAAGAGCTCTACAAACGTTTACTAATTTACATTATCTTTTAAACAGCGCATATTATGTTCGCTTGCGAAGCGAAATTTAAACCAATCTCACCAATGCTCAGCAAGGGAGTGATTGGTTCATTGGTCCATCATCTTTTGGTCCATCCCCAAATTCGGATTCTGGTAATAATTTAAATTCAGCCTTAATTTCAGAATTAATAAATATGTTCGTATATAGATGCAGCTGCCCTAGAAGCCTGGTGGAATGTGGCTTCCCAAATGGCTGCTCATGATTACCTTACGAGGTTACAACATGCAGCTGTTACATCGGCTGGTGGCTGTTTCGGAAGCACCTCTTCGATCACGACAACTCTCCCTGAAATAAGTGGATTCCCCGGCATGTCCGTTATCGACACTCTTTTGGATAACACATCGGCTGTGAGTGCTGCTGGATATTCCGGAAGCAGTAGTAATAAGGGCTCCTCATTACGATCCTCAAAATCTTCATTGGTTGCCGTTCGGGATTCGCGGAGTAACCAAATGACACCGTTCACCGAGCTTGAGAGGGCGTTTCAAGAGGCCGAAGAAGTCCGTCGGCAGATGAGAGAAAAAGAAAAACTCGAAAGACAAGAGGCCATGAGAAAAGAGCGTGAATTACGTGATCGACATGCGCTGGAAGCCCGGAAGAAGGGCAAGGAAAAGCTGGATCGACTGCGAGAACCAGGACAGCGGAGAAAATTTGCTGAATTGAACAAACCGAGGGAACTCTTTTACACGGCTGAACTTGAAAGAGAGCGGAAGCGTCAACACACCACAATAGTCAAAGCGCTGGAAGCCCGGAAGCGCTACGAGGAATTACGAGCTGAAAAGATGGCTAAACGTGAGAAGAAGCTGGAAGAGCGTAGAAAAGAGTTGGAATCCTGGAGGAATCAGCGGAGTTCCACTGAAGATCTAGCTCTCCTTCTGTCATTAGGCCTCCAGAGCCTGCTTTACGACAGTGAAGATCCAGGAATCCCGCATCCCAACCGGCACACGACCCTTTTGGGCCAGACGCTCAAACAGACGGACACCACAACGACCAACGTATCTGAGATCCTGCTTAATTATCTCCAAACTAATGGATTTGATGATATGAAGCTTCCGGCGGCGGTTAAAATGGGAGCTAACAACGGCCATCTCATCAATAACAGCCCTAATAAAGCAGTAGTGGTAGCACCTCTGGTGGAGTTTCCGGATACGGAAGCTTTCCTCATGTCGGGCAGGCTCAAGAAGAAACCTTTCCTATCGCTGCATCCTACACAGAAAGCGGCTATTCTGGGCTTTATAGTGAATGAGTTGCTCCAAAAGGCCGTTAAAGGACTGATTGATGGTGGCATCCAAGGACTAAAAACCGTTCGAAGGTAAATTAATAAGTAAACATTGATTGCATTTTTTATTAATCTTATTAATTAATTACAGAGTCCGATGGATTGTGGATAGCAAAATAAAGAAGACCAAGACACTCTATTCGAAGAAGAATAGATCTTCTTTAGTCAAAACTTCGAGCCATTCTCTTTTAGCATCTAGCAGCTTCAAAGCAGAGACTCCGGTAGAAGATTCCACCACTCACGATGAAACGAATCAATCCACTTCGAAGAAGAAAGAAGAACGGGTCGAAGTTGAAGAACATCCCGATGAAGCGGAGGAGGACAGCGGTGCTGAAGCTGACGACGCCGATCCTGCCGATGAGGATGAAAATGAGAATCTTCCTGTTGATGAACTGGAGAAGAAGATTGAGAGACTCAGTCGCCAGAGCGCACCAATGCTAATTCAACTGACCATATCCGATTTGCAGCTAAGAGCACTTAATTTGGGACAAGATCGCTACCGCCGAAGACGCTGGATCCTTCCACACGCCGGCGGACTCTATTGTGAAGCGCTTGAATTCAGCGAGGCGAATACAGGGCCTTTGATCACCTGGGACGGTAAATCCGCTCCGCCTATCGGTTCTCTTGGAGAAGATCCACTACTTTCTGTTAAGAAAGAAGAGATACCGGAAGTTAAACCGGGACCGGTAGAAGAAAAAGAAGCCGCAACGGCGGATGGGACCGATCCTACTCCAGTGGAAGAAGAGAATAAAAGTAATGATCCACCAGCTGATCCTGTAGAAATGAAGAAAGAGGAAAAAGTTGTAGACGCTCTTCTGCCTCCCTGGTTCAACATCCTCCCTCGTATTCCGTGTGACGATCACTCTTTGGTCAATGCGGCTGAAAATGATGTAGCTGAAGAGAACCTAGGAGCTGAAGACCGACGAAAGACGGAAGAAAGTGGTGTCAAGGAAGAAGTGGATAAGAGTGAAATGGTGCCCATTCCGGAAGCGATGAGTCGAGGCTGGTGGAGGATCATTGATCCTGAACAAGTCAAAACATTCGTGGAATCTCTTTATCAGCGCGGTGTTCGTAAAAAAGAGCTAAGCCGGATGCTCCTCCGTTTCATGGATTTATCAGAGAGTCATACCTCAAGGTAACTTAGCTTGACTGAAAGTGATCCTGGTTCATGTTTTATTAAGTCAACTAATTAACTTTTTGTTTAAATAAACAGGGCAACCCAATTGATCTCATTTTAAATTAGAGAAAAATGCTGACGAAGTGGAGCTTCCAGCTGGCGCAGCAGTACTGGATACTGATGGATTTTCGTCTTAAGAGACGTCCCTTAGAATTTTCCTTTGACGGTTCGTTTGTCTAACTAAATCACGCCAGAAAGCGGGAATGAAGAAAACGCATTTGATAGCTAGTGAATTGCCGTATATTGTTCGATGGATCAGTTGTTGACG
The DNA here is from genome assembly GCA_030141595.1 of Chydorus sphaericus. NCBI lineage: Eukaryota > Metazoa > Arthropoda > Branchiopoda > Diplostraca > Chydoridae > Chydorus > Chydorus sphaericus. The sequence continues at coordinate 6,086,582 of CM057934.1, read as the reverse complement.
TTTTTTTCCAACGACATTTCATTCTATTATCTTTGAAAAAGAAACTTGTTTTTGTCATTCACTCTATTATGGTTGATCTCTTAAATGTAAATTACAAAATTTTTTGACCCTCCTCTAATGAGAAATACATTGAATAATAAGGATGTCTAGCAAATTGTAGGCCATCCCTTCGTTGAAGACGATAAAGGCATCGTTTAAGCTGATCTTGGTCGGGGCTGACAAAAACTATATCAGTATAACAAATTAACATAGCAAACTACACAATTATTATGAATAATAGTAATTTTAAAAAGAGCATCCCAAAAATTAGTAAAAGATATTTACTAGAGGAAAAGGAGGGATGCATTCTTTATGAGAGCTTCTGCAAGGATCTCTGCAGTGCGGTCCGTGAGACCCGTGCTGCACATGCTGAGCACTTCAAGCCTCGTATTGATCTCCAAGGCTTTAAAGAGCCTTTTGAACTGGTCGTCCGTCATGTTGACATTGTTGAGGCAGAGCTCAATCGTCTTAAGGTCATCGTTGTACACTTTCAGGATGGATTGTTGGGCGGCTCGTAAGGCAGCGCCTTGGATTGATTTTTGGCAACTCCGAGTCCCACTTTCTCCTTGTTGAGCAGCGCGGAGTCATAGTGGTCTTGATTCGTCATTGAATGACATCCCAAAATAGCTGTAAATGTAAACAAAACAGAAAAAAATCAATTAAACATATCCGGTATCTCAGAATCTTAAATTAAAATTCTTAAAAAAAAAAAATCTTTTAAAAATCTCAACATTTCAAAAAGTTGTTTTTAGTCAAAAAGAATCTTTAGAAGATGTCTGACATCTTTTGGCATCCCACAAATTTTAATTAATTTTTCTTCCAGCAAAATCTCAAAAAATTTCGAAATAATTTTTTTTTTTTCATAAGGAATCTTTAGAAGATGTCGGGCATCTTTTAGCATCCCAAAAATTAAGAAAAATAATTTTCCTTCCTCTTTCAATTTCTAAAGATGAAACCACAAAAAGGATCTTTTGAAGATGTCCGGCATCTTTTGGCATCCCAAATTTTTTTTAAAATCTTAAAATTTCTTTCTCTTAGCAATTCTAAAGTTTTAATATAACAAGAATACTATCGATTGTACCTGCCAGATCGACGAGCTCCTCTTCGGTAGCCGTGTCCAGAGCTTGCTCGTATTCGTCCTCCAAATTGAAAGAGACGCCTTCATCCTCCCGGCTGGCTATAACCGGAACTTTCGGCGGGATCCACTGAAATTAGAATATAAAATAGATAATAAATGATCATATCGCCTTTAAATTTGTGTGTGCCGCTAAAGAGCGCGCAGGTAGAAACCCAAACAACTATAATATGCAGCTATTTATAGAGAGAGAAGGTACAACTATAGTATCAATGACCCGCAGAAAAGGGAAACAAAAAAACTCTTCTTGTTCACCTTTCCACGGACGACGCCGGCGACGTATGGGACGTTGTCGAGCTTTTCAGGCGTCTCTATGGCGATCTTGTTTAAAATGTGCTCAATGAGCTGTTTGCGGTTGACAAAAATCGCACTCCTACAGAAACAGGAGAATTAATATGGAAAGATTTATCATGAAAAGTGATACGGACATTATCCTTCAACAGTCGAATCCAAATGCCACAAAAAATCAACCAATGCAGGATAAAACATGTAAAGTTGATAAATCATGTAGTTTCTAGTGATTACCGTTTCAGCGATTCAGAAAACAAACTACTCAACAGATTAAAAATTCCTTGTCATGGCCTTGAGCCGAGATTGATTCTTTCGCAAACATATGGAATATGGATAACATTAGATAAAGAAGGATGTGATAAAATGAGGAAAACCATGAAAGATCAATTACACAATATTTCTCTTGACTCTTGAGCAGTAAAGTTAAATTAAAAATGAAAGAAAATACCACGGTGGGGCAATAAATTTGAATTTTTGAATTTGCTCCGCCGTGAAAATGCTTCGCTTTGAATGCCATCGAAAAAATAACGGCAACGTTGTTTTAGTCGGTCCTGCTACCCTGCTGCTCATCTCTGTAACTCCCCCTCCCGTCTACTCGGCGTCTGTTTTCCTTCTCTGATTGTCAACGTCAAGTCTCTCGACTCAATAAGCGTCCCATTTGCTCAAAAATTTACTGGTCGAGTCGAAAAATCTAAGTGTAGTTGAACATAGTTTTATCAGTTCAACTTTTCAAGGAAATCTCATTTTTTATTTATTTTTTATTTAGGGGTTATCTGGAAAATCTTTTGCTATGAATCCCAATTTACATTTCCCCAATGGAGAGGATGGCATACATCTTTTAAAAGAGGAGAACCACTTGATTCAACTACTGAAAGATACGCTGGGAAAATTCAATCGCGGAACTAGATTGTCTTTTGCTGTCATCCATCATGAACCGATGACTTTGGACAGAATCCAGAAGATCAATGCAAAGTCACATGTGGTGTCACCTAAACCACTTGGTGATCGCTACCTGCTTTACAAAGATTCTAAGGGTAAAATTTTCCTAGAGAACAAAGCCCAAGACTTCTTCCAGCTGGATGCAGATCTGGCTCTTCAGTTTGTTCCCGTTGACACAATCTTGGAAGGAATCATGGTCAAAAGGAAGGCCTTTCGTGAGGGAAGCAACAGGCATACCTTTTTCATAATGGATGCTACTCGCTGTCACGGAATGGATCTGACCCAAAAAGGCATCATAGAGCGAATCTCCATTGTCAAGGTATTGCAATTCTTCATTTTTTTCATTATTAGTTGAAATTTAAATCTTTTTCAAAACTCTTTTAACAGGCTAAAATCATCGAACCAAGTTTGAATATCTTACTTCACGAACAAGAAGTGTTCGAAATGGATATTGCTAAATACGAGCCTCCATGTCGCATGCAACAGTTGCTATCTGAAAGTTTTAAGGAAGCTTTCAAGTACCCACTTGCTTCGTTCGTTTTTCATCCGATTGATGGAGTAATTCCAAAACTTTACTTTTATTGCATTATTTAACATCTAAGTAATGTTTTCCTATTTCCTTGTAGGAGTATTGTTGCGCTAAATTGGGAGATCCGGTTCTAGAATGGGTCGAGAGCAGAAACCCAGAAAGCTGTTTCCGTCTCAAATTTGCTGATGGAGGGTAACGCATAGCCTGCCATCCTGCCTCTTTATTGTTTAAACTACCTCGTTAATTATCACATTTTTTGTGTAATATAGAGGATCAACGGCCGATTTAATGGCCATCGGCCGGAAACCACAAAGTGTTGATGAGTTGAAGTGCGCCCAGATTGATCTGACGGATGAATTAAGGTCAATGAATGGATCCATCATTGAATGCCACTACGATTACGTAGACCTGAAATTGACTTTTTCTCGCGTTCGCGCCGATCTAGAGCGTCCCAATGTCAAATATGTTCCGGACTACGGTATGAATACGCGCTTGAGTTTTATTATAGCCCAAAATTTGCACTTAACTATAAAAAAAAAATTATCCATTTACAGACTATTTGATTAGCAAACCGCTCCCACGCAGGATTTTGCTAGCTCAACTCCTTGCTTCCAGAGACTTCGAGAGAGTGGTGCCACGAACGTTGCCTCTGCCGGGGCCGTCCCTGGGGGAGCTGACCCTTGGTCCCGCACGCTCCTTACGCACTACTGGAAAGATTTTTACGCCTGTACCTAGAATACGTAGAAAAGGTGTCTGAATGAGGTGTGTGAAATTATCGTGGCACGATAATTTACGCGGATGTCGAATGAAATGGGAGATATTGGACTAATATTTCTTTCTTGCGTGCTCAGCGTTATTTTCTTTCTTTTTTTCCAACTTATTTTGCTGGCATGGATTCGCTTTAAAATTACTCCTACAATGAATCATTTTGTCAGCAAAAGCGATTACTGTACAAACTCGTGGTTCAATGATCTGAATAAATAGCGTTAACTTTTGGTTTGGTTTAATTCATGGAAGGACAGGCAAGAGAAGAATATCGAAAATATGTTTAATTAGAGTTGATTACAAGAATACATTACAGTGAATGTATTTAAGGGAAGAATATCGAAAATACGTTTAATTAGAGTGGATTACAAGTTTACATTACAGTGAATGTAATTCTTAAAAAGGAAAAAAAATTAATCAACTAATAATTAGACCTCTTGAATTGATGTCAAACAGGTTATCCACCATACAAATGTTACTTGACCACCTTCATAGTTCGTTCCTCCCTAGAGGCGTCTTGCGGTTCGTCTTTTATCTCCCCCTCTCCTCAAAACTTTCCCTCAGCAGGTACGATATTTAAACACGCCATTCTTGTACTGTATCTATATGAAAAATAATTTAAAAAGATATTCTCTCTGCTGTGGGCTGCCTCGAAATTATGTTGATGGTAACGCGCAAAGAGAAGAAATACCAAATAGATGGCCTTTTTAATTGATATTCTTACTATAAAATAGGGTGCGAAAAGAGGTTCTGTTAGGAGCTCGCACTTCATAAAAGGAATGTCTCTGACTTTCTGGAAATCTTTCGAAATGATTTTATTCTGGATTTCTAGTTGTGTACACGCATTTTTTATAGATTTGTTTAGCTAGTTTAGTTGAGTTTTTGAAATGTTGCCCTGGAAACAGCATTCAACAGCTTTCTTTACTCACCGCTAGGTGGCATTTTGTTGTTACAAAACACGCCTGCCGCTGTCATATTTTGCCTTCTACCCAATATTTCAAGATTTGATTTTGGAGAAAGAGAAAATGAACCAATCTTAATTTAATTTATGGTTTTGTTCTGTCATTACAACATGATGTTGTAGCAAAGATTCCGTAACATCGTCCTAAGTAAATAATAAATATAAGCTTCTAAGAAGTCAACTTATTTTTACTGTACTCATCGTAACCTTCGAGAATCTGGTAAATCGATTTCACCATGTTTTCTCCTGTCAAACTTGGTTATGTTTTTGTTAATCTCTCCAGGTTTTCAGCAATCCCAGTCCTACATCAATGATGCCCTTGGGCTGCCCGCTGCACTCTCATCAATCATCCAGAAAAGTTCTAAAGTACACTGAGGAAGAGATCAGTGCTGGCAAAGTATGATGTAAAACCTTAATCATCATTTTAAAGTAGATTCAAACTTATGTTTAATCCAGGTTGGATCAGTGGGGCTGCTGGAGAGCCTGTTGCTCACAGTCATGTTAGACATGTTGGCGAGCAGGCAGCAGCAGCTGCAAAACAACCAGAGGCTTCAAGTTGTCAAGAGCGAGACAAGCCATTCCAATGGGGATGAGCCCATGCATTCTTATTGTGAGACTTTTCCCCATTTATTAACTTTTTGTTTTATACAATTTTCTGACAAATTTTAGGATTTTTTAAAAGATTTATTCATTTATTTAATTTTGGAAATTATTCTTAAATACTTTTTAATTCGAAAGTTCTGGAAAACAAAACTATTGCATTTTTTGAAAGTTCAACATTAAGAAATTTTATTATTTTCAGCTAGTGCCAACAAAAGGACAGGGGATGAAACATTTGTCGAGATTTCGGGGAGCCAAACGGCAGTGTTACGTGATCACGAGTACGAAATATTCATCAACGCCTTGAACCCGACAACGGGCCTGTGGGCCTCCGGTTCCGGTGGCAGTTATGCCCGCATCTGGAACACGAAAAAGAATCCTTCTTCACCCACTAGACTCATTTTGAGGAACTGTTTTCCAAAGGGTGGAACGGAAGCGCTCAGTAAGAAGGACGTCACCTATCTCGACTTGAATGTAATGATTTTGTTAGAAATACAAATTGATTTACGTACAGAAATATTGGAAAGATAATATCTTTTTTCCTCTTCAGTGTGATGGTACTCCTATGGCGATGGGCTCTTTTGGTGGATGCATTAGGACGACTGATGACCAATTAATCAGCACTCTTGACCAACTGAAACATTCGCAATTCAGTGGAACAAGAAGTGCAACTATATCCTCAGTGCAGGAGTTGATAAAGTAATTTCATATTTTTTATTTTTCAATTTTACCAACATTAGGGTTACATAGAAAACTTGAAATATATTTGCTCTCTTTCATCAATTATCCTAAATTTTTTGTTTTCAAATTTAAATATAAAAAATGTATATTTATTTCACAGACCGCAATGCATCGACGGGGTCACTGCGCTCACCAGTATGTATTCCATTCGGTCCCCGCACCGGATTGGCAGTCGGATGTCTTGCTCAACGGATTAGTGCACACACCTGTGTAAGGGACACTCCGTGTGATCCTAACCGGACTCAGCTTTTATAAACTTGCTAAGATTTGATTGCACTATTTCATGGTTAATGGAAAATGGAAGCATTTTTTGTGTTACTAAACAATTTGTTAACCCCACTCGTAGTCTACTAAACTGGAGCAAAATATATGAATGGTTGCGAAAGGACGAAATATTATTCCATCCTATAAATTCCCTAAAGTACTGAAGAATGTAATGAACCAAAAGTATATTTCAAACATGCGCCAACACACTACGCCTTTATTCAGATCGAAGGTAAAGCCATGGACAAAATCATACTGAAAAGAGGAAAGATAAGATTAAGATAAAAGAGAGGAAATTAAGAACGGAACATGTGATTTGGAACGTGTTCTTTAGCCCTACTAAAAAATCTTCACAAAGCCAACTATTTATGTCACTTTCAAACACAATTTAAATGGAAATTTCTGTGTATGGTAATTTATTTACTTTTCATGGGATACAAACGTAAACGGCACGATTCCAGTTGATGACTACACTCCTCCCGCATCAGGTCTGGAAGCCTGCCGCTACAGTGTCGGACTATCTTCTTCGTCTAATTTTTTTGGCTGAAATATTTATAAGAAATGTGATTTTATACTGCAATAAAATGACAAGCTATCAATCATTTACCTCATCATAGTAAAAGTACCTCTTCTTCGAGGACTTGATCGCCTGAACTAAAGCAGGATCAGCATCTCAATAGATCTCGCAACGAGTTATTTTGTCAAGGGCAGTTGAAATTCGATTAGAGATCTTCTACTTGGCAACATCAGTTGATAACTTAACAGGATTCTTTCTATTGTTAGACTAACTTTATAACTTTATGTTGCTATTGGTATTATAAACTTCAATTGGATAATTTTTCATCAACATCGAACACAAAAGAGGAATTTCAATAGCAGATAACGCATTTTGAAAAAAAAAAAAGATGACCGCGCCTTCATTCATAATTTTTTATTAATTCTTCCGGTATTTTTGTAGACTAAAGAGGAATCATTTTCATAAAATCTCGCTTTATTTTTTAATTAAAAAAAAATGCACAACACATTTGCAACTAGGTATCCATGATATTCATCGGGCAGCAATAAACGGAATACACCCAAATAAACAAGTCTCGCTTCGCGTACTCACCCTCGTGATATTTGTTGTAAGTTTCTATTACTTTCGAATTTCGATTCTAATGTTGCAGTAGTGATGGCACCACTGCCATTTACTACGATATTAAAGAAAGACATGGGCATTTACTGCGTTAAATTTAAATTGTTATTTGATTACGTTTTATTTTTCTCACAAACGTTTAAATTAATTCTATAATGTGGCAACAATATACAGTACGGTAACTCGAAACAGTTTTCGTTTTTAGAAAGTGAATGATGATGTTCTGTCGTATTTAAGAGGAGACATTAACGACTACGGTATAAAAGGTGGCAATTAAACGCGCTAAAATTCCACCCCCATTCTGTATAATCTATGTAGCCTCTGTGACGGCGAATCTTATCGTGAGCGGAGTTCATCATCTCACTTATATCTATTGCTTTTTCAACCTACTGTAACTATACATGCAACCAGACCGAACAATGTTGTTCAATGTGACGTTGGTCTCATGGGACCATCGAATGCCCAAAGCACCTAAAGGTTGAGTCGATCCCGTCTCCATGGCAACGAATCCTACCTGAATTTCCATGAAAATCGTCCGGAATAGGCAGGTTTTTCACAAATTATTTTTTTACTCACGCCTGGAACTATATATTGTCCCGTTTTCCTGACGTCATACCCTACAAACGTATGTACTATTTTATCGTGAAAATCCGACGGTGATCGGGAATACCGTGTTCAAGATATTGCGTGGACAAATTTTTTAGTCGGCCCCAATGGGATTTGTGTGCAAACTAAACGGGCTATACCGAGAATCTCGTCGTCTGCTCGAAAAATAACAGCCCCTAGACCCTCTCTTCGAGAAGTTAAAACTTCTCTATCACTCGGGGATATTTTCAAAGAATTTTGTTTCAAAAGGGGGAGAAAATAAGCCCCAGGCGGCGTAGCTCCCCATGGCAACCGACCGCACCCTTATTTCGAAGAGCAGACGAGTAAACCGCATAGTTCTTTGCTCAGTGGGTACCTCGTGTTTTTCCCTCACGGAAAAAAGTTTTCATTACGAACTCTTTTAGTTGTTTTGTCCAATCCATTCATCAGAAAATCACCTGAGCCATTTAATTTTTCATTCAGCTATTCAGTTTTTTCATAAACTCTTAAACATTATCCTCTTACACTCAACTTTCAAGCATAAAAACTCCTCAGATATCACCAAGGTATGTTCAGCTCTGTGAAGCATAACATTTTGGTTCTAGCATAAAAACATGCCCTTCATATTTTTTCCTCTCAATTTCAGATGTCCATGTCCAAACATGTCTCCCCTGCCATTGGAATTGATTTGGGCTTCACGACCACCCGATTGGAAACCAAAGGAGATGCCTTTGGCTGTGAATTTGTTACTCCCTCAGTTGTGTCAATCATTGGAGGTAACATTCTTATCGGTGATGCTGCCAAGAGGGCTCAGCTGGAGGCTGGAACAGTTTCAGGAGTGAACAGGCTTCTGGGTAGACAAACATATGAGCCATCAGTGAAGATGGATAGTAAACTGAAGCGTAGAACTTACAAAGTTACTTCAGGTAGATACTAGTCATGGCCTCATCATTTCATTACACCACATATCAGTTGTAAAATGATGAATTAATTTTATATTATTATTTCAGGGAAGCATGCCAAAGCTATGATTGAACTTGATGGCAGTCGCAAAATTTACCCAGAATTCATAGCCGCTTTGATTTTAAATAAATCAAAAAAATATGCAGATGAATATTTTCAGGACGAAATTAATGACGTGGTCGTCACGGTACCTGCCTCCTTCAACGACGCTCAGCGCCGTGCTACTCGTGATGCTGCAATGATTGCCGGGTTCAAACACATCCGTCTGTTGAACAAGCCGTCGGCCGCTGCTATCGCTCACGTTTTTGACACACAGGTTTTTTAAAAGTTCAAACTCTTATATTTTCAAGTTTCCAATTTTTAAAATAAGGTGCATGTACAATATGTTTAGGTTGTTTCAAAGAACCTGCTCGTCTTTTGCTTTGGCGCCGGATGTGTCGATGCCTCGGTTATCTCCGTTTCGGAGAACGGGGGCTTGACGGTCTTGGCGACCAGAGGCAACAACACTTTAGGCAGCCTGGACATCGATTGGCTACTGGTTCCATGGGCCGTCAAGAAAGTGAAAGATCAGTTTCCTCAGTTTGTCCCTAACGAGATAGACCGAGAGAGGATCAGATTGGCCTGTGAAGCCGCTAAAATTGAATTGTCCGAGGAAAAAGAAGCCATCGTTGAGCTCAAAGAACCGGCCGTCCAATGCATCATCAATCGACATCAGTTTAAACAGTTCACCAAGTCTTTCTTTGACGAAATGGCCGATCTCATCGGACAAGCTGTTCTCGACGCTGGAGTCACTATTGACCAAGTCCTCTTGGTGGGAGCGTCCTGCCGGATGCCGGAAGTGAAGAAAGTTATGGATAACCTCTTTCCCAATCAACAGCCAGACTATTTTTGGCTATGCGGCCACGACCGTGCCCGTGGGGCCTCGATACTTGCTGACGCCCTTCAGAAGCAAGAGGATCCGTACGTGCTGAAGGATCTGTCGCCGTTTCGTTTTACCTTCTACATCCCTTATTCCTGCGCTAATCTCTCTGAAGGTAAGTCTTACTTGCTATTAGTTTAAATTACTAGGTACGCTAATGTTACTCGTCCTAGTTTCATAAATAACCTTGTCTCTGTCATCAATAGGCGAAACCTTGACTTTGAAAGAGGCTAACTCGCCGGCCCCGAGTCCTCTTCCGCTCGTCTCGGCTAAGTACAAGGATCCCCGTCTCGAAAGGATAACTACCATCTTTCTCAGGGAAGAGTCGTCGAACTTGGCAAAACCGAAAATCATTGGAGTTATTAGAATCGACCGCGGACGCCTTGCTCATTTGCCCTCGACCGTGCGTGGACAAATGATCTACCACATTGGAGCCAGAATCGACAGGGTACATACTTAATCTTTTTTATTCTAGATTAATTAGTAATTTTATTTACTTATTCACACAGAACGGCATCATGAAGGTCGGCTTCGGATTTCAAGCCCATCAACGCATCAGGAGCGAGTTGACCGTCAATATCGTTTGCCGTGACGGCCGAATGACAGAAAAAGAAATTCGTACTGTCCAAGACCAAGTTGCAAATGCAATGTAGGCGACATGATCACACTTGAATACACTTTTCTTTCTGAAATTTTCATAAGTGAGCGACCCTGTCGTGTAATAATTTTAAAAACCTTTTTACGAGCTTTTTGTTGATTTATGAAAACGATTATTTATTTTTGAATTATCCGCCTACAGCCCCAAACCGTATTAGTTTCAACTATCACCAGTAGGTTTCTCGGTTTGTTTACTTCTGCTGAATATAATCACTCCTCTCGCCGGTAGTGGAACTCGGTTCTTTTCTTCTTTCTCTTTTTTAACACGGCGGAAGCTGATGGAAGTGTTGAACACTATACTTGATAATTTTTTTAGAGAGCAGATTAACGTTTCATATTTTATCATAGAGATCGATTACTTTCCCTACCGGTACTATTTAAAGGGGGCAAGTCGTAAAAATAAAAATAAATTATTTGCGAAATATTTATTTTTCTAAATTTTCACTACTCCTTAAAACAAATGTTTTGAAATTTCTGTGTATCTCCATGCGAACTGAAAGATATAAATTTTTAAAGAGCACAGAAATATTTATAAAGAACTAGTTTAAAGTCTTTTAACAGCTGGCGCTATGCCGCTATGTATTTTCGAAAGGCAAAGGCGGTAAACTCTGGCAATATTCGTAACGATAGATGGATGACAACATTTTATGGTTTCGCTCTACACAAAACAATTCAATTAATTTTGAAAAATAAACAAGTTTATTAATTTAATCTAACTAAACTTGCTGTACGGTAGAAAGTGTATATAACTCATAAAAGAAAAAGCGGATCAATAATGTATTGGGAAAATAAATTGAAAGAAGGAGGAATCTGTCTTGGAGAGGATGCTCAACAACGGATGGATCGCTTCCATTTTCGGCTGGGCAACTAGCGGTAGAAGCTCGGGTTGAGCGTAGACCAACTGCTTATGCTGCTCCTACACTTGCTGGACACGTCCTTCTTGTTCTACGGGCGCCGTGTAGACTGGGTGCGGCTGCTGGAAGACGGGCTGCTGTTGAATCGTTTGATGAACATAGCTCGACGTGAGTTGCTTCATCAGTCGTTGATTATGCAAAATTGATCTGCTGGACGGCCTGTTGGAAAAGGTACACTGGATCCACATCAGCTGAGGGAGCAGGTTGAGCACAGTTTGCAAGGATCGATTGCTGTTGGGACACATAAGACAAAGTGACCGTTGCCTGATCAATGGATGTATGATTCAGCAACTGATAAGGAGCCACTAGGGGATGCAGAACGTAAGCTTGCTGAATAGGCTGTTGCTGATGAACGAAACTCGATGCATCCAGCAGAGGTTATCTCACTCTTTGATATCGGACTGGGGGTAGATGATAAAGGTTCACAGACTGCTGCTGTAGGTAAACGACAGGCTGGACGTAGTGCTCCGTGATGTGTTGTTTTACATGAATAGAGAAAACAGCTTCTTGGCCTGCTGGTACTGAAGGAACTTGCTGGACACAAGATGTTGGGCATAGGCTGCAGGATCCACAGCCACAGCCTGAATATATGTTGGCTGCTGTTGCTGTACGGCTTCAAAGGTCAGCTGCTGAACAAGTTGGTAAGGATGATTATGAAAAACCGATGGTGGCAGTTGCTGTTCGAAGCTCAATTGTTGGCCGAACTTGAACTTGTCTACAGTTGGCAGTTGCAGCTGCTGCTGTTGGCCGGCCGCTAGAATGAATCCCTGCACAGGCTCAGTCGTTTTCTGGACCAAGAGGCATCCAAGTTGCTGCTGTTTCATTTGCTGAAGGAATCACTGTTCAATCTGCAGGCTCACTTGAAGTAAAGTAGCTTGTTGGGCAGCCTGCTGTTGCTGGATTTGATGGCTTACTTGAAGCAGCTATTCCTGCTGCTGATTAATCTGATTCTGGATCTGCTGGACCGTGAGCTGCTTCTGTTACACCGTCTGATTAGCAGGCACCTCTTGCTGAGGAATGATGGCCATCTGGATCGGTACCTGCTACTGCTGCTGTCGTGATTGCTGCTGCTTCCGTGATTGCTGCTGCTTCCGTGATGGCCGCTGCTGTCGTGATTGCCGCTGCTGCCGTGATTGCCGCCGCTGCTGTAGTGGCAGGCAGCTGCTGCTGAGGAAGAGGCACCACTTCGAGTTGGTGCATCGGTGGAAATTGCTGCTGAACAGGAGGATGAACCAGGATCGGATGATTCTGGTATTATATTCTCTTCCCGCTCCTTAATCAGTTGTTGGACCTGCGTTCTCAGGAGTTTGGTCATCACTTTGATGTAATCTTCCATCAAGAAGTAGATCGCATTCTGTATCTAAAAAGGAGAGAATAATTCATCAAAAAATAAAAACAAAATATAATTTAAAAACTATACCATATCTGCAGCAACCATATGTTGCAGTCCTATGAGTATTTCGGCCTCTTCGCGGAATCGCTGACGTTCGCTGTTATTCCGCTTCTTTTCTTAAAAATATATTTGAAAAAAATGTTATTACAAAAGTCGATAAAATTGGCGACGTAGCCCAATTTCGCGTTAAGCCAGATGATGACGCCAGTTGCTTCATTTTTTTTCTTCTCAAGAGGACAATAAGTTTCTTTGTCGAAAAAATGACGTAACAAGCCTGCTGACTATTGGTTGATTGAATTGATTGGGTGCCAACCACAGTTATACAATTCACGCGACACGTCTCAAAAGATAAACATTCATTTCAAATTTATCAGAGTAGCGCGTCGCTTTTTTTCTATTTCACTGAAAACTGGTCAATTGAAGAGACGGAAACTAGAACTTCAAGTTCAAGTCAAGTGAATTTAAAAGACAGATGTGTTTACACAGACCTTTCCAATTAATAAAACGAGGAGATGAACTGAATTACCAGCTTTTCAAATATCTGAATGAGTCTAGACTCTAGATTAAATAACGTGTTTATAATCACGCGTGATGTGTTTTGACATTCCCGGTACGCAAATTTAAATACTAAATCAGCCTATTTCGCAATTATGTAACTGGATTTACGTCAAATACGTCACGCAAATCGCAGAAAACTTTTTGGGAAATTCCACATTCCAGCACATAAAAAAACCTAATATATACCTGAAGCTCGCACCGCAGGCTGTAGAGACTTCCGTCTGGATATCCAATCCTCGATAGACAGCTTTGAAACTCCCGCGTCCAATCTCATCCTCAAATTTAAGGGAACGTTCATCCGGAGATGTAGGAATGACTTGTTTTCCTCCTGGATCTTCACGATCGTCACTCTCTTCGGCGACATCTCCTGCAGCACGATGATTATAATTCGTAGAAATTTAGGACAAATAAGCTGTTTTACTTTTAGTAATAGTTGATGTAGATACTGGTGGTTTCTCAATTGAATCAAGCTGATTGAATGAATTGGACTGTTTTAAATCAGGTGGTTTTGCAGTCACATCCATCTCGCTGGATCTCATCACAGGTCTGCTGGGTATTTGTCTCACAGAAGGGATCTTGCTGGGGACTTGGATGCTGGATGTGGTCGGTTTGCTCACAGATTCAACATCCTGGTACTGCCTCAGAAAATGGAGCCATTCCAGAGCTAGAACTGCTATCCTTTCTTGAGACAATCTAGTCCTGGACATAAAAAAAGGTTTATTAGAAGTGAAATAAAGAAAAAAAAAAAATAAGAAATAGGGGTTTGTTCCTGTACCAGAATTGGTGATAGATAGATACCAGCACATTTGGAAAAACAGGCAGCATCTCTGACTTTTTGTGCTGATCATATTCATGATTTGAGTCTACATTGTGGATGGAGTTGAAAGGCTGTTTGCCTAACTCCACTCCGGTCTAAAAGATGATTTTTAATCATTTTAAAAATGAGACAAGGCTAAAGATTAAATAGTGAAAATACCTTTGACTCAACAAAAAGGCATTTGAAACAGAATTTCTGAAGGTTGGTGTAACATTTGTTCTCATGTCTGCCCTGATAGATTGAGCGAACAGGATTGGGGGATGACCACCCGGATAGTGGTGGTGAAACAGATTTAGCAGGTGTAGGCAAAGTTTCAGATCTTTTATCCTTCAGTGAAGAGCCCTCCTTCTTCCTCTTCACAGGGCGTGAAGAATTACTCGCGTTGGATGACATAAGAGTTTTTTAACGGGTACACTACTCACAAGTACCGTGAAGAAGTGTCGAGCTGTTCGCCCTTCTATAGGGGGGGAAATATATAGAGATGGTCAGTTTAATTGAAATGTAGAAATAATTAGTATATACGATATACCTTTCTGACGCAATGGTGTGCAAAAATAAGGGAAACAATAAAGTGACAAAAGATTGAACGAATGTCGAATACGAATCAATAATAAACAATCCCTGCTCGGTTACTCGGCAGCTCGGCTTGTCAGTTGTCGACTCCTGAGAGTAACTCTTCCTTTCGTCCATTCTTTCTAATGAGTAACATTGCCAGTTTTACATAATTGCAATACGCAATACGAGATAATACAAAATACACTCAAAATCGGAAATTGAGAGACCGGGGATGTGAAAATTGCATCACTTAGATTTAGATGTCGATGTATTAGTTCCCGTATTTATTCCTAATTCAAATAGCATGGGTTTTTCTTTTTAGCAAAATTAATTTTAAAAAAGTTAATCAACTGATTTATTGCCCGCCATTCTGTATGCGCGAAATTTTATTGGCTTATTCTGGATCGTTGTGCAATACTATTGTGAAAACATTGGCAGCTCTTGTACATCAATTACACCTTACGACAATACCACAATTCTTTTTTTTTTTAATTAATAAAGATGGAATTTAGGCTTCTTCTCCTTCTTGCCAATCACTGCAGTTGGAGCAGGTGTAAGATCCTTAGTGCTGCAGCAGTTCATAACCTTTTCCACTTTCACTAGATGAATGTAGAGGTCGCTGGACTTCTCCCCCACACTTCCGGCAACAAGTTCCAATAACCAGACAAAATTCTCTGGCAATTGTTGTTTAAGTTTAGTCCAGTCGCTCAAGTTCAATCCAGCTTTGGGCCGTACATCTCTGCTCCAGTACGACCATGTAGGCTGATGCAAAAGGAGGTCCTTGTTTCCAGTGATAGGGTCAATGACAGGCAAAATTTGCGGATTCAGAGAGGCCGGTATGGTCGAGCAGCGGGCAAACGATTCCTCTTCAATGTTCAGCTTATCTCCAGCTGCAACAAAATCGCCCATATAGAAGTTCACGTGTGAATAGGCGGATCCGCGGCAAACATTGACGTTGAAGCCCTCTGCTTGGAGCTTTTCAGCCAAGTTTTTCGGTTCGACGATAAACGCAAGGGACGAGTCAGGAAATGACTGACGCAATAGAGGGAATTGTTCTGGATGTTGAGTCAGCAATCTGTTGGCCATCCCGTCGTTCGGGACGATGAAGGCATCGGTTAAGCTGATCTTGGCAGGGTCCGATAGAGAGGGGCTGGCGGCAACGTCGTTTTCTTGGATCCTCTCAGATATTTCAAGAAGTAGATCCTTGATTCCTTGACGACTCTTCTGGTGAGAGACCATATCCGAGGGTTTCTCGTCAAAACGGAGCTCGGTAGGTCTGTCACAAAACTCCAACAGGGCAGAGGGATCAGCCATTTTGTGAGTCGTACGAGTCCGAATTGCTGAAGGGACATGGTGCCGGGCTATGGTGGTGCGACGGTAATCCATGAACCGGACCCACTCTTTGTAGACGAAGAGTGTCGCAATGCCAGTGTTCGATTCGGCGACATCATTCCTCGTAGTGAAGCTCGATGAGGGTTTCAGCTTGAGAGCGACGTTCACCGCAAGAGCAAAGTCGGAAATGGAGAACTCGGAGTGGTCGTCGAATCCAAGAGTCATCTTAAGCGCAATGAGTATGAGGCAGGCCACATACTTGGTGCCGCTCTCGGCAATTCCGCCAAATGGAAGGCGCTCCCACTTCTGACGCTCAGCAGCAATTGAGGAATCCAGCTGAAGGACGACATCAATCAGTCCAACTAATGAAGGAAAAAAATTATTAGTTAACTGAACTAATTAAATGGGGAAAATAAGAGAAAGGTACCAGGGAGTTGAAGATCCTGAATGATCCTGCTAGCAATGACGTCAACGGGTGGCTTCGGAATCTCTTTGATGCCAAGGAAGTGAAAAAGTTTGGCCGTGTTTGAGCGGAGTGTGTCCAAACAGGGGCCGCTGCGCCCAGCAGAGTGGTTGGCACCACCAAAAATCTTCTTTCCATGGGCGCCAAGATCAAAGTCATCCGGAAGCAGCTGGTGAGCACCGTGAAGAGGAATGAATCCCTCCTGGACCCATCGAATGAGATCGTGGTCGTAGATCTGGGTGCCCTTGAGCAAGAGGGCTCCATGGAGGAAGGCGAGTAATTTGTGGGCTGTCATGTACTCGATTTTGGTGTAGAGGTTGCGCAACTTACTCCCAGAGGCCAGTAGGGCATCAGTCACAGTTTTCTCTCCTTTGAAGAGATGTGGAAGAGTGGTGCGAGTGCTCTCTAACCTGGAAGTCGACCTGTTTAGCAAAAAATTAATGAGATTTAACAAGTAAAAATAATGTTAAAAGATTAATTTAGTGTCTTACGGCTTTGGCTCTTTCTTTTCGCCGTAAAATGCATCACAAGTTTCAGGGAAACTCCCTTCTTCTGGTACGTCATTCAAGGGTAGAGGAATAGTCACTTTAAGTGATACTCCACACGCACGCTGAAAATGTTAGAAGCAGTCATAGAAGTATAAGATAACACATATCAAATCAAGGTGCAAATGAATACCTTGGCTGCAAGCATCTGCTTCCTCCTTTCCTTCTTCGTGAGTTGGTCATCCGGTACTCGCTCTTTCTTTCCGGCCACTTTCCTTGGCTTTTTTATGAATGAGGCAGCAGGAGCATTGAATCTTCCTGAGGTCTCTGGAGTAGGGCTCTGAAGTTTCTCTGGCTTCTTTTCTTCCACGAACATGGAAGTGGAACTTTTAGGTTCTACAGGCTTCTCCTTAGTGGCCACTCCATTTCTAGACAGATAGGCTGCCCAAAGCTCAGCAACCATTTGCTTGATTTCAAAAGGAGCACCACATTGCTCTACTAGAGCATCCACTTGCACGATAAGGATTTTGTTGAACCCAAAAAAGAGGCACCTCTTCTGAGGAGAAACAGCATCTGAAATTAGAAATCAAGATGGGTATTATCATGGTACCAATAGAAGGAGAAATTATTCAATAGAAAGAAATTAAATTACAGTACTTAGCAGCAGAAAAATCAAAACAAAAGATTCATTTGGACAAGTAAGGGCATTAATATATACCTGCATTCTC
This sequence comes from Chydorus sphaericus, assembly GCA_030141595.1. NCBI lineage: Eukaryota > Metazoa > Arthropoda > Branchiopoda > Diplostraca > Chydoridae > Chydorus > Chydorus sphaericus. The sequence continues at coordinate 6,068,814 of CM057934.1, read as the reverse complement.
TTGGGTGGAAGGATGAGGAGGTTCTTTATATCGTGTGTAGACCCTTGTTGAATTGAAGGTATCCTCAAATGCAACATAATCCTATGTAAATAGGTAGCACAATTAATATGTTTTAACCAAAGAAATACGATTGTAAGAAAATTACCGGATCCACAGCGCCACAATCCTTGCATACGCGTTGTCCTTCATCGTCATCTTCATAAGTTGAATTTTTACACTTTGGGTTTATGCACTTCCATACGTCACTCATTCTCGAGCAATCCTGTGGAAGCTGGAAAGCAAAATAAGAAAATTTTCCTTGGCGGAATCGAAGTGTAAATGGACAGAATGACAAGAGATCCGCGAGTTTGACGTAGACAGAGGAACTTCAATGAGCAGCCATATTTTTGCCGCTTGCTCTCAGCGGCTCTCAGTCTACAGTACGCTGTTTTCCATTTTACCTCTAGATGGAGTTATACGTATTTTAAAACGATTATTATACAAATTACAATCCCATCAATAAACTAGTTGTAACTTTTAGAGAGTTTTTCTTACCGTTTAATTAATACTTTTTAATTGGAAAATTGGCGGTATGGAACACCTGATTGATAAAGGAACAAATGAAGCCTTTGGAATCAAACTCAAGCTAACTGTCACAGAAGACGCTGGAGATATTCTTTGCAGTCTAACGAGTCCATAAAGGAGATGACATCCATTCATTTGTAAAGAAGATGGTAATCTTTCATTAAAATTTCCATTTGCATGATGTCTATCAAAATCTTTTCCAGCTGGAGGATGTCTGCAGCACACATCAGGTAACCATAACGGTTAGGTGGAAATGTTCCAGAAATTCCTAGATGTCTTGTGGAAGGTGTGTCACCTCCAAGCCATTTGTCCGGACTGATTTCAAGACAACTACCTCATCTGGAGTTACAAACTTGCATTTCTTAATGTTATATCCTGTTTTTCAAGAGTATTTTTTGAATCCACTCTGAATTACTACACTTGTACTTATTATGCAACCTACTTTACATGCATTATCATTTTGAAATGTCTATACATTTAAACTAGATTACTGGATGAAAGTCAATTTCTTTTACATCTCATGTTATTTAAAGTTCATAAGGGCCATCCAGACCAGTAAATGAAATAGTTAAAAAACTAAATCAAAGTCAATCACGTATCGTCAAAATCGGGAGGAAAATGAACTTTAATAAAATTTTGGGTCACTTTACAACACAAAAAATATCTGTTTTAACTTTCAGCAACACAAAATCCAAATTTTAGGGAACGCGAGGGAATTAATGACACGCACAAATACATATTTCACGCAAATCCCAATCACACTTCTTGGTTTGCTTAACTAATAATTATTGGAACATTTTCAGCACCTGTACGACTTGCTACTCATTTTCTACAATCAAACGATCCCAATTTGGTATACACGCAGCTTTGTATTTGACCGGACCCAGATCTTTCATTGTGCCGGGTTTTCCATCCGTTTTAACTTCCACTGAGTTCAAATCCTATGAAAAATACAAGTTAATCCTTCAATATCAGTTTAATGAGCTCAACTTTAAGAGTATACCTGTAAGAAGGAAACTTGGGTGGCAGTATCCAAAACAGATGAATATTCTCCTAACTGCAGACTCATTATTCCAGATTTGTGAATGCGAAGAGAGCCCATACGACCATTAGGGATATCTTTGAAGATGTTAGCTGGGGCGATAATGGTGCGATAATCAGCTTGTTCCAGGGCTGCTCCAGGAGCCGGCTTTGTGGCAGGAGATCTTTCTTCGGCTATTTTCAAATAGGGCAAGACATCTGGCAGCTAAATGAGAAAATACATATTTATTTAATTAGATTCCTTTGAAATTAAATATTAAAAGATACCTGGATGCGTACAATATCTCCTTCCTTATTAACAGCCACTTGAGTCAGATTTGAGCGACGCTCATACGATTGGACTGTCTCTTTATTTAGCATCGAGTCGATCTCCATCTTCTCCTGTTTGACTGGATGGAAAGTATTGAAACAGCATTTTAAAAAAACTTTATTTTTCTCTAAATGATGAAATATTCTCACTTCTGATTACACCAGGTAAGGCAGCATCCGAGTCGACTTCCATTTTGATATCAACATCTACCTCATTCTTCACAGAACATCCTAAAAATAAAGACATTTTAAAATACAGCCATCAACCATAACTTTTAAACAAATATTTATTACCCAATTTGGTTTTGGGCAACAGGGTTGGTTGAACCATCAATACATTCTCTTCATAGCCAGTATCCACAAAATCATCTCTCACAAGCATCCTAAAGACTTCATAGTCTTCTTCTACACTGTCAACCTTTGCAACCTGTAAAAATAAAAAAAGTTAAATCCATGGTTTTTAAAAAGTAAGAAAGTATTGCATTGTAAAGTAATGTGTGCTATTACTGTGCTACCGCTGATCCTTGGCTTTTTCAGGTTACTAGCTGAGCTGCTAGAGCTTTCCCTTTCCCTGTAAGTTCCTCCAACTTTGGACAATTCTGAAGCTTGACCAAATATAGTTCCAGTGGACTAAAATAGAGATGGTGCATTATAATTTTGAATTAAGCCAATATGTTACAAATTGAAGCACCTTGATGATATCAGGTCTGCCTCTTCCTTTCCCTCTGCTGGAAGATTGATCATCTCTTCCTCTGCCCCCTCCACCAAATGGCTTCTCACGTGGCTTTGGTATGGCAGGTGTTTCTTGCTGTACTGTTGCACACCTGACCGGGATAGTGGGCTGGATAAACTTTTTTGAGTTAGAAGCATTCATGGAAGCACCTGATCCATTTTGCTGGGTGCTGCTACTGGATTCGGAGTTACTTTGGCTATCGACAGCGGATCTGGTCCTGGAATTGCGACTCGGTTCCGCCATATGCGAGGGGCTTTAATACTTTTGACTTGACTAAAACTCACTGAGAAATTGTATCAGAACTGACAGAAACTAAGACTTATCAAAGAAAACTAAACAATCATTTGATACCAGGGGCAAGTTTTGATCACAGTAGTTTTCAAAATATTTTTTCCCGTATTAAAAGGGTGCCGCGACGCCATAGATTTTTTCACTCCTTCCTGTTGCTCTTCATCAACACACACACCAAGACGTTGCCAGATTGGGATTAAATCTATCCGAATTATGCGCTGCGCACTGGCACTTGCGTGATTGCGTCCTTGACAGTTTCAACCACTTTAATCAGAGGCTTCTACCTTTTGTTTTTGTCTTTATGAACTTTGCGAAAAAGAAAAAAGACTACTGGATAATAATGCTAACGAAATAATGTTAAAGGTGAATTACGCGGTGAAAAAAGAAAAGAGATAACGCAAAAACTTCTCCGCCGACTCTTTGTATTTCAACTGTTCAATTAAACGAAATTATCTCAGATAGCATTCACGGTGTTAACATCGCTCGCGAGGACAGTGCCGCAAAGATAGTATTCAAAGAACTTTCGAGAGGAGTTGGGAGGATTACATATTAAGGTAGAAATAACATCTCTCCATGTCCCATATTAAAAAGGGGGGAGGAATGCAACAAATGGAAAATGATTTCTTGGTATACAACACACGCGCACTTTTTCGAAATTATTTGTCAATCAATTCAAAGGATCCGGTGCCTTCCAACCCTTGAAGGCCCATAACCAAGCGTGCCGAAGGATTCTTCAGGTAGTCCGTCTTGCCTAATAATTTGATAAGATTTATGATGAAATTATTCACATTCACCCATAATGATATTAGGTATATACAATACCTCGTAAAGCAGCCGTCTTCAAGAACTCAGTGGACGTTTCAAAGGTTGCCTGCTGAAGGGGAGACGAGAAATCGCTCATGCCGTGGCGGCTAAACGGTCGGTATCCACCACCAGAGGTCATGTGGCTGGCAATCAGCGACAAATGTCGGAAGTTTACCGTGATCCCGTAGGCTTTGAACAAATTTTCCATCTCCTAAAGAGTGAGAAAGTTTAGTAGGGGAAAAACAAAAGCTTTTTTAATCGACGAACCTTGACAATGACTTGGGAAGCGACCTCCACTCCGTAACGGGCCAGAACGGCGTGAACATCGTTACAACCGAGGCGGTTTAAATCGAGTACATCCGCAAACTTGAACATGGCTCGCATGTCGACTCCGTCCGTCTTGATCACCGCGTCGCCACCAGATTCGGGTTCGATGACAAAGGCTCGCTTGATGTTGGGAACCGAGTAGATGACAGCCATTTGAGCCCATTTTTTCAAATGAAGCGCCATGTTCACTTTGGGATGACATAGAGGAATCTATAAGATAGGGAAATATTGAAAAAAGGATTCTAAAAATCGAATAAAAAGTTTAAATTACGGCTAGGATAAGACGACAGGAGAGATGATTCACAGAATCAAAGGTGAAGTCCTGGATCCAGTCCTCCTCCACGTCTTGTACGTCATCCCACTGTTCTTCCTCTTCTTCCGCTTGCGCTTCTTCAGCGTTTTCATCCTTATCGTCCTCTTCTTCGTCTTCTCCAGATTTCTTTTTGTGTGCATCTAACGTGTCATCGCTCACGATTCCGTCGTCGTGTGCGTCATCTTGCTGCTTCTCCTCACCATCATCCTCTTCATCCGGATAATCCACCTCGTCTTTGCGTTTCAAAGATTTTGCAGCTTCAGGATCTTCATCGTCACTCTCGGATTCGCTCTCGGCACCAACAGCATCTTTGGGTGCTGCTTCCTCATTGCCTTCCATTTCAGTTGGTTCGATGTATTCCTCTTTGAATTTGAGCTTCCGGGCGGATGAGGCTACAAACAGACTAAGAAAAGAGAGATAATTAGTTGTAAATTTAGCACACAATTATATAGAAAGATACCAATTTACCTCTGATTAGATTGGGCTTTGGCTTCCTTCTTGATACCAGGCAAAAGGATTTTTCCAACAAAATGCTTTTCCAAATAGCGTACAACTTGTTCCGGTTGCACGCCATAGCGGTCCTCGTAAGAAGAGTGCGGCAGAAGCTTGAAGTCGAACCGGTAGATCCTGCGTCGTTCTTCCGCAAAAGAGTAGCTCTCCGTCACCTCCACGTTTTCGAGGACATTGGCCAGCGTCACTTTGGCTAACTTTGACACAAACTTCTCCGCTTCTCCAACAGTTTCTAGTTTCTTTTTCTAAAAATAAAAAAATAAACTTATTATATTAAGAATTGAGATAAACATTTTAAAATAACTTACGAGAAAAGGAATGTCCATTGAAGGTGTTGAAATGTTTTTGGAGGCGGAAAGGATTTCGCGCAGCCGTGGAATGCCCAGGGTAACATTCATGTCACCACGACCAGCAAAGTGGAAAGTATTGAGCGTCATTTGAGTCGAGGGCTCGCCAATCGACAGAGCGGCCAACATTCCCACCGCCTCTCCCGGATCACAAGATGCTGCAATCGATTTGCTATAGACCAGTCGGGTTAGCTGCTTACGGTCGATGCCTGCGGAATCCGAATGGGCCAGCAATCCGACCTCCTCTTCTTTCAGATAGCGAGACACTATTTCCTGAACCTGTCCATTCACCATGTTCAAGTTGCTCGCTAACGGGTTGTAAGTACCAACCGGATCTGGAGAGACGCCAGCCATTTCCGCGAATCTAAGTTTTAAAAGTTGGTGAATTAATGAAAGTTTTCGCAGTAGAATATTGTCTCCTTACGATTTCTTTTCCGGAACGGACTTTTCTTTCCATTGTCGGACGATGTCACGGGCTTTCGAAGAACGTCCGATCACGAGTTCATCCGAAATAAGCTTCCGTTTCTTATTAGGGCGTTCTTCCGCATCCATTTGTGAAGAGAATGTGAGGAATCCGCTTTTCCGTTCTTTGACCTTCATCCCACTTTCGTGGTCCTTGATCCAAGACTGAACCTGTAATGAATACATCTTTTTTAAAGAAGTGTACAGTAATAAATATTCAATTAGAAATACGCACTCTGCTCTGTGCACCTTCCACTTCACTCTCTTCAGGGACGGACACGTCAGCGAGCTTTAAGCATCCAATGTTGTCCACCAAAAAAGGAATTCCCTTGTCGCTCAAGTATTGCGATTTGCACACATCCAGCCCGTCCTCTCCATAACGGAACTGTGATGTAAATCGCCAATTAACCAAAAATGAGAGAAACAAAAAACTTAAATATTTACCTGAAGGACAGTTCCATCAGAATCTCGAACCGTATTGTCGTACTCAACCTTTATCCCCTCCAAATGCTTGACCAAGCAGCGCTGGAGATATCCACTATTAGCCGTTTTCACGGCAGTGTCAATGAGACCCTTAAAAATAAGAAATTTAGAAGTAGATCAGTAGCAAACAAAAAACTAGAAAACTTACTTCACGACCGGCCATGCAGTGGAAAAAGAACTCTTGGGGTCGGAGGCCCGTCAGAAAACGTCCAGAGATGAAACCCCCCGCGCGAGGAGACGTATCGTAAGGGCGGAATGAAGGTAAAGACCGTCCGGAGAACATCAGAGGCGGCCGCTTGCCCTCCAACTCGACCTGGCCCAACAGGCTTGAGATCTGCATAGCGTTCACGCTCGACCCTTTGGCACCCGACTGAATCATTAGCGACAAGTTGTTGTCTGGAAACTGTTTCAGCAATCCATTAGGAATGCACGCCCTTTTGATGAATGAGAAAAATATATAAATACAAAATTCTGTCATATTAAAATAAATCTCTTTATACTTGTTGACTTCGTTGGTGATCTTGTCCGTTTCGGTCTTGTATTCCCGATCTATTGCGATGCGCTTGTGTGGAAGTCGGTTAAATTGAGCCTTGTGAAACCGCTCTCGCAATCCTTTGACATCGAGCAGCTCTGGTTTCATGTTGAAGGCTTTAGCAGCCGCGTTAGATCCAATCTTAATAAAAAGAAAAATTTTAGATTTCAATTTTTAAAAAAGAGATATATTATGTATACTACCTTGTTGACTCTTTCGAGACCGATTATTTTCTTCCGGTTTTGATCCGCTTTTGGAGTGACCAGAATGTCTTTTACACCTAGAGTGAAGCCTTGCAGTTGGAGGTGAAAAGTAAAGAGGCGCGAAAAGCTCGAAAGGAGCCGGCAAGAATGCTCCCCACCGTAGAGCTCGTTGAAACCATGAACTAGACTGAAAGATGTGGCGCCGTAGTGCTGCTTGTCCAGTACGCCGCCGAGCAGCTCCCCGTGACGGATAATCACTTCACTCTCCGACATGTCGATGGCGCTCTTAAATTTGCTTCCGCCGCCTTTCCAAGGACGGGCTTCCACCGTCTGCCAATCCTTGACGCTAATCTTGCTAGTCGATTTCATGTTGATGAGCGGCTTTCCTTTGGGCGTCAGGTTCATAATGACGGTGGAAATGATCTGTTTGCCGGACCAAAGAGCGACGGGCTTGAGGATGGCGGGCGGAAGAAGTTTAGTAGGGCCGTGGTAGAGATGACCGCCCAGAGCGGAGAAGACTAGCTGCTGATAATCCTCACTAAAAATCAAATTGAGTTAGAAATGAATTATTCAGAAATGATTACATGAGGTTACCGATTGAAAAATTTTCCACGGATAGTCATTTTCACTCCTGAAATCACATGGTCCTGAATCAGACCAGTGAGAGGAGTCCCATCTCTGGGAACCAGATACTGATGAGCCACACCTACGATGTTTAAAGCTTCCGAGCGTGCAACTTCGTCCTGCGGGCAATGGACGTTCATCTCGTCCCCATCGAAATCAGCGTTGTACGCCTTGCAATTAGCGTAGTGGAGACGCAACGTCTTCTCGCCCATAAGCACCTGTAAGGTAAACAGATTTCTTCAATAAAACTGATTAAAGAAAAGGAACTTTAAAAACTTACTCTGGCTTTGTGGGCCATCACACTGGGTTTGTGGAGCGTCGGTTGACGGTTGAGAATCAAGGGGTCACCATTCTGAAGGTGACGATGAACGATTTGCTGTTTTTCGGTGGCGAGTGAAGATTCACGATTCTTGTTCTGATCACTGCTGACGACGGGCTGGCAGTCCTCGTTGACTTTGGGAGGAGGGAGTAAAGCACTGGCCAAAGGTTCTCTATTGGCGGCATTCTCCGACAACGTGATCAAAATTCCGTTCTCATCTTCGATTGCTAGAGCTCCAGGATAGATGTTTGGTCCGTTCCGAACCAGTCCTTGCAATTCCTGTTCAATATATTGATTGGTTAGCTATTTTAATGAATAGCACTGGTCATTTTATTACTCTTACCAGGTAGTTATGTGAGGTGACAGGAACAGGGTACGTCAACTTCATTGCAAAACAGTCTGGAACACCGACTTCTTCAACATCCAAATTGGGATCGGGCGTGATAACTGATCGACCAGCATAGTTGACACGTTTCCCCATCATATTATTGCGAAGAATACCTTTCTTCTGCTCAATAATCTGAAAAAATAAAATAAAAATCATGTTACTAATATATTTAAAATTTTATATTAAAAAAAAAATAATAAAACCTGTTTGAAGCCAGTCAAGTTCCTTTTGTCCTTGCTCGCGTCAACAATCAAGTCAACTTTTCGCTGTAGGTTTGAGTAGGCAGCTTGATACTTTTCCAAATAAGATGGTTTCGGGTTTATAGCAGTCGATTGGACCAAACCATCAATCACCTTCAGAGCATCTTTGGTGAATTTTCCGGTTCCCTCTTTGTGAGCTATCGCGGCCCATTCAAGAACTTTGGCCTCGAGAATGACGTCACTTAGAATCGTGGACAGGCCGTTCTCAGTGATTCTCCCCGGTAGAAAATTGACGGACCGGAATTTGCTGGGAATCACCGGGATAACATCAAGGAAAAACATGTCAGTGTTAGCTGAAGAAAAGTCCGGATACAACTGACGTATGAGGGTGTTATGCATGTTCCACGTTTCCCGCAGATGATCCCTACAAGCAAACAAAAAGTTAGACAACGATTTCAATTTTTATTTTTGCCTAATAATATTACCTAGCTTCTTCGGGGTTGAGAATTTTCGATGCAGATTCTTTCAGCTTTATAGGAGTCTTTCCCGGGGTCTTTTTCAAGGTCCTTTTCGGAGTTCTTTGCGGAGTCTTTTTAGGAGTCCTTTGACGAATCTTTTTCGGAGTCTTGTCCGGGGCTAAGACAACTCCATCTTCTTTAGAAACACCACTAAAATATATGAATTAAAATTTTAACAGCAATTAAAAAAATGTAAATGCCTAACATTACCTAGCTTCATCAGGGTTGAGAATTTTTGGTGCCAACTCTTTCTCCTTTTCCGGGGTCTCTTCTTTGACGACATTACTGAAAAAGTTATATAATTAGTAAGAGGACAAAAATAGTTTTTTTCCAAAAAATCACATACCGGCTTTTGATCGTGTACACAAGTTGAGACTTGACAAACTGGAGTTTGCCCCATGAGTCGCTGTCAGTTTGACAGCACTTTGACGCTTTGCAATTATTTTCAAATCGCTTAATGTAGCTTTGGCGGAGTGATTCTACAGTCTTAGAAGGCGCTTCTTTGACCGAAAGGTTCTTCTTGGCCAAAATTTGATTAATAAATGCTCGTATCTTGGCAATCTTTGCTTCCTCAAGTGGAACAGGTGAAGCCCCCTCCAATTTCTTGGGTGTGCTCTTCTTCCTGGGAGTGCCCTTCTTCATGGGGGTGCCTCTCTTGATTTCCTTTGGATCATCTTGCTCACTTCCATTAATTTCTTGGTCACTGTGGCCCGTAAACTCAATCAGCTGTTGAGCTTCAGTCACGAAGCCATGCTGCAGCAGGGCCAACTGGCCTGAAAGAAGAGCCATCTCCAAATCTGAGGAATTGAAAAAGTCATCAACCTTAAGAATGAGAAGAGAAAGGTTTTGTGCATATTTATACCTGAGGCTTTGAGCTTCTTGCATGTGAGGCAGGTCATTTTGAGAAGGCTGATGAGCTCTCGCTTGAAGAGTGGGTTGAAGACAGGCAGCGGTAGTTGGATGAGCCCAAAGTGTCCGGGACATTTGCTATGACTAAGAGTGCAACTTTTGCATGACCCTCTTTTAGCATCCACCGGCCCCATCGAAAGATCATAAAGTCCTTTCTCTAAAGATTTTCCATTTTTATCAAAAGTGAGATCTTTGGTCACAGTGATAACACTGTTTTTCTTGATGTTATCAGTTGTTAGACATCCAAAGCTGATAGTCTTAGGGGAGAAATTCTGTGTTTTGAGCTGTAAGGCCCGTGGAAACTTCATTTTTCTTTTGATATCAGTAGAATAACAGAGTTTGATTCAGTGCGAGAGAGAAATTTCACGAAGAAAAAACATTTAGAACGGAACTTTGGCAATTCAGGCCTTCGGGAAATATAGAGATTTGGGCTGACATCCGGTTCTGTCAGATGCATGGCAGAAGCCATCTAGCGACCAATATAAAAACTACTGCCTATTCTCATGTTAATAAAAAAGGGCGCGACAATCAAATGTTACTTTCGACTTCTTGTTGTATATTTTCACTCACATGGTTAACTACTTTTACATAAAGGAGATTTCACACGTGCTCAAAACTGATCGTCGACCGTATATTCACGGAAATCAATTCAGCCACAAGGTATTTGAAAACAGCTGGAACAACAATATTCACGATATTGCCACCATTAGTGCAAATGCGGCACATTTTCTTTGACCTCGCCTTAACCGGTAGCTCAATTTGAGGCGGGAAAACAGTACCACAATCCCGGCAGACATCCATCTGAAATTGAAATAATATTTTATTCAGAATGTAATACAACTCCGTATGGGGTTAGCATATTTAATGAGTGAACGAGGTCACAACTTGCAAACCAGTTGATTCTATTTCCTTATAAAACCGTCGTGACCATGAGCTGAGCTCGGGACAAATTATATATCTACTCTAACTGTCTAGCAGGGGGATCATGTCTATAAGAATTTTATCAAACAATCCTAAACAGGAGACCTGCATGACTAGTCAAACTCAGTACCAGTTTGCTCTTTCCGTGTTCAAGCAATGAGGAATCATCTACATTAGACGAAGAATATCAACATGTAACAAGATGTTTAAGTCGTAGGTCATATTTCAGGGAACCGACAGAATAAGAAAAAAAAAGCGTAATCAATTACGTCAGATTTGTCCGAACAGTTGACCAGGCGATCGTGGAGGAGAGCAATGGCTCCGTGAGCAATAACAGCGTCGCGCTCCATCTCACCGAATTTTACCCCTCCTCCAGCGCTGCGTCCCTTCACGGGTTGACAAATTACCTTTTCCAACGTGCCCACCCTGCGCACCTGAAAGCAGAAAAAAATTAATTCAATTATAAATAGAAAGTTTACAAATAATAAACTGGCTCTACTTCATACCTGGAATTTGTCAGAGACCATGTGACGAAGACGTTGGTAATGGACGACGCCCATAAAAATTTCAGCTTCCATCATCCGACCATCGATCCCACTGTACATCGTTTCAGTGCCGTAGTAATCGTATCCAGCTGTAAACATTAAGGAGTCGTGAAAATTAGTTTGTTTAAAAAATAAAAAAAAGAGAATATCATCTATACCTTTTTCCAGGAGCGTTCCGTAATAATCGATAGCACTGTTTTCCTCCGAGAAACGGAACGGAGTGCCATCATGAACTCCTGGTTCCAACTTTTTCATCACGGAAACTGCTTTACCGGCCATACATTCAATCATCATGGCTAAATAAAAAGAGAGTTAGTATTGTTCGAGAATTTTAAATTTAGATGTCTTACCAATCGTCATTCGGGATGGAAATCCGTGCGGGTTGAAGATGATGTCGGGCTGGATTCCTAAAAGAAAAACGTAGTTATGAAAAAGATTTTAATGTAATCAGAATGGAAATACGAACCTGACTCAGAGAAGGGCAGGTCTTCGCAGAGCACCTGTTGACTGCAAATTCCCTTTTGGCCGGCTCTACTGGCAAACTTATCACCAATAGTAGGATTGCGCTATATTTAAAAGTTTGAAATTATTTCGTATTCATATTATTAACTTAAAATAAAAAACTAGATCGCTTACAAGAATGCGAAGGGTTACACAGATTTTGACGAGCGATCTGGTCTCTTCTCGGTCACCTTTCTTCCATTCGGAATGTTTCTCGCAGAGAATCACTTTGTCAACATACACATCTTCTTGTCCTTTGTACTTGACCACTACATACTTTTCCGCCTCTACATTGTAGTAGCTGTGTGAAAAGAAAACAAATTAGCAAGATAGATTGCCAAAGGTAATTGCGAAATAAAATCTTACCAATAATACGGGTCATCATTCTTGATACGAATTCCAACATGCGGGAGACCATAGTCACCAATAAAATCCTTGTCCACATTCGGATCAGATTCAAATCGCATCATCTAAGACAGAAATACCACTAATTAATAAAGAGTTCGAGGTCTGAAAAAATAAAATAATTACGCCAGGTTTCGCGTTGTGAAGTGCTCGGAGATCGATGTACTCCGTTTTGTAGACTTGTCCGTGAGCGAACCCGCGATCTAAAGATGCGCGGTTGATGACCATAGCATCTTCCATGTCGTAGCCCTAATAAACATACACAATTACAAGGCAAGTTATGTAGAGCTTGTTTTTAAAATACTATTTTGTGAACAACTTACAGTGTAAGAAATAACGGCCACTACCGCATTGGTGCCCAGGGCGAAATTGTCCATTTCGATGCGGTCCCAATGACCAGGTCTCAACAGCGGAGCAGTGGGCGTTTGAAGACGGTAGAGCTTGTTGTCCGTTTGGTAGCGCCAGTTGTGACAGGGAGTACCCATCGTTTGCTTAGCCATCTATAAAAGTGGATTTATTTAAGTAAAATTCAATTTAAAATTACAATTATCAGAATTACCTGGCACTGGTACATATTCCTTGGACTCTGGTTGAAATCTGGAAGAGGGATGAGGCAAGCCAAATTGCTGAGGAAGCCCGACTCGCTCAATTCCTCGTGAGTTGTTACCCCTTCGTAACTCTCTCCATTCGTGATGCTTATGTCGAGGTAAACCTGCTCAAAGGTGCCAATCAACTCGACAGAACCTGTGGCCAAGTTACGGACGGGTCGCATCATTCGACCTGGAGCGCTGAATAAGAATACTCCCGGGAACTGGCCTTGGGTTGTGCGTGGAACGAAAGCTATCTCCAAAGTATGCGGTACTTGAGGCTTTTGAGGATTTACTTTATGAGCACGGAGATGAATGACAAAGTCCTCAGCCAATGAATCCGCTACCCAGCCAATCATTCGTCCTTCGTGCATGACGACGAAAAACGATGCTGCTTCCTCCTCCAAAGGGGTGTCGTAGGGTATCATGCCAATAGCCACCAGCTCATTCTCCAGATTTGAAGTATCCGAGCGCTCGTTTACAACTTGGCAAGTGGAGCTGAGGTGGTTCAAGAGACCACAAGGAGGGCCATCAGGTGTGTGAACCGGACAGAGGAATCCCCAAGCATCCGGCTGTAGCTTGCGGACGTCAGAGCTCCTCGATGTCATAAAAGAGGCTCCTCGATGAACGGCTCGGAAGTGCGACATGTACCGCAAACGATTGATGTTTTCTGCGATAATGCTGAAACCTGTTGAGAAAAAGGTGTTATAGCTCATTGGAATTGTTGTGAATCTACATTGATTTACCTGTGGTTTGGCCAAGTCCTAGATCCGCAGTAGCTGGAACATTTCCCGTACCAAGAAAGGTATCAAAAGCAATCCCAAATTTAAGCGAACCCGCTTTCTTCGCCAGTTTCTCAATTTCTTTCTCTAAAAAAAAAAAAATGAATTACTTGAGAGTTACTTAAAGAAATAAAGTGACAGCTCATTGTTACCATTTTTGATGAAATTGGTGCTCTTCTTATTTCTCTCCTCCTTGATGATTTCATTTTTGAAGTTATTCAAAAAACTTGAAAAACGATCTTTGATGAGCTGAAGGTACAAGTGGCCCCCCTAAGTCAATTCCTAGGTGATAAAGTGACATAAATTTAAGGAAAATCTCTTTTAAAAAGTAAAATATTTACACAATAAATGGTTTTACTCACTTGCATTGAGACAGGGTCCATGCCCTCGACGGTACACTTTCCCTGGATGAAGGAGAAAAGCTTTCGCGTCATGAATGCCAAGAGATGGAACTTGTCCAAGTCATTATCCAGGTGAATGCAAACTGCCGATTTGAGGAAAACTTGGCAAGCTTCTTCATCCGATTGAAACTCAGCGGTCCCATCCATATTCTTCCGAAAATCTTTGCCAATAGACTCTCGGCACGTCTTCTGTGTTGTAAGTTTCTCTTCCTGCAGATGCTGCAACATAAGAGTCACCTGACTAGTGTAATACGAGTCGTCCTCCATGCCCAGTGTAAGTTGAGTTGCAATGTAGGAGTCTGGGTGCTTGATCTCACAGATGAGAGCCCTGAGAACCATCATCAAGGGTAGCGAGTAGCTCTTCCTCTTGAAGTGAACCATCAGGGAGGCAGTTCCGTTTTCCAGGAAATGCAGAACGTTATTGGTAGAAGTGAAATCCTCGCGGACGCAGCGGATGTAGACGCCCATGTCGGTGAAGAGCTTGCCTCGTCCTTTGTAGGTGCCCCGTTGAATCGCAATGGGGAAATTCTTACGAGTAGTTGAGACCATACGGAGGATACGCTGTTTGCCTTTAACGACGAAATATCCACCCCAATCCTGTTCGTGCTCTCCTTCGCCAACAAGCATTTTGGGCGGGAGGTCAGCTAAGCTGCAATTCTTGCTCCCAACCTGCCAATGAAAACGACAATTAGGTGTGATTCATGAGCAAGAATGATAAATAGGAACCTACCATGATTGGCATTTCCCCCATTTGAAGGCTGAATTGGGGTTTGGCCTCCCCGTTGACTGACCAGTCAACTGTGACACTAGCTTTTCCTCTGTAGGTTTCACCAAGCAACCGGCACTCTTTTGTGTACTTCAAATTTGAAGTGGAACCTGGAGCAGCTAGAGGTTTCTCAATCTTGAAGTTTGAGAGGCTGAATTCCAGCTGGTCCTTTCCTCCATTCAAACTGAATCTGGTTGTGGCCAAATTCTTGGCTAGGAGACTCTTGATCATGAAATCAAAAGATTCAACATGAGGCTCTCCCAGCATCTTCAGAAACTGTAATGATAAAAGTGAGTTAATCACTGATTTAAAAAAAAATAGAAGGATGAAATATTAATACTTTGTTTGCAATCACTGGTCGTGGTTGGACAAACCCTTGCTCCTTGTTCCCACGGTAAAACCTTTTCTGGTCCAATTGAGGTCCTTAAGTTGGAAAACAAATCGACGTCATGTTAGTTTTATCGTTGCAAATTTCAATATGGACATGGGGATTCTAAAAATTTACCGTGGGCACTCCAAGTGTACTCATAATCATTGTCACCCTGTTGCATTTTCGTGTCATGCCAACAGGACGAGTTTAATGGAAAGTTTAACTATTTTTCAGTAGGAATCAACTGGGAAGAATAGTTTCTCTGGAAAAGTGATACACTTTAAACTAACGGAAAAACCGGTGCCATAAATCAAAAGGCTTTCAAGCGGGAAATACCGTTGACGTTTACTAATGGCCGGCGTAACTGTCTAAACATTTGCAGTGAACCTAGTAAAGGAAAATACCGCCTCTGTTATGAGTTATCAGAAGTTCAGAACTAGTTTGAGCGCGTTGTTTAAAAAAATATATAATATAGAAATCGGTCTTACGACGGGTTACTCATCGTAGTATTGGCGCGACTTTTCTATTCGCGGTACTATTTAATCATAGCAATTATTGATAATCTTTTTTTTCTCTTTTTCTTTCAAAGTTTGTAGAGGACTTTGAACCCGTCAAAGCAGATTTATACAGGAAGAAAATGATGGTGAACGGAGAGCTAGAACAAGCTGCAATCATAGATAACTACTTCAGAAGTGGTGAAGGATTCCTCTGCGCCTTTTCAATCACTGATTATGACAGCCAAAAATTCGGGTATAATTTATATCAGACTACCTGTTTTCTTTTTTAATCCAACTTGGATTATTTTTCGTTTTAGGGAGCAGATTCTGCGAGTCACGACTCACGAACGATGAGAACATCTCTTTCAATTTAGTGAGCACCAAATGCGACCTTGGCGAGTATACATCGCTGGAGGAGAAGAGCACGTCGATAATATGTATATACTTTTCTATGTCCTTGAATAACCACTTCCGGCTTCTGCTTTCCTCTCTCTCATTCAATCTGTTTTGTTTTACTGGTCGCGCAATCACGCAAGATGGACGAAACTAAGCCAATTGTAAAAGCCTAAACCGACGATAAAGAAACCCCATTCTTTATAGAGTGAAATATATAATCAGACTTGTCAACCACCAAATTGTGAGACGATTTTTTTCTCATAGTTGTTAGCTCATCTTTGATATGGGTCTTTGCCTTCCTTTTTCCCGCCTCCCATTTGACACATCAGCAAGAGTAAAATGACTCATGTACATCACCAAATATACTAGGAAATACTCTCAGTGTTGACACAAAAAAATTAATATGAATCGTTTTGAAAGAACAATAAGATTTTTTTTTTTTTCAATTTATTTGCTTTAGTAAATATTCAGACCTACACAGGAAAGTTTTAGTTGATGACACATGACTAATACGTAAATCTAAAAATCAATTATTGAATCCAAATACCATAAAATAACTAAAAATTATTCTAAAAACCACTTCAATATTTAACTGCCAGACGGCCTGGTATACCGTCATAGTGCTAGGGATCACGTGCTCGTTGAGCAGAAATCGAAGGGAAAAAAATGAGCCGCCTTTATTAGGTGTCCCACTGAGCACGGGAGTGTATGAGGCGTCATTCACGCTTTCACGCAAGCTTGATCTAGAGGCTGCGAAATAACAACCCAATAAAAATGTATTAAAAAAGGAGCACGAAATAGAAACATTTTTGCTGTGGAAAGAAGGAGAAAGTTTTTAATAATACCTCTATTGTGTCTGTAACGAGTATAAATGTGTAATATCCATCCCCCGTTTGATTGACCTCATTGGCATAATTCTGCTCAAAATGAAATAAAATAGGAATTAAAAACTGTTAAAATCAAACTTTAAAAAAATGTATATTGTACCTGATAATACAAGTGCAAATCAGCAGCGGATTCCGTCTCATAGGCCCCTTTTTCAGCTGGTTCTAAACTAGTTTTAAATTTAATTGAGGTCGTTACGGCAGGCTCGAGCGAAACGCCGACACCTAGATGAAACCGCAAAACATTATATACCAAATTCACTCAAGTACAATGTAAAGTTACGTAATTACCAAGACTTGGGCTAGGGTAGAATCTATTGCCATCCATTTCCGTGAGCGGTGAGCCGACGGATAAACTGTTGATCAAAATAGAGCGTCCGACATCTCCAGCGGTGCAAACAGTTACGGGAATAGAAGCTGCTGGAGTTAAACTACGGTAGCCAGCAGGGTGATGTTGGGAGGCAGCAGCGGCCGCCGCCGCCCAATCCGGCAAATAGCGATGTTTCATCGCGAGTAATAGAGATCTGTTAAATCCAAATTCAAAAGAGATGATTCATCACTTGAGAGAGACTACATTAAGAGTTCATTTAACACGCATTCATCTGGGCCGTTTGGATCCAGTTTGTCACTGACGAAGTCGACGATTTCACACTACGACACAAAAGGATTACGAAGAAAAGGACGGAGATATTTGCTCGGACGAGTACTTTACAGTAAAGTGTAAACGAAACTAATAATCACTGAGCAGTTGAGGGGGAGGCTGAAACTTGAAAAACAAAAACAACCGTCCAACGTTTATCGGTTTCTATAGAGCCAAGGACTGATGACAGCAGACAGAGCTGAATCCAAACAACTACGAGGGTCAAAACAACTTTTTTTTGTAAATACTAAATACAAATTAGTTGTAATCATCATCTAATTTATTATTTAAAATGAATTAGAAGGTGAAAAATTTCTTTAAAATTTTAGATTTTTGAATTGTGACGAAGTGAAAAAAAAAAAAATCGATAACCGAAAAAGTCCAAAATAGGAGCTCATTTGACATTGGTCAATACTTTACGTCAATACTTGTTCATACGTGACTACGTGTTAAGGAAAATAAAACGCCTCTCCAGTCTCCGCCTCTCTGCCTTTTAAAAATAACTTGTGAAACAAAAACAAATGGCAATTAGGCAATAGAATGAGAATAGAAGCCTCCAACATCCACCCTGAGGCTGATGCTCAGGTTCAAATTCAAAACATCATAGAGGAAATTAGAGGTAACTAAAAGTCCAATCAAGTGTTGTTATTTTCAAGTGTATTCTGACACTTTTTTGCTCAGAAAATTTGAATCTTGCTGAACCTGGCAGTGACTCCCTGGATCAATTGATTGACAGAGTAGACAGAATCTTCACAGAAGGTAAGTTTCCCCTAATTTAACTATAGGTTAAATTGAATTTTTCACTTATTCTACTGTTTATATACAGTGGTTGATGACGGGGAGGAGGGTGGAACCTCTATTGATGTCTCAGTGGCCAGACTTGACATCCACTCTTTCAGCCAACTTGCTCGGCAGTGCCACTTGAGAGTGAGGCGAGTAGCCACCAGCAGCTGGGTGTTCAGGGCCAGTGATTTCGCCAAACACATTGTAAGTCGCCTAACTTCTTACTCCCATCAACATTTCACTGATAATTTCATATTTTACAGGTACGATTGCTCAATGTTGATGAAGGGAGCCAGTCAGAATCACTGACTGACACCACAAAGGCTAAACTGGATGCCAGAGTCTCCCAGTACTTCAATCGCTGCCTTCCACTGAAGCCTCTTCTGGGTGCCATCCAGCTGACAAAAGTTGAAGCTGTCCAAAAAGAGAGGAAGCAGCAGGTAAAAATCACTTCTCTCTCTTTATTTATTTCAAATGATACAACATTTAATTATTTTAACTTACAGGCTGTGGATGCCCAGAAGTAGAAGAGGTTGAGAGACATAACCGAAGAGGATCAACGGGTGAAAATTGTCTATGAGGAACTGACGAAACTCGTTAATGAAAACAGCATCAACAATATGCCCTACTGCTTCATCGTCCACCCAACTTCCTTTTCTTTTACTGTCGAAAACTTGTTTTACGTCAGTTTTCTCTTCAGGGACGGTCTTTTTGCCCTCGGCGAAGGTAATCAACAGTTAAATCTTGTTTACCTATGTACATTTATTTATATTTGGTTATATACAGAGAGCGGACTACTGGAACTTGTCATGACAAACAAAAAGAGGTCCAACGGCAACCAGTCCCAAACTGGTGCGACGAAAAAGCCATTAACCTTGGCACTGATGGACTATGCCATGTTCCAGGTATGTCAAAATCAATTTATTTCTCCCAACACCTCATTTATAACTTGAATATGTTTAGGAGTTGGTGCAAGGATTGGGTTTGAAGAAGGGCCTCAATCCGACAGCCGAAGAGCTAGTTATTATGAAAGCAAAGGAAGCTTCGGTCTTCTGTGACGGAGCCCTTAGATGTTTCGCCTCCCTGGCGGATTGTTTCACGAGACATGGGATCGGACCCTTGGTAGAGCACGGCCTCGTTTCAGCCCTTCTTCACAGATTGTTCAATGCGGCGGGACAAGTGGCCAGCAGCAGCGCCACTAAAGTGTCCCCACAAGCGTCGGCTGCGACTGCTACGAACGATACGGGAAATGCCAAGACCGCGGGGAGCACCAGCTCATCCGTCTCTAAAGTTATCAGCCTGTTCTCAACTCTTTGCCGAGGATCTTCAGGCATCACTCACGCCCTACTCCGCTCGGAATTGTCTGATGTTATCGAGCGGGCTCTTCACGGCGATGAGCGATGTGTTTTGGATACGATGCGACTCATTGACCTCCTCCTCGTCCTACTATTAGAAGGACGCAAAGCTCTTCCGCAAAGTGGCGATAGCCTCGTATCGACCTCCGGAACTGGGACTCCCAACGCGATTCACAATGGAAGAGTGAGTGGAAAGACTGGTTCTGCCGTCCTTCATCTACTGGACAGCACTGGAAACAAGGACACGGATGCCCTCATTGATGCCATCGATTCAGGCGGCATTGGAGTCAACTTCGGCCTCGGAGATTGTGTCTACCTATGGGCAGCTGAAACTAGTCAGGTATAGTTTTCTCTAATTTTAAAAATTATATCTTGTTTTCCAATTACATTTTCCACGTTTTGAATTACAGGTTTCACTATTGTGCGACTTGGCACCAGAAGGAGATAGTTTAACATCCGTAGCTTGGGCTGAAATGGGCCACTTGGTCTCGGTGGGAGCTCACCGAGGTACCCTTCAGGTCTGGGACGTGATGACGAGTAAAAGGATCCACACTTTGGAAGCCATTCTGCCCGAGGAGGAGCTCTAGCCTGGAACGGTGATCTATTAGCATCCGGCAGCCGAGATCGGCTCATTCCTCAAAGAGATATCCGTACACTACCATCCATTCCACAACGGCGCCTTTTGGATCACTGGCAAGAATTATGCGGGCTCACCGATTATCACCGGGCAACCGATGCAATATGTCGACACCGGCTCACAGGTATGCACCCTTGTTTGGCCAAAGCACTTGCGAGAATTTTATTCTTATTGTGTAACATTTATTTTATTATTTATATTCGTTTAGGTAAGCACTAACGGGTACAGTCCGAACCAGATCCTGATTAAGAAATATCCAAGTTTTTCGCTAGTTGCGTAACTGACGTGCCACTCTTATCGTGCCCTCCTTTTTACAATGTACCCTTATGTGAATTAATAGCGTCGGGTACCGGGATCATCATAATCTTAACTGCATTAACCAAAACTGTTACTGCATTCAAGAATGGCCTTTTTTCTAATTTTCCCCCTGTTTGTGTGTTCCCTACTAAAAAATCTTCACAAAGCCAACTATTTAATGTCGCATTCAAACACAATTTGGAAATTTCTGTGTATGGTATTTTATTTACTTTTCATGGGATACAAACGTAAAAGGCACGATTCCAGTCGATGACTACACTCCTCCCGCATCAAGTCTGGAAGCCTGCCGCTAGTGTCGGACTATCTTCTTCGTCTAATTTTTTTGGCTGAAATATTTATATGAAACGTGATTTATACTGCAATAAAATGACAAGCTATTCATCATAGTAAAAGTACCTCTTCAGCTCTTCTTCGAGGACTTGATCGCCTGAACTAAAACAGGATCAACATCCCAATAGATCTCGCAACGAGTTATTTTGTCAAGGGCAGTTGACATCCGATCAGGGATCTTCTACTTGGGAACATCAGTTGATAACTTAACAGGATTCTTTCTATTGTTAGACTGACTGTATAACTTTATGTTGCTATTGGTATTGTAAACTTCAATTGGATAATTTTTCATCAACATTGAACAGAAAGGAGGAATTTCAATAGCAGATGACGCATTTTGAAAAAAAAAAAATGACCGCGCCTTCGATAATTTTTTTCTTTCGATATTGTGTTGTATTTATGCTGACAAGATGGGGATCATTAAAAAAACGGCTTTATTTTTTAAGAAAACAAATGTACAACACATTTGGCACTAGGTATCCATGACATTCATCGGGCAGCAATAAACGGAATACACGCAAATAAATATTTTTCAAAGAATTTTTTTTTAAAAGGGGGAGAAAATAAGCCCCAGGCGACGCAGCTCCCCATGACAACCGACCGCACCCTTATTTCGAAGAGCAGACGAGTAAAACTAAACCGCGTCGTTCTTTGCTCAGTGCGTACCTCGTGTTTTTCCCTCACGAAAAAAAGTTTTCATACGAACTCTTTTAGTTATTCTGTCTAATCTATTCATCAGAAAATCTCTTCAGCCATTTAATTTTTCATTCAGCTATTCAGTGTTTTTCATAAACTCTTAAACATTATCCTCTTACACTCAACATCTTTCAAGCATAACAACTCCTCAGATATCACCAAGGTATGTCCAGCTCTGTAAAGCATAAAATTTTGGCATGCAATTCATAGTTTTTCCTCTCAATTTCAGATGTCCATGTTCAAACATGTAAGCCCTGCCATTGGAATTGATCTTGGTTTCACCAACACTCGTATGGAAGCCAAAGGTAACACATTTGGCACTGAATTTTTCACTCCCTCAGTGGTGGCATTCACTGGAGATGAAATTCTTGTCGGTGACGCTGCCAAGAAGGCTCAGCTGGATGATGATGCAACCACCATTTCAGGAGTGAACAGGCTGCTGGGCAGACAAACATATGAGCCATCAGTGAAGATGGATAGTAAACTGAAGCGTAGAACTTACAAAGTTACTTCAGGTAGATATTAGTCATTGCCTCATCACATCATTATACCAAATATCAGTTGTAAAATGATGAATTAATTTTATATTATTATTTCAGGGAATCATGCCAAAGCTATGATAGAACTTGATGACAGTCGCCAGATTTACCCAGAATTCATAGCAACAAAAACAGTAAACAGTTCACCAAGTCCTTCTTTGACGAAATGACTGAGCTCATCGGACAAGCTGTTCTCGACGCTGGAGTCACTATCGACCAAGTCCTCTTGGTGGGAGCGTCCTGCCGCATACCGGAAGTGAAGAAAGTTATGGATAACCTCTTCCCCAATCAACAGCTAGACTATTTTTGGCTGTGCGGCCACGATCGTGCCCGTGGGGCTTCGCTTCTTGCTGACGCCCTACAGAAGCAAGAGGATCCGTACGTTCTGAAGGATGTGTCGCCGTTTCGTTTTACCTTCTACATCCCTTATTCCGGCGCTAATCTCTCTGAAGGTATATCTTACTTGCTTTTAGTTTAAATTACAAGTACGCTTATAATGTTTGTCCTATTTTTCATAAATAACTTTGTCTCTGTCATCAATAGGTGAAACCTTGACTCTGAAAGAGGCCAACTCGCCGGTCCCGAGTCCTCTTCCGCTCGTCTCGGCCAAGTACAAGGATCCCCGTCTCGAAAGGATAACTACCATCTTTCTCAGGGAAGAGTCGTCGAACTTGGTGGTTCCGAAAATCATTGGAGTTATTAGAATCGACCGCGGACGCCTTGCTCATTTGCCCTCGACCGTGCGTGGACAAGTTATCTACCACATTGGAGCCAGAATTGACAGGGTACATACTTAATCTTTTTTTGCTCTAGTTTAATTAGTAATTTTATTTATTTATTCACACAGAACGGCATCATGAAGGTCGGCTTCGGATTTCAAGCCCCCCAACTCATCAGGAGCGAGTTGACCGTCAATATCGTTTGCCGTGACGGTCGAATGACAGAAGAAGAAATTCGTACCGCTCGAGACCAACTTGCTAGCGCAATGTAGGCGACATGGTCACACTTGAATACACATTTCGTTCTGAAATTTTCATAAGAGAGCGAATCTGTCGTGTAATAATTTAAAAAACCCTTTTAAGAGCTTTTCTTTTGTTGATTTATGAAAACGATGATTTATTTTTGAATTATCCGCCCACAGCCCCAAACCGTATTAGTTTCAACTATCACCAGTAGGTTTCTTGGTTTGTTTACTTCTGCTGAATATAATCACTCCTCTCCCCGGTAGTGGAAACTCGGTTCTTTTCTTCTTTCTCGTTTTTAACACGGCGGAAGCTGATGGAAGTGTTGAACACTATACTTGATCATTTTTTTTTAGAGAGCAGATTAACGTTTCATATTTCATCATAGAGATCGATTACTTTCCTTACCGTTACTGTTTAAAGGGGGCAAGTCGTAAAAATTAAAAAATTATTTGCAAAATATTTATTTTTCCAAAGCTTCACTACTCCTTAAAACAAATGTTTAGAAATTTCTGTGTATCTCCATGCGAACTGAAAGATATATTTTTTTAAAGAGCACAGAAATATTTTTAAAGAACTAGTTTAAAGTATTTTAATAGCTGGCGCTATGCCGCTATGTATTTTCGAAAGGCAAAGGCGGTAAACTCTGGCAATATTCGTAACGATAGATAGATGACAACATTTTATGGTTTCGCTCTACACAAAACAATTTAATTAATTTTGAAAAATAAACAAGTTTATTAATTTTATCTAACTAAACTTGCTATACGGTAGAAAGTGTATATAACTCATAAAAGAAAAAGCGGATCAATAATGTAATGGGAAAATAAATTGAAAGAAGGAGGAATCGGACTGGGAGAGGATGCTCATCAACATATGCCGTAGGGTGGATCGCTTTCATTTTCGGCTGGGCAACTAGCGGTAGAAGCTCGGGTTGAGCGTAGACCAACTGCTTATGCTGCCCCTGCACTTGCTGGACACGTCCTTCTTGTTCTACGGGCGCCGTGTAGACTGGGTGCGGCTGCTGGAAGACGGGCTGCTGTTGAACCGTTTGATGCACGTAGCTCGACGTGAGTTGCTTCATCAGTCGTTGATTATGCAAAATTGGAATCTGCTGGACGGCCTGTTGGAAAAGGTACACTGGATCCACATCAGCTGGGGGAGCAGGTTGAGCACAGTTTGCAAGGATCGATTGCTGTTGGGCCACATAAGACAAAGTGACCGTTGCCTGATCCATGGATGTGTGATTCAGCAACTGATAAGGAGCCACTAGGGGATGCTGAACGTAAGCTTGCTGAATAGGCTGTTGCTGATGAACGTAGCTCGATGCATCCAGCAGAGGTTGGCTCACTCTTTGCGATATCGGACTGGAGGTAGATGATGAAGGTTCACGGACTGCTGCTGTAGGTAAACGACAGGCTGGACGTAGTGCTCCGTGATGTGTTGTTTTAGATGAATAGAGAAAACAGCTTCTTGGCCAGCTGGCACTGAAGGAACTTGCTGGACAAGAAGATGTTGGGCATAGGCTGCAGGATCGACAGCCACAGCCTGAACGTGGCGTACGGCGTACGGAAAGGTCAGCTACTGAACAGGTTGGTAAGGATGATTATGAAAAACCGATGGTGGCAGTTGCTGTTCGAAGCTCACTTGTTGGCCGAACTTGAACTTGTCTACAGTTGGAAGTTGCAGCTGCTGCTGTTGGCCGGCCGCTAGAATGAATCCCTGCACAGGCTCAGTCGTTTTCTGGACCAAGAGGCATCCAAGTTGCTGCTGTTTCATTTGCTGAAGGAATCACTGTTCAATCTGCAGGCTCACTTGAAGTAAAGTAGCTTGTTGGGCAGCCTGCTGTTGCTGGATTTGATGGTTTACTTGAAGCAGCTATTCCTGCTGCTGATTAATCTGATTCTGGATCTGCTGGACCGTGAGCTGCTTCTGTTGGACCGTCTGATTAGCAGGCACCTCTTGCTGAGGAATGATGGCCATTTGGATCGGTACCTGCTACTGCTGCTGCCGTGATTGCTGCTGCTGTCGTGATTGCTGCTGCTTCCGTGATTGCTGCTTCTGTCGTGATTGCCGCTGCTGTAGTGGCAAGCAGCTGCTGCTGAGGAAGAGGCACAACTTCGAGTTGGTGCATCGGTGGAAATTGCTGCTGAACAGGAGGATGAACTAGGATCGGATGATTGGTCCTCTCTTCCATGATGATTGGTCATCACTTTGATGTAATCTTCCATCAAGAAGTAGATCGCATTCTGTATCTAAAAAGGAAAGAATAATTCATCAAAAAATAAAACCAAAATATAATTTTAAAACTATACCATATCTGCAGCAACCACTGTTGCAGTCCTATGAGTATTTCGGCCTCTTCGCGGAATCGCTTACGTTCGCCTTTATTCCGCTTCTTTTCCTAAAAATATATTTGAAAAAAAATGTATTACAAAAGTCGATAAAATTGGCGACGTAGCCCAATTTCGCGTTAAGCCAGATGATGACGCCAGTTGCTTCATATACATTTGTTTTCTTCTTAAGAGGACAATAAGTTTCTTTGTCGAACAAATGACGCAACAAGCCTAACTGACTTTTGGTTGATTGAATTGATTGGGTGCCAACCACAGTTATACAATTCACGCGACACGTCTCAAAAGATAAACATTCATTTCAAATTTATCAGAGTAGCTTCACTGAAAACTGGTCAATTGAAGAGACGGAAAGTAGAACTTCAAGTTCAAGTCAAGTGAATTTAAAAGACAGATGTGTTTACACAGACCTTTCCAATTAATAAAACGAGGAGATGAACTGAATTACCAGCTTTTCAAATATCTGAATGAGTCTAGACTCTAGATTAAATAACGTGTTTATAATCACGCGTGATGTGTTTTGACATTCCCGGTACGCAAATTTAAATACTAAATCAGCCTATTTCGCAATTATGTAACTGGATTTACGTCAAATACGTCACGCAAATCGCAGAAAACTTTTTGGGAAATTCCACATTCCAGCACATAAAAAAACCTAATATATACCTGAAGCTCGCACCGCAGGCTGTAGAGACTTCCGTCTGGATATCCAATCCTCGATAGACAGCTTTGAAACTCCCGCGTCCAATCTCATCCTCAAATTTAAGGGAACGTTCATCCGGAGATGTAGGAATGACTTGTTTTCCTCCTGGATCTTCACGATCGTCACTCTCTTCGGCGACATCTCCTGCAGCACGATGATTATAATTCGTAGAAATTTAGGACAAATAAGCTGTTTTACTTTTAGTAATAGTTGATGTAGATACTGGTGGTTTCTCAATTGAATCAAGCTGATTGAATGAATTGGACTGTTTTAAATCAGGTGGTTTTGCAGTCACATCCATCTCGCTGGATCTCATCACAGGTCTGCTGGGTATTTGTCTCACAGAAGGGATCTTGCTGGGGACTTGGATGCTGGATGTGGTCGGTTTGCTCACAGATTCAACATCCTGGTACTGCCTCAGAAAATGGAGCCATTCCAGAGCTAGAACTGCTATCCTTTCTTGAGACAATCTAGTCCTGGACATAAAAAAAGGTTTATTAGAAGTGAAATAAAGAAAAAAAAAAAATAAGAAATAGGGGTTTGTTCCTGTACCAGAATTGGTGATAGATAGATACCAGCACATTTGGAAAAACAGGCAGCATCTCTGACTTTTTGTGCTGATCATATTCATGATTTGAGTCTACATTGTGGATGGAGTTGAAAGGCTGTTTGCCTAACTCCACTCCGGTCTAAAAGATGATTTTTAATCATTTTAAAAATGAGACAAGGCTAAAGATTAAATAGTGAAAATACCTTTGACTCAACAAAAAGGCATTTGAAACAGAATTTCTGAAGGTTGGTGTAACATTTGTTCTCATGTCTGCCCTGATAGATTGAGCGAACAGGATTGGGGGATGACCACCCGGATAGTGGTGGTGAAACAGATTTAGCAGGTGTAGGCAAAGTTTCAGATCTTTTATCCTTCAGTGAAGAGCCCTCCTTCTTCCTCTTCACAGGGCGTGAAGAATTACTCGCGTTGGATGACATAAGAGTTTTTTTTACGGGCACACTACTCAGAAGTAGGTACCGTGAAGAAGAATCGATGAGCTGTTCGCTGTTCTATAGGGGGAGAATAATATAGAGATAGTCAGTTTAATTGAAATGTAGAAATAATTATTATATACGATATACTTTTCTGACGCAATGATGTGCAAAAATAAGGGAAACAATAAAGTGACAAAAGATTGAACGAATGTCGAATACGAATCAATAATAAACAATTCCTGCTCGGTTACTCGGCTTGTCAGTTGTCGACTCCTGAGAGTAACTCCTCCTTTCATCCATTCTTTCTAATGAGTAACATTGCCAGTTATACATAATTGCAATACGCAATACGAGATAATACAAAATACACTCAAAATCGGAAATTGAGAGACCGGGGATGTGAAATTGCATCACTTAGATCTCGATCTATTGGTTCCCGTATATTCCTAATTCAAATAGCATTGGTTTTTCTTTTTTGAAAAATTAATTTTAAAAAAGGTAATCAACTGATTAATTGCCCGCCATTCTGTATGCGCGAAATTTTATTAGCTTATTCTGGTTCGTTGTGCAATACTATTGTGAAAACATCGGCAGCTCTTTTACATCAATTACACACTACGACAATACCACAATTCTTTTTTTTTTTATTAATAAAGATGGAATTTAGGCTTCTTCTCCTTCTTGCCAATCGTGTAGAGGTTGCGCAACTTGCTCCCAGAGGCAACTAGAGCATCAGTCACATTTTTCTCCCCCTTGAAGAGATGTGGATGAGTGGTGCGAGTGCTCTCTAATCTGGAAGTCGACCTGTTAAGCATAAAATAAATGAGGTTTAATGAGTTAAAATAATGTCAAAAGATTAATTTAGTGTCTTACGGCTTTGGCTCATTGTTTTCGCCGTAAAATGCATCACAAATTTCAGGGAAACTCTCTTCTTCTGGGACGTCATCCAAGGGTAGAGGAAAAGTCACTTGCACTGCTTCTCCACACGCACGCTAAAAATGTGACATGAAATTATATAAGATATGAGATGACACATTTGAAATCAAGGTATACTATAAATGAATACCTTGGCTGCAAGCATCTGCTCCCTCCTTTCCTTCTTCGTGAGTTGGTCATCCGGTACTCGCTCTTTCTTTCCGGCCACTTTCCTTGGCTTTTTAATGAATGAGGAAGCAGGAGCATTGAATCTTCCTAAGGTGTCCGGAGCAGGGCTCTGAAGTTTCTCTGGCTACTTATCTTCCACGAACATGGAAGTGGAATTTTGAGGTTCTCCAGGCTTCTTCTTAGTGGCCACTCATTTCTAGACAGATAGGCTGCTCAAAGCTCAGCAACCATTTGCTTGATTTCAAAAGGAGCACCACATTGTTCTACTAGAGCATCCACTTACACGATAAGGATTTTATTGAATCCAAAAAAGAGGCACCTCTTCTGAGGAAAAACAGCCTCTGAAATTAGAAATCAAGATGAGTATTATTAGGGTACCAATAGAAGGAGAAATTATTCAACAGAAAGAAAATCAAGAACAGTACATAGCAGCAGAAAAATCAAACTGATATATATATAATAAGATTCATTTTGACAGGTAAGGGCTTATATTACATTATTCATTCTCTTGAGTAGAGGGATGTGGAGGTTCTTGGTATCGTGTGTAGATCCTAATTGGATTGTAGGTATTCTCAAACTCGACATAATCCTATGTCAATAGGAAGCACAGTTAATATTTTTTAACCAAAAAATGCGATTGTAAAAAAATTACCGGGTCCACAGCGCCACAATCCTTGCATACGCGTTGTCCTTCATCGTCATCCTTATAAGTTGAATTTTCACACTTTGGGTTGATGCACTTCCATAAGTCACTCATTCTCGTGCAATGCTGTGGAAACTGGAAAGCTAAATAAGCAAATATTCCTTGGCGGAATCGAAGTGCGAATGGATTGAATTTGAACGACAAGAGATCCGTAAGTTTGACGTAAACAGAAGAACTTCGATGAGCCCTGTTTTTTGCCGCTTGCTCGCAGCTGGCTCTAAGTATACAGTACGTTGTTTTCCCTTATACCTCTAGATGGAGTTTTATGTATTTGTCAACAATTGTTATACAATCAAATAGCGCGCTTATGTAGACAAGATTGAATGATAAATGTCGACTAGACGACTAGCTGTCACTTTTAAGTCACTTTAAAAGTTTTTCTTACCGTTAATTACTTTAGGCAAATTGGCGGTATGAACCCTTGACAAATTATAGTACAGTACATTAGAGCATTTGGAATCAAACTCCAGCTAAGTGGCACAGAAGGTGTGGGATGTGGGAGATATTATTTCCAGTCTAATAAAAGAGATGACGTCCATTCATCTGCAGAGAAGATGGTAATCTTTCATCAAAATTTCAATTTGCATGAAGTCTGTAAAATTCTATTCCAACTGAAGGAGGTCTGTAGCACACACAGGGAGTAGTACTACTCCCTGGTAGCACAAATCAGGTACCAAGCTATAATTTTTAAATGTCATCACATTTGAACTGTGTGACTGGATGAAAGTCAATTTCTTTTACATGTTATTTAAAGTTCATCAGAGCCATCCAGTATATGAAATAGTTAGAAAACTATATCAAAGTCAATCATGTATCGTAAAAATCGGGAGGAAACTGAACGTTTAATTAATTTCAGCTCGTTTCACAACATTAAAAAATATGTTCAAATGCTCACATAAAATCCAAATTTTAGGGAACGCGAGGGAATAAATAACGCGCACAATCATACGCATTTCCCAATAATCTCATTACAGTTCTTGGTTAGCTTCAACTATTAATTATTGGAGCAATTTCAGCACCTGTACGGCCTGCTACTCATCTTCAACCATCAATTGATTCCAATCAGTTGGTAAACACACAGCTTGGTAGTTAACCGGACCCAGATCTTTCATTGTGCCAGGTTTTCCATCCGTTTCAACTTCCACTGAGATCAAATCCTATGAAAATTATATATTAATTCTTGAAAAACGGAATAATGAGCTTAACTTTAAGAGTATACCTGTGAGAAGGAAACTTGGGTGGCAGTATCCAAAACAGAAGAATATTCTCCTAACTGCAGACTCATTATTCCAGATTTGTGAATGCGAAGAGAGCCCAAACGACCATCAGGGATATCTTTGAAGATGTTAGCTGGGGCGATAATGGTGCGATAATCAGCTTGTTCCAGGGCTGCTCCAGGAGCCGGCTTTGTGGCAGGAGATCTTTCATGGGCTGTTTTCAAATAGGGCAACACATCTGGCAGCTAAATGAGAAAATACATATTTATTAAATCAGATTCCTTTGAAATTAAATATTAAAAGATACCTGGATGAGTACAATATCTCCTTCCTTAACAGCCACTTGAGTCAGATTTGCGCGACGCTCATACGATTGGGCTGTCTCTTTATTTAGCATCGAGTCGATCTCCATCTTCTCCTGATTGACTGGATGGAAAGTATTGAAACAGCATTTAAAAACTTTTTTTTCTCTAAATGATGTAATATTCTCACTTCTGATTACACCAGATAAGGCGGCATTTGAGTCGACTTCCATTTTGATGTCAACATCTACCTCATTCTGCACAGAACATCCTAAAAATAAAGACATTAATACAGCCATCAACCATAACTTTTAAACAAATATTACCCAATTTTGTTTTGGGCAACAGGGTTGGTTGAACCATCAATACATTCTCATAGCCAGTATCCACAAAATCATCCCTCATGAGCATCCTGAAGGCTTTATCTTCTTCTACCGTATCATCCTTGGCAACCTGTAAAAATATAAAAAGTTTAATTCATGGTTTTTATAGGAAAATTTTAGTTTAATGATATTACTGTGCTACTAATCCTTGGCTTTTTCAGGTTTCTAGCTGAGCTGCTTTTGCTTTCTTTTTCCATGTATGATCCTCCAAGTTTGGACACTTCTGAGGCTTGACCAAATATAGTTCCAGTGAACTAAAATAGAGATGGTGCATTATAATTTTTAATTAAGCCAATATGATACAAATTGATTGTCAAATGATACCTTGATGATATCTGGTCTGCTTCTTCCTTTCCCTCTGCTGGAAGATAGACCATCTCTTCCTCTGTCCCTCTCAACAAATGGCTTCTCGTGTGGCTTTTGTTCGGCAGGTGCTTCTTGCTCAACTTTTGCACATCTGACAGGGATAGTGGGCTGGATAAACTTTTTTTGTTTAGCACCATTCTTGGAAGCACCTGATCCATTTTGCTGGGTGCTGCTACTGGATTCGGAGTTACTTTGGCTACCGACAGCGGATCTGGTCCTGGAATTACGAGTCGGTTCCGCCATTACGCGAGGGGCTCAAATACTTTCGAATCTTGTTTGACTTAACTCACTGAGAAATTGTATCAGAACTGAGTAACTGACAGAAACTAAGATAGTCTAACAAATTATCAAATAAAACTAAACAATCATTACATACTAGGGGCAAGTTTTGATCACACAGAGTAATGACGCACTCATCACGCACATTGTACCCTACAAGAAGTTACTTCATTTGCCGCATGACTGCGCTGAGTGCCGCCTTCGGTTTCACCACCATAGTCCGAAGGCTAACAAAGCAATTTCCAACTTCAACAGCCAAGTCCACACACACAAATTTCTTCATTTTTATCACACATTACTGGTAAAACTAGTTAGCACTTACCTGTTAAAAGTTACAACCAGTTACTGAATATAACGTGTTTGACGTTTGAACGCAGTCACTACCACTTCCGGACTTTCTGTCATTCTTTGTTATTCTTGGACGTACACAATGGATGACGAGCTAGAGACATACAAACTGTGGAGGATTCGGAAAACTATCATGCAGGTAAGAAACGGACATGGACACTTTTAAAGGCATTGCACACAAGGCAAGGCAGCAGTTAATAATGTCATATCTTTTTGTGTCTAGCTTTGCCATGACCGAGGCTATCTGGTTTTACAAGAGGAATTGGATGAGACACTGGACCAATTCAAGGTCCTATTTGGTGTCAAGCCTGGGTATGAAATTGTCATAAACTTTATATGTACTGAGTGTTTTAAAGCTGTGTACTGTTGTTTACACTTTATAGTGAGGGCCATCCAGTTCGCAGTAAGCTGACTGCTTTGTTTACCCACGAAGATGATGCAATTGGTGAGATGTATGTCTTCTTTCCAGATGATCCCAAAACTGGCATTCAAACAATTAGAACTTACTGCCAGAGGATGCAAGATGAAAAGATCACAAGGGCCATTATTGTTGGTCAAACTGACTTGACACCTTCAGCCAAACAAGTGAGTCAGTTTTGACTACTTTGTTGACACTCAAACTATATTTTCCCTAATTTTCTAATTCTATAGGCATTGGTTGACCTGGCTCCTAAGTACATCCTGGAATTCTTCAATGAAGCTGAACTTGTTATCAACATTACTGAACATGAATTGTTTCGTGAACACATTCCACTCACTCCAGAAGAGAAGGAAAAGCTCCTTGCCAGTTATAAACTGACGGAGACTCAGTTGATGCGCATCTCGATTGACGATCCTGTTGCGCGCTACTTCGGGTTCAAACGAGGACAGGTATTGTTGACCTATAGCTATCTTTTTATTAGACAATTTATCTTCATCACTGTCTTGTTTTTCAGGTGGTGAAAATCTTGCATTCTGATTCTGAAACTGCTGGCGGTCGTTACATCTCCTATCGACTCGTGTTTTAAGAAAATGGAGCATCGCACATGTTCTATCGTTCCCTTTCATCGGTCACATGTTCCGTTCTTAATTTTCTTTCTTTCTTTTGTCTTAATCTTATCTTTCTTCGTTTCAGTATTATTTTGTCCATGGCTTTACCTTTGATCTGAATAAAGGCGTAGTGTGTTGGCGCATATATGTTTGAAATATACTTTTGGTTCATTACATTCTTCAGTACTTTAGGGAGTTACAGGATGGAATAATATTTCGTCCTTTCGCAACCATTCATATTTTGCTCCAGTTTTGTAGACTACAAGAGTGGGGTTAACAAATTGTCTGTAAATTTCCATTGCAAAGATAATCATTACAAATCAATGAAGGCTTGTGTTTCCTCTTTCACACTCGAAAAATAAATGAGAGAACGAGAAGGAAAGAAAGAACGCTTTGGAGCGTCCGTAACGGTGAGACAACAGCTTCTCTTACAGAATAATAGGCAACGTTTAGTAACACAAAAAATGCTTCCATTAACCATGAAATAGTGCGATCAACTCTTAGCAAGTTTATAAAAGCTGAGTCCGGTTGGGATCACACGGAGCGTCCCTTACACAGGCGTATGCACTAATCCGTTGAGCAAGACATCCGACTGCCAATCGATATCCGGTGCGGGGACCGAATGGAACATACTGGTGAGTGCAGTGACCAGGCCATGCATTGCGGTTTGTGAAATAAATATATAGCCGACTATGGACTATGAAGGTAGTCAAGGAACATTTGTAAGGTGGATAATCTGCTTGACATCAATTTAGAGGTCTATTTTTAAGTTTGTTTTTTTTTTCTTTTTAAGAAAATATATTCCACGGAAATTTTTACTTGTAATCCATTCTAATTTTACGTATTTTGGATATTCTTCTTTTGTTTCGTCCACCCTTCCATGAAATAAACAAAATCAAAAGTTCTCGAATTTTATTCAGATCATTGAACCACAGATAAGACATTAATCGCCTTGGCTGACAAAATTATTCATTATTAGGAGTAATTTTAAAGCGAATGCGTGCCAGCAAAATAAGTTGGGGAAAAAAAGAAAGAAAGTAACGCTGAGCACAAGAGAGAGATATTAGCCCAACATCTCCATTTTATCCAAAATCCGTGTAAATTAGACACCTTTTCTATGTATTCTAGTTGTAGGCGTAAAAATCTTTCCAGTAGTGCGTAAGGAGCGCGCGGGACCGAGGGTCAGCTCCGCCAGGGACGGCCCCGGCAGTGGCAACGGTCGCGGCACCACTCTCTCGAAGTCCCTGGAAGCAAGGACTTGAGCTAGCAAAATCCTGCGTGGGAGCGGTTTTTTGAGCAAATAGTCTGTAAATGGATAAATTTGGTGATAGTTAAGTGCAAACTTTTGGCTATAATTAAACTCAAGCGCGTATTCATACCGTAGTCCGGGAGATATCGGACATTGGGACGCTCTAGATCGGAGCGAACGCGAGAAAAAGTCAATTTCAGGTCTACGTAGTCGTAGTGGCATTCAATGATGGATCCATTCATTGACCTTAATTCATCCGTCAGATCAATCTGGGCGCACTTCAACTCATCAACACTTTGTGGTTTTCGGCCTTTGGCCATTAAATCGGCCGTTGATCCCCTAAATTACACAAAAATGTGATAATTAACGAGGTAGTTTAAACAATAAAGAGGCAGGATGGCAGGCTATGCGTTACCCTCCATCAGCAAATTTGAGACGGAAACAGCTTTCTGGGTTTCTGCTCTCGACCCATTCTAGAACCGGATCTCCCAATTTAGCGCAACAATACTCCTACAAGGAAATAGGAAAACATTACTTAGATGTTAAATAATGCAATAAAAGTAAAGTTTTGGAATTACTCCATCAATCGGATGAAAAACGAACGAAGCAAGTGGGTACTTGAAAGCTTCCTTAAAACTTTCAGATAGCAACTGTTCCATGCGACATGGAGGCTCGTATTTAGCCATATCCATTTCGAATACTTCTTGTTCGTGAAGTAAGATTTTCAAACTTGGTTCGATGATTTTAGCCTGTTAAAAGAGTTTTGGAAAAGATTAAAAATCAACTAATAATGAAAATAATAAGGAATTGCAATACCTTGACAATGGAGATTCGCTCTATGATGCCTTTTTGGGTCAGATCCATTCCGTGACAGCGAGTAGCATCCATAATGAAAAAGGTATGCCTGTTGCTTCCCTCACGAAAGGCCTTCCTTTTGACCATGATTCCTTCCAAGATTGTGTCAACGGGAACAAACTGAAGAGCCAGATCTGCATCCAGCTGGAAGAAGTCTTGGGCTTTGTTCTCAAGGAAAATTTTACCCTTTGAATCTTTGTAAAGCAAGTAGCTATCACCAAGCGGTTTAGGTGACACCACATGAGATTTTGCATTGATCTTCTGGATTCTGTCCAAAGTCATCGGTTCATGACGGATGACAGCAAAAGAAAATCTAGTTCCGCGATTGAATTTTCCCAGCGTATCTTTCAGTAGTTCAATCAAGTGGTTCCCCTCTTTTAAAAGATGTATGCCATCCTCTACATTCGGGAAATGTAAATTGGGATTCATAGCAGAAGATTTTCCAGACAATCCCTAAATAAAAAATAAGTAAAAAATTTAATTTCCTTGAAAAGTTGAACTGATAAAACTATTTTCACCTACACTTGGAATTTTGGTCTCGATCAGTGAATTCTGGAGCAAATGGGACGCTTAATGAGTCGAGAGATTTGACGTTGACAGTCAGAGAAGGAAAACGGACGCCGAGTAGACGGGAGGGGGAGGGACAGAGTTGAGCAGCAGGGTAGCAGGGCCGACTAAAACAACGTTGCCGTTATTTTTTCGATAGCATACAAAGCGAAGCATTTTCACGGCGGAGCAAATTCAAAAATTCAAATTTATTGCCCCACCGTGGTATTTTCTTTCATTTTTCATTTAACTTGATTGCTCAAGAGTCAAGAGAAATATTGTGTAATTGATCTTTCATGGTTTTCCTCATTTTATCACATCCTCCTTTATCTAATATTATCCATATTCCATATGTTTGCGAAAGAATCAATCTCGGCTCAAGGCCATGACAATGAATTTAAAATCTGTTAAGTAGTTTATTTTCTGAATCGCTGAAACGGTTATCACTAGAAACTACATGATTTATCAACTTTGCATAGTTTTATCCTGCATTGGTTGATTTTGTTGATTTTTTTGTGGCATTTGGATTCGACTGTTGAAGGATAATGTCCACTTTTCATGATAAATCTTTCCTTATTATTTCTCCTGTTTCTGTAGAAGTGCGATTTTTGCT
Organism: Chydorus sphaericus; assembly: GCA_030141595.1. NCBI lineage: Eukaryota > Metazoa > Arthropoda > Branchiopoda > Diplostraca > Chydoridae > Chydorus > Chydorus sphaericus. The sequence goes on along the minus strand of CM057934.1, from coordinate 6,032,587 downwards.
ACCGCTAAACCGCGATAAGTGATGGAAGGAAGCTAAGAGCAGGCCGAGGGGGTGGAAACGCGGGCGGACGCTTCCTTCTCGTCATCAGCAACGGTTGCAAAGGTAACGTAACATTAAAAAGTGTATCGTTTGGTAGCCTTGAAACATGACTTTTGGGCGTTGGCTGTAATTTTTTTTTGTAATTTCTCATTGTTGATGGTTTTGTGGGACTCTTTTGATAACTGTTTAGCCTGATTGAGCTCTCGTCAGTATTTTCATAGAGTAGCTGAATGACATGTTCTACCTCATTTTCCTCGCTAGCTACTTTCCACAAACGGCTGGAATGCTTTTGACGAGTGCCAAAGACGACATCTGAAAAATAATATTATTAAGGAGTTGAATTAGGAAACAATATATAAGCAACGTATTAGTTACCGTGATCGATATATTTATGATAAAATGTAAGGCGCGGCGTGGTAATCTGATAGATTCTTCCGTTGTCTACTCTCACTCCTTGCCCTACTTTCATAAAGAAATCACTCATCCCGTCGGTTCCACTGATACGGCTCAAGTCTATTTAAAAAGAGTATTACAGGAAATATTATTGAAGATAGATAATTTTTTATATATATAAAAAAATACTCACACAGAGAAACCGGTGAATTTGAGCGAGGATTACCGTCGTCTCCCAACGTTGAATGGATTATAGATAATAATCTTTATTTTTCAATTGGACGCAACACAAATTTCCTCCAAATTTGGCTTGTTCAGGAGCCTGTTGGTTATAAATAAATAGTATTAATACTAAAATAAAATAAAAAAAGAGCTATAATACACCGTGTGAACATACCTACCATTTCAAAATCGTTGCCATATTTAATGATAAGGCAGCTCAGCGATGGGAAGGTTTGGTAAAAAGTATCCCGCGAATTCTCCTTCCAATCAGCAGCGATTTTAGCCATAGAAAGGCCTGTAAATATTATGAAAAAATCTTTAGTTTAGAGGGTTACGCCATCATTCATGAGTGAGCATCTTGGATTTTTTAAAATATGCATTTCAGTAAATAAAGAATAAACTTTATGGGAGTACAAACTCACTCTTCTTATTCTTCATCAACAAATGACTTTCATATTGGAGGTTGTTCTTCAGCATCTTTCTAGATTGTTTTAGTGGATCCAACACATTTTCTGGATGGAGACCTACAATGGTAAAAAAAAGAAATTATCTATGACAGTAATAATTATGAAAAAAGTGTATACCTTGTCCACATCGTGCCAAAATTGGTTTGAAAAGAGGGACAGGATATGTAATATTTTCTTTTCCAAGTTTGGTAGAAGGAAAAGGTATCACTCCAGCTTTCAACACTAACTTTCCATCCTTATCCAGGCTTAATTGGGGACATGGAAGACCGTAGGACCCAGGGAGGCTTGACGTGCCCTTCAAACTTTTGCGATTTATTTCCTCCGAATTTTTTTCTTTCGATTTTTTCCCTGTCTTCACTTCAGTCATTTTTTGATAAGGATATTGGCAATCCATGATTTTTTCTTTGGTAGATTCATAGATTTTAAGTAGAATCACACCTTTCTTCTCAACTCGATCGATTTCGATTTATAAATAAGCGGAGAAGGGACGGAAGCGGTGAACCTCTGCCAGCATCAAAGTTATGTATCAATGAATTTTTTAAATATTTAAAATTAACCAAAATTATTCCAAACCTGATAGATATTCTCCTCTTTAAACTGGTAATGAGTAGCTTCTTTATTGATGTATTGGGGCTTCTTTTCGATATCGTTCAAGGTTGGAAGATATGCATTTAGAACGGCACAATCCTCCACCCATTTAGCAAACTCCGTAATCATTGAAATCCTGTTCTAATTTAAAATTTAATGAGCACCAGATTTACACAAGCGATGCATTTTTAATAATTACTTGATTGCTAACGAGTTCTAGGCGGAAAACGCGCGCTCTTGAGCTCCGTGACACAGTAGGACTGTAGGAGTCCTTAATTCGTCATAGACTTTGCCTGTCTTACAGACATCCACTACCTCTGCGATGCGGTAGACGCAGCGGGCGTTGTGAGATCCGATCCCGATACGGATGAAGCATCCGCCGACGGCTCTTTTTAAGAATGGTGCGTGAATCCACTTCTCTAGTTTGTCACGATAGAGACGGATCCTGCCCAGCTGATCTATATGATAGTAACGAATACTGACTTTGTCCTTTAAGTAATTCAATTAATTCCTTAAATTAATTAAGAAATATAAGAAAAATATATTCAAAAATCAAAATTACTTCAGAATCACTTCCGATAGAACCGAAACAGTCCTGGCGCCTCTCTTTGAGTTTACTGTTGCAATAATTGCTGCAATCAGAACCGGAACCCGAGTCTAAACCGCTGTCATCGGAGTATGTAACCTTTTTAGCTATATCTGGTATCAATAACTTTTTTTTTCGCTTGTATATAGTCAAAGGATTCTTGCCCACATTTAACGTTTCACGAGTGTCGAGCCCAGCAGACCCTAGTAATTTCATGGAGGAATATCATGTACATATAAGGAATTTAGGGTGAAATATGACTTTACACGCGCGACTAAATACCATATTTTTACCTCATTATATACTTTTTTTCATTGAGCCATATTTGAACAAGCATAGAAGAAAATCATTTCTTGATTAACTCAACTTCTTGTTGAACTCACGTTCAAGGCTGCATAAAAAAGAAAACCATATTATCAGCATAATCTAATTAATTTAAATAATGGGAGTTTTACTTGGAATGATGACAAAAGTAAAATCCCCTCAGCACACTGTTTTAATAATCTGCCACTTCTTGATAATGCAGTGAGTGCGCTACGAAAGCATGCTGAATCAACAGCAACGGCAGGATTGGGAAGAGCGTGAAATATCAGCCGAGCTCCAGATATCTGCTAAAAAGACAAATAATCAATGAGAAATTAATCAAAATTCATTTGACACAACCGATAAGTCTAATCGTAATATGGCTTCAATTAACGTTTTATTGGAAAATAGGAAATAAATTATAAATAATATATAGAATGTGGGTTTAATTACAACATGCTTCAGTGTTTCGAAACCAAAATTCTGTAACTTATATATTATAGTAAAACCATTTAAGTGAACCGATTTATTGACTCAACAAGTTGGGTGTACAATAATACCAAACGAATTACCTATGGAGAGCCGAATAATATTGGAGCGCTTCATCTCCAAACTGACGTGGAATATATATATGTTCTTTATCGTGCTCCCGTATTTTGGTGAATTAAGTCGGGCTAGCTCATCCTTCAGCTGGCCGTAATGGCGCTTGATATAAATGTGAATTAGTTAAACACTTCACTTTAAGTGTGCTTTTAAATAATAGTTTTAGAGAAGCGACGACAGAGACTGTTGAGGATCCAGTCCTCAAACTGCATATAAATCACCTTCTGTTTGAGCCACAATTTAAAGTTGACTCACGTATTTAAAATAAAATCAATTAGGGACGATCCTGATTGAAAAAAGAAGAAGAAGAGAGATTGATGATCACCCTCACCTCTTTGAAGCCAGGAGCTGGATTCTTAATATGCTCCAACACGGTCCATTTGTTAGCCGCTTGAAGGATGTTGACATATCATGGTCCCGGGAATTCAGATTTCCCAAAGGAGTCCCGCGGGATTGCTCGTATACGGGCTCAATGAAATAGGTCTCCGACACCAGGAACTGAGGAGACCGGCTCGGCACAAGCACAAGGATAAGTGATTAAGTGTGCGAATGCCACTTCTCTTCCGGGTATCCTTGCCAAGAGCTGGGCACTGAGAGGCACACTTTCTCGTCGTTGAACAAGTTTGAGTTCAAGCGGATAGTTTACCGCGCGGCCTGTAATTGCAAGATGGGCCTCCATAGACGACTGAAGGTAAGCCGGCGGAAAGCAGACGTCAAAGTCATAGTATCCGTAAGCGTAAGGATTGTCGGCCGGCCCAGTTTACTTTAAGTTCAGCCGGTTAGTATTTCAGTAGGCAAAGATGAAAAAGCTGACCGGTGAAGGTAGCAATGTAGTAAACGTAGCAGCCCATTGAGCAAAGCAATTTATCCGATATGGATGGCTCCGCTCGCCGGCAGCCCTTACGTCGTTCTCAACGCCACCGCGAAGGTTCTGTGGTCCATAATTGCAATGGTGTCCGGCTTGTTGTATTCGGCCTGGAAGCCGCATTATCCATCGGTCATTTCAATCTTATTGACGGGCATAGTACACCCTGAGGTACCAGCCGATTGGGTAGTAGGAGATCCCACAACAAACTTAATCCTCAGAGCTATTTAAAAAAAAAAGATTAACATACCTGATCAAGATCTCTTATATTCAATTAAAGTTTACCTGGAACGGTGACGGTGGCCGAGTTCATCTGTTGCGGGAATACAGTCAGACTGGTCAACAAGAGCTGAAGGACTACCTTATCTACTACTTGCTTACGTGGGTCCGCTTCTTCTTGAGTATCGAACGAGTGCGCTTCCAAGATAATTAGAAGTATCACGAAAGGAAGGATCGGGAAAAAAGCAGCATCATGCCGGTCGAAGATCCAGGATTTTTCGAGCGGAGCATTGGCAAGTGGTTCGATAAGACGGCTAGTCCACCCAGAGCGGCGAATTCTTCCAAAAGGGTGCTCAGAGAGTTCACACCCGCATTATATGTATTTAAATGTTGAGAAAAATATATCTTATATTCCTTGGTTTAATAATCCTAAAGATGAATCAATAGTCATCAAAGATGAACTTGGATCAGAGAGTTGATATAGATTAGGTAAAGATATTTTGACATTAACCTTTCAATCTTTTTACCAGTTCAGAGGTGGATCCAAGCGTTCCCAACTTATTCTGTGGATCAAACAGGTATAATTAAAAAACCGACAGTTGGTAACTAATGAGATAATAGTGTTTACCTGGATAAGATCTATATTTGATACGATGATTATCATTAAAAAAAGGGTAGTATAAGGGTGGCCACCGGTCAGGTATGGAATCATGATGCTGTTGAAATAACAGAAATGTCTGAATCCATGAAGTTCTTCTATAAAACCATTGATGAAGGTAAATTATTATTGTTCATAAGTTTATAATTCAGTTAATTTTAATAAAATTCAAATTTAGATGACGTCCAGGACTGTGCTAACGAGTCCAACTCTGGCCGAGACGGCCATAGCAGAAAAGTGACTGAAGGCATTTTTTACTATATTATTGCCAGCAGAATGAGACATCACGAGAAAAAACATCATGAAGCCGACATTCTCAATAATCACACAAGTCGAGTGCCACAGAAGAATAAAGCGCGATCACTTTAAAGATAGCACCCAGCGTCCAATCCGTCCATACAGAGCTCGTATTGCAGCCGCCTGAACGAAAAATAGCGGTGTTGGAACCAGTTAAGCCAAAGAGCGCAATTCATCAGCATCCGCAAACGGTCATTTATCAGCACGGTCGTTCTCTATCTGAACGGCCGTTCTCTATCTGCACGGCCGTCCTATATCCGCAAAACTGTTTAACCAGTCCCCTGTCCTGTCTGCTGCAAAGTCCTGTTTAGTGCCTTCAACTTTAAAGTAAAAAAATATTTTATTGATTTATTTGCAAATCTTTAAACAAACTATCTACACAGGTTCAAGTGAGTATCCATATCAGATTGAATCATCAATGTTCTGTTGATTAGCGACCATCGAATTTTTTTTATTACGAAAATTTTTCTTGAAAAATCAATAGTGAACCACATTATATCAAGTATCCCAACTAACCAATAAATTCAATCCGATCAATCCGATCATCCCTTTCTACCGCCTCCTTCTGCACCGCCTTGAAAACATGGAGAGCTTCAAAGCGTGGACCTTGATATTCAATTCTCAAGGAGTAAAGGATTCCAAGGAAGTCGGGATCAAAGTGCGGATAGATTTTGAAGTAGGTCGCATCTTGGATTTAAATTAATGCTGCCTTGCAACAATTACGAACTTGGTTACGAAGTGAATGGTGTAATTATGCTACTAATCTTTATTACATCATATTCGATCCTTATAAATCTGATATAATATATAGGTTCTTATTGGGCGATTGAGCCGAAAATTCCAACAGACCGTTCCAATGTAGCAAATGCGGGCGCGCCTACTTTCACAGGAAAAACATAAGAAGTCACTTTCTACGGTGATTTGCGGATTTTAGCCACACTTTCAGTGTCCGCAATGTGTTTATCGCTCTCACCGAAAACAATCTCTACAGAAACATCTCATTGGAATTCACAAGGTGGATCCTTCTCACCTTGCAGAATTTGGATTTGGTATAACAGGCTTAATTTTATCATCTCGTGTCATGCTTTAAAAAGGGCTACACCTATACTGTGTCCCTAGCTAACTATCTTTAATGTTAAACCATATATCTTAAATTGAGTTTCTTTCTCTTCTTTAAAGGATCAAACGAAGTCCGGGACACTTGCCGGCGCGCTTTCAAGCACAAGCGGAGCCTTGACTTGCACTTGATTAACGAATTCAAGGTTGTACAAGATGTTGAGCTCGCAGCCAATGGATCTGGCGAGCCAAACAATGGCAAATAGCTATTTAATATTTTTGTAGATCACTGAAAATTTACGTTTATCGTCAAGAAAGGTTACAACTTACAAGTGTATTTGTATTGTATAATCGTAAGCTAAAATACCACAGCTACCGAAATGGTGAATACACAAAGAATTAGATAAAAAACCTAAAAGGTTATTTTTCTTAAAACACTTATAAATGTTAAGCTAACTGAAAGATGGTCAGAAATGTCATCATAGGCGGATTAGAGGGGGGGCGAAGGGGCGCCCGCCCTCCCCTTTGCAAGGATGGCGCCCCTAGAAAGGCGTTTTGGCGCCCCTTGAAAGATACGAAATCGCCCAAAAACTAGCAATTAATGAAGGAAAATTTTAAAATTTTCTTCGCCAAGTGCTCGTCGAGCACTTGGTAGCTTATATTTTTGCTTATAACTTGAGTATTTCATAAAAAATGGGCCTGCGGCCGGCTCTTAAGTAGGCCTTTAAGTTTGCGCTCAGGCTATTTAGTTCGAGTACTTATATTGGCTTGTGACAAAAAGGCTAAGGCTAAGGACCTAGGGGCTCAAGGTATATATGAACTGTATACACTTTTTGGCCCGAAGATAAACTCGAAAAAGGATGATTTTCCAAGTGATTTTCGATCAAATCAGAGTTCAATGACTTCAATACCTTAGGAAAACCAAAAATGAATCCTGGTTAAAAGTAGAATAAATAATCATATCTAATTCCAAATCATTTTCTATTCGTTTTAAAGTTTTAAACTGTTTATTTGAATAAAATAAATTTCACATATTCATATTGTCAATATTCGCATTTAATTTTAAACGATTTTTCAATTTTTAAAGAAATTCAGCTGAATTTAAATCAAAACGCTTATAATCCAAATTTTTAAGTTATTTGAATTTTGATAAGTGCTTGTGTTGAACTGTTTTGATGTAATAAATACAATATACATTAAAACATTTTATTTCCAAAGTAAATATTATTTTGAATTTAATTTACAATTCTTTCAATTAAAAAAATGCATTGTCAACCAAATAATTTTATTTAATTTCCATCGGAGTACCAAATATAATTTGCCATTTTGGTTTAAACATAATTTGTCAAATAATGTTTTGAACATATTTCCTTTTTTGTATTACTTGGAAATGGTAAACTTTGGAACAAGTTTTGATTTATTAAATGACTTGGAAAACACCTTTTATTTATAAAGATTCAAGAATGAATCAATCAGGGGTCAACTCAGGAGAAAATACGCACCATACATATCCCGGTGCTCGTAACCTAAATGTTTACTTTTCCTAAATAATATTCTTCTTTTGCTTACTGTTTGTTACTACCGTAAGATTGAAATCGAGACTTAATCGCATTGCTCTGAGCCGCGAAAATCTGTACCTTATACTTAAAAAGGAATAGCAAGGATTTTTGGCGAATTTTGGTGGCATTTTATAATTTTAAGTCCTAGGCCTTGTAAATACCATTATACAAATTTTAAAAGTTGCATTATTTCTTACGGATAATTCAAAACCTTCCACGGCACTTTAACCTGCTACCGACAATCAGGAGGTTACATTCATTCAAAGCTGGTTCCTTATTCAAAATTTGGTTAAACCATTAAAAATCACCATCACTTTTAGCGGTTTCGGAGGGGCCCATTTGCAACTGGAATTAAATCTGTTCGCAACCCAAAAAGTCGGTAAATACTCCTACAAGGTCCCGACTAATCGAACCCCATTTTGGCTTTCCTATACAGCAGCGGTCCATTTACTGGAACACTCGCTTACTAGAACTTTCCAGATAGTGGAACCGAAAAAGGGGTGCGCGATTTTAACGTCCCAAAGAGGTTTCCTTGTGTGACCCTCATTTCTGTATTTACCCATGTAAACCCTATAACTGGTTCAGCAACTTTTTTCATTAAGAAAGCAGGTAGTCCGCCATACCCTCCAATATTGCTGAACCCTTCTCAAGTTCTCATTAACTTTTTCATGGGTTTTTGGATACTGGAACTTTCCAGATAGTGGAACCGAAAAAAGGGTTCTATCGAAACTGGGTTCCACTAAATGGACTGCTGCTGTAGTTCCGTCGCCATTCTCAAATTGTAGCCACGACTTCCTCAAGCCTTGTACACGGCTATCCTCAATCCGTTAACTGATCAAGCTACAGTCTTCGACATGCTCGTTTATGATGTTTGCAATAGCCTATATGTGAATAGACAGAGAAATATAAGCGTATAATGTCCCTGAGCCCAAATAGCCGGGTACCATTTTTGGCGCCCCTAAAATTTGTTCGCCCTCCCCTTTCCAACGGCTCTAATCCGCCTATGAATGTCATATGCTATCAAGCAAGTTTGAAGTTCTCGGGCTAATTATGGCATTGTGTCCAGAAATCAACCACCACAGTAGTACTGTAACCCCCGTTTCAAATGTTCTAGCTGTTACATGTTATTTCGTTGACGGGCGTTTTTATGTGAGTGTAGAATACGTTCATTCAAATTAAAAAGCTGGAATAATTCTTAGAGATTTTATCAAATCCATGTTGACCAAACCTTGTTGAAAGCGCGGAAGTATAGACGCAAGATAGGTTATTTGAATTTATACTTATATACTGAAATTCGATTTACATAAATCAGTAAAAGGAAATTCACCAATCATTTATAAATTTAATGTTACATTGGTTACGATATGGTACATTGGTTAGTTTTTAAAAAAACTGTGCCAGTTCATTTTGGTATAAATGCCGAATCAATACTACTAAAACCCCTTTTTCAAAATAAAAAACTTATTTACTTAACTGCACTGAGAAACTAATGGGTAATTCTAGGTAACAATTGCTGATATTGTCATATGGATTAACTAATATGAAAGATGCTATTTTTTTCAAAAGAAAAGTTAGACCGGGATCGAAAAGTATACGAATCATCGCGCGCAAAAGCGCTACATTGCCCTTTAGCGTTACAATTTTCAAATAAGAATCTAGTTAGCGAAGCAAATGAAAATATGCAAAAGATTTCAAAGAAAAGATATGTACCTACTTATTCAAATCAAAATAAAAAGAAGTAATTTCAAGCTCAACTCCTTCTCAACGTTTATTCAAAAATGCCTATGACTTTCTAATATAAATCAATTTAGAAAAATAAATGTTATACTTTGTACTGAAAAAAGTGAGCAGAGAGTGAGGGATACATTATCTCTTGAACATAGAATGTGAATAAAGAACAGAGAAATATTTGTGTTCAATTTTTATGAAATGAAAAATATAGCCCCTGCGAGGATTTCGTTCCAAATGCACTCACATGAGCCACCATATTCGTGTAGAAGTATCATCGGTGAAATCTGACAGACAAGTCGTTCCCACTCTTCATCACCAATTAATAACTTGGACTTTGATAGCTCCCAGAGTCTAAAAGGAAATTGACAATGACAATTTATTCTAAAGAAATGGGAATCATGTTATAATTCTTGGTAGTTACATTGACAATCTTCTTCTTCAGTTCAACTGGGGGCTTCATCGTGAAGGACCTGATGACACCACAAAATGGGACGAAATCCATGCCCCCTGGATTGGCTGCGATCAATGTACACATATCATGGAAAGCTGATTGCTTTAGCTCTTCGTCTACCATAGACTACATGGGCATGCACCTTCACCAACAATAGAAACGTGAAGTGACGTATATTAGATATATATTCAGCTATAAGAATATAACGGCGAGCCACTGACCATTGTTTGAAGAAATGTTGCAAACGAGGAGCAACACTTTTGGGACAGGAATAAGCACCCAGGCGACTCAAGGTAACAGCTATTGGTCAATCATTGCGAAAATGAAATTATAATTATTTTTATACTACAAATTTTTATTAACTTCGTTTACCCGTGTGCTGCCTCAAAAGGTAATCGACGTTAAAAACACGACGGTCGTTCATGATGGTTGTCAGGGCATCGAGGAAGAGTGTAATGTAATTGTTCATGCGCTCTCCTGTTCAAATTACAACGAGAGTTATATAATTTTGATGTTGAACGGTAATTAATAAAAGAGGATGAAAGGATATATCTACCAAACTTGACGGCAATCTTTCCGAGAGCTTGAACAGCTTCATCACAAACCCATGTGGACTCCAAGTAGTGGTCCAGATTTTGTCCCAAAATAGGAAAAAAATAGTCTACAAAAACAGCACGATAATAACAGAATTCTCTACAAACGGAAAATATTAAGTCTACCACGTACCTAGATGGGGGTCGACTAGCCCAAAACTGGCAGTAGTCAAGTGACCGAGCAAGGCGAACGAAGCTTGACGAACTCCATGCTTGGAATCTTTCACATTCTGACAGAGCAGTTCCAAAAGATTGGAAAGTTCGGCTGGTCGATGAATGCGTGCAACCAGTCCTTGGGCGAGTCCCGAAAGAAGTTCCATTGAGCGAATGATGAAATTCTGGTCCATTGCTTCAAGGCGAATTTTTTTAGGCATTTCCACCTGCTTAATTTAATGCAACAATCGCGCAATATTAAATGATCAGAGGGATAAGAATGAAAGAGGAAATAAAAAAGTTGCATTACGTTGCGGTTGGTGTGCTTGAGAATGAACGAGACGCATCGATTGAATACTAGCATGTAGAAACGTAAGAAACGGAAACCTGATTCAGCAGCCTTTGCGACCGATGCCAAGCATTTCATCAGTAACAATACATCCTTATCGTCGTCTTTCAGAGCCTTCCATGTAGTCATAAGCGGTGTTAAGAGTAAGTTTATGTACTCTGGTTTATTCAGATGACTGCCAACAGCGTCGGCCAGACTTGCGATGGTGCTGTAGAGGATGATCCGATTCTTCCGCTGATACTTGGCAAGGGCGGCCACCAACGCTTCAAGGGTTGAGCCCAAGTGTGGAACAATGTTGGCAGCAGAAACAATTCTCTGTTTAAATTATTAAAAGTATAAAACAGTTAATTGAAGTTATATGAAAATGAAGAGAACTGGTCGAACCTGAACTTCTGTTAAAGCGGAGCAGGCCGAGAATTGAACCAGTTTGTTGCCCTCCATGATCCCTTTGATGAGCACTTTGAGAATAGAATCGAAGTGCTGATCTAGACTAGTGACTCTTTCAAGCATCCCCTTCTCTGACTTGGAGTTATTGGTGATATATATTGGGATGAGGTTCGTCGGTGAGCATGTCTTGATCTCTTTTTCATAACCTTCGGGGATTAATCCCAATGCGACTAGGCCACCCTTCAGTAGTACAATAATCTCAGATTCCTAGTAAAGTACTGCAAACCTTTCAGAATAATAGGAAAGAGTCGAATGAGATGCTCTTGCTTCAGGAAATCTTTGCAGAGACCTTGATTAACGGCAAGCTGCACCCAGAACTTGCAGTTTTCATGAGTGAAGGTAACTGAAGACACGTCAAGCACGTACTGCAATCAAAAGAAATGTAGTATAGCATATAAGCTATAAATTGCGATTTGCGAATTCATTAATGAATTATGCAAATGGTTGAGGCAAACATGGCGTTGCCAGTTGAATATTTTTAAAAAATCCAGTATCTGCTCTTGAGATTTTCGCTTACGAAATAGGTGGCGCTGGCACCAGTGCTACTTCAGTAGATTATCCCTTCGGCAGCTCTTTGATGGCTAGTGCCGCTAGTCCCATCTAGTTTGGTCCCGCAAGAAGCAACGGCTGCAGTGTAGTTACGGGTAAAACAACCTAAAATATTTTCCTGTTATTTTCAAATTCTTCCCAATTCAATTACTATTATCAATTCAAAAGTTTCAACAGGGGTTTTTCACAATGGCAACACAAATCGATGAAGTTAAGGACCTCACAACTTGCTGCATTTGCTTTCACGAATACGACGAAGATGCCCACACACCCAAATACTTGAATTGCCATCATACATTTTGCATTGAATGCATCAGGGTAATTATGCATTTAATTAAGTTTGAATAATATTTTTTTTTATTGTTGGTCTACAAATTGTGCTTGTTTAAATTGTTTCTGTTACTAGAAACTCTCCAGAGTCAATGAGATTATCTGCCCCAAGTGCAGGAAGAAGACTGTCAAGTCTGTGGACAATCTTACTATCAATGTCTATGCTCTTCACATGGCAACTTCATCAGCCAACAACAATCCTGCAGCTCAACCTAGGTAATAAATTCTCACGTAGTAGTACCATTTCTGATCGCATCTTACATTAATTATATTAATTTTTAGATTGGTCACTCATGAAGGCCGTTGGTGCACAAGTTGCAAGAGAGAAGCTCTCCCTTCCTGCATGAAAGATCACAGCACTTTCTCCATGGGCCCAAAATCAGCTGAGTTCTGCCTTCATCTCTTACAGTCCAAGGACCTATATGAAGCCCAGATCAACTCCATCTTTGAGAAGAGGCAAGCAGCTAAAACATATCTTCACGAAGTCTCTACAGCTCACAGCCTTGTTGGAGAAGCCATCCGGCGACTGGAAGATGAGAACAACGTTCACTTCGCCCTGACAAACTCTCTTTTAGAGAACTTTGACATCATCAAAGAAGATGAAACGGCCCAATCTCTATCCTTGAAGCTAGAGGAAACCAGAGACCTGATCAAAGAAGAGCTGGTGGATGTCCAGACACTTGAGAAAAAATATTTACAACACATCAACGGTGAGACGAAAATCACTTTCACCTGCCATCGTGAAGGAAAGGAAGTTGCTTCCACCATGCCTTTCTACACTCAAAAATCTGATGTCGGAAGCAGGATGTTGAAAGCTGCTACCCACGTCTTGCTGTCTCTCCTCAAGATTGATGAAAACATTAATCCAGAAGATGCAGCCCGTCTATCACCATCGACTTCAGGTGCCTTTAATATACGAAGTGGTCTGGTCAATAGGATGATTCCAGTGATGCCCTCCATAAAAGTCGAGAACGCAGTTTTTGCCATGAATTTCCAGCAGTCATCAGGAAGGTTTACGACAGTCAACTATGGAACCGTTTTGATCAAGCCGTCTACTGCTTTCTACGGCCCTCCTTCTGGAAGTTTTGGTCAATTTAGTCTGACAACTCCACCTTTTGGCCTGTATGGGACCAGCATCGACAAGGTACTTTATCTTGCTACGTGCTTAATTACATCATAATTATTCAATAATCTTGTAAATATCCTTTTTCAGGCTTTGAGTGGTAGATTCGTTTCCTTTCAAGGAATCCTTCACTTGATACAGGCACTCTTTCCCAATTCAGCCAAGATTTTATCTCAGGTAGTGGTCGGCGGTCCAAGTGATCCACTGGATGTCAATCTGGTTGATTACATAGTAGAAGGAAATGTTCAGCTCAACAACATCGCCGGCTTTGAGATGACTTTTTTCGGCCACAGTAAGCTGAATTTGATGTGCAGGAAGCGATGTGTCCATTTTGGAAAGATAGTTGATGGTGAGAAAACTGTGCAAACTTTGAGTCGGCTTGCCAATGCGGAAAGATCCGGCTTTTCTATCCACATTGAGTACCGTTGTGTGTGAATCGCAAACAATTTTTCGACGAAAACATATTATTCGGACTCCAATGGTTGATGGTTCTCTTTCGCATAATGCTATTAATTGTTAGTATAACTTTCAATTTTCTGTTATTTGGAAAAATGATTGAGTACTGTAAAATTGGTCGTGAGATGACTCGTGGATAGCCTATTACACACCCTGACGATGAGAAGAAATATTTATCTTTATAATACAGCATTTAAATGCATCTGATCGTCACTGCTTTGTCATATGTTAAATTGTTGAAAAGAACAGTACTTCCACTCGCTAAAAACCTTAGCTAAATTTTGTACAGTGTTCTTTTGTCGAATTATTTAATAAATATATAATCAATAAATAAATTATTTCTAAAGAGTTTTCCAAAATATTCATATTTTTAATCTCATGTGTTGTCCCCTTATTAGATCTACAATAGATTTTTTTTACCACTTTACAAAATGAAAGATGAATGCGTTTCAAGAATGAAAGAAATGCGTTTGATGAATATAAAGGTACTTGGCTGAAATCGAGGCTGAAATTTGTAATAATTTTAAAATGAGCTGTTTTATAGTTAAACAATATGAAGCAACAAATATAGATGACACATTCTGAGGCTACGACAGATATGGAATCGGAGAAAAAAAAAATCAATTGTTTTATATAAGCAACGTTCTTACGACAACCCATCATTTGTTACATAATGATATTTAAAAATGTAATGACTTCATCACTTACCCCATTTATTAAAATATTTACTGGGTTTCGCTTAAATTTGTGGTTGGTATACTTTTTTTTATATGCTGGTTTCACTTTTATCTAACCAAATTTTATGATCCTTATTGACTCCTCGTTGTTCGTTAAGGTGCGTTTACACGACCATTCTTTGAAATACGGTATTGTATAGGCATTGTAAGTGTATTGCAAAGTGGTATTTTGATCAACAATAGGTGACCAGGGATTTAGAATGTATTGTATGCATAAGGCCCATGCACTTACAATCACAGTCCATTCCTTAAAATACGGTATTGTAAAGGTATTGTAAGGGGGTATTTTAACAGTGAAGATTTACAGTGCATGCTACGTTTCGGTGGATGTACTGTACTTGAAAATATGCGAGACGCATCGACTGAATACTAGTATATAAAAAGTAAGAAACGGAAACCCGCCAATGGAACAGTCTTTGCGCCCGATGTCATACATTTTACGAGTGATATATCCTTATTGTTGTCGTTTTTCAGGATCAGGTCCTTCCACGTATTCATAAGCGGTGTTATGAATAAGTTGATATACTCTGGTTTGTTCAGGTCTCTGCCAACAGCGTTGGCCAGACTTGCGATGTTGCTGTAAAGGATGATCCATTCCTTTCGCTGGAACTTGCCAAGGCCAGCAACCAATCCTCAAAGGACTGGACTCAAGTGTGGAGTAATGCTGCTTGCATTAATTATTCCCTGTTAGGTTAAAAAAAATACATAGTAACACAGTTTATTAAAGTTATACTTAAGAAATGGAGGAAACTGGTCGAACCTGAACTTCTGTTCAGGCCTCTATGAGGAGCCCTATGTTACAAGAAAGAGATTATTAAGATTCCTATCAAGAATGTATTAAGTTAAATAGTTTGAAATTATAGATGCCAATACAACTCAATTATGGTGCGCGAGTTGAAATGAAATAGGCATTAATGCACTCTTAGAATTTAACTTTTCTTTCGAGCTCAACATTTGGCGCTCACTCTAAGGACCATATCCGGCAAGTTGGCTTTTTAATTTTGAAAGTAATTTGAAGTGGTTTCGATGAGAAAAAAAAATCAAAAAAGTAGTTTCTCTGATGATAGGATATGTATCACTCAAAGCTAAAAGACATTCATTCTTCAAAGAAGTAACCAACTCAGGAGGGAAGAGATGGAAGTAGGTCTTTATGTTGCTATCCAGAATGCAACTACTCTGAACTCGAATATTTTCATCTATAAATGCAAACAGGAAGTAGGATGATAAAGAAAATTCAGAAAAATAAATATAAAAAAGATAAGCTCTCCAATATTCTCAACTTTGTAACCACTAACATGAGGTTTCGATCGAAATCTGGGTTTTTGTTGCGATCGAGAACGGGGCTTTGTTGAGCTCTTCCAGTTTCTGTGAAATATATTGAAGCGTTAATGTTAGTATTACGCATAGCATCATCAAATTGTGAACTAATGATGGAATTTATAGCAGGTGCTATAAAAAAAAGCTTTATTAGAGAAAACAGAAGTGCTAAGAAGTAGAGGCAATTTTTTTATGTGGTGGGCTAGTAGCTGACAAATTGATGCTGAATTTAAAAGTAAAGGCTCTTTAATATACATATCAATGTAGTTGCCTAGGATATAATAAACTGAATATGTACTGGCCTTCTGAACTGTTTTGATTGACTTAATGAATAAACATTATTATACCTTCTAGTAGATATAATCAGTCACCAACAAGGCCGTTTATAAATAAAACAATAAGAAACATTGTTATAAAAAATTCCCTCTTTTCATATTATAATAAAAACAAAAAATTGTTACCAAGAAAAAGCTGTTAAACGACTTCCCACCCCAGACGTGATCCCGAATTTTTAAGTTTGTTTAGACGACAAAATTCACGAGAAAGCAACTACTCCATGCAGAGCTAGCTACTGTGATCCTGGCTTGAAAATGTAAGTTGCCGAATATCGCCTCAGTGCACCAAGCGACATCAGGTGTTGCCGAGATTCAATGGTAACGCAGTCAGATGTAACATAATTTCATATCTTCCTGTCGGTAGGACAAAAAGAAGTGTAAGGAATGCAGCGAGCCGATGAGAGATGGCAGCGCAAAATTATGGAAAACTGAAAGGGGAATTGGGAGGCGATGAGAGCAGTGCCGATATTACGGAAAAACAGTCGACCGGCCGCTACTGGAATTTTGATCCAGGCTGAAAGTCTCAATTTCTCTCAATGATCATCTAACCCTCGGTTTCAATGACATGTCAAGAGACGAGCTCCTGAAAAGCGGAAAAAGTAATCGATCATTAGGTTATGTAGACGAGAGAAGGGTATTTCTTTTGAGTTTACCTGTAAACCAATCTAGGAGCGTGCTAAGAGTGACGAGTCTACTGTCGACGTGGTTGCCTTTAAAGCCATTGGAATGCCAATAAAAGGTGATTGAAATTTCCAGCCAATTTAAATCCAATGTGAAGTTAATACTTTCAAAATAACCCGTAAAGAAAAATGATTTCTTATAAATCAAAAATTGTGAAAAAAATCAATATTCAAATAAAAATCTAATGATTGACCGAGGCGTTAAATTAAAAGCTGTATCGAGCGGAACCTTCCATAGGGCTTCGCAGCCTCGCGCCCCAGTCTTGGCCTTGGCTACGAATCAAGTCTGTCCCAATGCTCACAAGTAACGTGCTGGAAGCTATGCCTGTGGTCACAAGTGACTGCAATCCTTGGTTGAAAACGGAGATTGCTATACATCATGTCGATGGACCATGCGATATCTTATGTTCAATTTTCCCGGACTTCGTAGGCCCACTTCTCCCGAAATCGTGCAAGCAAAAAGATCATCCGATTTGAGATCTACTCTGTCGGTATGACAAAAGATGATGCATTGCAACAAGCTGTTGAGACGAAGAAACGCAAAGGGGCGGAAAGACATCACTAGAAGAGAGAGGCGATGAGAGCTGCGCCCCTCCTAGACTTTGATTCGAGTTGGATTTTGTTGTTCTCATAATCCATCTATGCTATAAGATGTACAGAGACGAGTTCATGAAATGCATGAATGAGAAAATGACCGTAATTTTAAGCAAAAGAGAAAATAAAATTTATATTTCGTTTACCATCAGTGAGGCCACCCAACAGGAACGTCACTGTAGCGACGTCAAACAGGCTACATAGATATCTTTGTAACCACGCTGCACATCTTTAACTCCCAGCACCTAAAAATACAAATAAACAGTTTTTCTTTTCTTTTTACAGTTCAAACTATTTAATTACTTAGAATATAGCTCAATTGGAATTGCAGTTGATTCGGGGAAATTTTGAACAGTCTTCAATTATTTACTAATTCTTGAGGTATGGGTGTTACCTTGGCAACGCCGCTTGTAACAATAACAACACGA
Source organism: Chydorus sphaericus (assembly GCA_030141595.1). NCBI lineage: Eukaryota > Metazoa > Arthropoda > Branchiopoda > Diplostraca > Chydoridae > Chydorus > Chydorus sphaericus. The sequence continues at coordinate 6,014,459 of CM057934.1, read as the reverse complement.
TGATTGTGCGTTCCTTGATTCCCAAAGAAAAATAAGTAATCATTGAAAAAAGAAGCATCGTGAAAAATGATAGGGACAAATATATGCATTACCTTTAACGGTCAAGTCCATATTATATTTAGAAATACGCGAGGAATGACCAACTTCTCCGTACGGCTCGGCTACGGTTGTGACCTCCCCAACAGAACCGTCTTCATCAGAGTTAGGTGGCTTCAGAGCCGCTGATATAGAAGAGCCTTCCAAGCCCGTAATGGATCAACTCCGTCGGCTAAGGCTACAGCAGACATGCTGCTCTTTCTAACTACTTGACGAATTAATTTTCACCCGCGTCCAGTGGCCATTATTTCAGCAATACAAACGCGGACATTTTCTTCTTATTCTTCCACTGAAATTTCCACATCAGTTTGCGCTTCTTCCTCTCGGTCCTCTCCATTGCGACTGCATCACTCCTCTTTCCATCATACCGTCGAGGTAAGGCTCATAGCAGGTAGGATGGTAGATCTGTCCGGAAGAACGAAGGAAGAAAAATATCTACACGCAAGCTAGGTATATCGAGTATACGATTTCGTACAATCCAGGATCGAACTAGCTGCGTATTCACCGGTGTATGTGGCCATAGAACTGTTTTTACGGCTATTTGTTCATCAAGAACAGACCGGGCGTTCGTTCGAGCCAATAACTTTGGCTGGGAGACTTGAAGAAGATTTAACCGTGCCAGATTTCCTTGCATTAAATTGGGAAAAAAGTTTTATATTGTCAGCCAAGTTATATGATTTCAATTACAAAATACCATCTGATTAGCAGTGACAGAGCCAGTAATTGTAGAGGTTGATCTTCTGCTTGGCGTGAAGAACACTATATGTGAATGGTGTCAATAAAATATTGTTTTTCACATTACACAAATTATTAAAAAATTATAGGCAATATTACTAATTACCAAAGGAAAAGCAGTCATGGTTCGATCACGAAAAATTAGCCAAAGGAATTTCCAATTAGTTTGATGACCCATGATCAAAGCAGTTACTATGGACACGCAAACAGTCAATTCTCATTATACTGCTTGAAAGTGCTGGCCGTCCTGTCGTCCTTTCTTACGGAAATCAGATGCTCGCTTAATGCTAAAGAGTAAAAGAGATAGAAGATAATGGAAAAACGACGAGAGAGGCTCAGAGGCACTGAGTGCCACAATAACTGCACAGCATGAACTCGCCACAGCACCTAAACAACATTTAATAGTTTAAGAGAAATTATAATTTAATTTTAAAAATATATAAGTCGCTTCTCAATACCACTGTGAAAAGTGCAGCAGCAGCTGGATTTTGATTGAATCAGCAGCTTCAAAATTCCTCTCTCACTATATAATGGCTATGGCAGGACTACTGTGGCCATTAATTTCTGGAAGATATAAAATTTATGAATAAGTTATTGAAATGGGAAATGAAAACAGTTTCTCAACACGTACCTCTACTAGCCCTGAGCAATTAGTAGAATGCATGATTCAATCAAACAAGAACAAGTTAATAGAGTCCCACAAAGCCATCATCAAAAACATAAATGAAGCAATGTGAGTTCAGCTTAATCATTTGACGTTAAGAACGTGAGAAACGTATTAACTGGATTACACATTACTTGGTTTACAACGAGAAATAACTCAAAAATTTGACAGCCAACGCCCAAAAGTCATGCTTCAAGCCTATACCAGACGATAAACCATTCAAAGTTATGTTACCTTGGCAACCGCCGCTGATGACAAGAAGGAAGCGTCCGCCCGCGTTTCCAAACGGACCCTCTCGGTCTGCTCTCAGCTTCCTTCTACCACAAATCGAGATTCAGCAGTAGCAATGATCGCACTCCTACATACAGAAACAGGAGTTATAATAGTTAAAAATAAAAATTATGAGAAATGATACGGACACTACAATTCAATAGTCGAATCCAATAGCCACAAAAAATCCATAATTGCACGATAAACATATTAAAAACTTGATAAATCCTGTAGTTTCTAGTAACTACCCTTTCAGCGATCCAGAGAAAAAAGTTAGTCGTCGCAGAGTTGAGATGGTTCTAAAAACCTCTTGTCATCCTAACTTTATCTTAAGGGTTTGAGCCGAGATTGATTTCATCTCAAAAATTGAAATAATATTACGTGAAGGAGGATCAGAGGATGTGATGAAATGAGGAAAAAGTTACGCTAACCTCCACGATTTATTATTACTTTTAAAAGCTAGTACCTGTATGCTTATTCAACAATACAATATTTTATACTCTACTGAACGGATTTACCAGGTACCCGACAAGATTGTAGATAGAAGAATGAGAAAGAGCAGTAAACCACAGCAGGCCCGGTTTTGACGCTTTGTGCCGGTCAAAATGAAGAGAGCAGCGGCTCCCAAGTTTCGGCACTGGCCAAGACTGTTACGAAAAACGAACTCAGTTGGGACCTGATGGAGGTATGTGCATAATAATAATAAATCATTATAATATTGAGACCACATTGAGATATCACAGATATCACCTTAGCTATAAATTTCTTTGACAACTGAAAATATAAAATGGAAAAAAAGGCGAGGGCAATAGGGCAGCGGACGACGCCAACTCGAATATATATAGTGGTTGATGAATAAGATGAAGGGACAAAGGAATTGGCGCGAAAACCACACGGCACTGATGCACAACCAGTAGCACAGGCACAGTTCCATGAGCAAGGCTGGAAGAGACGCATCACCAACTCACGACGCATAAAAGAATTAGCAGGAAGGCTAAAACATAGTGGTCTAAATTTAAGAATTTTGCGTTACGACACTTTAAAATAGCGGTTTAAAGTTGATGAGGATAACGAGCGCCCAACCAAGAGTGACTTTTTTTCTTTTACGTGATCCTACCACCTGTTTTGGCCAAACTTTGAAGCTTCGTAGCCGGCTTCCTCAATATTAGCGTTGACGGCGTCCATGTTGAGTTGAGTATAAGGGTAATATAAGAAATAATAATAAAACCGTTGAGATGTATGTAAGTATATGTCTTATTTATTTAGAAATGCCGTGGACGGTGAACAAAGTGTATGAAGGACCGAGACATGTAAAAACTTGTATATAGTATATTACAGCTGAGAATATAATGTTAACGCCACTTGAAATTATTCAGGTGCACCCTGCTGCTGCTGCTGTTGCAGTGGGCGACAAAATATATTATTTTGGTGGTTCTTTAATGAATGAGAACATCGCGAGCAATACGCCCATGGACGTCCGTGTTCTAAAAATTGGTATACGATACTTATAGTAGTAGGCCTATAGAGTTTTTTTTTTTAAACAGGAAAAAAGTTTCACTTTGATGTGTTAATATATCTTTATCTACTAGTTGACAACCAATGGACAGTTTTGAAGACTCCAGATCAATCCAGCTTACAGTATATTGAGAACCCTTTTCAGCTACATGGCCACACAGCTGTCGTGCACCATGACTTGGTTTGAGCATTATTTCTTTCTTGTCATTACCTTGGCCTTGTCTTTGAGTTTCTTAAAAATTTTTGCTAGGTGTACATTTGGGGAGGCATTAAGGATGGTGCATTCTGCAATATTCTATATTGTTTCAATACCAAGACACATCTTTGGTCCAGACCGAGTGTGAACGGCGTGAAACCAGTGGCCCGTATTTTCCATTCCGCCTGCGTCATTAATGATTCTATGTTCGTCTTTGGTACATATCACCTGGAAAATCGTTATCAGCTACACGTTCACAAGCTCGACTTGAAGTCTATGAAATGGAGCGTCGTTCTTACCACAGTGAGTTGGTCTATTTCATCTTTTATATGATTATAATATGTGCTAATTCCTTCATTAACAATTGTATTTACTTGTTTGGTGGACGTGGATATACTGGACCAACCTTCTCTCGGGCGGTATACGAACTACAGTCTTGGTTTCCAGTTCAAGAATATCTCACTAACAATAGCAACTCTGGCTTTACTTTTATAGGATGAAATCTATTGTAGTGACGAAGTCATTGTTTTTGACATAAAGACGTCGTGCTGGATTAGACCAAAAGTGAATGGATATCGCCCAAAAGCTCGATGCGGTCATTCAGCTTGTAAGTTTCTAATAAATGTGAGGTTTCTATTTAGGCACTAAATTAATTGTTACATTTTCCACGATGGCATATCATACAGTTTGTTACCAGGGTCAACTATTCGTCTTTGGAGGCAATCGTGTTGATGGCTTGAACCAAAAATCATTCAACGACTTGGTGCGCTACGATCCAGGTATAGCTATAAATTGAATAGATTGTTACTACAGATCATGTTTTAAATTTCTATGTAATTTTAATTATAGTCTTATACTGTTTTAAATGTAGAATCTTGCTGTTGGTCTGAGGTGGAACCCAGAGGAATTGGTCCTCACCCTAAGAGACAGCAATTCTGCTGCGTAATTGGCGACCGCGTTTTCTTGTTTGGTGGGGTGGGAGATCTGGGATTCATTAATGACTTGAATGTTTTGGATTTTGGTAAAATTTTCTTATCAAATTCAAATTCTTAATATTAGTATCCCCCCATTCTTTTTGTCTCATAGCACCTTCGTTGAAGACTTTGGCAATCATGAAGATCGCGGAGCACGGATTAAGCACAAAGGACATACCCGAGATAGTTTGCTTGGACATCGATGCGATGACAGTCACTCGGATGACATCACTGCCCAACTCAGTGTAGCAATACGAATGGATAACGATGATGTGTGAACTCACTATTTTTACACTTGATGGCTGAACTCTTAATACATACTATGATTAAAGAAAGAAAATATACTGTGGTATTAACTATTAGAAGGAATATACTGTCAATATAAATATACTGTGCTGGACTGCTAGTCATATTAATATTTTAAATAGATTACAAATTAGAATTAATTAGTTCTTTCATATAGGAAATATTTGTGGTAAGGAACTTGCAGCTTTTCATTTCATAAAGTGTCCTCTTATGATTGCGCAGTTTTCTAACGTTATAACCGGATAATAGAGGGTAATATGAAGAAACAATAAATGAAAAAATATAAGTAAGGTATGTGTTAAGGTTTAAGATACGTATGCAACTGCTAAACTAAGAAAGCTACGAAGTCATTTCTATTTTATTTAAACATATTTTCAGATGATACAGCAGTGTTCTAAACTTGGTCGAGTTCACCTGGAAGGCATCATTTTTCCCGTTTCTTCTTTCGTCTTGAATTTGAAACCTCTCCTTAAATAGGCGATCGAATTGAACGATCTAATAAGGTGAAAAGAACAAGTTAACTTATTTTTAAGAAATCAATGTTAAAACTTAGTATTATTATTTTATGATACCAGACGACAACACCGCCCAGAGTCGAAAATTGTAAAAACCAAAGATCGGTACAACTATGATCTTGGATAATAGCATGTGCGCCCTTGCAGGCCTTGCTTTCTATTAATTTAATTCGCTTTAGAATGAATGGCAAAAGGTATATTCGCAACGATTTCTTCCAGGGAATGTTAAACCACTATTCACCATTGCTTTGCTCGCTAGATCCGTTGGTTCCGTTACCGAACACATCTTGGACGATCTTATATTCGTTCATCAAGTGCGAGTCCAGGCTGTGCTTGTAGGCCCACCCGTGGACGTGCCGGCGTTTACCGCACTTATTAAGCATGTTGACCTTATTGGAAACTGTTTGAAGAAAAGAAGGATACACATTCTGGAGTTATAGTATGCTATATACAAAAGGTACAAGTCTATACTACAACAACTCGTATTCAAATCATATAATTGAAGATCACGATAAGATTTAGTAATATTATACCTGCCCCATATGTGGCAAATTGTGAGGAATCCACCTTGCTGTGAGTTAAAACGAAAAGTTGGAATGGAAATTTGTGATACCTAAATGTGTTGCGCTTAATTTCTTCTGAGTCATAGATTCTCTGCTGTAAACTGTAAAGTATATAGTTGCCGCACTGAATATGATGTCTCCGATGATGAAAGTTTGCGAATGAAGATTTAAATCACCAATAAGCCAATAAGATAGGATACAGAAAAGCATTATAGATATGGCAGTGGTAAACGTTTTTACCGGTTTTTACAATAATGTCGGCATACTTGATAGTCTAACTACAATTATTCCACCAGCTGATTGAACGAACATGATGAAAAGCGTAAGAGTATCAAAGCCGTGAAAGAATCATAAGTTCAATTAATATTATTAAGTTCAAGTTTCATATTATTCTGATTCCATTAGATGCACAAATCAAGCAAGAACATAATATGAGACATCGGGGCAAGTATCATTGATGGTTGCTCTGGTACTATTATCGAAACCTATAATTATGTATTCAGTTATAATAAATACAGTAGTATAAAATATATATTTAATAGTGGCTGACCAGATTACTAGTACATGAATAGTCTTTTTTTTAGTTGAATGTATACTTGGCCTATATAGAATATTATATCTGCATGGTCGCTGTTTTTCGAATGCGATTGCACCATATAGGACCATTATCGCTTAATTTTTACCATCCTGATTTATTTCTTTTTATCATAATTCATAGCCTATATAATATTTATTGGGGATATCAGAGCAAACGAATATTGAGCATGTTCTTCCTCGTATAGCTGAAAAATATCATATAAGACCTTCTAATGTTATAGTATATTTGCATACAAATATAATAACCTTCGATTATTAAGCAAATATGTTTTCCATCTGACTCTGATGCAGAAGATCACTAAGATCATCGAGATAATCAATAAGCCACGGAAATGTATAGAATATACGAATCCTCTGATAAGTGATAACCTTACCAGGAAACTAATGATACACAGCAATATGCATTTTCAAATGCATTCGATCACATATGGCGTGTTATCAAATTAAACTGTGTCGGATATATGTTTAAAAAGATTTTAGTTATTAGTAGAATATATAAAGCTGAGGTTACAGTCTATACATAGGGTTCAATCATTTAAAAAATCAAGTGAATTATTTAGAGAATAGATGAGTAGTATCTGAACTGCCGTTGATACGTTTTCTTGATCAAAAGTATAGAATTCTAGCACTATCCGTATAATTCTTCACACTTCCACATACGGGTTTTGCTTCTCCTTACTTACCACTAAACGACTTACATTTGTTTTGTATATTTGGGTCATTTCACCACTGGAATTATGTGTGGTGCCACTACACTAGCAGCATAAATATATGTAAATATTAGAAACGTGTTGTTACTTTGAGTTACTTAATTAAACCAATTAAATCTGTGTATAAACTTAACGATGAAGCTTTGGCGACAACGTCAACTTATATAGATATGTTTTTAGGAGCTAATAAATAATCAGTTAAATATTATGCCGTCTATCAACGGCATAACATTATTATTTGCCGCCTTGTCGGTCGTAGACCCCATCGAACTGACCATCAGTTTCCCGACTTCTTTAAAGACTTAGTTGCCAGCCCGCTTTGCCGATTACTTTGCCTGTTGCTTTTACCAATTAAACTACCAACTTACTTGCGTAACCATCTAATTTACCGGTCAAACTGCAACAGGTCTGATGAAATCGACTAATTCACATACTTCAAAAGATGTACTGTCCATCGTCCTCGGTGGCTTTGCCGACGAGCTCTTTCTGCCCAACTCTGAGACGTATCTTTGGGATGAAGAACTCAATCTTGGAACTGTTAAAGCACCAGTCGAAGTGCTGACTCCTATCTGTCTTAGCCTACGTCATCTGCAATTTGAGGACGCTGATTTGGACGTCGACTTGGATGATTGCTGGACAGTTGCCTCATTCCTCCTACGCCATCTTCCTCTGTTAGAAAAGATGGACTCCACAAGTTTTGGTATCGCGCTAATGAATGATGGTACCAGTAGGATGAAAGACAAAAATAGCCAAGTTCGAGAGCGAGAGCGTGCAAGAAATGTATTGCTAGCGGTCTGCCGGATGCTTTGTCACTTCAAATATTATCCTGAAGTATCCTGAATTCAAAGGTTCGTTTTACCTACGTGTAATTTTGTATGGATATGTATTTTTTTTATATATGTATATATAATCTTAATCGCTTACAAATCTGGAATTCATCTATTTTACCCCTTCTCTCCTGTCAACAATCCCGAAATTTTGCCCTAATCTAAAAGAAGTGGTATTCTGTGAGCCAGAGGAAGAAAATTTGGGACGAGGAAGATTTATCGAAGAAGTGGTTCCTCCAAATGATGTCGTCGATCATTTCAAGATGTGGCCAAAGGTAACGAAAAAAAAATTCCATCATAAAATAAAATATTTCAAAAAAATATTTTTATATTGTTTTGAATAGCTTGAAGCAATCACGTTCAATGGAATATCGCCAGAATATGTCGAGGCTGTTCTGAAATACTTTGCTCCATCGTTGAAGCGCGTCACTTTTGTCTCCTGCTATGATATCATCTTGATGAACCTGATTAACTACTCGCAACTTGAAAGTTTGAGCATTTTAAAGGGGTCCAGCATGGCACCAAGCAACGATTATAGCAGTTTTGTTCAGCCTTCTCCTAGTTTGTTCTTGCCTCATCTCAAGTCATTTACAAGCGAAATATATGCTTGATGCGTACGATTTTGTGGCTGAAAGAGAAGCCAGAAATGAGCCACGTCGTCATCAATTGTTTCCATCTCTACAATAAGGAGGAAGTAATTTTTAATTTTATTTTTATTGTTACAATATCATAGACAATATTTTAATTACAGATGAATTATTGGTTTTAAATAGGGCTGTTATGTTATAGATTGGGAAAATATCCCAAAACTATGGCCTAAGCTGGAAACCTTGGTTATCGGGCGATGCTTCAAATTGACCATGTCCAGTTTGGCCAGAATCGTTCCGCAGCTGAAAAATCTGAAAAAGCTTTCCCTTCCCGAAAAGACTACAAGGGACGAATTGAAATTTGCGATCGATATTTGGGAGGATCTGAACTACCACTCGGCGCCGGTTCATTTCTCGTTTACCGGAAGCTCTTGTGATTCGTGTGTTTTAGATTTATGTAGGTAGATCTATACGTACTCGGAAGATTCCAAAGAGAAATGTTCTGCTGGTGAAGAAGAGAAGTAGCCTTGGCGAAAAAGCTTCTCAGTGCTGCTGAACAAAAAAATTATTCTGCCGAAAACGGCGATATCTTTATGGATTCGGACTATTTTATTATTTTTCGTGCAATTCTATTAAGACTAAAATGTTTTTTTTTTATTCGAGAAAAAATAAAAAAAAGATTTTTCTTCGATTTAACGCTCTCCCTTCTAAAAAGCTTGCTCTCTGTTTTCTCCATTTATTTTTAAACCATAAAAACAACCGAAAACCAGCAACCATCGCTGACAACAAGAAGAACGCGTTCTCTCTACGCGCGCCGCGCTACAACTTGTTCCCTCCATCTCTTCTTCAATAATAACATCGCAATTCAGCAATAGCGATAATTGCATTCCAATATAAACTGAAGTAATAAAGAGAACAGGAAAAATCACGAGAAATGTATACAAACTCACAGCCATTTCCATCCAACAATCGAATCCGAATGCCGCTAATATCAGCGGCAGCTGCGGGCGGGCGCTATGAAACCATCTTCACCCGGCAGCCGTTTCAAAGCCCGTAATCGGAGAGCAACGCTCAACTTAAGATGTCTTATTTAAATTGTAACTGCGCTGTGCAAGTATGAATAGGTGTAAAAAGTAAAAAGATCGAACTATCCTATCTCAAAATGTCATCATTCGAAATCTTTCAACTTGTCCCTTCGTTTTTAATTGTAGTATATTGTGTCGGATAAAAAAAAAGTGGTAAAATAATACCTGCTAGAAGTTCCAAGTAATATGAAAGACAGTGTATTATTGAAAAATTGAGATTCAGTTAACTCAACCAATTGTTAGTTATTATAGAGTTGGTTGTAAGTAGGTGTAACAGCAGAGTTGGTTTTCTCATCATATTTAAGCGGACTCAATGGAAATGAATAAGACATTTCGGTACGCTTAAAATACGTTTCGTTTCTTTACCGTTACGTGTAGACGGACGATTGTACCGGACGATGCCGCTGTACCGAAACGACTGGTTTTCGTGCCATTTCGATTTTCATCTATGCTTGAGAGTAATTTATTCCTTCCTCTGCGTTGTAAGCCTCAATGCCCATTTAATACACGATTGTGTAAAGCATATAACATTCTAATTGAACTAGCTAAATCCATATTGTTGTTTAAAATCGTATCACTACGATAGCTAGCAGCTGATGCTTGAAATATTCATCTTCATGACTTTGTAGGACGTATATTCTTTGTTGTCATACTATCACGTGATTATCTTAAGCCTTGATTGTGGTGAGCAATAAAAATTTAAAAACAGAACGATTATTGTTAATCTGGGATTGTGAATTGCGCTTATTTCTTGTGCTCTCCAACTATAATAATAATATTACATGATCGACGAGTACCTCTGTGTCCCCTCGTTTACCTTGAACTGCTCATCGAAACAAGGCATTAGGGATTAATAGAAAGCTTTTACAAGGTCATTTAGCTTGCATTGCTCTTGCTTCTAAAAAGGTATAAAACGAAGGGGGGAGGCGTTCAATATTTCAGTAGTTTTCTGGATAGAGTAGAATAAAAACGTTCTAGACGTGCTCATTTCGACCAAGAACCTTGATGAACACTTTTTGAATACGGGCATTACGGCTTTATTACACGCCTCATCAATAACTGCAGTAAAGAAATAACCATTGCCTAATGTCTCCCATTAAAAAAATTTTTAAAGCTGGTTTAAACTTTAAAATCGTCCTATATTCCAATCCATTGTGCGCCTTGGTACCTTTTACTCCTTCTGGCGGGAATTCATCCAACAGGTCTACAGAGGCTGGTATTGAGGAGAACACGATACTCGGATCTTGCTACGATATGTTAATCAGATGCTGTTGAGATTTCACTTTTTAAGGTCGGCTTTGGAGAAAAGGAGAATGTGCCTCTTCTATGTCCTGTAACAACCGGTTGTATAGGGACCGGCATATCTATATATAAGAAAAAGTCCAACGAAAATATATATGAAAATAAATTCAAAATGTTATAATGGTAGACTATTGTATATTATAAATTCGTACTAGTCTGGCAACAAACATTAGATACGTACTGCGCTAGCCCCGAACAAAGAGTAAATGCTGTCGGCCGTTCGTTATTATTTTTTCGTTGTAGATGACAGCGAATTCGCTTGTCAGAGTAGCGCATTTCGTGCAGAAAAAACCTGCCCCAGCGCCGTATAGGCTGCATGTAGGCTATGTCGACCCCAAGGTGTTTGTAAACCGGCAAAAAATTAGAAATCCAGGTAGGCCGTATCTACAGAATCCATGTAGAAGAGGTTTACAGCCGCTTTCGAGGAGTGGAAATCGTTAGAGTTTATTTGTCAACAAGTTGAAGTAGGAAGTAGGGTATGTGGACCAACAAGGTTCAATTCACCGTTAATGTTAACTCTCCTCCAACAGGTCTTCTGAAATGAAAACCTCTAAATAATATATATCATCAAAGTAGATTGCCATTTCTGCAATTTCAATGGGAGGAAATATACTGCTAAAGATTGCTTTGACGTCATTCAATGTATCTTCGACGTTGCATATTACTTCGATTCCATTAGATGCACTAACGAACCAAAAAAATAAGGTGAGTCATCGGGGAAAGTATCATTGATGGTTGCACTACCGCCATTATTGAGTAAAAGTAATTTTAGTAAGACAATCGAAACCTATAATTATATATTCAGTTATAATAAATGAAATTATATAATGTTTGACCAAATTACTAGTACATGAATAGTTACTCTATTTTTTTTTTATTAGTTGAATGTATTTGGTATAGAATATTATACCGCCTGTATGGCCGCTGTTTTTCGAATGAGATTGCACCATATAGGACAATTATTGCCTAATTTTTACTATCCTGACTGATTTCTTTTTATCTTAGCCAATATTATACATATTGGAGTTATCAGAGCAAACGAATATTAAGCATGTTCTACCGCGTAGCTGAAAAATATCATACCTTCTATTGTTAGTATATTTGCATACAAACATAATAACCTTCAATTATTATTAAGCAAATATGTTTTCCATCTAACTCTGATGCAGAAGATCACTAAGATCATCAAGATAGTCAATAAGCCACAGAAATATATAGAATATACGAATCCTCTGATAACCTTATCAGGAAACTAATTCACAGCAGCAGTATACATTTTCAAATGCATTTGATCACATGTGGCGTAGGTATAATAAAATAAACTATGTTGGATATATGTTTTAAAGGATCTAGTTAGTAGTATATAGTATAAGCTGCGGTTATAGTCTATACATTGCGTTCAATCTTTTTAAAAAATCGAGTTAATTATTTAGAGAATAGGAGAGTAGTATCTGAGCTGCCGAAAATACGTTTTTCTTGATCAAAACTACAGAATTCTAGTACTGCTCGTATAACTCTTCACACTTCTACATACGGGTTTTACTTATGATGTCTTCAGTCACCTTCACACACAAAATCTGCGAATTCTGGGTGCAGCTAGCCGAAAATCGAGGCCTTTGCAAAGAGTTCCTCAAGCAAGAACATCTAATCCGTTTATCCGACTCGTACATATTCTTCTGAAAGGCTTAGAGTACTCGGAGTCTGAGATTGTCGTTCTACTGAAAGATGATTTAGAGGAAGGAGAAGATTTGTTTCATCTGGACATGAAAAAAGGAATGAATTTGACAAGTATTAAAAGCTTTCATTTCAAGTTCAATATAAAAGTGATTATTTATTTTCTAATTAATTTAATAGAGAAAATGAGCAGAAAAGCTGTACGAGATCTATCTAAGGTTTTTAAAAAAGATCTGCTGCGTCGCATATGGCCTATCATTCAAGAGATGCTTCATCATTCAGAATGGGAGGTCAACGATGCTGCAATAGTCGCAGCAATTGGATTCATCGCCGATGGTTTCGAAACAGAGATAAAGACCTATACTTACCGACGAACCTCATTCCGTTATATCTCATCGTCTCCCAGTCTAGATCAGCACTCACCAGTATAGATCATCACTTCGAGCATATTCTCAAGGTGCTCATCAAAGGGATCGTGGGCGGGAACAAACTGGTTCAACTCAACGCCTGCTCCGCTTTAACAGCAGTTCGTCCGGTTTTCTTCAATTTGTTATTACTTCCAATGACTATTTTGTACTTTGAATAATACTCCACACAGAAAAAAGCTTCTACTGTCAGTATTGTTCCACACTTGGGCTCAACCCTTGAAGCTTTGGTTGCTGCCCTTGCCAAGTACCAGCAAAAAAACTCGGATCATCCTCTGCAGCACCATCGCAAGTCTACAATGCTTAGCATCGGTCGCAAAGGCTGTTCAAACGGGTTTCTTACGTTACGATGATGTATGATTGTTTGAGCGATGCGTCTCGCTCATGCTCAAAAACTTCCGCAACAACGTAATATGACTTTCATTTCCTCTTTCATATTTATTTTCTGGGTTATCTCATGTTGTGCTATTATTGCATTGAATTAAGGAGTTGGAGATACCTAAAAGGATTGGTCTTGAAGCGCAGGACGATTAGTAGAATGTTATCATTCGGCCAATAAAACTCTCGGGACTTGCCCAAGGACTGGGCACACACATTCATCGATTATCGGAAACTTTATATCTTATGAAACTGCTGCGTCAGAATGTGAAAGATTCCAGCCACGGAGTTCGCCAAGCTTCCTTTGCTTTGCTCGGTCACCTGGCCAATGCCAGCTTTGGGCTAGTCGATACCCAACTACGTAATAGAATTTTTTTAAATTCTTGTAATTGTGCTATTACTATCTACATACAGTATTCCGCAGAATACTTTCTTCATGTTTTGGGGGGAAATCTAGATCATTATACTTGGATTTTCCATTGCTTTAAGACGCAGCCGTTCAAACACTCGGAAAGATTTCAAGTTTGGTATATATATTCCATCATTTTTTAAAACTTTTATATCCTTCTTTAGTTTCTTTCTTTGAAATAGAAATACAAACTTTCTTTGTAATAATTTAAAAGGAGAGCGCATGAACAATTATATTACACTCTTTCGCGACCGCCTGATAGCCATCATGAACGACCACCGTCCTTTTAAAGTGGATTACCATTTAAGGCACCGCACAGGTAACACCGTTATCCAACCTATGTGTAATTCATTAGCTATTATTTTTTTCATTATCGAAATGATTCATGACCAATAGCTGTTACCTTGGGTCGTCTGGGTGCTTCTTGTACTAAAAGTTTTATTTCTCCTCGTTTGGAACATTTCTCCCAACAATGGTCAGTAGTCTAGCTCGTCTTATACTTTTAGCTGAGGCTGAATAATTTACCTAATCCCTTAAATTCATGTTTCTATTGAAGGTAGAGGTGTATGTCCATGGAGTCCGTGATAGATGAAGAGTTAAAGCAATCAGCTTTCCTTGACGTGTGTGCGTTGATCATTGCCAATCCAGGTGGTATCGTGAAAGATTTCGACATTTCGTTCCCTTTTGTGGCGTCATCGGTTCCTTCACAGTGAAGCCTCCAGATGAGCTGAAGAAGAAGATTATCAACGTAGTGTGGGAACGGCTTGTTATTCAGGTTCCGCCGATGATCCTCCTGTTCGAATACAGTGGCTGATGTTGACGAATGCGCAGCTGGAACGAAATAGTACCATCGTCATCACATGGGCCATATTTCTGATACGAATTTCCCTTCATAATTTCTATATAGTTTAAAATCTATCATAAAATATTTCTTTATTATTTATTCACGTTGTTTGAGCGCTGATCTGTGTACTCTTACTTTCTCTTCACTTTTTCTTAGCAAAAAGTAAATGAATTTACAGCACATCATAGTCTGTCCGTAACTGTTCAAAGAGGTACAATATTGCATGGTATCGCAATGCTTAACTTCTAAAAGAGTTCCTTCACGAAGCCTGTTTCGCACGATAACGATGAGCTTATGCTTGAGCTGAGCCTGTAATTACTTCCCTATGGTTTAGGTTACATTCCTTTTTTATTAGGATGGGTTCTTATTTGAAAGTAGCTTTTGCAGTTGCAGCTTAAAATAACTATTAAATAGCTCTGTATTTTTTTCAGATTTCATTTTCAAAATTTCAGAGGATTAGAAATTATCAGAGGACTATTAACTTGCTATATTTTTCATTCCTTTACTGACTTTGTCTGACTATTAAAATATATAAGAAACAATCACAAAAAGAATCATACCAGCACCTTCTTAATTTGTATTTATTTAAGTCTTAACCCTATAATAACAATCGTCGAAGAAATTACATGTAACAGCGCTAGAACTGTTAAAAGAAAGCAGCATATCTACACTGGAAAAAAGTTTTCCAGGCACATTTGATTGAGTTTCGCAAGGTGGACATCGTTCACAACTAGCTGCGTTTTGAGTAGGTATCAATAAAGAATGTTTTCGTATGCTCTTTTATTTTATTTTAAAGACATTGGTAACAATTTCCATCTCTTGGTATACCGTAGTATCCATTAATTATATGTATTCTTTTTTTATTGAGTCCAACATGAAATGGCGACCGTTCACGATGAGGGGCAACCGACTTTCTTTTACTCGTTTTCTTGGGCCTAGAAAAGGGATAAAACGAGTATAAAAGTAAGAAAAGGTGATAAATTTATGAAAAAATGGTAAATTTACCGATTTATTGATAGAAAAAGTAATATATTTACTGCCTTTTACCGCCTTTTCTTGCTTTCTACGCATTTTCTTCGTTTTCTAATCTTTTCTACGCCCAAGAAAACGAGTAAAAACGAGTCGATTGCCCCTGGGTTCACGATGCCTTGCAAATGCGATAAGTACCATCGCGTACGAGCTCAGCTTTGATTTACACCTGAGCCCATCGATCTAGCGACCTATTCAATGGTAAATAGCGGTAACATTTATTCGATAAATCATTTTCGGACGAAATCGCAATTTGAATATTTATTGTGACTCGATAATTATCCTTCAGAAAACAACAAAAAATTGCGTACAAGAAGAAAACCATGAGTTTGAAATATATCATTTTCCAGGCTGTAGCCTCTTCAAGACTATCAGATGATAAATTTCATAAATACACAGAGAACAAAGGCACCGGAAGTTGTACCAGATTTAGCTGTGTTGTAACAAAAGCTCTTTAAATAAGTTTAGAATAAAGAATTTCAATATCAACTAAGTTTCGATTGCTAAGCGTTGCCGAAATTCATGCAAGCATCGTGTATAGAGCCATTAAAGACCATGGAAGATAACTTAGAAAGAAATTATTTACAAATTAACTCAGATCAAATCCTTCCTAAATTTTTTATATGCATGAGCGCTGCTTATTCAATAAATGTCGTCTCCAGATCATATTTGTTTTTAAGTATTGCAGTAAATATGGCACTTGGAGTGCATTGCGTTCTCATTAAGCTACACTACTCCGCTTTTGCATTAATCAAAACCTATATCAAGAAATTAACTGAACGGCGCGTTTCCAAGTAAAACAAAAATATCTGAAAGTAGTAGACTTAAGAGTAGTAGTTGAACAGCCATTCGTGCTTTTGAAAAAAATCCTTTCTTCTATTATCCTTGATAAGTGCTTACCAACTTTTTAAATAGCTGTTGCGGGTTTTTAATTATATTTCGACCACAACCATAAGGTGATATACTGCTTCTGGTATATTTGAAATGATAAACCTCCTTTACGTAGGGTTAAGGAGTAGTTCATAATGAGTAAGTCCGTTTTCTCTGTGGAATAAGGGTCCAAAATATTCATCAAAGTCTTAACATCATACTTGTCGGCGAGTGCAAAGAGCTCCTCTTTGAAAGAACGCTGCTCACAGCTCATCACCCAAAGAACCGGTGTCAAAGAAACGTAAGAACTGGGCGAACGTGTCGGTATTGACACCCTCGATGCGAACTTTACCAGCTTTGGCTTCTTCAAACGCGCTATTACGTTGGGATCCTAATCGGGATCCCGATCAGAAATTGACTTCGTGAAAACGTCGAACGAGCCAGGCGTAAATCCTTAAGATTGGACTGCTGCCGTTCATCTTAGCTATCCCGGCAGTTTTATCAAAAGCAGTTTTGCTCTCCTCTCTCAAAGTATTATTACTTTAAATTAATACATTAAGTTACTCTATCTTTTAATTAACTATTTTCTAATTATAAAAGGAGACAATAAGCCGATTACTGAAACAATTGATCTAGAATGGAGGAGGAGCGCATCACACTCTCGGCAGGAAATTATCGAACTCAATTTGGATACACCTTTCCCTCGATGGACTCAGGCCCAAATTGGGACCAGCATCGGAGGATCCAGCGGATTAGAATCGCCCGATGAATTAAAGTTGATAAACAACAGTGAATTGCAACAATCTATTAGCCTGAAAACCCTGAATTCATAACATCTAATTTTTATTATATTTCATTACAATAGAATAAGCCGAAAATAGGGATCAAATCGGTACTGGAAGGGATTATCGATGGACAGATCGTGATCAGGAGTGAAACTGGTATATCCATTCCCTTTCCCCATTCAAATCAAGTGAAATCGAAGCTGTCCTCCAACACGGAATGGGAAAGAAAGCAGTTTTTTCGAAAATAGAGTGTTGCTCACTATCGAGGATATAAATTACATACTCCTTAAAGGTTTACTCTTAATTAAATTAGAAATCTCGTTAGATTTATTACAATACTATTACAATTTGCCAGAAGCTTGAATCGTTGCCACTCTTCATCATCAACAACGTGGACTTTGATAGCTCCCAGAGTCTAAAAGGTATTGATAAAGGCATTTCACTATTAAGAAATAAGAACCAATATTCAATAATTCACGTTGAAAATCTTTTTCTTAGTTCATCTGGGGGTTTCATGAAGGATCAGATGACACCACCAAATAGAACGAAATCCATGCCACCTGTCTCAAAGGACACATGTCATGGAAAGCTGTTTGCTTTAGTTCTTCGTTTACTATGGACTCTATGGACACGCACCTTCACTATTAAGAATAGAAACACGAATTTACGTATTAGATAAATTATTCATTTATAAGTATATAACGGCGAGCTACTGACCATTGCCTGAAGAAATGTTGCAAACGAGGAGCAACACTTTTGGGATATGAAGCACACATACGAGCTTCAGCAGGGTAACAGCTAATATTGGTCAATCAAATAGAAAATAAAAATAAAATACAAATGTTACATAACTTTATTTACCCAAATTGAGAATTCCCTACAACGGAAAAAATAATTCTACTACGAACCTATAAATGGATGTCGACTAGCCCAAAACTGATGGCATTAGTCAAGTACACTCAAGCAAGGCAAAATGAAGCTTGCAGCCATCTAAAATTTACCAGCAATTATTTTTACAAAGCAAACCCTTTGGTAATTAGTAGGCCTACAATATGCATCATTATACTTCAAACAAGTATATTGACGGTTATATGCGAATGCCGGAATGCGGATTGCTGTTGCCAAAGTGACTCTTGGTCTCTTCTACGAATTATACGGTACTAAAATATGGTCTAAACGGCTGATCCCGCAGATACCATACTGATCTCAGTCAATACCGTACTGAATTTTGAGCAGTAGTATTACAGCCTTTGCGGCTCCTCTACCAATGGCTTTTACATGTCCCCAAACATTCAGAACCTATAAAAAAATATTATGTACACTCCTTATTTTAAAAATTGTTGAGGAGCTACTTCAAATTTGAAAGATTGAATGAAAAATATATCAAGACGACGAACGCAGAAGCAACATTTTCATTAGATATCGTAACAAACTCGTTGGACTTCGGAGAAGCGGAGGCCTCAACTAAATCACTCATTTCGGTAATGGCACGTCAAAGAGATCGATATGCGTGCTCTGTAAATACTTCCATAGTTATCTTAGTGTCTTATTGTTGAGAATATTTAATGATCAATATTTTTTTTAAATCCAATGATAAATTTTCAAACAAAAATGGAGACAAATCCACCGTCGACTATGCGCAATGTATCGAGCTAGTTAACAGCGCGTTCCTGAAGGTCTCCGATTCCATTTTGCACCAGCTAGGTAAACAAGCAGGGCATATGATGATGCTTTGACAACTACAGAGTTTTGACTCTTGATCTGTTGGTGGTCTAGGCTGAAAGAAGGGGCGTTGGTTCTCGTACACCATGGCGTTTAATGGTATTTCGGAGTTTTGCAGCTTACCAATCGTCTGTCAAAAGAAGTCAACCAAATGCTGTCTCTTTGATTAACTGGAGTATTGACTATACTAAGAGCATGAGCCACAATAGCAGCTTCGTGAGGGTCATCAATCCGAGGTAAAGTTCTTTCCAATAAATAACAGTTGAATTAGCTTAATTGAACAGTTGATTAATAGCTTCGAATGATTATATATTTTTTGTTCTGAATTGTGATGCGTTACTTACATAATTGCTATTAATTTTGCAGTGGAAGCCTCCGATTTAGGAGTGCCGTCCACACTTTCTGGGCATTTGCTTAAAACAAACAGATGGATATAATATATATATATATATATATATATGGCCGATTATTTGGCCAGTGTTGCTCCACTGTTTCATAATGGTTATATGACTTAGTTATCCTTCTTTATATGCTTCATCTAATAGAATCCTCCTCTTATAAATAGCGATACCCAATTACAGTTATAATGGTTGTCCATTTTAATTATAACTACCCTTATAATAGGTTCGAAAAATTGAGAGTGCCGATAAAACAGGAGTCACAGGGAATACTGAATCAAATACATTTCCTAAAAGTAAAATGACTGACTCAGCATTTAATCTTGCTTAATGGAAAAATGTCATTTCTTTATGTACCACCAAGAGTAATAGCAGCACATGGGTTTTCAAAGATTTTGAGTTGCTTTAACAGTAGCGTAATAGGGTGATGACCTATCGTAGACCACTAAACGGTTTTGAAGATCATTTAGAAGACGGGCAAAAACCTAATATTCATGATTAAGTAAAAGCTCTATAGGCGTTGTAATACCAAACCTCGTTGATCTGAGCAACTGCCCCATCCCGAAACTCGAAGAGAAAAACTACTTTTTTTAATAGACTCGCCGCGAATCCGACTAGGCGGCTTCTGAATCAAGACATAAATGTTTAATTTTACAATAATTTTTATTATTTATTTTCAAATTTTACGTTTTGTTGCATTCAAAACATTATATACGGTACGGAGTTAGGGTCGACTTCGGTATCTCATTTCTGCTTTTAACTTTTAAAGAATCTATATTTTTTTTGTTATAAAAAATCATTAATTTACTTTAAAGTCAATAAGGAAATCCCATTTAAAACAGCAGATAGTGTACTGAATTACAGAATAAATGATTTTACAATTGCCTACCGCTATTGACGTACAATATGATTTCATATAATATGGGTACAAATATGGGTTCCGACTACAATGTACAGTATATTGATCCCCCGACTACTACTGCAGTCTCTTTTCAAGTATAGTGTACCCTTATATAAATTCTTGGAATAACTCCGAATTTTCAAATTTGGTCAGTGTCGCAGCATATGATGAATGGTGGCGTCGATCAATGTAACCATCGATAAATATAACCATCGAAAAAAATAACCATCGATCAATATAACCATCGTTAAATTTAACCATCGTAGTTGGATCAAAGCTGCAAATTATACTATAACATATTGATAAAATTCTGCTAATAATACCAAACTTTTGGATCAAATGAGTATAATAGTACCGTGGTAACTGGATCGAATATATACAGCTAATAGTACCATGACAGTTTGATTGAATGGGGTTAATATCTACATCGCATTTGGATTGAATGGGGCTAATAATACCATTTCATCTGGATCGAATATGTCAGGGTTCAATTCCCTGACGAGGAGTATGAAAGCCAGTAGATCTTGTCTATACAAGCTTTCTTTTAACTTTGCTTTCTATTTTTCTTTTAACAAAAATTTTAAGAGCATTGAAACCACTAAACTTAGATTATAAGGATAAGTTCTCTAATTTTTATTTATTTGAACAATAAATATTTTCCAGTTCAAGACAATTCTTATTCACTCCTAGCACCAAAATCAGGTTAGACCATGTCTTATTATTTTATCATTTTAAAAAGTAAAATTGTAATTTTCTATATAAGATCCACGGGACAGTTGGACTCAACAGCATTATTCATATTTGAATTGAAGCGAGTAAATAATATCAAATATAAAATCTATGCATAGCGCATGTGTTTCTTTGCAATCAATACTAGGCTAGATAAGACATACACTTTTAAACTATAATAACCAGTAAACGATCCACCGAGAATGTCCCTGGATCAGACAAATTATAGTACCTGCAGACGCCTTCAGCTAATATATCAACTTAAATACTATCTAGCCTTTTTAACTGCTGAGTGAATGGGTAAATCCAACGACGGCAGTTCTGTTCCTTGAACTTTCAGTTCGAATATATGAACAAAAAATTACGCTTTGCTATTTTTTGTGCTGAATTTTGATCAAGTTCTTAAACCGTATGCTGTTTCGCATGCTAACAAACCTCATTGTTGCATTTACTCTAGATAGGCTACATTATTGTACAAGAGGGCCCATTAAAAACATAAGATTTGGCAAAGAAAAATTAAATGTATTCCATATACTGACAAAAAATATGATTGGAGCGAAATTGGATATTGGAAATTTGATACTTCCAGATACTGAAGTCTCCGAAGGTTATTATTAATTTATTACATAGCAACGAGTTTTTTTTCTAAGGATCTTGTCAGTATTAGATTTATGAATGTTTGGGATAAAAACCAGACCTCCTCACAGATGGTTGAATGAAGATACTTGACCTAATAATGATCTTATAAGAATCCTTCTAAAGCCAATTCAGAGTTGTCTTGACCCACAATTCAATAAGAAAATACATTATTGAATAGTTCATTAAATCCATCGAAACTATAGAAATTGATTCGCTAAATGACATAAGAATTTCAACACTTCCAGTTTTCTCCAACCGATTTTCTTCTTGAAGAGTAAAGTGAGTTGCCGATTCTCTTTCGCTCGCTCATCTCGCTTGCCGATTGATCAAAGTGACGTACCGTCCTCTGGAAACAATCATTGTGGCAATTCAAGATGCCATTTGCCATCATGGTTCGTGTTATGATAAACAGGGTAAAACGATCGTCAATGGGAATAATATCAATGAGGCTATGATAGAATCTGATTATGTCTTAAAAGGTACACTCTCTCTTGCCGTTCAAGAACATTTCTTTTTAAAACGCAGTCAGTTTTTGTGAATCCCAACGTTGAATACAGCAGTGGACTAGCCATAATACGTTCCACCTAAGATCCTTCTGAGGTCCAGCAAGTTGAGTCGGATGTATTGGACATACTGCCAGCCGAATCGTCTGTCGAGTCAAAAGATAAGCGGCGGCTTTGGTGAAAAAACTCCATCCGTATTGTCGCGTCTCAAACGGGATAAAGTAGATTTAGTAAGAATCTATCCTTCTAGGAAGATTAATAAGGTCACAACAACATGTTTGTGTGTTGTTGTGTAGCTCTCTCTATCTATAGAGGTCAGAGCAATTATCTATGTACTATAAAATAACCTATGTGTAAATGTTAATACAAGACTTCTAGTTGTACAGTTGAACCAACTAGTCAGAGTCCTTTATTCATCGCGTCCAAAGGGAGCGCGACAGTATATACGATCATTTTACCAGCCGCAGTGGCCTCAGACCATCCAAAACGTCCACTTCGTTGTATGCTAGATCGCGATGGAGATATGACGATAACGGGTAATCGTCATTCATTTTCTGCCGAGTACAAATTTGGTATCAGTTCGACTGGTCGGATAGCTCGTTCGTTCTCTGGAAGTACAGCTCTTCTCCAATGAGGTAATACCCTGGATCTTTCAAGTGTAATAATGGATCCAAACCATCAACCAAATCGATAATGGGTATTAAATCCCAAACATCCGTTGTCGTGAATTTGTGTGTCGAACCAACCTTCCTTAAAAAACGTCTTTTTTAGGGTTTGGTGGGTCTTAAGGAATGGCCTTTTGCAAAATCATTCTAACTGAAATATAAGCCTTGTTGGGTATGGATTGGATTCCACTGCTCTTCGATCTCTCAACATGTATCGCGAAGGAGATGCAACCCACTTTAACCATCAAGTGATGGAGTACTGCACTTTGCGTCGATGTTGGGATCAAATTCATAATCTATCGCAGATAAAAGAGATCCAGCTAGAAATGAAAAGATTCCATCAAATGCACCGATACAAGAAGAGAGGAAAAGCTCTGATTCCAACCAAGTTCGACGTCTCTTTTCACAAAATGGCATTCTTAAATCAAGCAGGAGCTTTGGTCTCGGCTTAGGTTCACATTTAAAAATTTAGTTCGGTACTGCTATCCCACGACGGAACAGAGGGGATTTATTTTCCAACAATTCATTTTCGTTCATCTTCATATCCGAGACGTCGACGGACAATTGGACAAATTTCCAAACACGACACACATTGCGGTCGCAGCTTAGGGTCTGATCTGATCTGATCTGAACTGAATTGAAGTTTTGAAAATTCAATGTATTCAATGCGAACGATCCCTATCAGTTACTTATTTTTCATTTTTCCGAAAGCGCATCAGATATTGGCGGATAGATTAGCTCCGATTCGTGAAGCTAATCCAAAATAAGGCAACTTGGACAGCATGGGTTGTACTTGTACAGGCTATCTTTCTACCACATATTTCTAAAGGAAAACATTAAAGAGCATTCTCTCATTTGCTTTGGTGTATCTAGCAACCGTAGCAAACAAAAGAAATACAAGTTATAAGCAGGATTAATAACCCTGGTAAGTGCTTTTCTTCAAATAGTTGAATTGGTAGTTGACTTTACAAATAGGAATTTCACTAGTGAAAACAAGGGTTAAACAACACTGACAAGCGCTTCTTAAATATCCTTATACCCTATTCACATTCAGAGTGTATCTTGAGCTTTCGTTAAACTTCAGTTTAGTTAACTAATTGTTAACCAATTGTTAAGCAGTTAAAGCGCTCACACACTAGACAAACCAAGTTTGAATACATTGCCTATACAATAAAAAAGAACAATTATTATTGAATTTATCGAATATTGGATCATAATATGAAAAAAATCTTCTTCATTTAAACGAAATAACATATATTATCGATGTATGATATATGGACATCTATAAATATATCGACCAATTACCTACAAGCTTTACGTGGCGCTATACTGCAGCCATAGCAGCTAAATAGTGTCTTAGTTATTCAAATAACAGATAGGATTCATACAACTTATATCCAATTAATATATATACACCACCATCTGATCATTGAAAAATAAATTGACAGCATTAACAAATTGCCTTTGTCATGTAATGATGGTATATTTCACATCATTAAGGCGTGGTATTGGTATAAGTTTTGAACTAACAAATATTACACCGCTTTTTTGTTTGTTTGCTATTACGTTAAAAAATAAATAGCCTGAGTAAGGCCTGACGTAGTCTTTTTTAAATTGATTTATCATCTACTGTGGCGGCATTAGCTGAATTATGAAATAAAAGGGGGAAATAATAGGGAAAAATAGGCTCAGAAAAAAAGCAATCCAAGTAGTCTTATTTTATTATTATTTACGTTTTATAAATTAACTTTCAATGACCAAAACCTTAAACAAACGAATTAAATAAACGACAACATCTTTGACATCAGCTAATGCGAGAGTAACATATTACGTAGTGTACTACGTGTAACTATATATATCACTACTCTATGACTATAAAAGTAGAACTACGTAATTCTTGGTGGTCGCCCAACTATTTCAAAGCTATTTTTATTTCACTTTTTAGGATGTTAATAATGGAAACACCAGGAACATATTAAAAAGTATCTTATAAAAAAAAGTATCGGCGTGAAGTGGTGAAGGTTTATTTTATTCCCAGAAATTGCAAATAAAATTTCAGAAAAAAGTTAGTTATTTGAAAATATCAATCGTAATTCGGAACGTTCCTATTCAATTAATGAAAAAATCCCTCAGCCCATACAAAAACCGTGCACGGACTATTACAAGAGAAAATATTGCGTCAGGTCTCCCTCAGGCTATTCTACTTAAAAGTTAAAACCTTACCAAAATTTCAAGTTTTAAAAAAATAATTTTAAAAATATATAATTGTTCATAAATTAAAACATAGATGGCGCTCCTGACAAATATAGATGGCAAATAATATATTTTCGGTAGATGTCGCTACTGTTGGACCATATAAAGATGTGAGCCTCTACTCTCTAGGGCGCCACATTTAAACCCAGTAAAGCCTTAAGTAGTAAAATACATTTTACTACGTCAGGGACAATATTTAAATACGTTTGCTCTGATTTTCCACTCTGTATTTGGTTTACTGTTCAACAGATCAAAATTGATTGTTTATGCTATTGTATTTAAAAATAAGAATAAGAAGTAATAGCCTTACACTTATTACTTGTTATGAATTTATTACAGAATATGTACGATAAGAAATCTTGTATCCATCATTTCCATCACGCATTCTATTTCATAATTATTATTTTAGAGTTAGAGAGTAGCGGAAACCTCAGCTACATTATGAATGATATTTTAAATCGCAGCTGCTCTCGGCATGGCTTTATGGTGTGCTACTCTGTAACTGGTTTGCATCGTAACAAGTAAAGATTGCTTTCTGAGTTATTTACGTATGCCGAGACGTATGCCAACTGATTTAACACGCTCCACTCGTCATCTATGTTATGTAATGACAATTGATGTCAAAGTAAAACTATGGCCTACTGTCATGAATAAAAAGAGCTATTTTCACAAAACCTTTTTTCAAGGGTTTTTGCAATTCGTAAAAATTAAATCTTTTGCAAATTTCAAATTCCTAAATATATCTTAATTTGTACAACAACCACGCAATAATTACATTAGAATCCATCACAAAATATTATTGCAGGTTATATGAGCCAATTCCATATGTATTTTCATAAAAGAATCTGTCGCATTTATTGTCTTATACCAAAGAGGGGCTCGTTGGTCCATGGTAGGATAAGGGTATGTTAGAAAAAGAGCTAAATATTCGGATTGTTCCGACAGACATCGCTATGGCTTCTCTTAATCGAAGATTCAAAGACCTTAACTATAAATGAGTATTTGGTTGTACTGCTCTTGTTGTTTATTCTGGTATGATATCATCAAATAGAATATCAGCGAATAAGCTCTTATAGTGTAGTGGTTATCACGTCAGCTGTACAAGCTGAAAGTCCTCAGTTCGAACCTGAGAAGGAGCATTACATTTCCTTCTCCGATCAGGGCAGGTTAAAGGAAATTATTTTTGCATTAAATGAATATTTTTTGTTTCATGGTTATTGAAATTTATATAGTAATGGAAAATTAAAGTGAATATGGCATCCATGTACGGCGTACATTTTTGCTGAAGTGCATTTAGCGATACATACAGTATATTCATAATAAATGAGCATCAGAGGATGTAACCAAAAGAAATGAAGTTCTAAAAATTATTTTTTGATTAATTTTTAAAATAATTGAATCCAAATGAAGAGTAAAATTAAAACTTTTGTACTTTTTTAAGCATAAAAAATTATTTCATTAATCGAAACTTCAATATTTATTACAGAACATTTTAAAATGCTTTCGCGAAGCTTGTGATACGGTACCTTCCAGTGCCCTAAGTACCTTATTTCCAATATTTCAGCTAAACATTTTGTTTCATTATCATTCATGGTTTTAAACACCAGTTATTTATCAATTTATTATTAATTTAATATGCACTTTATACTTCAATTTCTTTTTCTGATTTCAATAGACTGACAACACAATAAAATTGTTTTATTCTAAATGTTAAGCTATTATTGCTTCTCTTATTCGTTTTGTATTATTGTGTAACATTTTCAACGCCCGTAGAAGTAAATATGATATAACGTTGTCTCTTAAAAGAACATAAATAATCTTAGCACTACTGCTATCGGGAAAAAAGTACTGCCGAATTATTTTTCCGTTGCTACCATGAGCTTGTTCCGTACTCTACGAAAAAAAATCGAAAATTGGTTTGCGCCTAAACAGAAGATTAATTTATGTACCGCATTTATTTACCAATATTTCTCGATTCAACTTTCGTTGTTTAGCCAGCATCAGGAAATACAGAATAATACATGATAGTTCTAACAGTATACAGTTAACAACACGGTGTTCGTTCTCGTCGAAAAGATGATTGTGTATCGATGGTATAGTGTTGTACCTCGTCAACTTTTTTATTATAAACAAAATTTTTATATTACGCCCTAATGATACATGCGTCTTTGATTTTACTTCATTATCTAATACGATTTGTTGAAGTTCATACCAATTTTCTTTTTTATACACAATATAATGCATTAAAATGTACTTAAAGATATTTTATAAAATTGCAATTTGTAATCGATGCTATAATATTTTTTTTTGCATTCCATTATGCGTCAAGATTCTTTTATTGAAATTCAGTAATGAAACAAATTATAATCAAAGAAGTGCTTGAGTAATGTATAGGCCTAAGTAAATATAGCGTTTCCTTTGCGACGATTTTGGATGAAGCGATAGCACATCTTTTAAATTTACTTTCATCAAATATTTATTCGAATTTCTTCTACATCAGCCTCATGACATATGATCTAGCTAGAGGCTATACACATAGGGTGGGAACTAACATACAGGCCACTCTACGTCGTTATTTAACGAAATATTGGATGCGTTAGGTTATAAGGTACTTTTATCTCCCGGAAAGAGGCACGGGTGAAAATATATGTTAGACGGCGAGGAACTCATTGGGCACTTTAATACGAGGGACTTATTTCGTAACCAGCAGATCATTTTATTATTGCTTGGCATTTTATTTGATTGATACTCATCATGTACGACGATGGCCTTGGCAACTGCTGTGGCCCTTCCCAGTCCGCATTTATATAAGCACGCGAACCTATCCGTCCAAGTATTGTAACTCAGCAAGTTCAACATCTCATATTAGTATCACAAAATCAATTACACAAAACACAACATATACACAACATATTTTTCCAAGCCCGTAGCAATAAAAATTTAAGTGGATATTCAGGTACAAAGTTGCATCAGTTTCACTTACTGGCTTACCCAATGATTCGATGAGAGTTATGGTTTGGTTCCGTGGCGGGAGTTACGTCCTTGCTGGAGGATCCTCACAATTTGAACAAAAAATTTCCATGCGAGAAGGACATGATGTTGGTATATCGACATGGCTGCCGAGTTTTGGCGAATCATGTTCGTACCTTAACCATTGCTCTATGCCTCTATGTGGTGATGAATGCACCGATAATGTTGGACGAGGGAAAGAGTTAAACATTAAAAAATATACAACTGTCTATTTAATAATTGTTTAATATCCAGTTACGTTTGCGCCATGTTTTACGCCATGTTTTACGCCGTAGTGTGCGATTCACTACTGAGAAACTGAATGTCATTCCCGAATCCGTTGCAAGTTTGGCCTCAACTGTAGGCATGTCTTGGGGATCCATTTTTCCAGAGATAACACACAACATGTAACTTCACAATACAAATTATTTCAAATCCATATTATGGAAAACCAAGTTGTGATTAATACCGATTATTTTATTTCGTCATTACCACTGATGCCTTAATTTGTTATTATCCTTATTTACTTGAAAAATTAGTTCAACCTCATTAATTTAAAAAAATTAAACGATTTTCAGGATAACCGTGATCCACTTTTGGTGATGGAATCAATCAATGAAGAAGAAACTCATTTTTTGAAGACTCTCTACACCCCTCGTCGGGATCTCGTGGAGCCTACATTGTCAAGTTGAATGGGAGCAGTCTTGCCTGGTATTGAGTGAACGTCGAATATCAAGTCCTTTGACTTTTTGTCTTGATTATGTAGTTTGTCGAGGATGACGCATGGCGTTTGTACGATACCTACGGCTTCCCTGTTGATTTTACTCATCTCATGAGGAAAAAATCAACCATATGATAGATAACAGTTTTAGTTTTTTAATGACGTATTTATGTATCGTCATTACCACCGATATCTACATAAATGCAAATCTACTTAAATATGTTATCCAACTTGAACGTAAAATCTATTTTATTTTCTTATAAATAATAATTTATGAAGAAAGAAATTATAAATAAATAGCCATAATTTATTTTAATGGGGTTGATCTTTAATTCAAATTGCTTGAACAATGGGCAATAGTTAATTCTTTACGTATCTATGGGCAATTATTGATGAGACGTATAGTAAAGCCATATTCTACAACTTTTCATCTAGGTACTTGACCAAAATGATCACCTCTAGAACGTCTTTATTGGACGCTTTCCCAATAACGACTGAATTTTGGAACGCATCCTCTCCTCCTTTTATTCCTGTGTAAAAAGTATATGACCTTGTAAGAAGCTTCTATGAATCGCAATGCCTTGTTTTGATGAGCATTCCAAGGTAAACGAGGGGACATAGGTACAGTTAATTTTTTTATCTCTCCAATGGGCTCTATAGAGTGTAGGCTTACAATTCGCAGGGGGTAGTATATATGCTTTCCTTCACATATTATTATGATTATAGTTGGAGAGCACAAGATGTACGATCCCAGCTTTTAAATAGTCGTTCTATTTTTAAATTTGTATTCCTGACCACAACCAAAGCGTAATTATAATCACGACAATATGATAATAAATAATATACTTTAAGTGATCACAAAAATTATCGACTTCTGAACGTTTTCAAGCCATATTCAAAACTGGAAAGAAGACGGAAACCCATAGGTTCATATTGATTCATTTCTCATAGAAAACATCAGCATCAAAGAGTCGACAGTCTAATTAGAATTAATAGATCGAGAAGTGCTTTCCGCAAGTCAAATATGGCTCAATTTAAACCCACTCAATTCATCATTATAATTGTAAAAAAGTACAATAGTAGGATCGCTTATCATTTTTCTTGAAAGTTCATCTCTTTAAAGTTGTTTTTTTTTAAATGTAACCACGTCATTCCGAAGCGAGTTCCAAAGTTGGCAATAAATGCGATTCAGTAATATACCAAACAAGCACAGCGACAGCAGTAGCAGTTACTGTTTTTAAGATACAAAGATACCTTGATTATTTTAAACAAATATAGCGGTGACTGTAAAAACTGTGCTTTATAAAATACACCAATGTCATGTTAATCAATCATGAAGTTAAAAAAAAACTTGTTATTATCTAGCGTAATTCTTATATTTCTGTATTATTTTCGAACCAATACTACTATCAAATGCGAAAACACCCGCTCTTCTATAGCCCTATTTCTAAGGGGATTTACGTCAATTGAAAATATACGAATTGAATATAATTGATCACTTGAATTTATACGGATCGGTAGCACCTCGTTGTGCTAATATCAGGACCATACTTTGATGCAACGGTCATTCAGCGTATCTGTTTATAGCCGCTGGTCCGCCTCATGATATCACTTCACGCGCACGCTAGTGTGTAATATGGTATATATACCCTTTCTGCTGCATAATGGATATCTCGCAAAGAATAGTGATGCTGTGATATAGACATATTAGAAATAACGTCTAAACTCATTCGATAAGTTGAAGTATATCATCTTTTTTATCAAAGTTTGTTTCATTCATATATTTAATCCCTAAGTGGTCAGATTTGCGTGATTTTTCCACTGCGAAGAACTATTTGAAGATCGAGGACGGATCAACGTAGCACTGAAACACTGAACTGTATAGGAAATTCTTATTAATGGCTTATCCGGGCTTATCCATTCATTGGTTTCCATAGCAGCAAGTGTACAACCAGAAAAATATGAAATGAGGTTAGATGAGCACGCCTTATTCAACAAGAGGGAAGGACATAATAAAGCAAATTCCTATTCACACTTAGCCATTTAGGTGCAACTCTTACAAGTTCTACCTTAGTGTTTTTTCCAATAAAACACAAGAAGCGGCGAGGAGAGAAAGACAAGGATTTACAGGCCAGATAGAACACCCATAAATTCACAGATCCTTTATATACACTAACCCGTCACACTCAGTTCGATTTACCAGCTTCATTACTACACCTTATTAGTATCGATATTGATATTCCTTTTATGGACTTTTTTTCCTTAAAAAGTAATACTGGAAATCGTGACAGGGACAGTGTATCTTATCTTTTTTTCAATATTCAAAGGATAATGTAGCACATTTAAATGTAATATAAGAATTGTGAATACCATGTATGGAAATATGGCATTATTATACTTACAGTTAAAAAATGTACATGATTTAGGTATGATATAGGTATCGAAATAATTAGCACTTATCGTTTGTGGGCACAATATTAGTTTGATCAATATCAAACCTAAATCTGAAAACAATGAGGGAAGCCTAGAAGATGTAGCACTTACAATGTAAAAATCCAGGGTTTTATAACTTGGAGCGATTTTTTAATTAGCATACCTTGTTAACCAATACAAGAAAGCATCTAGTCTAGGCCTAAAACACAGGAACGACTCCTCATGACAACCGCTTGTACCACTTAGAAAAGTAGAAAACCAAGATTTAATATCCTGGTCTTATAACCTTGGCAAGCGTTTTTCTTTATCAAAACAGTTATGTATCTGAAAACTAATACCCAGACTTTAAACCCCTGGGAAAAATTCCTCATAAAACGCCCTTATATCACTTCAAAATAAAAAAAAGGGGTTAATAACTTTGAAAAACGCTTATAAAATCAACATAGTCCTTGCATATTTTACTATTAACACAAGGCAGTAAGACGGCTTAACAATCCTGCGAAAGACTCCTCATAAAAACGTGCCTATCGAACTAACAAAATAAAAATAATGATTTTTAAAATATTGAAATCTGCGATTTAGTTAAAAATTGTAACAAGGTTTTTTTTTCTTCGATCAATGTACTGCTATACAGGGGGAGACCGGGGCTATATGGCCAGGTTTTGGATTTATATTTTTCTAATTTTTAAATTCAACCCATTACTATATCTCCAAGTCTAATAGCATTCGAGGTTATCTTGGCTACAAAACGGCATATTTTTTATAATTTTAGGATAATAATTTAAATAAATATAAGTGGAAATATGAGGACACTTTTTTGGTCATTTCACCCCATACACGGGGTAAAATGTCCAGTACCATGGGGTAAAATGTCCCGTGCTATTCTTATGGCGCTTTATAGTCCGCCGCTAACTGGAAAAAAATTTTAAAACAAGAAATTTAAACCTTTTTCATTTATTTTAAAGTAATGGCGTGGTTGACATACACAGTTTCTGAGTGCAAATGGTTGATAATTCAAACCGTCTTTCGTATTACATAACATATCCAGTGCGGCAAAGAAGTGATGGACGGTATTTGGGTTGAAACCTTTAGTTCTTGCCAGCGACGTCACTTCTGGTTTCCGAATTGACATCTGTGGGTGTCGATGAAGGAAAGAGGTGAACTAATCTGGCCCTGCCACATTCAACGACGTCCAATCTGCTGGGACTGGCAAGTTTAGTTCCTAATTAAAAAAGAGATGAAAAAATTATAATAGAATCTATAAAAAAAAATTATTCTTGGTCATTACCTTTGCAAATCTATAGGCAAGTTCACGTAAAAGGTTTGGAGTGAGACCCAAACAGATGCCACTAGCACGTAAGAAATGTAATCAGAAAGATGTAATCAGCTAGCTTTTTTTCCTGTTCAGATGTAAACACCTGTAAACACCTGGCGCTTTGAATACGTCAACCGAAATAATAAGCAAAGAATTGATAATACAATACGTATCTCTAAAAATATATTTGATTATATGATTTACATCGGAAGCGTCGAGGTTCCTCGGATAACGCTCAACCCTAAAAAGAACCAACAATAAAAAATCACGTTTTATAATATCAAACTTTTTTTTTCTAACACTTGGAGACGCAAAGTCCGATATTTTGAACAGTTATAGAATCCAGGTTTCCTTCTTCTCAAGAAAGAAGAACTTTTCCTCGAACTTTCCCCATAAGAACAAAAGTATTAACGTATTTTTTTATTATTGTAATAGTATTATTTATTATAACGTAAAAAATTGGCATCATCATTCATGGTATGTTTCTCCTCCGATGAAAGACGATGGTGAATGACATCATGACAAGATTCAACATTTTATCAGACAACAAGAAGATGTTAGGACTTAGGATGCAGTATTTTGGAATACTTTTCGATGACGTTTTCGAAATGTGGAACAGATGCACGACCAAGACGTAGGAATTCTTTCATAGGTAAGAGGTCAGCAAAGAGCTCAAACGACAACCGAAAGCAGCACTTTTTGCACAACCAGTCTTCTACATCAAAAGCTTATGCGTGTCCACCAAGTTTCGGTACCGCACCTATTAAGAGACCTTGAAGCCCTAATGCTCTTTCTTTTTTTGTGATCATTTATCAGCAGACTGTTGTTGAAACTGGAAGCATTGAAGAAAAAATAAAAAGCATCTTTAGTGAAAGTATCATCAGGCGAAATATTTATTTATTTTACCTCTCCTAAATCCTCTTCTAAATGTTATGGCATTTCTTTAAGTATGAAAAATTAAATACGAATTGGTCAAATTATTGGTTTATTCCTTATACTTAATTGTGTTGGAACAATTTGTTTTTTCCAGCACAGAAACTTTGTTGGGCTCTAAAATAATTTTCGAATTGGCAATTTAAAACAGCACCACTGAAAGTGGCCCAGATCCGAAAGGACTTTTTTTAAATTTTATTTTAATGTAATTTTATTAAAAAATCATGTGATATATCATTAAATCCTAAAACTTAAATCATACATTTTAGATCGTAAGTCCTTAATGTTAGATCTTAAATCTTAATGTTACAGACCTTACGTTCTTATGTTAGGAATAGTCTCCGATTGGCACCCCATAGGAAATAGTGATCGACCCTGTAATAAAAGTTAACCGCAAATAACATTATTTATTCTCCTTCACAATTGCTTTATAGTTTAAAGCCCCAGGTGTGGGGCTATTTTGGACAAAAAAGACGTTTCGCGAAATAACTTATATCAAAGCAATTTATGTGCATAAAAATATGTTAAAATAACATTTAGAAAGAGGAAAGAATGGGCTACAAGATGGTACCAAATAATAAAATATTTGCACCTTGTCCTTGCACTAAGATAAAATTCGATTCGAAGTAATTTTTCAATGTTGTCCAAAATAACCCCGCTCTCCCCTAGACATGATGAAATTAGAACTTTATTTTTAAAATTAACCTTTTCCTGTCAATCTCAAGTTCATTATTAGTATACCTTGGGGATAAGCGTCATTGAGGCCTTCAATTCGTTTTTCAACAAATTTGAAAGTCGTAGTTGATTTTTTATCTTCAATGTATTATTCACATTCATTTTGTGCATGCCCTTTTCTTTATCTCTAAATACTGAAGAGTTAATAACAGCCAACCTATACAGTAAGAATAATATTGGATAGTAATTTTAATTTTCCGTGACACAATCAAGGTCCGATAAAGATCGCTTTAAATCTATTATAAGTAAACTGGCAAAACAATAGCGGGCTAAAAATTAATTAACACTTATCACCATTAATAGTCGCTATAGATTTAATTTTATACTGTTTTAATAGAATAAATTTCTCACCGTGAATTTGGTTTTCATCATGATGATTTTCTACTTTGCGCTGCAACTGATGTTGAATTGAAAGGATTTTACGGTTTCTACCTATAGGAATGTTGACGATGCGGCTCTTCTGCATCTGTCCATAGAGTGTGAGCATCTTGAAACATCTACGGGAGTATAGTGATTCAGCTTCTACAGGGAAGCTGAAAAAATACATTTGTGGGAACAACTCGAGTCATCAAGTTTGCCTCAAAGTTTGCTGCAAAAATACTGGGAGATGTGGGAATAAGGAAATTCATTGTTTTTATTCAACTAAAATCGTAATAAATGAACGGAGTAGAAGAGTAATAATCTTATTACCTATGGCAAAAATTGCAAAAAAATAGGGGTTGCGGTATCAAAGTTACATTTAATGGATCATGCTATAGAGTTCAAATTTGTATTTCTCAATAAATGGCAAAAAAGTAACGTTTTAAAGTGGAATTGTATAATAGTATTAGTATTTTAGTAAAAAGTCAATGCTTACTGTACCGAACATACGTTAACCATTGATTTTGATGACCCGAGTGAGCTTCGAACTCACGACCTCGAGATTATTGATCTCGCGCTCTACCAACTGCGCTATCGGGGCTTGCGGGGTGACTTGTAGTATAAAAATAACTCAGATGAAATTTTTCTTCCATTAAAATTTTAATTGTTTACCTTGAAAACTTTACAAGTTTATTACGCAGTATGCGAATTTAAATTAGTTGTTCAAAGGACTATAGCATCCTTCATTTATTCATGACTGGCGATCACATAAACGCGTTTATTCTTACAACAACTAATTTTTTATCCCGTCATACACCCTCAGGTTTAATCACTATGCGTTTGATTTATTTGAATTAATTCTTATAATCTGCAATGCCACTTTAATTTATTATCAATCACATAAAATTTGTATTTGGTCCAATAAATTTAGTTGGTGATAAAATGTATTATAATATTCCTTAAAATAACTTATCATTAGTTGTAATATTAGTAGTATTGTATCATTAGTAAATTAATAAGCACTCTATTAACAGTGTTCTTAAAATTAGTATTTTTTGAGTCGATTCAAAATTCAAATTCAATTTTCCTTTTTATTTTGAATTATGTAATTCAGATTCACGAATATAAATTTTTAATCGAGATTCAACTAAAAAAGATTAAAAAATAATTCGAATTCTGGGTCTATAACTTAAGAGGCGATGCACGAGAAAGCGTACCTTTATCGCGAATTTTTCAAAAAAAAGTTTTTTGATTTGAGGCGCTAAGGAAAAAGAATACTACCATTCGATAGATCTTTTCAAGAGAAAACTTTTGAGACCGGTCCCGATCGCGGGATCCAACGGGAAAGATGTCGTAATCGCGTTCTCCCGAGACACCCACGAAAAACTTGCCGTCGGATTTCTATCAAAAAATAAATTATTTTGAAAAATGAACAATAATCTTGATGACGTAAACTTCATTTTACATAATTTTAATATTTTTTTCTATGAGACAGAGAGTAGAAATATGTGAGAGAAAAAAGGTTGAAAAAATTCCACTCTTGTTTCACGTGCATCTTTACGTGGGTTTTGTGCCCTCCGGGCTGTCTTTCCACCTGATTTGAGCATTTTACCGTAAAAAAGCACGTGGAACGGGAGTGGTACTTTTTCAACTTTTGCTGACTTTTGCATTTTTCTACTCTTTGATGCGTAGAAAAAAATATTTCAATAATGAACAATAAAGTTTTCATCATCAAAATTATTGTCCAGTTAAAAAAAAAATATTTTTTTTGCAAATTAAGTAAAAAAATCCGACGGCAACTTTTTTCGTGGGTGTCTCGGGAGAACGCGATTATGACACCTTTCCCGTTGACTCCCGCGATCGGGACTGGTCTCAAAAGTTTTCTCTTGAAAAGATCTATCGAATGGTAGTATTCTTTTTCCTTAGCGCCTCAAATCAAAAAACTTTTTTTTGAAAAATTCGCGATAAAGGTACGCTTTCTCGTGCATCGCCTCTTAAGTATATTTCTATGGCTACGCCAAAAGTAGGTTGATAGATCTGACCGGTAAACGGTAAAAGAAATATTTTTTTTTATGTTTGGACTCAATCGTGACTTAACATCGACAGAAATATGTTGAAAAAGTAATTTCCAATAATATTTGTGATGTCTCATGAGAAATCAGAGTTTCAATCATTTACCATGGTAACGCATTGAATTAATTCAGTTGGGGAATTTTGAATCAATTAAAAATTTAGATTCACCTTTTTACAAAATGAATCGATTGGATTCAGATTCAACATTTTTTTTAATTAATTCAAGATTGAATTTTAATAACACTGTCTATTAATATTAATTGTTGTACCGACAGTACGGCTAATATGTAGGCATGTTCTGTAAGCTTCTCGTACGATTTCAATATTTCTCTTGGATTCTCCCCGCTTTCCGCCTTTCTCCCATCTTTTTCTGTTTTATTCGGAATCATTTATTACATTTATACTAAATTTTCGATTTCGCTGTTTTTTTAAATATTTCTGAATCCAACATTTATCTGCTCTATAAGCGTTGGCTGACCTGCGGAGGAAAAGAAGACCAGCCTCTTCTGTTGACTATCTTGGAAAATT
This sequence comes from Chydorus sphaericus, assembly GCA_030141595.1. Taxonomy (NCBI): domain Eukaryota; kingdom Metazoa; phylum Arthropoda; class Branchiopoda; order Diplostraca; family Chydoridae; genus Chydorus; species Chydorus sphaericus. Next base: position 5,977,186 of record CM057934.1, on the reverse strand, counting down.
ATCACTCAGTTATTTTCAATTATAATTTTATGCGATATTTGTTTCATCTCCATCTCTATTGATACAAAATTATTATATTATATTATTACTCTATCATAGTTGTACCCTCCAGTTCACCTCTACTTACTTTAAAATATAATAGCTGCGTATCGTTTAATCTTAAAATTTTTTTTTGTAGCTATTCCAGCCATCTAAAAATTCCTAGAAATATTTTAAACTATCGCGGTCTCACTCTTAGGAATAAAATCAATATCTTGAAAATAGTTATTTGGTAGAATGGACCTTTTCATGTAATATTGGACGAATTTCGTTTTTAAAAAAGAATTCTAAAACTTCCTTCTTTTTTTTGGAGTTTTATGAGAAATCAATCCAATACCTTACTATTACATTCTTTTTCAACCCACCTGACAATATCTATTAAGTCTGACCCTTCACCCTTATAAGCACAGGGGAAAATCTTGTGAGTTGAGCCATGCGTCAGACGGTGGGACATTGCCGGTCGTTGGCGATTATTATATATAATATATGTGACAAACATAATTAAAAATTCGGTTTGAAAAAAAAATTAAGTAGAATGCGCAATACACAATGCCCTTGCATCTCGTATTTTATTACTGTACTGCTGTAGGCTAATATATACCGTAAAGAAAACCCTTCTTCTAATTTTTTTATTCGACAGTTCAACACGTTAATGGGTTTACCCCACCAAGTAAGTTTATAAGTAACGCTTATTGATCTATAATACGCACATGAGCAAAGTAACAAAAACAAGTATTTTTTTTACAGATATTTTCTAGTAAAATAACAGAATGTTTACCAATACACATGCGGGCTATACAATAAGACCCATCCAACATCATCGATAAAAGTCTTCTTGAGCAACAATCTCTGCTGGATTTCGTTCGCAGAATCAGTTATAATAACTTCGTCGTCGCGATATTCAGCCTTTTAAATAGTTTAGCCTCTTCGAAAAATCCTAAAATGTTAAATCCGCAAAATCCGCAAAAAAAATTAGTTTAAACCCAACTTCTGTTTGAAAAACGCCCACTTTTAAGCGGACATGGTGTTAAATAAAATTAATGAATACATTGTTTACAATTTGATGATAGAATAACTCTCATTCATGGTATTGTTGTGGATTCCACATGAAATGTAGTTTTACAGTAGTACTAATATACTACTTTTGCTTGATCTAATTTAAGACAATGAAATAATTATATAAACTGAAATAATTAGTATCAAACTGGAACGCAGATGATCAAGATAGACATAAAAATGACGAAGAGGTTATATTATAGTCATCGGGAACGCTAAGCGAGTCATCGCGCGTGTGCTTATTATTGAAAAAAGAAAAGGATGTTGCCATGTTTTTCGCTCTTGGTAAAAATATCGCACAGCCATGAGTCTATAGCTAATCATAAAAGCTCCAAAGTGTATATAGATGTTAGTAATCGGCCCGTCCAACAAGCCCACTGGAATATGTACATAACATTTACCATTAAGTATTACACGAAATTCTTTTTTATCAGTATCGTACTATATCATGCATATAAGAATAAAGCTTCGCCTTTGAGTTTGAAATGCATATATGCCTCTGAAATGCCACATGACCATCGATGGCATCGGAGGCCGTCGATGCGTGGTTGCATCGGATGGGCACGTGAGTTGCAGGGTTTTAAAGCCTGGGTATACCGTCTTGTATTGATTAAAAAGAAACACGTACTGTATATAGCAGTACATTGGTTAAAGAATAAGAAACCTTATTACAATTTTGAACTAAAACGCGGTTTTCAGTATTTTAAAAACCATTCTTAATCTTGTTAGCGCTAGAGTCGGGTTTTATGAGGAGTCTTTCTCAAGGTTTTAAAGCCGTCGTACTAACTTGCATTGGTTTTAAAATATGCCAGGACTAAGTTGATTTTATAAGCGTTTTTCAAAGTTTTTAAACCCTTATTTTTACTTTGAATTGAAACAAAGGCGTTTTATGAGGAATTGTTTCCAGGGGTTTAAAGCCTGGGTAGTGCCTTGTATTGGTTTTAAAAACGCTTGCCACGGTTATAAACCCAGGATATTTAAACTTGGTTTTATACTTTGTAAAAGTATGATACAAGCGGATGTCATGAGGAGTCGTTCCCGGGTTTTAGGCCTAGGTGCTGCTTTCTTGTATTGGTTAACAAGGTACTTTGTTGATTAAAAAAGCGCTTTCCAAGTTATAAGACCCTGGATTTTTACTTTGTAAAGCTACAAGTGCTTTTATGAGGAGTTTTAATTCCATTATTTTTACCAGTATTATCTATCGTATTACAGTATATGGGTAAAAAGATACTATTGTGATGTTCATAAAATAAGCGTTGTCAAGTTATAAAAGTCTAAATTTATATATATATTTTTAAAGGATACAGCCCAGGTAAAAAGAAACGTATTTAATGACTTGTTAAGATATTTTTTTAGTACGTCGTTAAAGACGCGATATTTTCACGGACTAAAGACGTTTTTCAATACATCATGTTTCAATATATGTTTCAATACGTGTTTCAATACGTTGTTTACGACGCGATCGGAAACCCAATTTTTGAATTATTTTACTGGGGGGGGGGGGTATTATTATTGAAAATAGTACGCTTAAATTATTCCTCGGATGTTGTTAATTGCTTTTATGGTTAGTTAATATAAATAGATTGTTTTTCAAATTTTGGTACCAAAAAAAAAACCGCCGTAGAGACCGTCAGACCGAACCATGGACCTACCCCGTTCTGTACACACACGCTAACTACTTCGCTACATGATACAAATTGCCCTTAATTAGATTGATTTTGTAATTTATAATAAGGCCATATTTCCATACATGGTATTCGAAATTCTTTAAATTACATTTAAATGCGCTACATTATACTTTGAATATATATAAGACTCGATATAAGATACACTGTCTCTGTCACGATTTCTAGCATTAATTTTCAAGGAAAAAGTCGATATAAGGAATATCAATCGCTGCTAAAAAGGTGTAGTAATGAAGCTGGTAAATCGAACTGAGTGTGACAGATTAATGTATATAAAGGATCTGTGAATTTACGGATGTTCTATCTGGCCTGTAAATCTTTGTCTTTCTCTCCTCGTCTTTTCTTGTGTTATATTGAAAACAAAATCTGAGGTAGATTTTTTAAAGAGTTGTTCTTGTGTGAATGAAAATTTGCTTTACCATACCCTTCCCTCTTGTTCAATGGTCGGTATTTTCAATTAAAACAAAAGATTTATGGACTACTTTTGGAGCAGTACCAATACTGAAATACTGTACTGCATAAGGCGTGCTCATATAACCTCATTTCATTTTTTGCTGGTTGGACACTTGCTGCTATGGAAAACAAATAAATGTATAAGCCCGGATAAGCCATTAATAAGAATTTCCTATACAGTTCAGTGTTTCAGTTCTACGTTGATCCGTCCTTTTCAAATAATTCTTTACACTGGAAAAATCACGCAAACCTGACTAGCCTACTGTCTCCACTGACCCAACTACATTTAAGAAAATTATTTTTCTTAACTTAACCAACAAGTTCAGATTCCACCTTTTCTGCGTTATCTACATCCTTGTGAAGAAACACGTACAACACCACTTGAAGAGCATCACAATATTTATTAGTTTAAGAAACCATCTTTATTTGTCTCTATTACTTCCAGACAAATGACATTCGTATGAGTACTTGGAATATACGGCCTCATACGAAATAAGAAAAATTAAAGAAACATTTAAATAATTAATTATGTCATATTGTATTGGTGGGTATCGCTTTTTTATTTGTACGCATACGACAAACCCTCTACTTTAACCACATAGGACATAAAATCGAGCTAAAAGTAGTCGGTGGTTTTCAGCACTAAGTTTCTTTAAAGCAATTTTCTTGAATGCTTTGTACATACTATACATATTAGGATATTTCTCTCGTTTACTGAATTATTACCGTTATTGATTCCTTACAGAATAGAAGTAGATGTTTGAAATATGTCAATATATAATTAGTTGTATTATTGTTTTAATAAACTGCATTGGTTTGTGATGGAGAAAAGGCATTGAACTTTTCACTTTCATGGTTTACGGGCTCAGTTTCACTTTTCTACATGGGAGCCAAGTTTTTTTTTATTCCACCATCTTTTCTAATACTTTAAAAGTCACGTAGCTTCTTTAATGCATATAGTAAATAGTTTGGTATTTAGGAACTATAGGGATAAAATATATGAATTAAAAAAATTTGATAAAAAAAAGATGATAAACTTCAACTTATTATCGAATGGGCCCTTTAGATGTTATTTCTAACAGGTCTATATCACAGCATCGCTATTCGGTGCGAGAGATCCTTTATGTAGCAGGTAGGCTATATACGATATTACACACAAGCTCGCGCGTAAAGTGATATCATGAGGCGGATCATAGGCTATATAAACAGATAAACTAAATTGCCGTTGCATCACAGTATGTTCCTGATCGTGCGAACGAGGCGCTACCGAACGAAGGTGCCAGAATAGTGCAGGTGCCAGAACAACCAGATACCGATATTTCAATTGATGTAAACCCCCTTAGAAATGGGGCTATATCAGAGCGCGTATTTTCGCATTTGATAGTAGTATTGGTTCGAAATCTTTACAGAAATATAAAAATTACGTTAGCTAAACGACGGGAGAGAATAGTTCATAATCCTCGAATCCATCTTTATTATGATTTATCAAACTGTCCTGATGGATTCGTTCAAAGTCTATCGACCAATTTTTCCATTTTTAAAGAAATCATGACAATAGGGAAAGCTTATGAAAATAAAAAGTTGTTATAAAGCATATCATCGTGTTCAGCGTGAAAAACTGAACAGGATTGCCAATCATATTGTGTATAAAATACCTTTCAGTCGGCTGGAAATCGACGCCAACATCGGTGTGTAACGCACGGTACGCAAAACGGCCCTCCCACCATCTTGACGATTAAGGCAGACATATTTAAGGAATTTGCATTTGAGTGCAGCCATACTGTCTTTTGCATTAGCCATCGCATATCCCCATAGGTAAACAAAGGCAATACTTTAGGATGTGTGTCTGTTCTAATTTCTGAAATATGTCTGCCTTAATCGTAATACAATATTATCTTCGACTAACCAATCAAATGGAATCGGAAATACTTTATAGGAAACTGAACTGAACGATAATGAACGTTCAGTTAGCCGACCTGATGTCCTGATGAGAGTCATGAGGCTTGCCTTTCTTCAAGAATCAAGGCTCCTTACGAGCCAAATCTAGCTCTTAACCAAGTGATTTCAGAAGGATGAAATAAATGGTCGACTTTTAACGTTTTATTTAATAATTTGTTCTTCTGTTACAGGCTTGAGGTCTCCGTGTTTTGGGACAATCTCAATTTCAGGGTTGGAAAAATCATTACATAATTGATCGTAAACTTTTAGCTTCTTGCGTAAGATGGATTCTTATTTATCAAAAGACTCTACAAAGTAAAGGGGCTCGCATTGAAAGAATCTGAAGATATCATAAAATAAAAATATTACATGCTCAGGGACGGATTAAGACTCGAAATTGGATGAAGGAGCAAAGAAAATGGTGCATGTTTGTATAATGTTTTTGTTGGGACAGTCGCCATTTGAACGAATAAAAAACCCTACAGGTTTCATAAAAAATAAACTTCTCAATAATAAAGCTATGAACTTGTTAAAACAGTAAACAGTATAAGCAGCAACAGTGTTAAAAAGTAGTGCTATGGAAAAGGAAACTAAATTTCCTACATTTCTTCTCTTGTTTCTAGCACACTTTGTCTGAATGCTATATCACGTATAGCTATAAAAAAATCTAGTTGAAAAAAGTTGTTTTTCAAACGATAGAAATATAGGGAATCAAATTGCCCTTTTACTGCATTTTTTGACAAATAATTTTGAGAAATCATGTTTTAGCGATACCTGTACGATTTTTATGTTCGCGCACGATGTGTGAACATAAAAAAATTCAAATTGCGTGCCACCTAGACCTGATTGTATAGTTTCGTATTGACAAACAATAAATCACGTGACTCACGTCTTTGTGGGCATTTAGATTGCATTTTTGTATGGAGCGTCGACACAGTTCAATACCCAATAAAGTTAAGTTTCGGAAAAGTTAATTATATAAAAGATCTTAAATATTATTAACCAATACAGTGTGAATTTTTTATAAGCTCATATATTTTGCTTCGCCAATTCCAATTGCATTTCGTCGCAACACTCGTCAGATTCCCTTCATAAAATTGTTTTGAATCAAATAAACAAGTTTTTTTTTCCTGGAAAACAACGCAGGGTTACATTATTAGAAGGGCCAGGCTGCTGGGCCTGATTACATTGTATGCGTGGAGCGTGAATGGCAGCTAAGATACTACTCTTTCTTGGTGTTTGTCGATTCGTTTGTGAATTAGTGATTTAGTTCTTATTTTGTAAAATTTGAATCATGAATTAATTTGGGAATGAAGTATTGTGAGTAAAAAAACAATACTTAATGAAATTAGTATATTCTAATTCATATAAAATGATGTTATATAGGGGTCCAGTGATTGTGGTGTCTTTCATTAGTTACGGTAACTAAATTGATTCAAAGTTTATAGTCCAATACAATAATGAATGCCTTGTTTTCTTATAAGACGAATCATAATGATTATGCAAATTGTGATAGAGTTCATAATTCTGCCATACTTACTAGAATAAGGATGAAATCATCTTTACCAAGAACATTTCTGTCCAATTCGTCAGCATAGTTCATGGAGCATTTAATAAATCTCAAAGTGATGACGGAAATGGACTGTGGCTTCTTTATATACTAGGGTAACATAGTTACTATAACACTTATTACTTTATATATATGTATGTATATATATATGTATATATATAATATGAATAGATTCGACGTTATTATTCGTAAAAATAAATGGAAATTGGGATGACCAAAGTGGGTAACTCATATTAGTCCAGTAAACAACGAACGGAACGCTCCCAAACATGCTGCAAATAATAAGCTAAAATCATTCATTCGCTTTAAAAAGACCATCTTACTTAAATGTTTATGGGTATCACTGTGCGTATGTCGTATTTCGATTGGAATTGTGTGATGAAAACGATGGTGCTTGCTGTAATAAAATAAAAATGGTAATTAATAAAATAAAATAAATTTGGTGTTTGCCCTCCACTTCAACACTTTTCGGATGTGATATACCATCCATTGGAATTGCTTCCGATTCTTGGTTATTCCCAGGAATTAAATATGTTTGAAATCAGTTCAAAATAAATCATACATCAGAATTAAGAAGGGTACAAAGACTTGTAGCATGTATTAGCTTTATTTTTTTCCCTTCAAGAGGTCACAGCAACCTGACACTCTATTGTTCAATGATCTTTGTGGGTATGTCAAGTACTTATTGTAAAGGAGTCAAACAAAATGCTAAAACACTGATGTAAATTTCTTTGGAAGAAACCGTTAATGCAAAAGTAATTTTTATTTTTATAACATTATACAACAATTTAAAACATTACACGAAATTAGCATTCATCAATCGGACATTCGCCTTTTCAAGTGCGATATTTGTCAAAGGTCATTCACTTTATTCGTATATTTTCATACTATGAATATTATGACTAGAACAAAAATAGTATAATTCTTCATTTTTATTGCTAGAGACATTTAAGAGCTATAATAACTTAAAAACACATGAAATGCCCTAACTGGAAAGAAACGCTTCCGAAGCAAAATTTGTCCCTTGACTTTGACTATTCCTTTGACTATTGTATGAATCTTGGCAAAAAGAATATTTAATTAATTTTTCATTATTGAACCTATGCCACTAAGTTTAATCCTATTGAAACCAACGCCATTAATTGGAGGACCAACCCATTTGAATAGAGGACAACATGATTCAAGTCTACGATAGAGCATCTTCGTTGAACTTTTCTACCTGCATTTATATGGCAATCCCTTAGCGCTTTGGCTGTTGCTACATTCATTTTTATGAATCTTGGCAAAAAGAATATTTAATGAATTTTTCACTAATGAACCTATGCGACTAAGTTCAATCCCATTGAAACCAACTCAATTAAGGGCGTTGATGAAGCTCCAAAGAACCCTTCTAATTTAAAAGAGTATTATGTACGCATTGAAAGAATCCATGTATAGATGAGCTCGTGAGCTTATTAATCCATTAAAACAGTATTTCCAAACCCACATTCCAAAACCTTTGCCATTAGGAGCAATATTCTTTCTTGTTGATTCGTCTTCTTTCCATTCTATGATAATTTAATTTAATTTGGGTTTACAATAAGTAAACATGCGATCTCGAATTGACATATAATAATATGTTATCTTGAAGTTTTGAGAATGGTGCTTTTGTTGTCATACATGTATAACAACAAAAGCTTTATATATTCACCTATCGCTTTTCGATATAAAATTCTTTTTTCGATATAAATTATATATTTGAAAATCTTAATCAGTTTTAACAGTGCATCTTTAAAAAAAATAAAGTATAAATTTTAACACTGGATCTTTCAGTCTCCTATACATCCGACGTAGAAATGACGTAAAAGAAACATTAATGGCATCAAACAATGTTCTTCTATGATAGAACAAAAAATGTATTGCTAAAATTCAAATTGTAATTAAATAATAATATATATTTTAACCAGATACAAGTTTTTTAAAAACCAAACGCTATTAAAATATTCCGAAATTAACGCACTGCGGTTGAAGATAATATACTGTATGATTTTGTATTCGCAAATGCAGTGCATATGCATGATATAAACCATTGATCTACTGCTGCTGAAAAGAACGAACGGATTTTTGAATGATCCGATATTTTTGAATTGGTACGATTACATTCGATTACAAGTGGTCCTTTGATAATTTTATCCAATATTGATTATCACCTAATAATATTCGACTTTAATTACACTGGGAAGAAACCCTTTCAAAGCGAAATATGTTTTCAGGTAAGATTAGCCCTATTAATTAAAGCATACATGTCGCAAGAACGAGTTAACATTTACGCAACGGACACACATGAAGAGGCGCGGAGCGAGCATTCACTCCAACATCCGTCCTTACAAATTTGATATCTGTGGCTAAGGTGATCATTATAATCGGTGTAGTATAATTAAATTTCCCATTTTCTTTCTTGCATACGCCAACATTTCTCCGTGCGAAGAGGATTTTTGTATTGAAAGATACCCTATTAGTCATACATTAGTATGGTCCATGTGGGAGGAAGTAAATCCCACAAGTCTGAACACTGTGACAAGGTATTTTAATTGAACGCCTACTTTAAATGCTGTATCTTTTTTCAAACACCAGCTTTTATTATTTTGCACGGGAGTTCTTCAAGCTGTGTCGTTTGGTGGATCATTTGCCCACCCACACGGGTGAAAAACCCATTCTTTTGTCCATACTGTGACAAGGTAAATCGTTCTCTTACAAATAATAAGTGCCTGGTAATTACATAAAAAAAAAGATTTCGCATATTGTAGGCATTCAACCATAAAGGGGGCCTTTGTAAACATGCGGAGCTCCACACTAACGAAGTGAATAAGCATTTCCGATTTGCAGAATATGTTTAAAGGTACATAGTTTATTTTTTATCATATAACATCTTATAGTATTATTAATAAAATTTAATTTGGAAAAAACGTTACAGCTTTGCAAGCTAAAAAGCTATAGCAAAGCTTTTTAAAAGTTCACTCAAACATGTACAATGATAAAGTGATCTTATCTTGTCACTTATCCGTATGTCCATGTATGATATCTGCTTTTGCAACAAATTTATGGACTTTTTAATTTGTTCAAAACGTAGTTTTAAGAATAATAATTATTCAAGTTTTTCTATGACGTTTTATCAGGATGAAGCCGCTTTATATAGGTTCCACGACAGTGTTAACATTAGTCCTAATTGGGATACTTCATCACGCTGCTTCCAACGATGACAACATCTCAAGTGGATTTTCTTTCACTGAATTCTCGGATAACATCATGATGAAAAATCCCCTGATTGCTTCCTTCAACCATCGGTGATATAATAGACATCCTACTTTTTAAAAAACTAAATTAAGTACCTACAGCTAATAGTAATCAATGTTTTAACTGTTAATGCTACAACGATGAAATTTTCAACATATTACGGTACTTGCGGAGCGACAGCTTCTGGAATTATCCGACCAGGAGTAATTTACTGCGTGAACGTAGCAGTTGTCCAGAGTCACCAGAAATTATTGTCCGTGTTCTTATAACGCAAGAAAATCATTAGGTGGATTCTATTGTATAAAGAAGTAATCTATAAGTATAACCTTTATACTGCGGCGAAATTGAGTTATTAATTAGGCCCCATCGTCAATTAGAAATGGAGATTACCGTCATAAGATAGAAGGCAATAATGCATATCAGCCCCAAAAAATACTTTTCATTAAGCAGAGTATTCTTATTTTTCCATTCTAAATTTATCACCATTTGGGTTCAAACTAATAGCAAATTATATTGCAACAATATGAACGGTATATTTTGTTTTTCTATTACCGTTTTCGCTAACATGGTTATTTATTTCACTGATCATCTTGTCTTTATCAATAAAATTGAGAATGATTGCAGTGGAAATGGATAAAAGACCCTACAGCCGAGCCTACAAAAATCCTGTGGCTACCTATATTTTAGTGATATTCTTCATAATATGTTTAACCACTTTATTTACAACCGCCTTCCACGCACAAAGGTTTTTTTCATGGTAACACAGCCACGCGTGTCAAACAAATAAACAGTACAACAAATAATGTTCTCGTCGATCAAGAAACCGTTCCCTGGGTAATCCAATAATTTAATTTTAAATTTTCTGGATACTATAGTACGTAATATATTGTCTAGTGCTTCTTTTACCTTTATGCCAGAAGGTTTGTTGGTTCTAAGTTCTATCGAGTTGGTGTGGCACAGTGGGTCTTCTTCAATGCTGCATTCAATCTTTTTATTTGTATATCGTGATCTGATTATTTCTATTTCCATTTCGGGTCAACAACCTTTTATTCCAATGAATACTAATACAATTTTGAGCAAAATTTCCCTAATTCACTGATCATCCAAATACATTTAATTCGAAATAAACATAAATACAGTTTTGTGCAAAATATCAAAATTTCCTTGTTTTGAATCAGCATTACAGAGAACAGAAAAGAGAATGCGAGAAAAGAATTCGTTTGTGAAAAATTAATTACAGTACATATTTTCCACCAGTTTTTTTCCTTTCTTTGATCTCCTTATCTGAAAGTGCTGGGTTCTGTGCTTTACTCTGACCACTTAAAATACTTTCCACTTTACAAGGTGAAAGTAGAGATCCTTAGGCACTTGTCTAACGCTAGCAGCAAAAGTGTCGAGCGTCCAGCGCAAAGGAGCAGGTAGTTCATTCGAAAGGAATGCCCAATCCTTGTCGTTCGTGGTAATTTTGCATTGGACTTCGCGTGTCCAGTACGCCAAAGAAGGCCGATACAAAGTGAGTTCACTGCTCAATTTCGTACCACTACGGGTGTCGGCTTTGGGTTCAATTTTACCGGTTTGGAAGAACAGGATATTGGGCTTTTCCGTTCTGTTAGAGGCCGAGCGGAAGAGATAAAAAATCTTCAACACAGCGATCAACTTCTGCGTAGGCCGGTCCTTGACAGATGTTGACACCAACTCCCACACTTTTGAGTTTCGCAGCGGTATTCTCTGGGTCAAGAGCGAACATGAGAGATGATTCAGAGAAGGTCTGGTGCAGTCAAGAAAATTTGTCTGGATCGAAGAGGAGTAATTGTTTGGCCAGCCCATGGCGTGGCAGCAACGATTGCTTGAATTTGATCTGCTCAGATGGGGGCGAAGGAAAACTTTCGTCAAGTCCTTCGCAGATGGTGCGGACTTGTTGATGACTATCCAGGCGCGATACTTGACCGTCCGAGTCTCTCCGGAAGCAACAAAGCTTTCCTTCAGTTTCAGCATATCGTATCATTCTTTCTGGATCGATATAGCGCACTTTATCGGCCCTGATAGCAGACGGGACGTGGTATTTTTCAAGGACCACGCCAAGGTAAGAAGGTCTTGAATGATTCGGAGTGCATGATTCGGCTAACAACAGTGGCACCACCAGTGATTTTTCGACCGTGAGCACCAAGGTCAACGGATGTTTCCAGAAGCTAATGAGCTTCGTGAAGAGGAATAAATCCCTCTTCCATTCAACGGATGATGTCGTGGTCGTATATCTGGATACCGTCAATCAATAGTGCCCCATGGATTAAGCAACGTATCTTGTGTAGAATTAGAAAATCAGGGCTATTCAAGAGGTTTCGTCGGTTGGCTAGAGGAGTCGATGCCGTCCTGGAACTCGACCTGTTTTAAGTATGATAAAAAGAACAAATCAATAATTAGACAACATCCCATAATATTAAAAGTATAATATATCACATTGATGGCTGATTTTCTTCGTCAGCATTGCGATAGAAGAATCGCCATGTACTTAAGCCTCTGAATCGTAATTTTGGGAACTGATGATTTTCAGCTCCTTTCGCAAATCAAGCTGTTGTGATATCATGTGGTCTAGGGTAGTAACAGGGATTGTGACATAGCTGCTGTGCTCCCTCTCTTTCCCACGACCTTAGTGCGCCCTCGTTTACTGCTTCCTCCGCACTTTCCCCAGTCACCCTGAGAGGTCATACATTTTAGTCGCTCTCATTTTGTACATTCCTCATCGTTTTACTGCGTAATATACACTTGATTGGAATCTAACACAGCTAAATATTTGAAAGTTTAGCGGCAAAATTAAAATTTGGTCTTTTTGATTGAATGTTCAGTATACCATATTTTTAGACTTCTTTCTGCTTGATTCGTTTCCAACGAGTTCGTCTTCCGGTATATCTGCCAAGTCAGTGCTATGCTTGCTGTACCGTTTCCTTTTCTTTGGCTTCCTAAACAGAGAAATCTATTTAACTGTAAGATTGATTACATGATGTTTATAATGTACTTCTGAGGAGTGTCGTGTTGGTATGAAAGGTAGCTGGAACTCTGACTTTTTGAGGAAGCAGTCTCTCCCAAATCACTTTCCGTACTAGCTCCGGCCCTTGGACGTGTGCTGCTCTCGTCTTCCATCACAGACCAAAGTATGTCCATCTGACTCGGGTCTGACGAGGGGTTCCGCAACCTTTTTGGCTGACCACTCCAGACTGGAAAGATGCCCCTTCTTTAACCAGTTTTTACATGTAGAGTATGACTATTTGGAAAACAGACTCCTTTATTTTATGAGGGGCTCCACATTCAACAAGTTGATCCACCTGAGCAGTACAGATGGTGTTGAACCAGTCATACAAACTGCCACCATTATTGGTACATCCTGAAAATAAAATATGAAGCTTAAGAATGGTACTCACGAGATCACAATATGATGGTAAAATATTTATATTTAATATCAAGTGGATTGACCTCTTTGGAAGGTGTAGATTTAACTTTCATTTGATCTCTTCTCAGATAATTTTGAAACTCCGACTCATATTCGGCAAAATCCTAAACAAAAAAAGTTTGGAAAAAAAGAAAAGAAAAAAAGAGAAATAAAAACAAAAGATAAAAAAAGATAAAAGAAAAAATAAATAAAAGAGATAAAAAAGAAATAGAAAAAAAGGAAAGGAAAAGGAAAAGAAGGAAAGGAAAAAGGAAAGGAAAAACAAAGAAAAACAAAGGAAGGAAAGGAAAATAAAAGAAGGGGAAAAAAGGCAATGAAAAAGAAAAAAAGATGAAAAGAAATAAGAAAACGGAGAAAAAAAGGGAGGAGGAGGGGAAAAACAGAACAAAAAAATGTGAAACAAAGGACGGCATCTTTAGAAATACTGCTTTACTTGATATTGAAAGCCGCACTGCCAAGTCAGTGCTATGCTTGCTGTACCGTTTCCTTTTCTTTGGCTTCCTAAACAGAGAAATCTATTCAACTGTAAAAACAACTAGAACCAAGATAACCAAACTCTTTTATTTGATTTCCTTCACATTAGAAAATTTTCTGAGTCTTACAGCATCTTGGCCGAGATAAGCCAGAGCCATCTAGAGGAGGGCGGTAACATACACAACAAGAATGCTTTGGTCGACTGGCAGACACTCGGTGGCGTTCAAGTATAAAAATTGGAAAATCGGAGAAAATTTTCCACTTGCAGCCTTTACTACTTCCAGAGAAATGATTTCCCCGATGATAGTGTCTAATGGACCAACTACTCCTTGACAAAAAGTGGCCAGAAGTTCATCATCAACGAATTCCACTTTAGCGGGACCTTCAACTGTGCGGTTGTTAATCTCTTCGGCTATTTCGACAAACAGCTTGGAGTCTTCGCGAGCCCAAGGTTAAGGTGAGAGGCCCTTTGGATTCCTTTTTTTAAATTCATCTTCGGTTATGAAAGCCAGATGAATCTGCGCAGGACGATCGGTCTTGCTCCAGTCAAGTGGCGGAAATTCCGGCTCGTAAAGGGCTTGCTCCAAAGGTTTGAAATGAAAGGTTTTTGGCTGCTTCACTTGGATGACGGTTCAACCGCGGACGTAGTAAGATCAGCCGCTCGTGTCACCGATAGTGAAAGAGTAAGGATCTAGCACTTTGACACGACGTGGTTCGCATCCATTCAGATCGGTCATGCCCTCCACCTCGGCAAAAGTGACGTAATCATCAGTTTCCAAACCGTGCCTGACTTCATCTAAGCAAGTGATGAGGCCGTTTTTATCTCGCGAGACTTAAGCAATCATAGCTGACTTGGGCTTCTCTCCATTCGTGTCCCAGACAGTGAAGTTGGGACCAAAATCGTTGAAAAAAGAGCCCACGCGTCTAGGTCACGATCAGAGCATTCCCGTAGCTGCGGACAATTTTTGACACTTTCAGTTGCTCTTCTAGAGGTAAATCTGTCAAGACAACCACTTGAAAGGTTTTAAGTTAACTCCTTTGTGAGTTCTTGTGAAGATGCTTCAACTTAAACAACTGCTGTTGAGTAGAGCCAAGGGTAGGGAAGCTTATGCACGATTCTTCCCAGTGTCCTCTTCAGTGAGGTATAACTGGCTGGAGAGGTGAGACCACTGGCAGGCGACAGTGTCCCATAGCGTGACTGATCTCACCCCGGTCAGGATGACATTTTCAGCTACTTCGACACCCAGCCCTCCCAGGCCGCTGACGGACTGAGTGACCCGCTGCGGTGGCAGCGGTGGCAGCGGCATTATGGTGATGATGGTTATGATGCTGACCTGGGTAGGAGCCCGCTGCGACGGCGGCAGTAGCAGCAGCCTCATCTGGCAAATTAAAGAAGTTGAATAGGTTCTGCTACAGATACTAAATGCTCTTCGCACGCATCAGAAACATTAGAAGAATGCGCAACAGTTGTGAGTGGTCGTGATAACGTGCCGGCCGGCCGCCGGTTTGAATTAATTATTTGACTCGAACATGATGACTTCCCGCTGTAGACATGAGAATAGAAATAATATGGATGCCCGTTGACCATCATATTTGAGACCGCCGTCACGGCCGCCGTAACTCTAATCGCATGAACATGCACCAACAATCGTCACATTCTCATCATATCACTCAAATGGGCACGCTAATCAAAGAGATGAATGCAAGTATTAATCTTGAAAAGAAAATGCACTCATTTTCCTGCTCTGAAATGTATACTGATAACATTTTTATTTTCTCTAAAATCAAGCTTTCTTATCTTCTTAATTTTCATGTTGCTTAACTGTTAACTAGCCTCATTTAATTAAAATGTAACAGGAACGTACGTAGAATTTCACACATTTCATCAGACTTGAGCCTGCGTCCCCATCGTCTGCTTAGGATGTTATTAATAAAACTATTTAGCATTAGTATTGAAAATAAACTTAATACAGTCAGGACTCGGTCTAACGACCACTTACCCTAGCGACCAAACTCGCTCTAACGACCGTTTTCACCGCCGTTCACCGCGCACAGGGTTTTTGGCGCGTTTCAACAAATTTTAAATCTTTTAGTTTACTATAGCGCCTCAAAAAACATAATTAAAAATATTTTACAACTTTGTTTTAAAAGATTGCTTGCTTCAAAATCACGGAATGTTAAGATACACAAAGTAACTACAATACTCATTAAAAAGCATTTGAAAATAATGTTCCGAATATTTGTTAATCATTAAAAACTATTAATTTTAAAGCAAATTAAAAATACCAAAACATATCTAGATTAAACTAAAACTCAGAATGTAGCCACAGATTGTTTGGTTACAGCGATAATATGTCATCAAATTATTTGGGAACTTACAAAATTTTCTATACAATGAAAATTGAAATTAATATCAATCATTTGATGTTCTTTTTTTAAAAACGAAGTCTCATATTCATTTATAAAGTTTCGAGCCTTATGAGCGCCTAAAAAGAGTATTTTTGTCAAAATAATAGTGATAATTAAATAAAAACGAAGCCTTTTCTGTCTTTTTCGCTGGAAGTATACTACAGTGAGAGGGGGTCTCGTACTATCGACCATTCGGTCTAACGACCGCTACACAAGGTGGTCGTTAGACCGAGTCCTGACTGTATGTGATTCGAAAGATATATCCTTTTTATTGCTAAATATTGCAATTTTGAGGGAAAACAATATTGATGACCGATCAGGATAAAACTTTTTTCGTTATTGATATGAAGAAACATTTCAGGGAAGTGTACTGATGTGTACAATAATATGAAATCACGGACGTCGAGATTCGGGTTCCCCAGAATCCTGATGCATTATTAATCAGTCTCAAGTGGAATTATGTATCAAATATCGGTGTATCATACATTATTTAGATAATTTAATTGACGTTGAGTATTAGATTTGGATTAGATTTAGATTGTAAAAGTGGCAGCAACATTCTTTGCACCTGAGATGATGGAACTATAGTATTTAAACAACACGGTTGTCATCAAGAGAACCAATCTCAATAAACCTAATTGATTAGGCTATTTTCTACAATACTTATCATTATAAAAAAAAAAGGAGCAATGGTTTGGGCAGCAGAAGACAACGGTGCTGATGCATACAGCATGACCAGTGTATATCAACGGACTTAATTTTACGCCCGGTGAGCAGTGGGGAGTTGGAGCCCAGCAACCTTGTCGGTCAAATACCAGTGTGAATAAACTTTATGTTTATAATTACTTTACTGTACAATTGATAGCAATTTATTCGGATTTTTAAAGATCGTTTCATTCTCTTCGACTCCCGCCGATTCGATAATTTTCCAACAACGCTTCCTGCTGAGAGAACCGTTCTCTCTGGCTTCCTGTTACATCTTAACAAGATCTTTCCGACTTGTACGATTGATTTAGTTAATTTACATCATCAGCAATCGTCTTGAAAAGGCATCGGTCATTTTTGCTTTCCCTCCGAATATTTATCGACCGATTCGATAAAATTCCATTATAAGTCCTATAAAAAGCTGGCGTCTTTGCTTTCTCTCCGACCGATTCAATAAATTTCCTAGAACTTTACAGAATCCTGAGGAAAAGCAGATACATATATAGACTTCGAAGAACTTCTCGCATATGATTGGTACAGTGGGCCAGGGAGACGTTTGAAGCATTTTTCCGTCACAATTACTAGACAACGCTTAACTATACATTGCTGATGAACTGGCTTCATGGCCCGCACACAGAAGCTGGCTCCTTTGAAGAATTCGATTTTTCTGGTTATTTCATGAAAATTTAACAGATTTACTTTATTAATAATGCGATCACTTCATCCCTCGATCGAAGTGTAAAGGTTCGGAATTTTAACAACGTTTTCGAGCAGTGGTGCACGTTATTGATCGTCACGAACTACAAATTGATTCCGTTAAGTTTATAATTTATAATTATTTATTTTTTATATTTTTTAAAATATCGACATGTTTTTAGTTTACAGTTTGTGCTAAGTCATTGGTATGACAGCGACTGTTTCCCTTGGCTGTGTAGAAGTCTTGCACATATACTTACGGGCAAATTGATTGATTAATTGGCTTACAATATTCTCGGAGGTATTGTTACACACGCTCTCATCACAACGCGCAGAAAGTAATTAGATTATTAGACATTCACCTATTTTTAACTATAATTCATTATGATTCAACTCTTTTTCTCAGATACATTCTACCAGCGGAATCTAGAAGTAAACTCATCTAGGAGTGGCCTAAACGTCGCGTTCACTTCAGCACGGAGCAGTCTTATTTTAGAAAAATTATGCTCATAGAAGAAGACACAAAGTTTCGCGTCTGGGAAGCAATAACGGAGGACGTTAAGTTGTTGTCATCCGGTAAGCTAATCCACATTTTAACTCATTGAATATTTTATTCGTATTTTTATTATCCAGGGAATGTCCTAATGGGGTGGCCCTTTATGAAGTAAAATACCCACCGAACTTATCGCCCACCTGTGGTAACGAATGATGCCTTAAGAAATGTTATTTCCATCGATTGAAAAAAGGACGAGTACGACAACAGGTACCCCCTCCTATATATATTTCCCGAAAGGCCGAAAATGTCATAGGTCATCAACGCGTGCCTATAGCTTCAATGCAAGTGACCAGTACGCTCTGAACTATACGAAAGCGGCCCTAAAACTCTCCGTACTCTTAAGTATCCATCCTTTCAAATTACGTTTTCAACACAGTTGATTATATTTTATGTATTTTTTTTTACAATGGTTACAGGGTGCTGGAGTGGCAGATGCTGGTCAACTCGGCCAATCGACTTTTTTTCTAAACTGACGGCCACGGGCCATCGAGATGACAATAGAAGAGCGCTGTATTTGTCATTGGAACGCTGGACGTATGTCCCTCTGTCCTAACTATATTATACACTTCTGTTACCGGATAATATTAGTCTTTTGCTACCTTACCATCTAGGACCCGTTCGTCGGTCTTAGGATGAGATAAATCCTTTGATCGAACTAACGAACATATAGTGATGACGATCTGGGGGATAAGGATAACCGCCGTTGTTGCAGCTGCCTGGACTAAATCATCTCAGGATGGAGATCAGGAAGTGACCTCATCTATAGCTTGTGTCATCAACTTATAGAAAAGTTATATTTTATAGCCGTTTTTTAAAACTGAAAATGAGTTTTGTATAAAATAAGGGGTTGAAAAGAGTAAAGACCCAGCAGTTCAGGGTCGAGCAAGACATAGGTTTAACGTGCCTGTTATTTTACTCGTTAATTGATATCACAGTTTCTAACTTTGACTTATATTTTGAATCATTTAATTTTACTTCCTTTAAAGATTTATTCGGTGCCGACTATTTTTTAATATCCAAGTATGGGAATTTTGGAAGGGATTGTAAGTGGCGTGCGATTATGACTGATTGACTGACATGCTGATGAGCAAAATTTTGGCAAATTATTACAAACAACTGCAAATTACCACAACAAATTCTGTATAAAGAAAATCATTCAGTTAAAAAAACAAACAAATTAAACTAAAAAATTTGATGATTTACCTGTCTGAGGCTTGAAGATTGAATGTTGCAAATGCAATTTATGCTAAAAAATGGAAATCATAAACATACATGAAAATGGACATAAATCAGTTGACTCAGTATATCTATAGAGCCTACGTATTTTAATTCAAACTATTTAGCTATTCGAATATGAAAATATTATTCAAGTAAATTCATTAAATTATGTACAATACATAATAGCACGTTATAATTCAAAATAAAGCTGTATAAACTTGCAATCTTCTTCTTTCTTCAATTTCTCAATTTCTGCGAGAAAATTTTGAAATTAATTGTTGTATTATTTTAACAGTTGATGAACACATGAAAATGTATTTAAATAGGGCTAAACACGTAGTCATTTGGAATGCTATTAATAGTCCACACATACATACAACATAAAAGTTTAAGGGTAATGATGAAATTCTCACCTGAGTCCTTCAACAGGAGTGCCGCTAGAAGACGAAGTAAAAATGCGGCAACAGTTCATTATGATTCATTATCTACTCATAACTATATGATTAATGAGCCAATAAGCTAAATGATTATATAAATTTATTGTCAGTTTTCAACAGAATGGATTTTTGTGGGCCTATTAAAGTATATTACACTAGCCGATGCCACTTTTCTCAGTGCAAGTGTAGTAGGAATAAGTGTTTAAAAGATACTTTATGGAAATACCGAGCACATACCGCACCATACACAATATATTGTTCAGCCACAACATCTGTAAAAGACTCCAAGTTTAAATGGATGTAAAATTGACTCAAAATCAATGCTCACTGTACCGAGCGGACATTGGCATAGATTTTGATGTCCCGAGTGAGATTCGAATTCACCACCACGAGAATTTTCAACTCCCGCTCTACCAACTGAGCTATCGGGACTTGCTAACGTGATGTATAAAACATATTGATTTAACATTTTCGTAAAAACATTCATTGACCGTGTTTATTCTTAAAATAACTAGTTTACATCACGCCATGTACATAATGTACCCCTAGGTTTGATCACTATGCGTTTGGTTTATTTGAATTATTTCTTATAAACTGTAATGTCATTTCAATTTATTATCCTTAATTATAAATTTTGCATTTGGGCCAATAAATATAGGTGATGAAAAAGTCTTATCTTTATTCTATCAAATAACTACTGATACACACAATTAATTACAAAAAATCAGGAATCAGGGGCTTCTACGCACCAGATTCGAGCATGAGCATTAGATCACCCCCGTCGGCAAAGTGATATCTAATGGCGTAGAAGCCCCTGATTCCTGATTTTTTGTAATAATACCATGAATAGTATATTCAATTATCTTTCCAACGAGGCCAAGGCCGTTGATTTTCTCTCAAAATTCGATTTTTAGCAAAGAATTTCGAGAGGGGTACTTTCCCATAAGAAACCACAGGCTTGGAGGCCGCGATCGAATACTTTAGACGGGTTCTGTATATTCTTCATTCTAATATTTTGATTGCATATTCATCGTTATTTTATCTTTCCATAACATAACATTGAAGTAATTGACTTATCATGCGTAACAACCAATAAGAGATTAGAAACCTTTCGCGATCATTTCACCGACCATTTCACTGGCGATGCTCTGGTTTTCAATTTGTATCGTTTCTGAATTCCGCCCCAGAGAGAGCAATGTTTGGATTGTCTCGTTTTCCAAATGTGATGTATATTTTATAGTCCTTTTTATTCAAATCTTTACATGGGTAATCGATACACTATTATCTAAGGTACGGCCTGGATGCAAGAAATCGTTTGGCTGCTAGTTAATGAATGCTTTACTGATGCGGCCAAACAGGCACATCTTCATCCTCAATATAATTTTTTTTTAAACAGGATCCTTTAGAAATAACTTAATTCAAGATTGCCATTTTTAGATCATCACGAAGGATAGCCCATACCTTGCATGATGCTGATTGCTGGTCCAACAGGAGAGAAAAAATTCTATAGAAACAGATAAATCGACCACAACAATTGAACTGCTGAACGAAATTCCAAAAATCTCAAAAACAACTTATCAAAACTCACTTGCATTTTCATATGCTATATCCCAAACTAATACATGATACTTATACAAATTTGTGATACTGAATTAACCTTTTATTAACTGAATAACTAAACAGCTGAATAATTTGGAAATTTATATAGTACTAGCTGGCCCTTGCTTCGGCTTTGCCCGAAATGACTTTAAATTTGTATTGATTGGTGCCTGTGTGCATGCATTGATTCGCAGTGTTACAACCCGTAATACCAACTATTTTACTTTTGTTATTCGACCAATTTGGCATTTCTCAGGCGGCCTAAGCGGCCACCTTCGTTTAAGGACTTAACTAAGGTTTCTTCAAAACTCGAGAAAATAGTTGCAAGTAAAGTTTTGTTTTAAAAAACATGTATATGCAAGTTAATCAACTTGTTTGATGGCTAACTTTAATAGGGTTAGCGTTGATTATGTCCCACATATTTTCCTTAAATACTAAAATTACATTTGCAAGTTAAAAGTTCAGCTGCATTCTAAAAGCCCCTCCCTCTAGAAAATTTGGACCAATCAGGGAGTTTCTTGATACAGAACCAACGATTCCCTTTCTGTTTTATAGATATAAGATTACATTCAGGTGGTGTATGTTGGTGGATTGAAACAAAGTTGTTATCGTCTCGTTCTATTATCATCACCAACTTTTACAACAGCACATTGCACCACTTCATACGACAACATATACCTATAAAAGAGGAATACGCCGTGATGATGTTCGCAGAGCTGCGCCACTGACGACATCCACGCCTGTATAATATTAAGGCGAATCCAAGCAATGATGCATCCAAACTGCGGAAGGTCATCGAGGATGCAGTCTGGATACCATATGGGATGAACGTGCTGCTTCGCAAAGGTGCTTTAATACCGTATATATTGATACGATTTACGTTTATATGTATAAAAATATATATTTCAAATTATTGCAAAAATATCAGTTGAGATTCTTGACTGGATGGCCCATTCCTATAATTTTACTATATGTGAAATTACCTAACGAAAGCTTAATTTCTTCCTTATTTTCTGATATATTCAAAATAGATCGCTTGAGTGCGTGAACGTATATATATAATGATAACTACGCTTGAAAACACCAGCGTTACAATTGGAAATATTCATTACGCGAGGAATTATATGAGTAAATGAATACTTAATACAACAATTACATTGATGCTGTTTATTTTAAATATGACGTATATTATAAGGTATATGTGATTTAATTGCTGCGCCGACTGTCTTGCGATACGACCGTTTTCAGCTGAACGAGTTCATTCATCCATGGTTGATAGAGCCGGTTCTAATTCCCATTCCATTGTCAGTTTTTTTATAGCGGTTCATCAGTTTTCATTGAACCCATTTCTCTACCACTAATTGTATGTAAAAAATATTTCTGTTGAATAAATACGTTGTATTGTTAGTACTAGTTTGAAACATATTAATTTTGGTTTGAATGCTTGTATTGTTCTCCATATATGTTATCATTGCCGAATTGATGTGATTAGATTACAGTACATACCCAGATATACCCAGTAGGGCTCCTATTCGAATGAAAAATATTCGTTTCCATTTGAATAATTTGAATATTATTCATATTTTTATTCATTTTCGCGTCGGCTCATTCATTTTTATTTATTTGATACTGTAGCAGTGTAGCCTATTCATTCGAATGAACAGGCACCATTCATGAATATTTTCGAATAACAACTTTCTTTTTTTTTTAATTATAAACTCAATAGATATTGACCATTTCCTTTAGAATCTAGCCACAGAAGGTGCTTCAGTCATACAGAAGCTTATCTGAACTCAATTTAGTCTGATTTTCGTGTTGGGAAAGCTGAGAGGCTGGCCACAGCTATGCATAATGGCCATTGGCCAGAAATCACATGGCTGTTATGGCCACCAGTGACTATAGTGCTTCAAGTAAGAGATGTTTTTTTCAGTGGAAGAGATCTTTTAGGAGTAGCACGACACAGCAGGTTTCCAAGTACGATGCAGTATTTCAATTTAACTCCGTTCGTGGTATCGAGCTAGTATTATTTCCGATGATCTCAATGCTATTTCCCTTCAAATTGCTGGCCCATCTTGTCTACCAGGCCAACGTGATTCTGATCCCGCGTCATGGTTCCTCATTCTACCCATTTCCCTGTAGCAAATATTTCGAGCAGTGATTCTAAATTAGATAATGGGGAAGTCAGCTGAATTTTTTTTATTTCACTATCCGACGCAGAATTTTACGGTGAGTTGCGGTAGCACCATTAAAATGGTCAAAACTAAATAGATAGCGTGATATTAGCCGTTTTCTGCGTGAAATTTTGAATTAGGCTCCGCCCCTTTGAAAACGCGCGGTTTGGCGACTCGCACCTGAAGAGGTGAGAGACAGGGAGGCAAAGGGCTGTTTAGTGTCAGTTTCGCCTCAAGGGCCACGCTTCTAAGGTGTAGTAGCAGACGATTTTTTCAAATCGTCGGCCACACATGGGCCAACAAGGGCAGCAGACGACTAAGCAACCAGGGCCTAAGGGTAAACTGACACTAGTCAACCCTCTCCCTCCTTGTCTGTCATTTCTAGATAAGATAGAAACAGTCGAAATAGTTTGTTTTGGTTTTCCAGTCATTTTTTTCTAGATATTTTACGGAAATATCTATTTTGAGACTTTAGGACTGATTTTGCCTCCAAAAACATTAAATACTAGATTTATTTATATATTTTCCTAAGTTTTAGACAGTAAAAAATGAAAAAAATTGGACTTTTTTAAAAAAGTGGAAAGTATCTTTCTATCTAAGAATCTTAATTTTTTTCGTAAGATAAGATAAATTTTCACAAAAACGTGCTTCAGATAAGATAGCCAAAAGGTACCGTTTTTTAGTATCTTATCTTCATCTTACCTTATCTTTTCCCAAAGATCGTTACACTGGATAAAATGTTTCTTGCATGTATATAGGATGCTGAAGGCAATGCTCCATTCCACTATGGCAAGCCGTTTAACACCACTTTTATTGTATATTTATATGTATATATATATATTTTTTTTTGGGGGGGGGGGGGGGTATATAGGACAGGGCATTACTACCGAAACATTTCTTGCGTGCAAAGGATGATAATGGCAATATCCCCTTCATGCTAGCTGCCAAGAAAGATACCACGGTTAACTTTATCTCACTCTTTGATATGCCGTGAGAAGGGTTTGAATGGTAAATAGGACAGGGGAGGAAGTTGTCGAAAATATGAATACCGTGTTGTATTTGAAATTTGTCTTCAACATCAACAGCCGGTGTTAAAAAAGACAATAAATAAATGCAATATAAAATTGTCTTAATCGAAACATAGAAAAATAAATTTTTCCTGTTACTGGTAGAAACATTTTAGATAATGTTCGTCTTAAATTTTTTTGTTTATATAGATACACTCATTATACTTGCAAATTTTATCCATGTATAAAATCAAAGAGGCGATTTACACCTTTATCGTACAGCGCTGTTAGCAAAAAATGTTTCAGTGCCCTAAGCGGAAAAAATCTTCTGACCCACGTAAGGTACCACGGTTTTCTGATTAAAAAAAAATAATTATAAAATTATTGAATTTTCATATAGTGAACATTATAATAGAAAAATAGATCTATATTGCAAATACTTTCCATTGTTTGTGCCGCAATAACACTTCGGAAACTTGTATAAAATTATACAATAAATATTGTACTAAGCGCAGTATGAAACCCTATTTAAATACTTATACTCAAAAATAGAAACTGAGGACATATACAATGGTGGCTTTTTAAAAGTATACCTTATATTTAGATTTTATTGATTATTTCTTGGTTTATTTTGCGTTATATCACTAAATGGTGACTGCATTCGGAAAAGAAAATATAATGCATTGAGACCCCACTTTCACCGAATACAATTAACGAATAATTTATTATCCATTGCTAAGTAGCTGTTACTATTGTTACACGTAGACCAAATATTATTTTGAGGACTTAAGCTTTTTAAAATATTTCAAAACTAAATTGTAGTGTTAAATCAACACCGTTAATGCATCAGTATAAGCGTAAAAATAAGCTTTATTTTGACGCGTATAATATTAACTATATTATATACGTATGATGCTACCTTTATTTAATAAAGGTAGTTAAAATATCCCCGTAAGTATTCAAGTTATGTATTAATGTAGGTAACTAGGCTGAATATATAGCTGCTAACTTGATGAGGTATTTAAATGTTCATACGTCGTTTATAAATCTATTGTTGAATGTTACGCTACACTCTAAATTTGTCGAACCTATAATAAGGGTATTATAGTTATAATTGAAACGGAAAACCATTATAACTGTAATAAGGTATTGCTATTTCCCCTATTATAAGACATTTAAGACCATAATTTTTCAAGCCTATTTTGCGAAAAAATGCATCCTGATCGATTGACTCTGGGGGGACTTGAACCTCCGATCTTCGGGATGGTAGTCTAAGACTCTACCACTGCGCCACCAATTGATACAAACTACAGGCATAAGTTAAGATATATATGAAATACATTGGGGTGCTTATTAAAATATATGAAACCTTAAAATACCTGGGTATTATAAAGAAGTGAAATCCTATTACAACTTTTTTTTTAGATTCTCCCCATTATTAGTTTTTAATACCCAAGCCTAAAATCTATCTTAAGGCCTTATAATACCCAAAAAATTTAGAGTGTATTTAAATGGTGACCTTTCACACTTGAATACGTATAGCAGTACAACTACCCTGTATCCCTTGATTTTTCAAATAGGCCTATACAAAAGCATATGTAAACTGGTGAGTTAAAATTATAGGCTATTGGCAGTCTACACAGCAGCGAAAAAGTGCTTAAATTTTCGACTTTCAGTACCATTATGATACTTTTCAGTCCAGAAGGTGCTAATTCTCTAAGCAGCTTCCATTTCAGTGCTGAAAAAGGATGTCGCTGGTGCTAGACTGTCAAAACTTTGGTGCTTACAACTTTTTCAGCAACTGTCCAGCAACTGTCCAGCACTGTCCAGCACCTATCCAGCACCTGTCCAGCACCTGCCCAGTACCCTGTCAGCACTCTACTAATACTGAACCTTGTTTAGCACTATATGCCAAGGTGCTAATTAATAGAAACACCAATGGACGCATCATTGAACATGACGACAACTTTGAACTTTAATATTTCTATTAAAGAATGTAAATTGCAATTAATTCTTTTACCATCAGATGAGCCAAATTCATTTTCATATTGTTCATTTTGTAAACAAAAATGTTTATTTTTAAAATTCCGCTAAAAATTATTGAAGTCATGACGTTGAAGAAAAAACTAAGGATGGAGAAAATTTTACAAGTCCCACTTTTTCACTACACATGCGAACGGCCCAAAGTAGTTATTGTTAAAAAATTACTGTACAATAAAACTATCATAGCGCATCGGTAGAGCACTGGTCTACCACTATGAAGATCTTAGGTTCAACTCTCGCTACGGTTACAATTTTTTAAGAAGAAAACGACGTGGGTGCTTAATACAAAAAAGAATTTAGCACCCACCTTGTTAAGTACTGTATATAAATTTAGCACTTTCTGGACTCGTCAGCACCTGTGATTTAAGCACTTTTTCGCTGCTGTGTACCATGGTCTACCGTTTTCATTATAATTATTAATTAGTGGTTGATTCATCACAGCTTGTAAAACAAACAATAATGCATTTTTAATAGATGATCATTCAGCAGCAGCATTTAAAGTTTTAGTTCTAATGTGCGATACTATATTCTCGTCTGTAGGCTACACTTTGCTATTCTCCCCTATGTATTTAGGCTTACACGTGTGCTTTATCTTACGAAACGATATTCTATTTTTTGTTCGTTCAGTTTTAATTTCTGATTGGCCACAGAAAAATAAAGGAAGCATAACACGTAGAATTTTTCATTATTCCGATCAATCTTTGGTCTTGATAATTTTTTCCCAACTTCGTCTCTCTGAAGATGCAAAATCTGGCCTGTATGATAGATGAATTAAAAGTCCACTCCCTCGTTCAGCTCGGCTGAAAGGGCTTTGATAAGCCAACCTGTGGATCTAACATCAGAATCCGCCAATATCGGTTCGAGTGATCTAGGTTCCTTACGAGTAATATAGGTTCGTAATGGGTATAGTCTACATTTCCGAGATTTTCAAAACATTTAATATGGTATGGCAGCCGCCGATTCGTATGTCCTCCCACAGATTAATTGTTTGAAGTAGCGGGAAATAGGGAGCAAAGAGAAAGTCGCCAAATTTTTGAAACCCGAAAACTTCTCTATGAAAAACTGATTGATAAATTAAAAGTACGACTTACAAATTATTCGACGTGTACAATTTACAAACATGGATATGTAGGTATTTTTAAAATGGATAGGTTGCCAAACAGAAGAAATAAGACGTGTTGCTAAGTTGACTGCAACACAATCAAAACTTTAGGTTCAAATATGTGGATCAGACTCATACGATAAGCTGCTCCTTAATTTAGCATTTGTAGAGTTTGAGGAAGTCATTTGCTCAAATTTGTATTTGAATAATTTGTATCTATTACTTTTACATTTTTTTTAAACCAAAAATCTTTATCGGTTATTTTTTTTTATGTTCTATGGCGCCTGCATTCGGACTGGCTTCGCTCTTCCCGTGCCTACTTGTCGGACAGGGTAAAAACAGGATACGCATTATGTTTGATAGAATAAATATATATGAAATCAATCTCATCACCAAATATGCAGAGAACATATATTCTCAGTTTATCATTTATTCATTAGGTTTAGACAATTAGATGTTATTAAGCAGAAAAGCGGCTACAAGATACATCTTCTAAAATTTTTGGACAAATTAATTGTTTGTTGAGTATCAATCTACGAGTGCTGCCGCCTTTTGATCAACAACAGATGTGATGTAAATATTCAGGTCATGTAATTATATTCATATTTAATACGAATCTGTTTACCAAGTTTAATATTCCCTCGTGAATGTTTATTTAACGTAACTAATTTGATCTTTCATTTAATATAGAATCCTGATTTCTTAGCAATGATGACCAGCAGGCACCAAGAAACGGGCATCATTGGGTACCTGCTGGATAGAGGGATCGACAGCAGTGGCGGCTACTTTATCGAATACTACTTGGAGGAAGAAAGATACCATAAGAGATCCAGTAAAACTCTATGGAATCAATGCCAAGAGTAGGAGAAACCCTTTCATCCGTTTCTACCGGATAAGGAGGGAAGGTCAACGCAGACAAGATTACCAACAGACTGAATAATCATGTGTGGGTAACAGAGAATGAGTCCGCACGGATCCGTACGAAAATGGAATCAAAGGTTTTTGCTGGGAAGCCTTTGGGAAATTTCTCGCCTCGACAGCTTTTCTCGCCTACAATAAAAACGAGATTAAAAATAAGTGTCAAACTTTCGGCTCATTTAAATGAATTTAATATTAGCATACCTTCTAGTAGATGAACAGTCACCAAGAAGACCGTTTCTAAATAAGACTATGAGAAATATTGTTATAAAGAATTTTCTCTTTACTAAATATTACACTAAACATTATAAAAATAACATTAAAACTTAAAGCAATGTCACTAACTACCGAGAGAAAGCAGTCATGGCACGATCATGAAAACTTGTCAAAGTTATTTCAGACACGAAGGACTTTACAATTTGTTTAATGAACCCTTGGCTGTCGAACCAGTTAGGTTACTCTTATGGCCATACACATGTAGTCAATTACCATTACTGCTTGAAAGAGCTGGCTGTGTTGCGGAAATCTGGGGAATGGCTCGATTGTTGTTGGGCTCCGTCGACATATTTCTTCCATCGTCATTGTGGCAGGTGTATACTCGATTTCAAATTGCTCCGACTGAAATGATAAAGGAAGACGTGAAGCAAGAAGCGATTGAGTGAAAGAGGCAGAAGATGATGGAAAAACGACGACGAAGAGGAAAGAGGCTCAGAGGCACTGAGGGCTGCACTGAAATTTAGAAGCTTAAGAAAAATTCTAACTTTAAATAAAAAAATATATATATATAACTTGCTTCCCAGTACGACAATACTACTGTGAAAAGTGGTTGGATTTTGATTGAATCAGTAACCTCAGAATTCCCCTCTCACTAATAGCCAGACTACTGTGATCATTCATTTCTGGAAGAAATAAAGTTTGTGAATATAGTAATTGTTGGGAAGGAAAAAATAAAAATTTCTCAACCTCTACTGGCCCTGAGTCGGCCCTGAGCAATCAGTAGAATATATGATTCAATCAAACAGGAAAAAGTTCCCAAAAGAGTCCCACAAAACCACCAACAAAAACATAATTGAAGCAATGTCAGTTCAGCCTATAATTATTTGACGTTAAGAATGTAAAAAACGTATAAAATGCAGTTTACAATGGGAAATTGACGTGCGATTCCAGTAATACTCTATAAAATGGACAATTTCAAAATCACGCTCACTCAAAAGGAATAATGTTTTTTAATAGATACTCATTCTTGTATATCAAGCGAGAGTATCAATACTACTAATACGACCTCTGTTTTCTTTGTCTTGAAACAAAATGCAATAGGACCGACCGCCAACGGGCCAATAAGAATGACCATCATTGAAAAAAACAAACCATTGCATGGACATTCTACTTTCGTATTTATGTGATTATACATTAATGAATAAGGATGCAGGTTGCTATTATACAAGTAACTAACCCAAGGTTTACGTGGTAGGATACGTGCGGTGGAAATAAAAAAGTTTTGTTTTATTGACTGTGAAAATAAATTATTTACTGTATATATGATAATTTATACACAATTCAATCACAGGGCTGTGCACTTATTTGTACGTATACGTGACATAGTTT
This sequence comes from Chydorus sphaericus, assembly GCA_030141595.1. NCBI lineage: Eukaryota > Metazoa > Arthropoda > Branchiopoda > Diplostraca > Chydoridae > Chydorus > Chydorus sphaericus. The sequence continues at coordinate 5,946,787 of CM057934.1, read as the reverse complement.
TGGCATATATTACAAGTGCGATATTTAGTGCAATTGCGCCGGTCAAATAATTATTTTTTAAAAGCTTATGGAGTACAGTGATGACACTTTTGTTTTTATTAGGAAGAAGAGATGTTCATATATTATTGTTATTGTTTTATTTTAAAGGAGTCCCCATCGGCTGCTTAGGATGTTATTAGTAAGACTATTTAGCATTAGTATTGAAAATAAACTTAATATGCGATTCGGAAGATATATCCTTTTAATTGCTAAATATTGCAATTTTGAGGGAAAACAATATTAATGATGATCAGGATAAAACTTATTTTCCTTATTGATATGAAGAAACGTTTCTGGGAAGTGTGCTTTTGTGTACAATATAAGTGTACTTGAACTTGTTATTTAGCTCATACTTGTTTTTAGCTCATATTGCGAGGTGGAAGTGGAAAGTGAATAACTTAAACTCGGGATTTTATATATAATTTAAAAATCTCTGTTACTATACACAAAATAGATTAGTACTTCTTACAAACATTGATGAATATACCATTGATACAATATTTTACATAACTTAACTACGTCTTCTTCTTTCTCCAGTTCCACCCTGTTTTGTTCTCTCTATATTTAACATTTAATTGTAGCTGAAAACCTAGAAAATGATGCAATAATACAAACACACGTTTTCAATTTTTTATTTGTATTACTGAGGCACAAGATGTTAACAGCGATTTTTGGATGAATTACCAGACCGCTTCTTGCCATTAAATGGCACGCTAGATCCGCGGGTCAGCAAGCCCAGCATCTTGGTGCGGGCGACCTTGCATTCGTTCATCAAATGAAAGTCCTGGTTATGCTTGTACCTGAAAGCGCCATGAACTTAACAGGCTTCGTGAAAGGGAGCCGCACCTTGTGTCCTTGTTGGACTCTTTGAAGAAAGACGGACACCCACTTTTTTTCGATTCAAACTATACCAAAAGGTGTAAGTCGGTTATAGCTCATCATGCATTGATAGAAAATCAATTTATACAAGCCAAGCAAGGATTCATTTTTACAGTTATCTTAAATCTTCGTATGTTTCCATCAAGTAAAATAAAAATGGACTTCGGGTATTTTTTCTTACATACTTTTATATTTAGTAACTTTGTATAGTATCTCCTTTTAAGAGGGTAGCATCTTTATTTTTATTTTTAAGGGGGAGGAACGTCTGTGTTTTCCATTCGCGAGGGAAACGAATTAAATCCGATAAGAAACAAGAATCTCGACCCAATCACGACGATGTGCTTGGAGGAGAATCAATAGGTGTCAGGTAGTAAGGACAGGGTAGGGAATTGTCTAAAGTGAGGAATTTGTCAGGTATTTAAAATTTTATTTTAACTCGAAGAGCCGGTGTTAAAAAAAAGATGATAAATAAATACAATTTTAATTACATGTATCGGAACCTGCACAAATAAATTCCTCACGTTAGTGGTAATTACATTTTAGACAATCATCATTTTAAACGTATTGGTATTTTATTTGTTCTACATAGATACATCTATTATGCTTGCAAAATTTATCCATGTATAAAGTATCAATTGGGGGATTCACTGTTATCGTTCAGCGTCTTTTTTGGGATTGCTTGAAGCATTTCCCTATTGCGTTGACTTTTTTGTATGTTGAGGTATAAGCAGAAAATCTGGTCCACGTAAGCTACAATCGTTTTCTGATTTCAAAAATTGTATGAAATAAATACATGGAATTTCCATAATGAACAATATAACTTGAAAATAGATCTATGTTACTTTCATATCATCAATATCAATCATAATTATAGCTTTCGTCATTTTTTTCTATATGCTATACCTTAACCAACAATACCATTATTGGCATTTTAAAGTTGCGCTCTCAAATTATTTTATATTTAACCTGTAATAACGTCACCGCAAAATGGATGTGCGTATTGTACGACACCGCTACAACACTTGGCTTAGTGCTTATGAATATCGCATTATGTAAGAAAAATATTGGTACTTTGATCGCGCTGCTTTTGTTTAGTTTTGCACGATTGTCATCATCTTTTGCATTTGCATCCATTATTACGTACAGTAGTAAAAAGCAAAACATTAAAAAATACTATAATAATGATTGGTCTTTTAATAGACCGTCATCGTTTGAATATAATAAATACATCCGTAAATATTTAATACATTTAGATTTTTTAGGTTGGTTTACTATTGTATAAAAAATATTCTAGATGTAATATTTTAACTATAGATAAGATTCTTTTAGCTTGGGTATAAGATCAATTTTTAATGGAAAATTACAAAGAATAGGTTAATTCGTTAATAGACATACTACTTTGGAATATCACTGTTAAAACAGGTTTGGGATTCCAAAGGTTAAAACACCTGATCTGGGAGGATGGGTTTCCAAAGGTTTTCAACTTTAAAAATTGCAAAACATCGTTTTAACAGTGATGATGTGACTCGGTTCAGGAATTCGATACAATACTATACACAATCACAAGTTTTTTTTTATTGCTGTGCTAACATAACAGGTGTTAACCTTCCACGAATTTAATTTAATCTCGCACTAGATAGCAAACAATCCAGTATCTATTAAAAGATTGTCGGACTTTCCTGAAAATAAAATACTGGAAAAATAAGCTCGCATAATTTGCGTTCCTGCAAGTGTACCACACCATTAATTTAGCTATAATTTTAAAAAAATATAGTATTACAGAACTAATGTTCAGTGGAGGAACCACCATTTTATTTTTATTTGGTTCAACTGGAACTATATTCGTTCCTTTGTGTGTTTTGATTCCTGAATAAATTTGCACAAGAAGCTGGTTGAATATCTTGTCTTAAACTCTAATAAAGGTACAGCATTATAGGTGCTTCTGAAAAATAATTGATTACTGTACTACAGGATTTTCAAATTTCAGTAATATTTTTGTCAATCAGGTTCAGACCGGAGTGATTCGCTTTTCTAGTGCATGTACACAACGAATCAGCTGGTATTGGGATCGATTTGTCCCGATGTGATAGTACACTAGGATTGCACTGTGAGTGTGCAAGTTTGATCGGTTTAGGTATTATTACATGGTTGTTTATGGTTAACATTCTCAAACAATTATTTAAATTATGTTATTTATGGTTTATTTATGGTTAACATTCTCAAACAATTATTTAAATCAGAAGTAATAACAGTCTGCGCTGTGTGTGTCTCTTTTTCTTGAAGGAGAACCATCGTCAATCACCATCATGTCAACTTAATAAAACATTACATATAAATAAGGCTTTTGTAAATTTGCAATGAGGCTAGCTTAATCCCTTATTCAAGGACATTAAACGTGCCCTTTCTATTGAACCAGTGTAACTGGAAAAGCCATCGAAATTTCATCAATTATAAATATAAAATAGAGCTAGACCATTCCCAACCAAGAATAACTGCGTAAAGCGGTTTTTTAAAAAGAATAAGCTCTCGGAGACTCACAATTTTCAAAATAACATCATTCTGTACTGGATCAATCGAATAATTTATACTACCAAAGTATCTATTAAAATGGTATAGGCATGTATAGCTTATCATTGAGATACATCGATCATGTAATTAGGCAATCAAGAACAACCATAAAAAAAAGTATAAATTCCACCAAATCATTCTATAACAAACTTCTATAACTCAATCAAAATTTTCATTATGATAGGATGGTAAAGTAATTTATTATTTGAGACTATTTAGGATACATATACCATACATGTAGAAGACTGCCAATTTCTTAAAGTCTATTTCGTACCGATTTCGTATTATCTTCTCATTAGAAACCGTTACACCTCAATGGTGGTATGAATTTGTATTTTCCTTTTTCAACATTACATTTAATGGTAGTAAATATATATTTTTAAATTGATTCAAAAAAACAGCTGGCTTTCACGCGTCGTCACTTTTTCAAGAGCTGTGCGTCACACATTACTTTGGCAGTGATAGGCCTATCATAGCTTTAATTTTGGATCGAATCGTCTCGGGAAGTTCATCTTGGTTTAATTTGTACTCTAGGACTTTCATAATTGCAAGTGTCTCTAACGATGGTCCTATGCAAACAGAAATAATATACGAGAAAAGAAAAATTATTACAATGTGTGCTTTTATTTGAATTTGATAAGATGAATTTGCCGAAATCTAAAACATCAAAGTCATTGAAACGCTGCATTGGACCAGCTCCAACATGTTCCAGTTCAACATCTAAGCCGTGATTTTCGTCCTCTAATATTCGCTCGTCGTTCAAATTAGGATTTGAACTAGATGTGAAATTGAGAGAATAAACATTTGGCAATAACTGTATAGAATCGTACGTAGATACCTAATCCCACCATACACGAAAACACGGTTGTTAATCACGCAGCAAGATTGAAATCCTCTAGGGCGCGGCTCCTTTTCTCTAGTTTTATTCATCACCATAGACCAACAGCAAGATTCTAAATTAAAAATACGTAAAAATTATGGGAAAAAATTTAAAAACATATTATGTAGTTGATTAACAAACATTTTATTTAGCTGATTTTTAAATATAAATCATACCTGGGTCGTATCTTAACAAGTCGTCGTAGTATTGTTGTATTTCACCATGATGGCCTCCATAGATGAATAGGTAACCCTTGTGGCAAACTTGGTGCCATCGTGCAAAACGCAGCAGTAAATTGGATTATGCTTATTGGAAATATACATAGATTTGATATAAACTTACACGATGTATGACCCCATCGACTTGCTGGGCGATATCCATTTACTTCTGGTGTAATCCAGTTCGATGTCTGTGTATCAAATACGATCACTTGGTCACAGTAAATGTTTCGCTATAAAGGTTAAGCCACATCAGTTATTGCTATTGCAAGTGAGGATTCATAAAAAATTAAATATCAACGGATAGAACGTATAATACATCATAGAAGTATGATCCAGTATGTCCACGACCACCAAAAATATAAATGCAGTCATTTATGGCTGTAGCCGAATGAAATTCACGACCAATAGGCAATTCTCCCTAAAGAAAAAAGAAAATGAGAATCAATAGCATCACATGTGTTATAATCACTCAGAAGATTAAAAACCCACTTTCGTAGGGACGACACTCCATTTCATAGACTTTAAATCAAGCTTCTGAACGTCTCGAGGATAGTTTTTGACTCGAGAGTAATCTTCAACGCCTCCAAAGACGTACATGGAATCATTGACGATACAGGCGGAATGGAAGGCGCGCGCCGTCGGCTTCAAGCCCTGAACACTAGGTCTTGACCAGAGATGAGTCGTGGTTTCAAAACAATATAGAATGTTGCAGTCTGCACTGCCATCAAATTCGTTAATGCCTCCCCAAATATACACCTGTCAAAAATTAATAATTTATAGACATAACCAGCAAAGTAAAGGGAAGAAATATATGTTCAAACCAAGTCATTGTAGAAAACAGCTGTGTGACCAAATAGCTGGAAAGGTATCTCATTATGCTGCAAGCTGGAATAGTCATTAGTGGTTAAAACTCTCCATTGATAATCATCTAGATGAGTATAATATGACAATCAGAGAAGAAAACATAAATTTATTAACGGTTTCAGAGTCGTATCGTACCAGTTTGCATAACACGAACGTCCATGGGCAAGTTGCTCCTATAGTTCCAGCTAGTCGTATCATCATCAAGACCACCAAAAGAATATATCTTTTCACCAACAGCAACAACAGCGGACCTCAACTGTTAAGATTAAAGTGGTTTTAAAATACAGTTCTCAGCTATTAATATTAATATATTATCTCCAAGTGTTTACCCTTTTCGATCCACCGTCCAGTTTCCTCACTGTCCACATTTCTAAATAACAAATAAATAAACTTATAAGCTGGTCTCTATTAGAACAATCTGATTATTTATTTAAGATATTATACCGTATCCTCAATTCAACAATACAATCGCACTTTACCAAAAGAATTATCAATTACCATGCAAGTGGAATGTTTTATGCTGAGGAAAACAAGAGCAAGGCAGCACGCACAATTGAAAGCCAACGAAGCCCATTATGGAGGGAGCCGGCGGCGGCTACAAAGTTACGGCGCAGGTTGCCAGATCAAGAAAAAAATCCGCACGGCGCCTCCCCATTGCGATGGAGTATGGACAACCAGAGGTCCATAGGACAACACACGTAAAGCTCTTTCAAGTTTCAGATTAGTTATTTCTAATTTTTTGGAACAAATTTCATAACTCGGAAGTCAGTAGCAGTCCCGATTGATTAAAATAAATTAATTAACACATGGAAACCATCACGCAAACATCATTAATCATTACATTGTTAGTCTATACTACTCCGGTCTCTGACTGGCTGATAAGGCTTAACTCCAGGATCAATGAACTGGATATGTGTGCAATTCAGAAAATAAATATTAAATAAGAATAAAAAATCAATTTAAAATGAATAGTGATGTACCTCGATAACTATTGGAATGCAGAATTTTTGATCAATTGTCTCGTGTTCAGTCCTCCAGCCGTCTTGTTGAAATCAATGACAGATTTAATTTTGTGACGCAGCTGCTTCACCAATCTGATATTGACATCAGGCGCATCACAAATCTCTACCAGCCAAGCATTAAACCTCATTAAGCATTAAACCTCAAAGGAAGAAAATGAGATAAAGATATGTAAAACACACGTTGCAATGTTTGGGAATATTAAATTGTAGGGTATCTCTTCATTGATGAGATGACGGACGCATTGTTAAATGACCGGCGAACGCAATAGTAATCTGCATGCCTAGATAGGCCAAAACCATTTTTAATGGTTCCTTCAAACTTCTTCTTCGAAAAGATTTGGTGATGATTCTGAAGCCCCAAGTTCAAGCTTGATCTTCTTCTTGCCGAGCGAGCTCTGGCTGCTGTTTTCTGAAGTGCATCCTATATATTTAATTTGATATACAATACATATCGAGGTGTTATTTATTCATTTGCAATATAAATTATAAGTTTAAAAGAATTAACAGTTTGAACATAGTGTAAAAATGTTGTTCATTATATGGTTTGAATTTTAATCCCTTGTCCATTTTAGCAAAAATGATTTAAATTACACTGGCAACGCCGTGCTCGCTCGAATGATTTGCAAAATATGTCGTCAGCTGGATATGGACTGATGGACACCATCGTCAAGGTGAAATTTTTCAGTTTATCATCATATTTATCATTAAATATATACATTACAATATTAACTGCATTTCTTTTAATTGTAGTACGTACCTGATGTGTCACCTTCACACACAAAATCTGCAGTTTTGGGTGCAGCTAGCAGAAAATCGAGGCCTCTGCAAAGAGTTATTCCTTAAGCAAGAGCATCTCATTCGACTCGTTGTTTGCTCGGAATCTGAGATTACCAAGCTACTGAAAGATGATATAAATGAAGAAGAAGATATACTTCATCTGAACATAGAAAAAGGATTAAATTTGAAAAGTATTAAAAGCTTTCAATTCATTTCAAGTTATTAATATAAGTGATAATTTGTTTTCTAATTTATTTAATAGGGGAAATGAGCGGAAAAGCTGTACGAGGGCTATCCAAGGTTTTAAAAGAAGATCTGCTGCGCTGCATATTGCCTATCATTCAAGAGATGCTTCATAATTCAGAGTGGGGGGTCAACGATGCTGCATTAGTCGCAGCGATTGGATTCATCGCCGATGGTTGCGAAACAGAGATCAAGACCTACTTACCGACGAACCTCATTCCATATAATATCTCATCGTCTCCCAGTCTACATCAGCACTCACCAGTATAGATTATCACTTCGAGCATATTCTCAAGGTGCCAGGGCCGGTTTAACCCGAGGTCACACCGGTCACGTGCCGGGAGGCCACGGCATTTTGAGAGGCCAAATGTCCGAGATTTACAAAAAAAATTACGAAATTTCAAAGAAATTTTCATGGAAAAGAGCTTTTCTAATCGCTGGCCTCTTAAATTAACCCATATACATAATAAAATTTGGCCTACTGACGGCTATGGTTGAATTTAGGGACTATTTCTTTTTCGTGCCGGGAGGCCAGGACGGGGTAGACCCGGCCCTGCAAGGTGCTCATCAAAGGGATCGTGGGCGGGAACAAACTGGTTCAACTCAATGCCTGCCGCTATAACAGCAGTTCAGGTTCGTCCGATTTTCTTCAATTTGTTATTACTTCCAGTGACTATTTCTTACTTCGACTATTACTGCACACAGAGGAAAGTTTCTACTGTCAGTATTGTTCCACCCCTGGGGTTCAACCCTTGAAGTGTTGGTTGCTGCCCTTGCCAAGTACCATCAGCAAAAAATCGGATCATCCTCTACAGCACCATCGCAAGTCTAGCCGACGCTGTTGGTAATCATCTCAACATACCGAAGTATATCCACTTACTCTTGCCGCCACTTATGACAACGTGGGAAGCCCTGAAAGACGACGACAAGGAGCTACTGCCACTGATGAAATGCTTGGCATCGGTCGCAATAAAGGCTGTTTAAACGGGTTTCTTACGTTACGATGTGCTAGTGTTTGATCGATGCGTCTCGCTCATGCTCAACCACTTCCGCAGCAACGTAATGTGACTTTAATCTTCTCTTTTATTCCTATCTTTCGGATTATCTCATGTTGTGCTATTATTGTATTGAATTAAGGAGGTGAAGATACCTAAAAAGTTTCGCCTTGAAGTGCAGGACCAGGACCTCATCATTCGCCCAATGGAACTTCTCTCGGGACCTGCTCAAGGACTGGGCACATGCATTCATCGATTAGCGGAAATTTCATATCTTATGGATCTGCTGCGTCAGAATGTAAAAGATTCCAGACGCGGAGTTCGCCAAGCTTCCTTCGCTTTACTCGGTCACTTGGCCAATGCTAGCTTTGGGCTAGTCGATACCCATCTACGTAATAGAATTAAATTCTTGTAATTTTGCTATTATTATCAGTAATAGAAAATTTGCTTCTCAAGCCAACTCAGTTCTTCGTCTGAAACCATCATCACCTTGCCAGATCATCTGAAATCATTGACCCTGCCAGCTCATCTTCTTCAAAGCCTGCCTGTTCCCTCATCAAGGTCTTGTTGAACTTATTTATATTGAATTTATATAGAACATCCTATTTCGATATTATAGCAAAGGCTTAAAAATCTTTCACGGCACCTGTTATTATTCACGGAATTTGATGAACTATGAAGTACCCTAACATTGCGGGTAATGTAGCCTAATGTTGGATCACTTTGAACAAGACATGATGTCTGTTGTTAAATGAATTTTAGATGACGTTAACTTATGCACAATATGTATGTGAATACACGGAAAGATGGTCGACAAGATTCAAAAAAAGTTTGTCAGATTTGATACCATAATGAGCCATCAGGCTGGTCGTGCTAGGTGCGTTAAGGCATATAGCTTTAAATCAAATAATTAATTTATATACATCCTATTGCCCGCGTAATCTATTTATGGCAATAATATCTTAAAGTCCTAATACCTGTCAATGCCTATAGCTACTTGGTACACATGATTTTAAAATAGCCTATACGTATATTTTACCTGTTAATTGGCAATTTTTCTAGATTCCTGGCAACCTAAGCTACCCACTTCTATTACCTACTCTACCTAACTAAAACCTTGTATAGACTGTTTCATTTTGTTCTTAATTGAGGAAAGTTAATTAATTATACCATCATCAGAGACTAGAGAGTGCCACATTTTCTGTATTATTTATTCCAACATTTCTAGTCCGAAAAGAAAGAACATAATCAAATTCAAGATGATTAGGATAATATGCTAAGACCGATAGATTAGTAAACCATTAAGTTTGGTAGGATTCAATAACCATTTCATGGTAATGAATACCAGGAACTGTTGTATCCGCTCCGTCAGGCATCTTGGAATCCAGATAAAACCACAGAGCTGGCCGCTTTGGAAGCACTTCTTCCACCATCCGATGGTTAGCTCGATCGATCAGAATATAAGGCCTATTGAAACCATAGCCTTTCACAACCAGGCAGAATAAAGAAAGGTGCCTCATTTTCATCGCAAACTGAACCAGGAAATCAGCAAGGGAGACTTGATCGTCAGTTGAAGATGCACGACACTCAACAACTAAACACAATCTCTGCAGACGGGAAGCGCAAACCCCCGGGAACGATTTAAGTAGGACTGTGATGTCAGCAAAAGACATTTTTGGTTTCTTCTTCTCCGATCGCAACTCCAACCTGTAAAATAATAATAGTAAGTTTTTTAATGGATTTTAAAAAAAGGTTATTAGTTTCCTTCACCTTAAATCGCACAATTTGAGCGCATTTTTAAGGAAAGGTTTCAAATTCAAGGCGAAAGAAGAAACGGGAGAAATGATGCCTTCCAGGTGAACTCGATCAAGTTTAGGACACTGCTGTATCATCTGAAAATTGATTTAAATTCTATAATTAAAAATATAGTGTATAAAATATGATCTTAGATTAGCTCTACATACTGGTAGCAAGAAGCCGCCATCATCCAAATGAAAATTTCGAAGAATCAATAGATTCAAATTCTTGAAATTTATTGCGGATAAAACCCCTTACGAAAAATTCCCATGTTACGATCATGACGTAGAATCTTGACAATACCATGATACATGATATTTTCGGACCGATCAATCAATGGGATTCGCGTGTTAATCGATTGATAATATCCAGGTTGTATCATGTTAGATCATGATTGAAACATGTTCTTTTTTTTGTATTTTTTATCAAAATTCAACCCACGGAGAGATTCGAACCATCAACCTTTGGATCCGAAGTCGAACGCTCTAACCACTGGGCCACCATCTGATATTAACTTGTGTCTTAAGTAGCTATATATACGGTTTGATGCCTTTTTCTAAATATAACTTAGCGAATACAATTATTTTTACTTTTTCCATCATTTGTCAATTAAAAATTAAATTATATTCGATATTATATGTCAAAACTTTTGTAATGGATCCTTGTAACTTATTTTTTTTTAAGTCCTACATACTTTACCATACCATTAATACAGAGCGGCGTTTTGTAAGTTTTTAATCCCTTATTTCGAATGGGAAAATTAGAATAATGAATTCACTTAGAAATTTAGAATATATTAATATAATTAATCGGACGGTGTAACTTTACGTAGGAGGAAATGCGTAGATTTCGGAACATAACATGTTGATAATATCGTGTTGTAACATGATCAACTCATGAGAATTTATGCTTCAATATTAACATGTTTACATCATGTTCCAATAAATCATGACCAAGTCATGTAATTACCATGACCCATCATACCTTACCATGACTTTATCTCGACGGATCATGATGGGTCGTGATGCGTTTAAGATCAAATCATGTTTTGGTCTGATCAGAGAACATGGGATTTTTTTGTAAGGGACAGCTCGATCGGATGGCTTATGGTCCAAAAACAGATGATTATTACAGCTGAAAACATTAACCAACTGAAGAGCTTCGATATTGGGATAAACCAAGACGAAATCATCCATCGCTTCTGTGAATTAAAATACGAGGATTACTTCATTTATAAATTGATTTGACACATAATAGTTTAATTATGCTGTACCTTTCGAGATATGGGCAGCACAAGAAAACTTCTTGAGTTTCAATAGCTTATATTGTTCGTTCAGAATGTAGCGCGTTCCACCGATGTAACAAACACTTAGGTACTCCAAGTTAGAGTGCATTTGAATGAAATTCCGCATCTAAAAGAAAGTATAAGAGGGATATACTTTACTTTGTGTGTCTATGAATGGTAACAGTAATTGTATATACCTTCTCCGCAGCTCCTGGAAAGTCATCATTGAAGATCCCATTAACCTTCTTCAAATTAGGTAGGTGATCAAGCGAATATTGGGATAAATCAATCCCATCAAAATGCTCCAGATCGCGAAAATCTTCGTGAGGCTCATAAGCAATTGGATCGGCTGAACTGTGGCTATAAGATTTCATAGCTGGAGCAATGGGTTCCAAAAAGTACTCCGATGGAGAGAAGTAGAAGTCGTCAACTAAGAGATGGACAACAGATGAGCAAGTGATAGATTCAAATAGTCTGTCTAGCAAGCGAGATCGAACACAGTTTTCAAAGTTTTCGAATGGTCCCAGCTTAACCATCCTTAAGCTCTGCAAAGTCTCATCCATCCAGCTCAAATCTTGGAGGACGTTTTCAAAGACTTCATCTATTATGCTTCCCTCCATTTGGGGCAGAATATACTCTTCTTCTTCTTCCAATTCACTTTCATATTCAGTGATGCTTTCTCCGGTGTAGCCGTGTAGGTAATTTAGATTTTCAATTCGGTGCAAACTTGACACCAACTGTAAGAGAAGAGAGAGTAAAACATAAGTTATCATGTTAATAAAAAATTACACCTCTAATTACATATAGTAAAATACCTCATCATCTTTAGGATGAATACCCATGGGTCGTTGAAGTAGTTCTTGGCATCACGGACGGAGGTAGAAATCTTCAGGCACTTTAGTTTCTTGAAGACATCTTTAACCACAGGATTGGACAGTGGGTTCTCAAGCAGGGCTTTTAAGAGACCCTTATGATGCTGGTAGCTGAAGTCCAGTTTTATCACTTTCTGGCAGATCTTCAGAATGTTGGCCAACTGTGTAAGAGACAGCTTCGTACCCTTGACACACAGCTCCTGCAGGTCCTTCATCAGAATTATGGTATCATGCATTTGCTCCCCTGGGATCCAATAGCAGTTGTTGGAGTCAAACTTGGAAATGGATTCAGGTGAGATATGCCGGGTGAAAAACATTTCCCACGATCTTGGAGAGAGGAATGAACATTTTTGATTTATAACAAGCCCATGTTTTTTTCCTGTAAATATGGTGAAAAGAATTGCCATTACAATGGGGTGTATCTAATATTATGATTAGGAAATTACCTCTCTTGGGCATACACCAAAGCAAATCCTTTTAAGACCCCAGAAAGAACTAGGGAAAGCCCATTTTCATGACCATCAAGATGTTTCTCGATCATCAGAAGCAGCTCAGCAGGCAACTGAACAGCCCCTTCTAATTGAGCCATGGTTTTTTTTACTAATATTATCTTTAGAAAACCCACAACAGTTGTCAGTTATTAGAAAGAAGAAAAAATCACTTTCATGCGTGTTTGACGGAAGCAGACGAGCAATGTTTACTTTTTTCTTTATTTCGAAAACGAGGCTCAAGCGCCATCTATCAACAAATGAAAAATAATAATCTATTTTTATTTTACATCAAATATAATGTATCATAAATTAATTAAGTGTTATTAAACAAGCTATTCGCAGAGAAGCATACCATTATAAGTTTATCCTGTATTCAAATTACTGAATTTTTTATTGAATTATATAGTCTCTACTTGGACAAGTGTCGAACTGTCGAACAACGTTTACTCATTCCGCTTTCTGACTAACGAAGAGAAGATGTGGTTAGCCTTGTAGTCAAATCGACTTGGCTTCCCTGGAATTGTAAACACGCACACTGAAGTCTGAAGTTGTAAAGACACATTGTGACATTTCTTTTATTAAAAACTTTGATATTTGGACTTCAATTCGTTTTTAAATTGCTTACTTGTTGGATCTTTCAAGATGACCGAACATTCAGAATTTCTTTTCAAGTGGAACAATCATCTTTCTGACATCGCTTCAAAGCTGCACTACATGCTAGAACGAGAGACCCTTGTAGACACCACATTAATATCTGCTGAAGGAAAAAGAATGAAGGTGCATCGTTTTATGCTGTGTGCATCTAGCAAGCTATTTGAGGTAAATTGAAATATTAATTTAGAGATGGCAAATTTAAAGAAGTACCTCATAATTATTTACATTTATTGCAGAATCAGTTTATTCAACATCCTTCTATGGGACATGTAACCATCAATCTCAAAGATATCAGGATGGAGGACCTCCGGTCTGTGATTGAAGTACAAGTTTTCACAAATTTCTACATTGATGAATTTTTAGTTCAATGTTTTTCTTCTCTTTTAGTTCATATACAAAGGTGAAATCAGTGTGACTGAAGCCCAAGTCCCATCTCTATTGAAAGCTGCATCCACTCTGAAAATTACAGGTTATTTATAAACCTCAGTTATCCTCTTATTTATACTTAAGATTGGAAAAAAATAAGCTGAATGAATATAACAATTCAGGATTAATGGAAGAAGTCCTAGGACTTGATCTTCCATTTCAATCGCAGGCGAAACCAATAACTGAGTCAACTGAAGTGACGAACAACATCTCGATGGCCTATGATGAGGAGATTCAACCAAGTGGAAAACAAGATCGCCCACCATATAATAACGAACAAGAAGAAGGGCAAAAGACCGAAGAAACCGGAATGAATAACGAAGAGTTGATGGAACAGAGCGATGACGGAGAGAGCCAGGTTTATATCTTTACTATTTTAGAAAATTATACATAATTTCCTGTATACATATAAATTTAAAAAACCAATTTATCTTTTGTTTTCATCATATGGCCCAGTACGACGACTCAAATGAATATTTAAGCCAGCACTCTTCTCTCGACGGATTTGATTCATCGGCTGATTCGTCAGCTGGTATCTTTTTACGCACAGTTTCATATTTTTGTTACTGGTTCTTTAACGTTAAAGCTAATATTTGTTTTTATTTCTGTACATTTATTAGATGAGGTTTTGGCTCCGATTTCCACTGCTGGATCTTATTCTCGACCCAAGTCCAATGCTAATACGGAGCCATCGTCCAAAGTCCACAGTCAACCGAAGAAAACAGGTACAGTACTTGATGAAATATTTTTGGGCGTCAATCGTTTAATTTAAATCATCTTCTTCTATTTATTAGGGGTGGACCGATCTAACTACAAAAGGCAGACTAACGGTAAAGAAAAAACCTTCAAATGTGGCAAGTGTGGGCGCGGCTACTCTCGAAAAGACAGCATGAGAAGGCACTTTTTACACGAATGCGGCACTGAGCCTCGCTTTCGATGCCCTCAGTGCGATTATAAAACTCACTGGAATCATTCTCTTCAGGCCCATTTGAGTGGATGTCATAACGTGGATCGTTCTCAACTTGCGGCATTTGGAGCAGGTAGGCTATTCTCTATCTTAAAAGCATCTTTTGCGTATTATACTGTTGAAAAGATTAGCTATAGCAAACTTGCGCGCCGTTTGCATATATAATCTAACGTTTCAAAATTGTGAATCCTAAACAGTGGCTAATAAGTTCATCAAGTTCAAGTGCGGCAAATGCCGGCGCGCCTTCAGGTACAAGCACAACCTGGACTTTCATTTGATGAACGAATGCAAGATCGCCCAAGATGCTGGCCCTCGGATTTAGCGTGGAAATTAATGGGAAGAAGCGGTTTGGTATCCAACGAAAGCCGCTGTGAACATCTTGTGTGTCTATAATTGAAAAGTTGTACCCATCAAAGACAGAGACTAAGAACAATACACATAAAAAATTGAAAACATGCTGGCATGTTTGTATTGCATCATTTTCTAGGTTTTAGCTAGTAGCTACCATTAGACGATAAATACATAGAGAATAGAAACAGGAAAGAACTTGGAGAAAAGGGGATAATAACATATAAATTGTATCAAAGGTAGGCCTATTTTCCAGTCATTTTTTAAAGCTATAATACTAATCTCTTCTGTGCAGCGGTAAACTCGGTTAACAGTATTATTTTTTCAAATCCGGCCCATTGTATTAATTCGCAAGGCCTAACAAAATGAATCGCCTTCTTACTCTTGTAACTAATTAATGTATTTCTGGATTCTACATAATGTTCCGACTTGTATTCTATTCGAGTATAATAAGTAATATAGGGACGAAAAAGAAGAAAATAATCAAATGAATTTTTAAATCAATCATCAAATAAGTCTACTATTAGAAGTTGAATAATAGAATAAGGGGAAACAATTTCGAAAACAAAGAATTGATGCTTTTGTCAACAATATTAGAATTCGGTTTTGTAATCCATCAAATGGCCAAGCCATCGTTCTTTCTCTCGGTGGATGTCATCTAATTGGTGCTTGTAGTTGATATTGGCTAGCTTCATCTCTAACCAGGTGAGACGTTTAATACGGATTCGTTGTTCGCCAATACGAGCCTTTAGCTGGTCAGCGATAGCAGATGGACGTGTTCCATCAGCCCGATTTCCCTCCAGAGATTTTAGATCATCTCGCATTTTAGCCACTTTCAGAGTGTTTTCTCTCATTTCCTCTTCCATTCCTCGAATCCGGGAAGTCAAACGTGTCACTTCTCTCTTGATCATTGGAAGCTTCTCTTTGGCATCGTTGAGCGAACGTTTCTTCGTCTGAATTTCTTCTTTAAAATTTGCTGATGATGATTCTATAGCGACAGGTTCAAGCTTGATCTTCTTATTCTTTCCGACCGAAAGTTCTCTCAGATTCTTGATATCTTGTTCCAGTTGAATTGTTTTGATCGCAAGCTCATTCAACTGTTGATGAAAGCTCTCGTTCTGCTCCATCAAGACGACGAGCTGGACGGACTCACTGTGAAATTCCTTCTCCGCCTGTTCCATCTTCTTCCGAAGGTCGTTTGCAGCCCTGGAACGAGCCAAACGAAGCTCTCGATCCTCCTCTTCCAGAGATTTCTTCATGTCCGATATAATATCTCCGGCTGATTGGATTTCTTGAGACAAATTGGAGCGCTCCGAGCTGTAAATAATTTCTTCTTCGTGTGACGAAAGTAAGGTAGCTGCATGTAAATAAATTAAAATAAAAAACTAGTTAAATGTATAAAACAGATATAAATATGCGTACCAAGAGTTTCACTCGTCGTTGAGAGATTTGCATTTTGGTTTTGAGGCTCCAAACAATCATCTACAGATAGAGAGAATAGCTGAATAAGAATTTATTTTAAATCTTCTAAAAGAGCAGTTTTACCTGATGAATCAGGCACAGCAGGAGACGAAGAGTATCTCGGTGATGACGGGCGTTCGTTGGCTGAATTATTCACCGTCTATAGAAGTTTAAATTAGTTTGATAAGTAGTTCAAATTAAGCTAT
Organism: Chydorus sphaericus; assembly: GCA_030141595.1. NCBI lineage: Eukaryota > Metazoa > Arthropoda > Branchiopoda > Diplostraca > Chydoridae > Chydorus > Chydorus sphaericus. Next base: position 5,929,792 of record CM057934.1, on the reverse strand, counting down.
TTATTTGAGGCATACTTGAGCCTTGTGTGGAGTCTTGAGATGCGTGATAAGAGGTTCTTTGTTGAGGCAACGCTGGCAAATCCACGGTTCTTCTAACTCATCCATTTGCTCGTAAACTTCGGGAGTGATAGAGACACAGGTGCCGTGAAACCTATCATCGCACTGGCTGCAGCTAACCGCTGAACTGTCTCCATAAACCGGCTGGGGCTGGCCACAAATGCAATTTGTCTCCTCCAGCACTTGTTCACCCACCATGAGTACTTCCTCCACTTCTTCATCCTGTTAAACGATATGTAAGAATTAAAATCTCAATCGCTGAAATAAGAATAGAAGAGTTATATCAGATTGCATTGTGAAATGCTGTTGAACATTCTGTTGTACTTGTTCTGTGGGGATTGGAAGACTCTCAGGCAGATCTTCTCCTGTAGGTTCCACCATGACTGCCTCATTTTTAGTTGCTGACTGCGCCAAATCCCCATTTGACTAAAGATGAAATGGTATGTATTTAAATGAGAGAACTTGATGGCTTAATTGTATAGTGAGTATAGTGAATTTACCTTCAGCTCATCCTGATGAACACGGTTGATGTGATGAGATACCAAACCCCTTTTACTCTTTGAAGAGAAAGTGCAAAAGTTACATTGAAATGGATGATTGGCAGAGTGGGACTTCACATGGTTGATTAAAGTGTCCTTTATGCCAGTGCGAAATGGACAATATTTGCAGGCCCAAGTACCAGACTTTTGACCGAAATGGTAAGGCCTTTTCCTGAAATCCAAAGTGAAAAGTATGGTAATGGCATCAAACTCAAGTTTCTGAAAAAAACGAGCATTAACATGGGCTACTATTACCTATTAGGTGGGGCCATTTCTTAGTTGCTTCCAGACCTGAAGTTTCTAATGGAAAAGTGGAATTTCCCAAGTTGCTCAGATCCTAGTTGATATACAGATTTTTAAAAATAATTATTTCCTTTAACGTATGTACTGTGCCAAATTGCCTATTGGGAAGTTGAAGTTGGTCTAATATTTCAAAAAGTATGGTGTGTACCTACTCTGTTAATATCAAATTAGTTGGAATGGAACTGAAAAATTGCACTCTCCAATTGGAAATGAGATAGTAAGCCTTGATCGATGCCTTCGACGGGCGACTGCCGGCCTTATATTTTGTTTACGGTGGCGTCGTAATCATCTCTACTGCCATCTAGGGCTCAATTCTGAATAAACATGTCTGTATATTACAAAAAAATGTATTTTTAGTTTTAAATAAAGTATTTCAAATACAGCGCGAATGCAGAATTTTATTTTTAAATTCAAGCAAATTGAATATTTTTGTACCTTAATATTTATGGTAATAACGCACATTTTAAGTGTATACGTATATGTGCAGTGTTATTACTGTTATCGGTCAAAAGAATAAGACAAGGGGGCATCGTTAACGTTAAAAAGACATATTGTGTTGTAAAAATCTGAAATTTAATTTGTCATACCTGTCAAGGTGATATTTATTGTTGTGTGCTTTATAAGTTCAAAAGAAATACAAGTTATTTAAATTTATATTCTCTGAATTTACTGTCCATTTTAGTAAAATATTATTTAGCTGGCAACGCCGTGCTTGCTCCGATCATGCAAAAGTCTTCGTCAGGGGACGTCAGCGCCACGAGTCAGCGCTTAGCGCTGTTGATCTCGTCTTTCTCGCTTTATCGCCGACCAGCCTGATGACGTTGGCTTCATTTTCAGTCTACCTTATCTTTCCTTGAACCACACTCGAACGAATTATTCAACAGTAAAATTTGAAAGATTTACTATTTCGCAGTTCTCCTAATAACCTGCAAGGCTGCAAGCAAGCCATTTTCCCCCTCTTCTTATTCTCAAACTTGCAATTTAATTGTAAGATTCACTCAAGCACTTGGCCTTGGTCAAGTCACTTTCAACATGGCTGCCTCTTGGAAGCCTTCGAGAGGTGTGCTACTTAAAACTCTAGAAACAATTAGAGTTTCTCAGTGGAGTAACGGTGCCAATCAAGAAACAGTTCAGCAGGTCATTATAACTGTATAATTCAATTTACTATATCCCAGGCAACTTGCATTGATTTGTATTAAAGAGCCTTTACTTTAAAATTCAGCATCAATTGGTCAGCTTATATCCCATCACATTACATAAATATAGCTTTCTTCCTTTCACCTTTTCTGTTCTCTAAAGCTTCTTTATAGCATCAGCTTACTCGGACATCAGTAGTTTGATTTGATGATGCAATGTGTAATACTAATAATAATGCTTCAATATTTTACAGAAACTGGAAGAGATCAACAAATGTCCCGTTCTAGGCCCAGATCTCCAGCGACACCTTATGTTTGTGTTTACACAGTTGACGAATATTGGTGAGCAACCTCCTTATGTACATATATTTATTCTTCTGAAATATTTTATCACCATACTTTCTGTTTTTTATTTATAGATGAAAAGACTCGAGTTCAAAGTGGTTGCATTCTGGATAGCAACATAAAGAGCCACTTCCATCTCTTCCCAGCTGAGTTGGTGGCTTATCTGAAGAGTGGATGCCTTTCAGCTTTGGACCATCCGTCTCCTGTCATAAGAGAAACGGCATTCTCTCTCATCAAAACCATCTCTTTTAAGATTGGAAAGCTAGCCGACTGGCCGGATATGGTCCCCAGAGTGTGCCAAATGTTGAACTCGAAGGAGAAGTTCGATTCTGAGAGTGCTTTTGATGTCCTTCATTTCATCTGCCAAGAGTACGCTCTCGAGATTGCGATGATCGACGAGCTACACAAGGAACTGATCCCAAAGTTCGCCGAATTCTTAACTCACAGCAGCCCCCTAATCAGGTTATATTGGAACCATATATTTTAAACTATTCTACTTCTTAATCGGGATCTTAATAATTTCTTTCTTGTATCACAGAGCTCGCACACTAGATTGTATCATCCAGATGATCCGTGGTCAGGACCATGTTTTGATGATTTACTTGGAACATTTCTTTCTGGTCAGTTCATATGGCTTATAATGAGTCAGTAATATCATTTCAATGTTTTATTGGTTGCAATAGGGACTACTTGAAATTATGAAGAATGTCGGCGACAATATAATTGTTCGCGAGAAGGTGTGTCGCTCACTCTGCTACGTCCTTCTTCATTATCGCCACATAAGTCCTGATCTTCTTGTACCACAAATGGAAACCATCGTCAAGGTGAAATTTCTTAATATGTTATCATTACATCTACATATTTGCATCGTGATAATAACTACATTTATTTTAATTGTAGTTCGTGCTTGACATATCTTCAGTCAACTTCACTCGTGAAATCTGCGAGTTCTGGGTGCAGCTAGCCGCAAATCGAGGCCTCTGCAAGCAGTTCCTGAAGCAAGAACATCTCATTCGACTCGTACCTATCCTTCTGAAAGATTTACAGTACTCGGAATCCGAGATTATTGTACTACTTAATGATGGCCTAGAGGAAGAAGACGATTCAGTTCATCTCAACATGGAAAATGGATTGAATTTGACAAGTATTAATAACTCTCACTTCAAGTTTAAAACAAAAATGAGTAATTTATTTTTAAGGGGAAAGCAGCAAAAGAGCTCTACGAGGTCTATCAAAAGTCTTCAAAGAAGATCTGTTACGTGGTCTGTGGCCTATTCTTCAAGAGATGCTCCATCATCCAAAGTGGATGGTCAACGATGCTGCTTTCGTCGCTCTGGGATTATTCGCCGAAGGTTGCGGAACTGAGATCAAGACCTGCTCACCGACGAACCTCGTCCCATTATATATCACCAATAACTCCCAGTCAGAGAAGAAGGTGCTTGAAAGAGCCACTAGTCTAGATCAGCACTTCGATTCTATTCTCAAAGTGCTCATCAAAGAGATCATGGAGGGGAACAAACTGGTTCAACTCTCGGCCTGCTCCGCTTTAACAGAAGTTCAGGTTCGACCAGTACTCTTCATTTTCATATAACTTCAATTAACTGTTTTATACTTTTAATAATTTAAACAGAGAATTGTTTCTGCTGCCAACATTGTTCCACACTTGGGCTCAACCCTTGAAGCGTTGGTTGCCGCCCTTGCCAAGTATCAGCGGAAGAATCGGATCATCCTCTACAGCACCATCGCAAGTCTGGCCGACGCTGTTGGCAGTCATCTGAACAAACCAGAGTACATCAACTTACTCTTAACACCGCTTATGACTACATGGAAGGCTCTGAAAGACGACGACAAGGATCTATTGCCACTGATGAAATGCTTGGCATCGGTCGCAAAGGCTGCTGAATCTGGTTTCCGTTTCTTACGCTTCTACATACTAGTATTCAATCGATGCGTCTCGTTCATTTTCAAGCACACCAACCGCAACGTAATGCGACTTTTTTTTATTTCCTCTTTCATTCTTATCCTTCTGGTCATTTAATATTGCGCGATTGTTGCATTAAATTAAGAAGATGGAAATGCCCAAAAAAATTCGCCTTGAAGCAATGGACCAGAATTTCATCATTCGCTCAATGGAACTTCTTTCGGGACTCGCCCAAGGACTTGGTACGCGCATTCATCGACCAGTCGAACTTTCCAATCTTTTGGAACTACTCCGTCAGAATGTGAAAGATTCCAGGCACGGAGTTCGTCAAGCTTCGTTCGCCTTGCTCGGTCACTTGACTACTGCCAGTTTTGGGCTAGTCGAGCCCCATCTAGGTATGTAGTTGACTTAATATTTTCCGTTTGCAGAGAATTCTGTTATTATCGTAATGTTTTTGCAGAATATTTCCTTCCTATTTTGGGTCAAAATCTGGACCACTACTTAGAGTTCACATGGGTTTGCGATGAAGCTGTTCAAGCTCTCGGAAAGATTGCCGTCAATTTTGGTAAATATATTCTTTCATTCTCTTTTATTAATTACCGTTCAACATCACAATTATATAACTCTCGTAGTAATTTGAACAGGAGAGCGCATGAACAATTACATTACACTCTTCCTCGATGCCCTGTTAACCATCATGAACGACCGTCGTGTTTTTAACGTCGATTACCTTTTGAGGCAGCACACGGGTAAACGCAGTTAATTAAAATTAGTAGTATAACAATAATTATAATTTCATTTTGGTAATGATTGACCAATAGCTGTTACCATGGGCCGTCTGGGTGTTTCATGTCCCAAAAGTGTTGCTCCTCGTTTGCAAGATTTCTCCAGACAATGGTCAGTAGCTCGCCGTTACATTCTTATAGCTGAATAATATATAATACGTCACTTCACGTTTCTATTGTTGGTGAAGGTGCATGTCCATGGAGTCTATGGTAGACGAAGAGCTAAAGCAATCAGCTTTCCATGACATGTGTATATTGATCGCAGCCAATCCAGGGGGCATGGATTTCGTTCCATTTTGTGGTGTCATCAGATCCTTCACGATGAAGCCCCCAGCTGATCTGAAGAAGAAGATTGTCAATGTAACTATCAAGAATTATATCAGGATTCCCGTTTCTTTACAATAAATTGTCATTATTAATTTCCTCTTAGACTCTGGGAGCTATCAAAGTCCAAGTTGGTGATGAAGAGTGGCAACGACTTGTCTGTCAGATTCCACCGATGATACTTCTACACGAATATGGTGGCTGATGTGGGTGCATTTGGAACGAAATCCTCGCAGGGGCTATATTTTTCATTTCATAAAAATTGAACACAAATATTTCTCTATTCTTTATTCACATTCAATGTTCAAGAGATAATGTATCCCTCACTTTCTGCTCACTTTTTTCAGTACAACGTATAACATTTAGGCCTATTTTTCTAAATTGATTTATATTAGTCATAGGCATGTTTGAATAAACGCTGAGAAGGAATTTAGCTTAAAATAACTTCCTTTCATTTTGATTTGAATAAGTAGGTACATGTCTTTTCTTTGAAATTGTTTGCTTCTTTTCATTTGCTCCGCTAACTAGATTCTTATTTGGAAACTGTAACGCTAAAGGGCAATGTAGCGCTTTAGCGCCCAATGATTCGTATACTTTTCGATCCCGGTTGAACTTTTTCCTTTGAAAAAGTTAGCATCTTTCATATTAGTTAATCCATATGACAATATCAGCAATTGTTACCTGGAATTACCTATTAGTTTCTCAATGCAGTTAAGTAAATTAGTTTTTTTCAGGGGTTTTAGTAGTATTGATTCGGAATTTACACAGTTTTTAAAAACTAACCAATGTACATTAAATTTATAAGTGATTGATGAAATTCCTTTAACCGATTTATAAAAATCAAATTTAAATATATAGGTATAAATTCAAATAACCTATCTAACTTTTTCCTATACTTCTTAGTTCTTGCGTCTATACTTCCGCGCTTTCAACAAGGTTTGGTAAACATGGATTTGATAACATCTCAAAAAAATATTCCAGCTTTTTAATTTGATTGTACGTATTCTACACTCCTCTAAAACGCCCGTCAACGCACCTTTACACGACCACTGATTTCCTTATTTTTCCCTTATTTTTTTCATGTAAGGCCTTATTTTTCCGTAACGGCGCGTTTTGATTGGCTGATTGACAAAAAATAAGGCCTTACATGAAAAAAATAAGGCAATAATAAGGAAATCAGTGGTCGTGTAAACGCACCTTCAACGAAATCACTTGTAACAGCTAGAACATTTGAAACGGGGGTTACAGTACTACTGTGATGGTTGATTTCTTGACACAAAGTCATTATTAGCCCGAGAACTTCAAACTTTCTTGATAGCATATGAAATTTCTGACGATCTTTCAATATAGCTTAACATTTATAAGAGTTTTAAGAAAAATAACCTTTAGGTTTTTTATCTAATTCTTTGTGTATTCACCATCTCGGTAGCTGTGGTATTTTAGCTTAGGATTATACAATACAAATACGTACAAGAATATTAAATAGCTATTTGCCATTGTTTGGCTCGCCAGATCCATTGGCTGCGAGCTCAACATCTTGTGCAACCTTGAATTCGTTAATCAAGTGCAAGTCAAGGTTTCGCTTGTGCTGAATGGCGCGCTGGCAAATGGTCCTGACTTTGTTTGATCCTTTAATGAAAAGAAAGAAACTCAATTTAAGCTATTTGGTATAACGTTAAAGGTAGTTAAGTGGAGCCCCAGTATGTATAGCCCTTTTTATAGCATTACACGAGAGAATACAATTAAGCTTGTTATACCAAATCCAACTGCTTCAAGTTGAGAAGGTTCCACCTTGTGAATTCCAATGAGATGTTTCTGGAGAGATTGCTTTCGGTGAGAGCGATAATCGCATTGCGGACACTGAAAGCGTGGCTCAAATCCGCAATCGTGTAAAAAGTGACTTCTCATGTTTTTCCTGTGAAAGTAGGCGCGACCGCATTTGCTACATTTGAACGGTCTGTTGGAGTCTTCGGCTCGACTTCCCAAGTTATTGGAATGCTGGTTCATTTCTATCGTAAATATATTTTTAAAAATCGTAAATAGACAAAGAGAACAGTTTTGTGCAAAGCTAGGATCTGATGTATACCTGCTGATGTCCTTGGTTGACCAATTTCCGACGGTGGTTCTAGAGCTGAACTGCTCGATTGGGAAGTTCTAGCATCAGTAGATCTGTTAGGAGATATACCCTCATCTATGTATATCAAAGGATTAGGCATAACTGAACGAATCAGAAGTAATATAGGTAATAGTCTATTACCTGATAAATCATCAGATGAATCGAAGCCATCGAGAGATGAATGCTGGCTTAAATATTCAGTTGGATCATTATACTCGAGTGCCTGCGATAAAAACATTAAGAAAGATTCCACTTATTAGAGCTAGACTATATTCTAATAAAATTGCAACCTGTGGACTCTCTTCATCCTCTTTCTGCTCCGGCAGTACCAAATCTTCACTCCTTTGAGACTCTTCACTATTATTCAAAACTTTGTCTTCATCACAAACTAGTCCTACATACAAACAATATAATAAATTGGGACTCATTTAGAAATTTATATACGTGCGATGGAATATAAATGGAATATACCTTTTATTTTCAAAGACAATGCTGTTTCCATGAAAGCTGGAAGTTGGTCATGAGTCACAGCTACTTTTCCCTTGTAAATGAACTAGTATATCATGAAATACAATTAAGAAAACCATAAAGGATAATATATAAAAGAGAAATGTAATACTGTACTTCAACCAACATCTTCAGGTGTTGAAAGCTGACACCACAAAGGATGATAGTAATGTGTTTGTGTGCTGGATACTGGCTCAACAGGTCCTAATAGTATAAGAGAAAATGAAGCACATTAAAATGGATAGATCTATATAATACGGTAAACAAGTATCCATTTCAGTTTCATACCTCCAAATACGAACTGAAAGTACACAAAACGGAGCGATGAACTTTGATGGACAGTCCTTCATCAGTAGACAAAGTCAAGTCGGCAAATGCCCCTCTTTCAAACATGTTGTACAGTTTTGAAATGAGAATAGATGAGTGATTGTTACAATTAAAATACGTATTTTCTGCCATGTCAATTTGAATATTAACCCAGGTGAAAAACAACAAATTTAGCAGCAGAGAAACACCACGACAAGAGACATGGAATGGATCAGCTGGCTGTTGCCTTTGTTTGTATTTGCGTTAACAGTCAAGCTTTGGTGATTTGCTCGTTTGGTTAATTTGGTGCACCTTCACCTTTTTAAATTGACAGTTTATTCAAATCATAAAATGGTAGGTAATCAGTCATTTACATTAATATTTTTTGTCAGATTTTTATATTATACAGTGATATCTATTTGTGAGAGAAGCAAAATACTATGGCATTTAATAACTATCACGCCGGTAAAATTAGGAACTGCGACAATGTTGCACTTAGGCGCGCAATGATTCAAACTTTTTGGTTCGTGGTTTTACTTTTTCTTTAATAATGTTTGAACCCTTAGTATATTTATCTATTTGTGACAACACCAGCGAGTGCTACCTGTTATTACCTAGTTACTTAGTACAGGTAATTAAAACCTTTGGACTTTGAATAACTAATTTTAGTAGTATTGATTCAAAATTTATACCAAAATGAAATTGGCACAGTTTTTGAACATAAAAACGACCTAGAAACTACGCTAAATTTAATTTATTGGTGACTTTGCTTTTATCGTTTAATGTAAATCAGAATTCAAATATTCTTTCTATCTCTTTTCTATACTTCTTGCGTGCGCCGTGCTTTCAACAAGGTTTAGTGATCATTTTTTCAGGTTTCAAAAATTGAATATTCCATTGTTATCAATTTACGAAAACAATGGCCTACATCGCATAGATCAATTAATAGTTAAACTGTGCTTAACACATTAATATTTACAAGAAAGGAACGAAACTAATAACTCTTTTTCAAATCGTGTATTCGTCAGCTGCAGAAACATTCACTCAAGGGCTGTCGTGCTGATTCAAAAATGGGCAGTCATTTCTCTTTGAACAAAAACAAGGCTCACAACGAAACACAAACAAAAAGGGATAATAGAAAAGACTGGATTCGACAACATCAAAATACATCTTATTTTGCGCCATCTTTCATCATTCGGCTGCCTTTCATCTCCATTCCACCGGCATCAGTTCCTTCATGCGCCAGCTGACTCGTCATCATTTTCTGCAATCCTCCCATTCCACCTTATGTTACACTCTAAAAAAATTAACTCTACTTAAGTTATACTTAATAAGTATACACCTGGTAAGTAGAGCTAAGTAGATAAAAATTTAAGTTATTGCCATACTTGGTAAGTATGGTAGGAATACTTATTTAAGTTTATATATGGGATCTACTTATTAAGTTTAAGTTGATACATCACATACATTTAATATGTAGAAATTGTGTACTTGAAACCTATAATTTACTTACTATGAAGGAATTACTTAACAAGTCTACTTAGCTTCTACCTAATAATACTTAATCGAAAGGAGCTTAAGTATACATAATCCAAATATTTATAGTAAGAAAACGCTACAAAGAATTGGCCCATATAGCTGAATGATTAACGCTTCAGAGTCTCAACTAAAAGTTCAAGGATCAATTCCCGATGAATGCAAATCAAATTCTACTATTAATTGGTTTAAGAGCAAGTGTTGACTAGTGTATTGGAGTTGGGATTGACATAAGATATTTATTTTAAAAGTTTATTTTTAATTAAATTTTAAAAAATACCTAGATTCTACTTATTAGGTATATATATACTTACATTAAGTATCAGTAACTACTTAAATTTTAAGTATCTCGAACTACTTAAGGGTTAGGTATACCACATTCACTTATAAGTGGATTTTTCCATTTTCCAACTTATAAGTAGACCTAAGTTGACCTAAAATTTTTAGTGTGTATAGAAAGAAAGCCAAAACCATGCTTTAAAATGAGCAAGTATAAATAAATTTCAGAAGGTTTTACCCATGAGTTGGAGTAGGGATGGATCCACCCTGGTGGCCATCTTCTGCCTGAGCCTGGCCATTTCAGAGTGATTCATAGTCTTCTTCGTATTCACACCTTTGAAAAGGTCCAACGCGGGAGAAGCTTTCTTCGCGTAGCTGGCACATTTGGCATAATGCTGGAATAAGTCTCTGACTTCGCGTTCCGTCACCCCGGCTCCATGGGCTACGCGAGTAACACGTCTGGGTTCCTTGGCAAACAGTTTGGCTTTGGCTCATGACTTTGGAGACGGATCCCAACGTCGCACTGTCTTTTAGCGACTCGTACATGTCCCTCAAAGTCATCTGGCCGCGCTTTATTCTCTCAATCGCCTCTTCTTTCCCGTCTATTAGCTTCAACTCCTCCGCTTTGTCAATTAGCTCATCGATGCCATCCATTCCTATTTTTGAAAATCCAAATAATTAGGTTTCTTTTTTCGAAAAGAAAATGTTCGAATTACCAAGAAGCTTGCTGATAAATGGTTTGGTCTTGAATGCATCCAAGTCGTCGATATGCTCTCCAGTGCCAATACAAATGATCGGACTTTGTGTGGCAGCCACCCTGTTTTAAAATAATATGGTTTATTAGTTGGTGAAAATTATATTTTAAATGACTATATTACGCGCTGAGGGCGCCACCACCCTTGGCGTGGCCATCCAGCTTGGTAATGATGATCGAACCGACGTCAACTTTCTCTTTGAAAGCCCTAGCTTGAGCTTCACAAGCCTGACCAATGGAGGCGTCCATAACGAGGACAATATTATCCGGTTTCTAGAAATACATATTTATTTCAATCTTAAATTTGATTTTAATTATTAGATAAATACCAATGTGTCAGCAAGTTGCAGCATCTCTTCAAAAAGAGAATCTTCCTGTTTGTGTCGACCACTTGTGTCCACAACGATGACTTCAAAATTCTCTGCTGTGAACATGTCCACGCCTTCTTGAGCGACGACTAGAGGGTCAACTTCCGTGTAGCTAAGATTTTAAAGACATTAAAAATTAGAACCAAGAAATGAGTATATGTGACATGGTAAGTTACCTTCCATAAAAGGGAATACGAGCTTTGGTAGCGCTCTGTTTAAGTTGGTCGTAAGCTCCAGCCCGGAATGTATCAGCGCAAATCAAGCCCGTCTTCCAGCCCTTCTTCATGTAGTGGTAGGCCAACTTAGTGCAAGTTGTGGTCTTGCCGGCTCCTTGAAGGCCAACAAACATGATGATATTGGGTCTACCCCTGACTGGCTGATAAGGTTTGACTCCTGGATCAATCATCTATATATGTGTGTAATTAAGATATCAAATAATTAAAGAAGAATTAAAAATTCAATTTTGAACAAACAATTATGTACCTTGATGAGCTCTTGGAATACAGCACTTTGGATCATTTGTCTCATGTTCAGTCCCCTAGCAGTCTTGTTGAAATCAATGGTAGATTTGATATTGTCTCGTAGCTGCTTCACCAATTTGATATTGACATCAGATTGCAATAAGGCAGCACAAACCTCTTTTAGAAAAGCATTGAACCCCTGCATATAATTTAAACGATAATTGGTAACATGTTAAGAACAGAGAGATGTATATTCACATGATGATATCTTTGTACTGAATATTAAATTATGTCCGTGTTACCTCTTCATTGACGATGGTTGCATCATTCAACGACCGGATCGCAGTGGTAATCTTCCTGCCTAGATCGGCCAAAACCATTTTTCAATGTAGATAGTTCTTGTTTTCAAAGGAAAATGATGACTGACATGAACTGTGTCAGCGTAGAGAAATTTTTTCATGAAATCATACCTTAACAGATTGATCTTTTTATCCAAACGAGACTCAAACGCCATCTATCCCCAAATATAAATCATCATGTTTTTTTTTCATTTCACATAAAATAATAAATTAGTTAATGACGCATTAACCAAGCTATTCGTAGATTAGTATAGCATTATAAGATTATCCTAATTAAAATAAATATTTTAATTGAATTTATATATTATCTAAAACAAATATCGCAGAGCAATTTTTACTCATTCCGCTAGGTTTCTGACTAACTAATAATAAAGAGGAGAAGTGGTTAGCCTTGTAGTCAAATAAGGCATTGTTTACTTCCCTGAAATTGTAAACAAATGCACACATATTAGCACACACATAGGGTTTCTTTGATTTTAATAATTTATATTTCGACTACATTTGTTTTTAAATCGCTAACTTGTTGGCTATTATAAGATGGCCGAAGATTCCGAAATTATTTTCAAATGGAACCATCATCTCTCTGATATCGCTTCAAAGCTGCATTACATGCTGGCTCGAGAGACCCTTGTAGACACCACATTGATATCTGCTGAAGGAAAAAGTATTAAGGTACATCGTCTAATGCTTTGTGCTTCTAGCAAGCTGTTTGAGGTAATTTGAAGTATTATTTTATATCTAGAAGAAACATTTTATAGCTATTACTTTTGCTTTTGCAGGACAAGTTTATTCAACATCCTTCTGTTGGACCTGTAACCATCAATCTCAAAGATATCAGGATGGAACACCTCCAGTCTGTGATTGAAGTGTAGTGAATGACCGGGCACTGCCGGTCATTGCACTCATACGGCCCGGGGCTTAGCATTCGCAAGCCCCACTACCTTATGTACTCCCCCTCTCCCAGGCTATATAAGCCTGGTGCGAACCCGCATCATGCGGAGTTCCTTGGTTATGGTTTCTACACAATATACTATTCAAACAGAGTCTACTAGCGTTATCCCTTAAATATAAGAACCTGACAGTGAATACAGCATACATAAACATTCACTACAAAGTGGCGATTCTCCAGGTCTTCTTCGCCTCATCTAGCATCGTTTTTCGCCGTTTTAAGGTAATTCACCTTTGAATGTTCGATCCCGCTGAACCGACCGAGTCCATGCAAGTGGAGGAACAGGAGGGTGCGATTGCGCTTTCTGAGCCTACTCCTGTCCTGCACGTCCCCGACCAGGGGATCCTACCTGGGTTTTCGTTTTTGCCAAGTGGGCAACTTCCATTTCCCCCACCCAGGGTGGACTTGCATTTCTCAACACAGAATTGGGATCATTTGGACACGGATTCTTCCGATTCCGACTCGTCCAATCAGCCTGTTGAAGAGGTAATTACCCAAACGAGTACGACGGCGTTTACCATCGCTGGGGCGACTGAAGGACGATTATATCCGCAACTATCACGGAGCTCCTCATTTGGACGGCTGACAGGCGCTAGGCCTAAGCCGTCAAAGAGAGCTAGAAGTGCGGACAGCGCTGACCAACAAAGAGAACTCCCCCCTCATCGCTCATCTTCAGATGACGAGGGATTGAGCGGTTCTTCTAACAGAATCTTAGCTCGTCGTGACGCGACTAAAACCGCTTTCTTGACCCAAAATCAAACCGTCACAACCTTGTTTAAACAACTAAAAACTGTCTCTAAACCAGGCCGTTTCAGTGACAAAAAGTCACGTGACGCCTATAGAGCGCTCATAAAGGAATTGAACGATCGACTGACTGCTGCTCTAAAAGAGAGCGAGGTCCTCCGGAATAAATTAATTGCTACTGAGCAGGCCGCTCAGGATCTCCTGTTGAATCAGAAGATTTCGTTCCTTAACAGCACCTCCGAGACCTTCTCAAAGAATCAAGCTGAGACACAAAGACTTTATGACCGCTTGAACTTCACTGAAACCCAGCGTGACGCGCTCGTTAAGAATCTAGCAGCTTTTAGGGCCGCTTTAGAACAACACTTTCAAGAACAGTGGGCCGCTTTCGAATCTACCGTAGTGAAAGAAAAAAGCCGTCTACTGCAGAAAATATCCGATAAACGCATTCACATCAACCTTCAGAGTCAGGAGCAAAAAAAGCTCGAACTCAAGATCGGCTCTTTGACTACTGATCTTGACTCCTGTTCCATCAACCGTAAACGATTACAGGAGCTCGTCGACACGCTAAACTCTGATGCAACGATTGCCCGCACCCAGTTAGAAAATAGACAAACTGAAATAAACTATTGGAAGACTCTTGCGGAAGAGCGCGCCGCCGCGATCAACGTTAACGAAACGGCGATCGCTCAATGGAAGGCCCATTGTGACACGATTACAGCGGAAATCAAAGTGTTAAACGATCGTCTTATCCGCGATATTTCTGCATGCTCGGTACACAAAGAATTGATAACTCAATACCAAACCGAAATCGTTGATCTGCGCGCTAATTACGAGGGCGCTCTCGCCCGCACAGGTGCACTGGAAAAAGAATTGGAATCAGCAAAAGCTAATATCCTTCAAGGTACCCAACTATACGCAAAAAAAGCTACTGAGGTGGACGACCTCAATCGCCGGGTTACCGATCAGCTCACACTCAACGCGACTTTACAAAAGCAAGTCACTGACTCTCTTAACAAGGTGGCTGCTGCGGATGCAACTGTTTCTACAGTGAATGCCACCATTGATGGTCTGAAAGAAGAATTAACTGAGTTTTCCCGCACCTTGGAAACCTGCAATCAGGAAATAGAATATAAAAATAAAGAGATTTTGCACCTAAAAACCGACAGGGATCGTTCTCACCGAGTTCAACGCCCGCTGCTGCCCGCACAAGGAGGCCAATCAGCTACTCCTTTCATTCCCCCATCCTCAGCATCGGTGCCCTCCTCCACTCCCCTTGACCCGCCAGTACTACTCCCGCTCTTTACACCTCTACATTTAAACGCGCCAAAAGGACAACCACCTCGAGTAAACTTTCAGCCTTTTGTGCAAAAGAGTGAGCCACATCCCTCGGTCAATAGCATCGAGGCCACATCATTACAGTTCGTTAATCCCGGACCTCTTCCTCCACGTCCGCAAATTCCACGCTTCGAGGCCACGTCGTCACAGGTCGTGCAACCCGGACCTTCTTTCCCACACACGCAAAATTTAGCCTCATCCTTACAAGGACTTATGAGCCGCCCCACCGCTGCTCCACGCAGTTCATCGACTCAACCGCCTCCCAGCCTCTTTGAAGGTCTCAGAGAGCCTCGAGCAAACAATTCCGACTCTTTTGCCAATAGTTTTCATCGCGTGTCGTCTCCTCCAACCCAAGAGATCGACACTGACGCCATGGCTCACGGGCACCACAATCACACTCAGTACCGACACATCCCGATGGATCAATCCGAAAAACTTGGCCTCTTTTATGGTTCTACTCCTGAGAGATCCGTAGAAGATTGGCTGGAGGACTGTGATTTATACGCAGTTATTTATAATTGGCCCGAAGGTCAAAAGAAGAACATTTACGGCAGCCGACTCCGTGGCGATTGCCTCAACTGGCAGGCCAAGCGGCTCCGCAACTACCCGAATGAGAGCTATTCTTCCTGGCGTGAAAGTCTCATCGATGAATACCATACATCGTTGGATTCTCAAAAAACAATCATCAAATTCGACTCCTTGAAACAGTCGACGCACCAGAAACTCAAACATTATATCGCGCTGCTGGAAGAGACCTTCGATTCCATATATGGACCGAACTCGGATGCCCTTCGGAATGAAAGACTATTGAAAGTTTTCATGCAGGGCGTGCTGCCTAAAATCAGCGAGATGTTACTTAATGGCACGCACCTGACTGATTTTACGTGGCCCCTCGTCAAAGAGGCGGCACTGGATATTGAAACAAAGTTAATGGCAGCTTCTAAAGGTGCAGCACACACAGCTACCCTCAACGTTATTTCTGCCGAAACAGTTGATAAAATTACTGTTCATGACAAAGCTTTAGAAGAAATTTTTAAGAGATTGAAAGATATTTCTCTTCCACAGGCTCCATCCCAGCCCACCGAAAAAGGAGCTGTTAACAACATCTCCCATCGCCGCGAGGGAGGTCACGATCATAACAGTCGCTCTCAAGGTAGAAACACTTATTCAAATTCTAACTATCGGGGAAGGGGAGGCCGTACCGACCCCCGTCGGCGATCCGACTACGATAATCGCCGCCCAGACTACCGCAATAAAAAACGTCGCTCTCCCCCCCGTCGCTCAAACGAGCCCGACGACCCCGATAAGCCCAAAGAACGTACCGATAGAAAGAAACGATTCGACGGAGAATGTCATCACTGCCGCAAAAAAGGCCATATGATAAAGGACTGTTACAGCCTGCACGGGAAGCCGAAGGAGGCGGACCGTCAATAGTTCCCGTGCCCCCGCCTACTCCTCGTCGCCTCTTTCGTCTACCTATATTCTTCACTGCTTTTAGAAAAACATATGCATTAATCGATAGCGGAGCTGCTTCCTCATTTATATCTACTCCATTATTAGCGCAGTTGGATCCCCAACTCATTCAGGAAGATGACAAAAACTTCCTCTGCCCAATATTTACTACGGCATCAAATGAAATTATTAAAACGTATGGATGTTTTAACATTAAATTCACATTGGACGACTTTATATTACGTCAAGATTTCTTCTCCTCTTCAGTAATGAGAGAAAGCATCATTCTAGGTGCCGATTTTTTAGTTGATAATAAAATGATCTTAGACATGGGCGCCAAAACCTTGGCTATCCCATATAGTCTCGGTTATAAAATCATCAAATTGGAGGAGCACGCCCCAGTAGGGGGCCTCTTCAATATCAGCACAGCCGAAAAGAAAGTGTGGAATTTCAAGCTGGACCACATCCAGGAGCCGGTTCTCTCTCAACTAAAAGAGCTGCTGGACGAGTTTCATTCATCTTTTGCTGAAAAATTCACGGAATTAGGCTGCGCTTCGGTTCTACCGGCTAAAATTATCACTAAAGGAGAACCATTTTATAACCGCCCATATCGATGTCCACCGAATATGAAAAGCCAATTTAAGGAGATGATTCAAGACCTCCTAGATGGCGACATTATCGAACCTGCTATATCTGAATATAGCTCTCCTGTCTTTATGGTCCCAAAAAAGGACCCCACAAAGAATCGTTTTCTTATCGATTTACGACAGCTGAACGCACAAACTCAGCGTGATAAATTCCCGATCCCGAATATTTTCGACATGATCCAGGACATCGGTGCTGCTGCACCGAAGGTGTTCAGTGTGGTGGACCTGGCCTCCGGCTTTTACCAGGTAGAAATTTTTTCTCCTCACCGCCACAAAACTGCGTTTGCTACGGAATTCGGTCATTTTCAATTTAAACGCATGCCGATGGGCGGATGTAATAGTCCGACCTGGTTTTGCCGAGTCCTCACGCAAGTCCTCCGTGACGTAATAGGCAAATACGTTGCTTTATACGTCGATGACGCATGCATTTATAGTCCCGATATTCAATCTCATTTCGTTCATCTGCGCCATGTTTTCACGCTCCTCCGGGAGAGCAATTTAAAAATGATGCCTTCAAAATGTGATTTATTCCGAGAACGGATCCTATTTGTGGGTCACACTCTCTCTTCGGCTGGAATCTCAGTGGATGATAGCAAAGTAAAAGCTATTATGAAGATGGCGCCACCGACAACCGTCGACGAAGTGCGCCGATTCTTAGGATGCGCTGGATGGTTCCGCGCTCATATCCCACGATTTGCTGAAATCGCGCATCCTCTCACAGAACTCACTAGAAAAGGAGTTACGTTTCGATTTTTGGATGCGGAATTAAGCGCTTTTTCAGAACTTCAAACCTTGCTCACGACCGCTCCCGTCTTAGCGTTCATTAACCATAAGAAGCCGTATACACTTTTTACCGACGCCTCGACGGTTGGAATTTCGTGTTTGCTTACGCAGAAGTCTGACCGCCGCCAAAAAATTGAAGGATCCAATGATTATATAACGGAAGATACCGATCTTCCGGTCGCATATTATTCAAAACATCTCACGCCCGCTCAACAACGTTATCCTGTCCATGAACTAGAAGCTTATGCCATCGTTGCAGCCACGAAACACTTTTTTCATTACCTCGTCGGTTCGAAATTTACTGTCGTGACTGACTCCCGCGGTCTGGAAACCCTGTTGCACAAAAATCAACCTACTGGTCGCCTACACCGATGGTCCCTTCATTTGTCTCAATTTGGTTGCAACATCATCTACAGATGCGGGAAGGATAACGTAGTAGCGGATTGTTTATCACGTGCACCAGTCAATGTCGTGAGCGCTGATTTAGCGTTTGAAAATAAGGACTGGATTGCCGCACAGAAACGTGATAAGTTTTGCTCGGAACTAATTAACTCTCTCTCTGCCTCTGGCGACGATGGAATTCAACCGTCTATACCCAACGCAGCGAGACCTCTGACGTCACAAGACTCTTTTCAACTGCTAGAAGGAGGTCTATTAGCAACGGCTCAGGGGAAAGTAGTAGTCCCAGCATCAAAAAGGGAGCACTTGTTATTTATGTATCACGACCATAAATTAGGCGGACATATGGGCATTACAAGGACCTTTCGAAATTTGGCCACTAGATGGTGGTGGCCTTCACTCCGCCGAGATGTTTCAAACTATGTTAAAAGTTGCGCCGCCTGCGCGCGTAGAAAAATTGCGAGACTCCCAAAAGCGGAAATGATGCCTCTTCCGGTCGAAGACTACGTTCTATCTAGACTCACGATTGACGCTGTGGGTCCCGTCCCGACGTCTGCACGCGGGAATTGTCAAATATTGACCGTAATCGATAATTTAACTAGGTATGCGTGGGCGATACCGTGCCGAAATATTCAAGCATCCACTGTTATCAGAAAATTAATAAAACATATCATAAATCACGAAGGTTGTCCGCGTGTAATTCAGTCAGATAATGGGAAATCGTTCACCGGCGGACTCTTCCAAGAATTTTGTGCTCAAATGGGCATCACCCACGTAACGTCAACGTCTTTTCACGCTCAATCACAGGGTGTGATCGAAATTATGCATAAGGATCTTAATAATTATTTATCCATATATGCACAACATAATCCAATTAATTGGGACGACCATATCGGCTCCTTCACGTTTTGCCGTAATAATACACCGCATCCGGCCCTGGGGTACGACACCCCCTTTGGCCAAATGAAATGCAGAGATGCGCTCCATCCTACCGATATCCGCCCACCGATGAGATACCGCCTAACGACGGATCCGAACGATTGGTATCGAGATAAATGGCATGAAGCCAGAGAACTAGCTGCTGCACACCAAACGCTTGAAAAAGAAAAGCAGAAAGCTTATTATGACCGCTCCGCAAAAACCCGCTCTTTTGAGATCGGCGATCGCGTTTTATTGCGAATCATGATGCAGCAAACTGGTAAATTTTACGATAAATATACCCACACTCACATCGTCGTTGAAAAACTTTCCGACGTCAATTATGTCGTACGAAAAGAAAATTCGGACGCCTGTTTTACTGTACATATTAATAGGATGAAACCGGCTGAAACACGCCGCACTCCTATAGGCCCTGACGAGATTCCCATTGGCCTGAATGAAGGAGCGATGGCCGCCGAGGGGAGGGCTCAAATCCCTTTAACTCGTCAGACACCTGCTGCTTTTGAGAACGGCCCGCTTCTCCCTACTATTTTTGAAGAGAGGGACGAGCGCGAGCTCACGGTCTCCCCCGTCTTTGACGAAGAAAGTGAAACTTTTACTACGCGGCCTGCATGGCGCGTAAGGAGCGAGGTTACTGACCTACATTCCACACCTGTAGACACTTCCAGCCACATCACAGCCGCCGAGAGAGTAGAGGAGAATAACTTCTCCTTCACTCCCGCCGCAGTGCCTCCAAGTGATGCTGGTTATGATGTACCGGTCACTGCCCCGCTTATCAGGAAAAAGAGAGGACGACCACCAAAAGCCGCAAAACCTGCCGCCACGGCCCCCGAATCCGCAAAACCGGCCGCCACAGCCCCCGAATCCGCAATCCCCGCTGCAACACTTAGTACAGCTGCTGCCACAGCGATCGCAGATCCCCCTAAAAAGAAGAGGGGAAGACCGCCAAAGGCAACACAGCCCACGGCTGTTTCTACAGCAGCAGAAAAAAAAGAGAGAGAGAAAAAGCACCGCTCCTCCTGTTTCTCCCACTGCTGCTCCAAGGAAAACTTACGGGTTGAGGGACCGTCCTCGACAGACTGACAGATTACGCTATAACTAATCATGCATATCTCTTGTACATATTAGATGAGTGCAGCCATTTTTCTTCTTTCGCTCCTCTTTCTCCCGGCTGACTCCATCATGGTAAACGTCTGCAACTGCTCCCGCCCAATCGTCCGAGGACCTGTTGCTCTCAACCCGCCCAGCTTTTGCACGACTAAATCCCGTGACATTCCGACTACACCAATTCATTACAAATTTTATAAGAAGAAATCCCCTCTACTTGAAATTGAAGCTTACCAATGCCTCATGTGGGAAGAGATCAAAATGATTACCACAACAGTCCTCGATTACCCAGATACCACATTCTTTCACAATTTAAAAGTTATGAATCCCATCTCGTGCTGGGCCACCATCTTTCCTCCTCATAATTGCGAGAATAACCAGATGGTAGCCGACGGAGACATTTTAAAATTCATCCAAAAACCAATTGGGGAATATCTGCATTGGCAAACAGTTCGATACTCTGTTACAAATTGTATCACAATCAAGACGAAATTACGACAAGAATCCCCCAACGGCCCGCTTCTCTCCCCTCTCGGACCGCTCAATGTATCAATAGATAATAAATACGCTTTTATAAATGATCAAACCATTGTATGGACAGTCCCCCCTCATCCCCCCAAAAATTGCTTCGAAACTGAACTTATTGCCCAAGGGGACGGCAACATGACCCAACTGGATGAACATACCGGCCGTATAATCGATCCGACTCAGCAATTAGAAATTATTATCAATACCACTGAAATCAACACTGTCTGTGATAAATCCGTAATGTTTTATGATGTGAAAGGACTCCCAAACACATACGTGTCCTTCACCCGCCTAAACATCACGAAAAGGCCTATGCCCACTCTCCCTCCCCGGCGATCGGCACGCGCCCTTCGGAAAGGGGGAACAGGTAGCTACAGCGGCTCTTTACGACCCAGCCTACAGAGTAATCTATGTGTCAATGCAATCGATGGCAATATTTTACTGCTCAAATGCCGCACTCTCTATGACGAACAATCAATGAACCAGGACAGTGGCCAGGATTTCTTTGTTCGCTCTAACGGCCAAATTGAATTAACCAACTCTTCTCTTTGCATCGCCTTAGCCGGTCAGAGAAACCTTCTCAAATTAAATCCGTGTGAAAAAGACTGTACTCCGGATCCCCTTTTAGATAATGCTCTGAGTGATACTCGATCTTGCGTGGGCACAACACGTTGGCTGGTGAACAAAACCCGCACCGCTAACGCCTACACTGAAGCCTCTTTCCGCCTGCACACAAGGGTGGACGGAGAGACATTATGTATTCGTGCAATGGATGCCGATCAAACCGTGGAACGGCCCCAAACCGGGCTTATTAACATTCTGCCATGCCGTGAAGGAAATTTGAGAGATTATTGGTTTTTCCAGCCCAACATTTACGAACAGCGGATCGACCCGGACAGCCGAGAGCCCTTTTCTTCCACCACAGCAAAATCAGTCGACGGCCGCACGGATCACGAAAAAGAAGAAAGAGTGATCATTCCCCCTCATACACCTTCAGAGGAAAGGGAGAGTGATTCTACTCTTTCACATTCTTCCTCTTTTGAAAGAGAGGAAGAACAAATCTCTTCTCCCCCTAAAAGAGAACAGGAAGAAAAAGGTCTGTCTCTCCCCAAGGGAGGAGAAGGAGAAAAGGATTCTTCCCCCCCTATGCGACAAGAAGAAGATTCCTCCCCCCCTATGAGAGAAGGAGAAAAGGATTCTTCCCCCCCTATGCGACAAGAAGAAGATTCCTCCCCCCCCTATGAGAGAAGAAGAAGATTCTTCCCCCCCTATGAGAGAAGAAGAAGATTCTTCCCCCCCTATGAGAGAAGAAGAAGATTCTTCCCCCCCTATGAGAGAAGAAGAAGATTCCTCCCCCCCTAAGAGGGAAGAAGACAAACATTCTTCTCCCCCTAATGAACGGGAAGAGGAAGAAAAACGCTCTTCTCCCCCCAAAATAGAGAGCCCTCCCCCCGTAAACGACGAGAAAGAGAGGAGCTCTCTCCCTGATAATGAAAAAGATGAGAGTAAGCCTACCCCTCTCCCTCCTTCTTCGGATGAAGAATCGAGCACTCCATATCCTCCGGAGGATGAGACGACCCCTCAAGACCCGCCGCTTTCTCCATCTTTCACACTCCCTACTGATCATTTAACAAGCGGATTGTCAAAATCAACACCGACTAGCACTTTGCCGAATTTGTCCTCCTCGGTGACACCTACTACAATGCATACGAGCACTACTGCCGCCCAACCTCCGGTGACGAAAACGGCGCCAAACGCGCCGACACCACCCATTACGGCACCCACTGCTCCTGTACCAGTAATGCCATCGCATACGACATCCTCCGCCTCTCCTATGTCCGTGAAACCGACTTCCATTGTGAAACCAACACCTCCTCTCATCCATACTTCAACTAAGATCGCACCTACACCCGTCTCCCCCCCGCTCTCCCCCACAACGACAGTCAGCACCACCAGTGCTCCCCCCTCTTCCCCCATCTCGAAGAGGCCCGTAGGTAAACCCAATTCGTCTCTGGCGAGTAATAAAAAATGGGACGAATTGGACAATCTACCGGATTACGACTCCATTCAAGTTGAAAGGGACGAGTACGACCGCGACATAAACGGTACTGATGGGAAACCATTCGTCCAGCGAGAACTGTCATCCAACCAATTGGCTCTTGATAGTTCGGGAGCCCCGTTTTTAACAGGTGCCGATCAAAGAATTCAGACAGACCTCTATCGAAAACACTGGGAGAAGGAAGAATCAACTGCTCCCTCTGTTGAAGCCCACCAACTGGAGAAATCGGTGTTGGAAGGATCAGAAAGGGAAAAAGATCGCGCCAGATTACGCGCACGCGCGGTTCAGATAGAAGAATTCAATCTACTACTGCATGCGCAAGATCAATTCCTGCAGGGTCAAATTACTGACCACGAAAATGTACTAGCTAATGAAGTTCGTGACTCTTATTGTACGATACTCGATATGAAAAAGTTTCAATCCATTCTACTTGCATCGATGGATCCACTCCTGACTGCCAAAAGTCTTGGCCTAGACAGCTGCAGTGCCATCGTTGGAAAAGGGGAATCACTTATCCTACAGGTATGTCTGACGGTTGCCGTAGAAGTGACTGCTAAGCAGACCCCCTGCGGATTTGAGCCAGTAGCCTACATCGGTAACGACACCTACGGTCTTTCCCCTTCAGGTTATTCTCTCATCCCCTTTTTACCTTGTATTCATCGACATTCATATGTTACCCTCAATTCCCGTCCCCATAGATATGTTAATAACAAATGGGTCGAACAGGAACCTGTTATACATTTACATAACCTTAATCTTGTTGCAAAGTTCCATGAAGTGTTTTTAAACATGCCAAATCTTACCGACCATCACCCTACTATTACCAATTATAACCCGATTGATCAACTTAGCATTATGGCCGTTATGATAGGTCAAATCCAGGAACATGATCCACAATCTGTCGATGGCATCCTAACCTCTGTTAAGGAAGCTGGTCTGTTTGACCATATCACATCATGGGTTAGTTACCTACAGTATTTTGCTATTGGAATTGTTTCCTTCTTGATTCTAGCTACAGTTATTCGTTTAATTGCTTGTTGTAACCCTCTGCCCGCTTTAAGAGGTATTGTCAATTCGTTATTCACTCGTTCACGCCGCCTTCCAGACCACATACCGATGACGGAGATACGAGCGGAGCCCCCGCGTCTTGAGCCCGCCCGCCCATTTAATGGTCCCCCGACGGTGCAGATGCCTGCGGCCGCTACTCTCCACCTTCACAACGACACTGTGTTCTCTGGAGGCCGCCTTTTATGGAAAGGTTGTGGCTGCCCTGTCGGAGCCACTCCATAAATGAAAATTTGTTATCCAGTCCGGGACAAAGTCGCCTATACCTGTGACCTCCAGACGCCTTTTGCTCTTCCCGGAACCCTTTTTTTTTTTTTCAACTCGTGTTAACGACCCTGCGCTCCTCTCGACGATGCGAAGCTCATTAGCCTTCACATTTTTTTTTCTTACAAATTTATTACCCTTTTTCATTTTTTTTACCATATACGCTCCCTTTTCGTGTACGTCTCTGTGTGCCTTTTGTTGTTCTGCCCTTGGCCGAACAGTATATATAGGGGCACCCATTCCCCCTATAGTCTCAGACTCTCCTCTCTCCTATCGTGATGTGGAGTGTGCTTTTTTCTCTGTTTTCACTCATCATTGCAGTGTGCGCCCTTGTTTCATCTTTCCGTGATGTCCTCCGTGCAAAGTTCAACCGTGTCTTTCGTCCCAGCGGTTATCTCCATCCCCGCTGCCACCGCCAACACCCCTCCCAGTTCCGCCGCCGCCACACTGCCTGCCACCGACAAGAGTGTCCTCTCGACGACCCGAATATCGTCTCCATCCGGGCCTACTCCGGCCGTCGGCTCCCGCGGTTCCGCGCCCGACCCCGAGTCAACCGCCCCAATGGGATCGTCGACCAGCAAAGTGAAAGAATCGCCCCCACCGAAGAAAGGGAAGAGAACGTCATCCGCGATGACTCCTCCAACGGTGGAGGTGATCCTGCTGGAGGGCCCCAGTGAGCCCAAAAGGAAACTCCTCACCCGGCGCCAGGCCCACTTGTTCCGCGAACAGGTGAGCCACAACATCATCCTGGACGCCTTCCAACTGACGGACTTCGAAATCGACACAGAGGTTAGAGACTTAATTTCAGATGAGTTGACGTTTGTGGTGTGCACCCTGATATCAGGGTACACTCTACAACTGCCAGAGCGTGTGCCGACCGACTTCGAAGTTGGTTCCACATGGGCACGCTACTTCGACCGCTATCCCGGAACGGACGCAGAGAACCATTGGAGCCGCACCATCCTTGATCGGTGCCGCCAAATCCGGGAGCGAATCAAGTTTCTCTTCAGTTCTGAACAAGAAATGATGAGATCGGACTGCAACGTCCTCGACCGAGTAACA
Organism: Chydorus sphaericus; assembly: GCA_030141595.1. Lineage (NCBI taxonomy): Eukaryota > Metazoa > Arthropoda > Branchiopoda > Diplostraca > Chydoridae > Chydorus > Chydorus sphaericus. Next base: position 5,904,363 of record CM057934.1, on the reverse strand, counting down.
ACGATTTGTTCCCCGGACCAACAATAGCCACCCCCCCCCCCCGCCGAGGAGGAGGAGGAGGAGGAGGAGAGAGCCACAGTATGAAAAAGACGACCGAAGAAGACGACAATCAATACATTTACATTTTTCAATTTTTATACTTAAAATGGTGTTAGTGTTCAAATGTACTCGATACCTTATTCAATTAGGCTATGCCTCCACTCTAAGTTGAGGGAGGTGATTATGTAGTGAATGACCGGGCACTGCCGGTCATTGCACTCATACGGCCCGGGGCTTAGCATTCGCAAGCCCCACTACCTTATGTACTCCCCCTCTCCCAGGCTATATAAGCCTGGTGCGAACCCGCATCATGCGGAGTTCCTTGGTTATGGTTTCTACACAATATACTATTCAAACAGAGTCTACTAGCGTTATCCCTTAAATATAAGAACCTGACAGTGAATACAGCATACATAAACATTCACTACAGAAGTATAATTGTCCACAACTTTTCATTGACACATTATGAGGCTAATCTTTCTTCTTTCCCAGTTCATATACAAAGGAGAAATCAGTGTGGCTGTTGCCCAGGTCCCTTTTCTCTTGAAAGCTGCATCCTCTCTGGAAATTACAGGTGATTTAGGCTACATTTAAATGATTGCTTTATTTACATTTGAAAACTCGCTTTAAATCTACAATTCAGGATTAATGGAACAAGTCTCGGCGTTTGATCTTCATCAAAACATTCAATCGCTTGCGACGACAGCAGCAGAGTCACCTGACGTAACGAATAATACCGCGATGGACTATGATGCAGAGATTCAACCAAATGAAGAGCAAGATCGCCTAATTAATAATGAGAAAGAAGAAAGGCACAAAACTGAAGAAGCTGGAATAAATGCCGAAGAGTTGATGGAACAAAGTGATGACGGAGAGAGCCAGGTTCGTAGACCTATTATCTTCATCATCATTATAGAAAATGATAGATTATGATTTTCTGTACGTATTTCTTTCATCAATTTTTCCCTTTTTTTATCACAATATTCTTTAGTACGATGATCCAAATGAATATTTAAGCCAGCACTCTTCACTCGACGGTGTGGATTTATCCGATGATTCGTTTGGTATCTCATCTTTACACCTTGTTTCATATTTTTTTTATTGATTCATTAACGTCCAATACTTAATTTTATTGCTGCACATCAACTGAATAGACGAAGTTTTGGCTCAGGGTTCTACTGCTGGACCTTTTTCACGACCAATTTGCAATGCTAATACGGAGCCATCGTCACAAGTCCACAGTCAACCGAAGAAAACAAGTACATGACGAAAGATTTTTGTTCATCAATCCTTTATATTAATTTAAGCCATCTTCTTCTTCTTATTAGAGCTGGACCTATCAAACTCCAAAAGGCAGACTAACGGGCCAGAAAAAGCCTTCAAATGTGGCAAGTGCGGGCACGCCTACTCTCAAAAAAGGAGCTTTCAGAGGCATACCTTACACGAATGTGACAATGAGCCTCGCTTTCGATGCTCTCAGTGTGATTATCGAACTCATTGGAAGCATAGTCTCCAGGCCCATTTAATTGGTTTTCACAAAGTGGATCGTTCTCAACTTGCGGCATTTGGAGCAGGTAGTATTCTATTTTAAATGTTAATATCTTTTGCGAACTATGCTTTGAACAGACGACAATTTATAACAAACTTCCACCTTTTGTTATAGCTAATTTTTAAAAATTTTGTGTCCTTCTTTTATTCAAAGGTTCCAGCAAGGAACGGCTCCCGTTTACGAAGCCTTTAAAGTGCAACAAGTGCTATCGCGCCTTTAGGTACAAGCATAACCTGGACTTTCATTTGATGAACGAATGCAAGATCGCCCAAGACCCTGGCCCACTGATCCCATCAATCGAAAGCAGCGGTTTGCTATCCACAGAAAATCGCTGAAAACATCTTGTGCCTATTTGCCCTATTAATTTAAAAAAAAAAGTTGTGCCCATCAGAAAGCTGGAATAATACACATATGTATTAAGTCATTTGTAGGTTTATCTAGTACCTACAATTTTATATTAAATACATAGGGAACAAGAACAGGAGCGCACCGGGGGAGGCAACCTCCAATGCGCGAAATGTCGAATCATGACGTGATATAAATCGTTTTGTGTGCTGCAAGCCTGTTGTAAAATGCGATTTCCAGGGTTTCGAAGCCTGAGGCAAAATTTTATTATTTCAAAATCCTTTTTCGTGATTTGGTACGGGGTAGATTTTTTTCCTACAAGCGCTTTAGAACAACATGGGAATTTATCTGTACTCAACAAAGAACCATTGCGGCTCGTAATCTCGATCCAAGTCATTATTTCGATTGTCAGGGCTTTCAAACCTGGTATTTTTAGCAGGGCCGCACAGAGGGTGGGGGATCCGGGTTGGTTTACCCCTGGCATCACGTCGAAAGGAGCATCAAAAAGCGCCAAAAATATCAATTTTTGCACATTTTTTACGAAAAATTCGAAAAATTTTCGGCCTCCGGCCGAGTACCCCCGGGCATCACCGGTTTTATGTGCGGCCCTGATTTTTTGGCTATTACAAGCGCTTTTGGGCAACTTAAGAATTGAGCTGTAAATCCAGATATTCGAAATAAGTGCGTGGCATAAAATACAGTCATAAAATGCGGTTCGAGGAAGAAATCGCGGACCTTAATAGTAAAAACGTAAGTTGAGAGTTTTTCGGTCCTTTGGTGTTAATGATCGGTTTGTTCCGTAATAAGGCGAGGATCCGGTAGAGACTTCAACTTTGTTAACTGAGAAGCCCATCTTGTCCAGATTGACAGCCTTCAAACGTAGATCAGAAATGTACCGCTCGTCCGTCTTGAATGATGCTCGAAATGTATTTTCTTCACAGAAATTGATGACTTCTGAAAGAACTGTTGTTGTACGATGAAATACATCACCTATCCTTTGAATAATGGCGCCTTCCACCTGTAATCCAGAACTAATGATGAAACTACTGGGACAGGCATCTACATTTCGATTGTCAATTTAGCTTGTTTTGATAATTAGTAAACTCAGTAATTTTTGGTACACTTACCATAACTAAATCCAACTAAATTCAGGTGTGGTAATATTGATAAGAAGAATAATGTAGGTGATAAAGATGTAATCGCTTGTTCAGGGAATCTTGTAGAATTTTTTAAGATATGCGTCTATAGCTGCATTAGAAGCTTCGAGATACGCTACGAGCCCGAATAAAGCAAGAGCATTAGAGAGTTATGAGGGCATGGTGATTTATTTAAAATGTTTATATTTGTATCCTACTCTAATACCTTATAGTATTCCGTAGAGAAATTAAATTAAAAAAGAGGATTTAATGGATCAAATGAAAGAATAATACGTTATTACATATTAATCACAACGAGAAAGTAGCTTCCAATTCCAAACAAAGTAACAGACGTACCAGTACTGGGAAGTACAGTGCGTATACTGTTTTATCCGCCAGTCGCCAGGCTGTGAAATAGCGCTGCACGAGCATATTTTTCTACGACGAGGTCATGAGCGACGAGCCTCAAAGACGAGTCAATTTTTAATAGTTTGTTTTACATACTATAATGTATATAAGCTCATTTTCTCCCTTTAATCCAACACAAGGACATGATAAAACAATTAATTTTTAACAGTAAGTTTAAAGTGACAGTATAACATTGAAACGATTATTAATATTTAATGTATTCCATACTTTTAATATAATGTAAAAAATTAAATAAAACATGTAAAACAGTCTTGAATTTTTAAAAAATACCAGTCTGACACCTGAAATTATCTTTTCTAATTTTAAAAATAGCAAATAAAATTGCTTCACTCGAATTACTTGTACCGCTAGGTTAATAGGTTTTGAGCTAACAAATAAAAAGAGAGAAAGTGGTGAGCCTTGTAGTAAATAGACCATGTTTACTTCCCTGAAATTGTAAACATCAGTCACACACATTTTCGGTCGTTTCGCTAATTAAAGCTGTAGGCGTATTAAGTTCGTTGGCTCTTATAAGATGGCAGAAGATTCAGAATTTATTTTCAAATGGAACAATCATCTCCCTGACATCACTTCAAAGCTGCATTACATGCTAGCACGAGAGACTCTTGTAGATGCCACATTGATCTCTGCTGAAGGAAAAAGTATGAAGGTGCATCGTCTTATGCTGTGTGCTGCTAGCAAGATGTTTGAGGTAAATCTAAATATTTATTGATAATTTCACTAAGCATGTCATAGCAATTAATTTTTATTTTTGCAGGAAATTTTTATTCAACAACCTTCTATGAGGCCTGTAACCATAACTCTTAAAGATATTAAGATGAAGGACCTCCAGTCTGTGATAGAGGTATACATTTCCGTAATTTATTTATTATTTAATCAATTTTACTTTAATTCTTCTTCCCTAATAGTTCATATACAAAGGAGAAATCAGTGTCTCTTGTTCCCAGCTCCCTTCTCTCTTGAAAGCTGCATCTTCTCTAAAAATTACAGGTAATTACACATATTAAGTGATTCTGTTATTTAGGCCTACTGGATACATTTAAAAACTTTTGTATAATATTGCACAACATTGTTCAGGATTAATGGAGCAAGTCAAGTTGGGGTTTGATCTTCATCAGATTCATTCGCTTGCGACGACAACAGCAGAGTCACCTGACGTGACGAATAACACTGCGATGGTCTGTGATGCAGAGATTCGGTCCATTGAAAAACGAGATCAATCAAATGATAATGAGAAAGAAGAACAGCACAGGACGGAAGAAACTGGAATGAATAACGAAGAGTTGATGGAACAAAACGATGACGGAGAGAGTCAGGTATTCATTTTCACTTTTATGAAATATGACTCACATTTTTTTGTATATTTATCAATTATTTTACATTATATTTATTTTTAGATAGCTCAGCATGACGACCCAAATGAATATTTAAGCCAGCACTCTTCTATCGATGGTGTTGATTTATCCGACGATTCATCTGGTATACTTAATTTCCTTACACTCATTACTTTTATATTTTTTATATTAATGTTTTTATGGCTTGAAATACTTGACTTTGACCTTCTACCAGATGAGGTTATGGGTGCTATTTCCACTGCTAGAGCTTATTCCCAGCCGCATTGCCCAGCTCCGGAGCCTACGCCGAAAGTTAACAGTCAACCAAAGAAAACAGGTCGTATTTATAATACACCACATTTATTACCATCATTCCAATGTTTTAATAATCTTATTGATGCTATCAGGGATGGTTCATTCAAACTCCGGAAGCCAATCTGGAGACACAGATAAACCGTTCAACTGCAGCAAATGTGGGCGCGCCTACTTTCACAGGAAAAGTATGAGAAGACACTTTTTACACGAATGTGGCAAAGAGCCTCGCTTTCGGTGTCCTCAGTGCGATTATCGAACTCACTGGAAACAAGTTCTCCAGTCACATTTGATTGGATTTCACAAGGTGGATCGTTCTCAACTTGCTAGATTTGGAGCAGGTATTTATATAACTAAATCTTATCCTATATGGTCTTGTATTTTATACTTCACAGAATGATGTAAAGATCTTTTGGTATAGCGTGTACTAACCTTAAATTTTTTATCCATATCTTCAAAGAGTCTAATACGATCCAGGCTGCCGTTCAAGATGCTTTTCAACAGCGACAAATACCATCGCGCCTTCAAGTACGAGAACAGCCTGGACTTAGATCACCTGATGAACGAATGCTAGGTCGCCCAAGGTGCCGCGTCTCTATTCCGCCCGGCGAGCTATTCTAGGACCAATCAAAGTTGTAGAAAAACATCAGTTTACGTACTGAATGATAATCATGTGTTTGTGCTATATCATTTTCTAGGCTGTAGCTGTTTCTAGGCTATAAAATGATAAATATACAGAGAACAAAGACGCTGGAAGTTGTATCAGATTTGGTTGTATTATTGTATAACAGAAGCCCTTGAAGTGTAAAATGAAAAGACTCTATTTTCAGCAAGTTTTGATTTTTTTATAGCGTTGCTAATATATTTATCGCACAGAGTATATTGTGAAATAATTAAAATTTTCAAAGAAAACAAAAGTTTTGTTGTTGAGGCCTTAAAGACCACGGATTCACGGAATATGAATTGGAAAGAAGTATGTATATATAAATTAACGCTTATCCAATCCTTTCCAAGTTGTTTGTATGCATTAGCCACCATATTATATATACTACGGTGTGGTCGCCAGATCGCATTTATTTTGAATTATTCCAGCAACAATTGCACTAGGAGTAGAATGAGCGCATCAAAACAAAACAAAATAATTAAAAGTTAAGAGTAGTAGCTACACGGTCTTTAATGCGTAAAAAAAAATTGATGATACCTTTCGAGCAATCAAATACTTTACGTTTTCGTTCGTTAAGTACTTAGCTTTCTTCAACCACGGTTTATTTTGTTTTGTTATTATAATTAGTTTATAAAGGACCATAGAAATTAGAACCATACTGGTTGTGTATTAGTACTTTATTAGCAACGCACTGTACTTAATTTTGCTTTTTTTTTATTTAACTATATTATTGCGCAGAGCTTCACTGCTGCATAACTAAAAGCCCGAAATGTGGTTAAAAATAGGAAGTGGAAAGTGAATAACTAGAAATAATTTATTTGTTATTATAATTGCTGCGATGGTACTTGGTAGTTAGTATACACTTTATCTTGCTTTTAAATTATTTACTATTTTACACTCGATTTTACATACTGCAATACATAGTACATACAAGCTCATCTTCTGCCTATAAACCAATAAAAAATTAAAAAATGTCATAACAACATTAATTTCTAACTATAAGGCTACATAAAGCAACGTACTTATTTAGTAGATTTTTCAAAGAAGGTTATTCATACCCGTTTTTATTTATTTTTATTTTTTTATAATCCAAAAAAATATTAGGAACAAATTCTATATTTGTTTCAATACAATTCCAGTTCGGCCGTCCAAACTCCAAAGTTTAAATTTCTCTTAATTAAAAAAAAAATTGCAAATATATTTACTTCGTCATTCACAACAACCGAGTACCGACTGTGCCGCTAGGTTTCTAGCTAACAAAAAAAAAAGAGAAGAGGTGGTTAGCCTTGTAGTTATAATAGAAATGTTTGCTTCTCAGAAATTGTAACACACAGTCACACACGCATACATTTGTCAATTTGTGGCATTTTTTCTAATTAACAAACATAAAATCGTTGATATCAGAACTATTTTTGTATTTGCATTGATGACTTGTTGGCTCTTGTAAGACGGCAAAAGATTCAGAATTTATTTTTAAATGGAACAATCATTTCTCTGATATCGCTTCAAAGCTGCATTACATGCTGGAACGAGAGACTCTTGTAGATGTCACATTGATCTCTGCTGAAGGGAAAAGTATGAAGGTGCATCGTCTTATGCTATGTGCTTCTAGCAAGCTGTTTGAGGTTACTTTAAATATTTATTTTTTAAATGGTTAGGTTTATTGAGCATCTCATAGTTATTATTTTTGTTTTTGCAGGACAAGTTTATTCAACGTCCTTCTGTGGGACCTATAACCATCAATCTCAAAGATATCTGGATGGAGGACCTCCAATCTGTGATTGAAGTATAAATGTCCACAACTTCTTCAATGTCACATTTTGATTTCAATATTTTCTTCCCTCACAGTTCATATACAAAGGAGAAATCAGTGTGGCTCTTGCTCAGGTCCCGTCTCTCTTGAAAGCTGCATCCTCTCTGAAAATTACAGGTGATTTAGGCTACATCTCCATGATTTTTAAAATTATTTATTATTATACTTTTGAAAACTCGTGTAAAATGAATGTAACAATTCAGGATTAATGTATCAAATACTGGAATTTGATCTTCATCAATTTCAATCGCTTGCGACGCCAGCAGCTAAGTCAGCTGACATGACGAATAACACTGAGATGACCTATGATGCAGAGAGTAAACAAAGTGAAAAACAGGATCACCTATTAGACGATAATGAGATAGAAGAACAGCTTAAAACTGAAGAAACTGGAATGAATCAAAAAGAGATGACGGAGCAAAGCGACGACGGACAGGGCCAGGTATTCATATTTACAATAAACTGATGTATATTACAATTTACTCATTTCTCTGATAATTTTATCATCAGCTTCTCGATTTTGACTCAAATGAATATTTAAGCCAGCACTCTTCACTCGACGGTGTTGATTCATCTAATGATTCGTCTGGTATACTTAATATTGTTTCCTTACGTTCATTATTTTAATATTTTTTAATGCACTTTTTTTCGCTTTTGATTTTGGCGTGCATCTATAAGATGAGGTTTTGGGTCGTATTTCCACTGCTGGACCTAATTTCCAGTCGCATTGCTCAGCTTTTACGGAGATATCGCCGAAAGTAATCAGCCAATTGAAGAAAACAGGTACATTACGTAATAATTTTGACACTATTTTATTGATGTTTAAACCATCTTCTTATCATTATCAGGAATGGTTCATTCAAACTCCGGCGGTCCAGAAAAACCGTACAAATGTAGCAAGTGTGGGCGAACCTACTCTCGGATGAAAACCATGAGAAGACATTTTTTAAATGAATGCGACACTGAGCCTCGCTTTCGATGTTCTCAGTGCGATTATCGAACTCATTGGAAGCATTCTCTCCAGGCTCATTTGATTAGATTTCACGAAGTGGATCGTTCTCAGCTTGCAGCATTTGGAGCAGGTATAATATATACTCAATCGTATCCTGCTCTTGAATTGTGTTGCTTCAAACAGAGTTGTAATGGACTTCTACTATTGTGGTAGGCTATATAATCTTAAATCGTGCATTCTTTTCTATATAAAGGGCCAAGCAGTAAGTTTACGATGCCATTCAAGTGCGACAAATGCCAGAGCGCCTTCAAGTACAAGCATAACCTGGACTTACACACGATGAACGAATGCAAGGATGCCAAACATTAGGTTTTCGGAGCTTCTGGCCGAAGGGTTTAGCGAGTATATCAATGGAAAAAAGTGGTTTAACATTCTCTGGACGAAACCGCTGTGAAGTGTGAAAATTGTGTGTGTCTGATTCAAAAACGATATCCATGCATCAGAAAGCAAGAGCTAGGGTGCACATTCAAAAATACGTTTGTACTTGTATCTTTTTCTAGACTGTAGCTTCTTCTACGGACTATACGATAGTAAATACACAGACCCAGGAAAATGGAAGTTCTATTAGACTATTTGTTTGCGCATTGTAAGGAATTAGTTTCTAGTTTATAATGAAGGTTTGCGCATACTAAGCAAGTTTAGATTGACAAGCGTTGCTACTTGCAAGTATAGATACTTATTGCATCATAATATCATATCGTAAGCCATTAAAATTTTGTGCTCAACTTTGTTTAATTGCATATTTAAAATTATTGTCTGAGAACTATGTATAATTTAAACCCAAAAGACAGTTAAATGCAGATATATAGCTGATGCTCTGAGAAAACTGAGTTTAGAAATTTTCTAAACATTTTGTGTTTAGTGACCAATTAAACAATTTTGTTCAATTTTATTGGATTTGTGTTTTATTTTACCAAACAAAGATTCACAAATATTTTTAAAACAATTTGTTTTAATTTTTCATAATAGTTCTTCACTGAACATGCAGTATTTTTAAAGTAGGGTCTATTTTATAGAACATTCCTCTCTTTTGTTTTCTCATAACAAGGTTGATAAAATTTACCTTCGGAGTTGAGATACGAACCCAGAGCCTCTTGAGTGCTATGCACACACTCTAACCACTACACCATGACAAATATAGACAAGATAAAATTTTAAAGTATATATACTGAAAGAGCGCATCGCGCATGTGCCACGCTATACTGCCTATACACACACGCATTTTCATTCATTTTAAAAAGTTTCAAAAGCTTATTTTTTATAATGATTTATGTGAAACGCTATTATAAAAACTATTTGTTAAATGAACTGTAATCTTCGATACAATTGGAATATCATTGATGCTACTATTCAAAGTAACTTGGGTTAAGTAACTGGGGTTTACCGTTTACGTACGCAACAGTAAGTTAAAGGTAATCATAATCATAAGTTACTGACGTTGTACAGGACTCAAGGTACGCTAAGTAAAAAAGTCTCCCCTATTACATTCGCTAGTGGCGCATTGGAACAGCACTCGTCTCCCATCATCAAGTCTTCAGGTTCAAATCTCGGTACGTCATATATATTCAATGCTCTTCTAAATGTGGGTATGTGCTATATAATGCATCTTAGGCTGCCAACCAAAGATGATACTTGGGAACGGATAGGAAAAAGAAAATCATTTCATTTACAGAAAAATATTTAATCAAAATTATGAGTATGTCTTATAAACTTGAAAATTTAAAATAAGAAACAAAATTAATTGAACAATTTGTTTTATATAAATTGAACAGTATTGTTTAATCTATTCATATTTCCATGTTCACAATGATTTCTAAACAAAATTGTTTTAATGACCATGCGAGAACAAAAATGTTCACAAATATGTGAACAAATGTTTAATTTTAGTGAACTTATTTTTTTCAGAGTGGTGACCTTTCAAGCTTTCATGCATTGAAAACAAGTAGAATTGTAGAAAACTAACTAACAATACTTAACCTATATGTATTATGATATATAAACGTAGGCCTATTCAGAACATTTTTCTCGCAGATTTTAAACTTTTGTTGAAATTCTGTTGATTTTGAGTAGTAACCTAAAGTGCCATTCATACACTGGGCGTTTTACTTATTTTCCTTTTCTTACTGGTTTGAGTACATAAACCATTGAATTGGTGATGCAGAAATGATATTTAGGATGTATAAAAACTATTCGCATCAGCGATGATATAATCAAATATTTTTCAGCGTTAATTGTTATTCGATACTGTAGCGCGCTATATATTCAATAACGCCTTTGTGTCCTTAATCCCGATTTCTGTTGCCGTTTTTAAATCAAGGTTCTCGTATTCAAAACATACTTAGAATGTAGCGCAGTAAGTTAAAATTATAAATAACGCAACACAAACGCACTGCATATAATAATACAACATAATGTAAAGTATACTCTTATAACAAGTTACTTCTACAGGTAAGTGCTCAGCCATTTTATTATCAGTCGCTGTACTAAAATAGTTTATCTAAATGATAAGAATGAAATTTCAGTGTTGCACTGATATGAACTTTAAGACTGCCTATTTTTATTGCCTACATTTATGCTTCCCTTATTGTCAAGTTATCAACACTGTGCGGTGGAATAATGTCTTGTTTTGCTGTAGAACTTTTAGGATGGATCACTATTGCTTCATTGAGTCTTAAAGCGACTCATAATGTTGCACATTTTATCTACACCTCTTTCCTCGGAAGTTTACTTGGAAGGAACATCAACATTAGCAAGTGTGGTCAATGGGCAGGTAAATATATACTTTTTACCTTTAAAAATTCATATTGATTTTTATTATCGTTATATTAGTTGTAACTGGAGGTACAGATGGAATTGGAAAATCTTTTGCCAGGAAGGTACTAATATATTTATGCATAAGATTCATATTAAAATAATTGTATTGAATATAGTTTCAATTTAGTTAGCAGCTGCAGGATTAGACATAGTTTTGATTTCACGTACTCCGGCAAAACTAAAAGCAACAGCCGACGAATTAAGTAGGCCACTTAATTTTGAAATGTTATATTTGATTATTTACAAATCATTTTTGGTGATCAGAAGCGGAATTCCGTTCAATCCAAGTCAAAACAATCGCAGTGGATTTCACTGACGGTTCCTCCATTTATCCAAAATTGAAAACGGAATTGAGTGGGCTCCAAATCGGAATGCTGATCAACAATGTCGGGGTGATGACCGATTACTGCTTACGGTTTAATGAGATTTCAGAGAAAATTGTCAGTGACATCGTCAATTGCAACATGATGTCCATGGTAAGAATGTGCCACATCGTTCTGCCTCAAATGATCCAGCGGAAAAAGGGGGTCATCATCAACATTGGATCTATATCTAGCGCGACACCTACACCTCTACTAAGTATTTTATTCATTTAATAATTCAAATTGGCTATGCTATTAATTAAATCTTTGTTTATTTACAAAGCAACCTACGGAGCCAGTAAGGTTTGTTTCAATTATACATTTATAATACATAGAAAAACTAAACGTAGGGTCCAGATAATTAATTATATTTAAATAATTATTAACTTTGATTTAAATGTAAATCATGCAAGAAATTTTATAAGCTGTATTAAATAAATGTGCCTAAAGATTTATCAAAAATGTATTTACCTTATTATATTTTTTAATCCAGGTTTTTGTGGATAAATTTTCCCAAGATTTAGCGGCCGAGATGAGGCCACTGGGAATAACCATCCAGACAGTTCATCCAGGCTATGTAGCCACAAACTTAATCAATAGCAAAGGCAAGAGTTCGTTTGGAATTCCTGGCCCTGATGAGGCCTCTGCAGGAATTCTGCGATCACTGGGCCTTGAAGATCGAACAGGAGGCTACTGGCTCCACAAAATAATGGTAATATTTTATTTCTGGTTTTATCCATAGATGCTGGTGAATTTTGAATGGCATTTGATTCATATGCATATTCAGCTGTGCGGTTGCGACTGGCTAAACTATTTTGCGCCTCGTCGGATCTTTGAATCACGGGTCCTTCAAAGAATGGAGAGGACTAAAGCTGCTATGTTAAAATCCCGTTGATAATTTAGTATTGCATACATTGAAGTCAACGTTGGAATTCATATGGTCTGTGCATCATGGTGGTCTGTGCAATGTTGTAGAACACAATAAATCAGTGGCCCATATAGTCAAAATTTTCTTTCCATTTTATGAAAACTTTTGGAAGTAACCTAAGAACCTAAAGAAAGTCTTTGACTCATTTAGAGGATATTATAAACGCGACTAGGATTATAAACGAGCAGCTATTTAAGAGCAGGAATGAGGAAAAGCTTATTGGGTGACGTACGTGCTTATATACAGTATATTATTTATTTATATTATACTTGTGTATATTTATACAACAAAAGAGAAAGTAATTTTATAAGAATAACGCGACAACAACTTTTAGGAAAATATATTTAACAGCCTTTAAAACTAACAAGCTCTCATAATATTTTTTAATTAATTAACATATTTTAAATGTAGTTGATGGATTGAAAGTGATTCCAAGTACTATTCTATTTTTCATCAATAATGTCATCGAAAAAGAAAATTAAACAATAGTATATGTTTAGTCCTGCAGATAATTTTTTATACGTGATTGGTGGATTTCAATTTGAGTGATTGGTACTAGTTTTTTCATGAAAAAAGTTGCTAGGGAAAGATATAAATTTAACAAAATATTTCTGCATTGACCTTAATTTATTTTAAGAAGCCATATAATATAATAACCTATTTTTCAGCTTGTAGGACATGTTTCAGGCCTTATTTGGTCCAAGATTAATCGCGAGTCAAAGTCTGAAAGATAACGCTTCTGTAATACAGATAGGCATCGTAAGCGACACTATACATGTTTTAAGAGCTTATTCAATACAAAACAAAGGCAACGTCACTTTGGTTTTCCCAAGGGTCCTTAAGTCTTTTACATTTTTCGACTGCTTATCAGTTCAAATTTGGATACAGAATATAGAAGATAAAGAATGTTGATCCCTGTCTGCCTCAGTGAATAAAGAAACATTTTACTGCTCATTAGAAGTCTTTCTTGATTTATAATTGCTGTCGGGAACAAAAATGGCCTGCTGCGCTGTAGAAACGATCGGCTGGATCTTTCTGGCCGGTTTGGGTGCCAAACTGGCCTTCGATTTTCTTCATTTCCTCTACACGGTTTTCCTCGGAAGTTTGATTGGTCAAAATATCGATTTGGCTAAATGTGGTCCATGGGCAGGTAAATCATATTTATATATTTCATATTAAGAAACAGAGATAACTCACCTATCAAATTATAATTATAGTGGTTACTGGAGCTACTGATGGAATTGGAAAAGCTTATGCCAATAAGGTATATTATAATCCTAAAAATATATTTTTTTCAATAGGCCTATAGAAAATTAATTAACCTTTTATTATAGCTTGCATCTGCTGGACTAGACCTTGTCTTAATTTCCAGAAGCCCAGAAAAATTGGAAACTGTAGCTCTAGAACTAAGTAAATAAATTGGCATTAGAAAAGTATATAAAAAATAATAATTATACATCCTATCTAAGGATTTGAAAACCCGAAACTGAAAAATGTCAAGACGATTGCGGTAGATTTCACTGACGGCAATTCCATCTACGACAAATTGAAGAAGGAGCTGAGTGGACTTGAGATCGGAATCCTTGTCAATAATGTCGGAATGGCGGAAGGCAAACGTTATGACTTCTTATCAGAGGAAATTATTCACAACTTGGTGAACTGTAACATCATGTCCATGACTAGGATGTGTCATATTGTTCTACCGCAAATGATCAAGAGGAAGAAGGGAGTAATCATCAACATCGGTTCTCTTAGCAGCGCAACACCAACGCCATTCCTTAGTAAAAAAAAATATTGTGTTATATAAAATGCTCATTGATATGATAACATTCTTTTAAAACTCTGTTTTACGCAGCTCTCTATGGTGCAACTAAGGTATTTTCAATTGAACTTTTAGTACAAAAATGTAAAATGCAATTTTCCACGGCTTTTACTTTAGGCATTCGTGGACAAATTTTCTCAAGATTTAGCAGCTGAGGTAAGATCACTGGGGGTGACCATCCAGACAGTTCATCCAGGATTTGTCCACACCAAATTGGCAAAATTGAAGAGAACTTCGTTTTTTGTTCCGGAAGTGAATGCCTACGTGGTAGCCACTTTGCGCACTTTGGGGTTGGAAAGTAGAACGGCCGGCTTTTGGGTTCATAAAGTTCAGGTAATATACAGGCATCTTATATTATATTTGAACAACCAGTTTTTATATAATTTTATTTTTCAACAGCTTTATTTGTCTGATTTTATTACCTTCTTCGTTCCTCGTCGTTGGGTGGAAAACCTTGTGATGAAGACTTTGAGACGGACACACGGTGGCATGAATAAGCCCAAGCCCGAAGAGAAAGGCAAAAAGGCCCATTGATGAAAATAATATTTTGCTTGGAAATATATATATTCTTTTACAATTGAGTTATTACTTCATATTCTGCTCAATAAATACATTTATTTCCAAGTACCAATAACTATAAATGGTCAACCGGTTTTTAACATATTATTTCATAATTACAATTCGTTATAACCTTTAGTGATAACATTTTGATGTAATAAAGGTGCATACATTACATACATTTATGTTTATTATCTAAAAATGTTCCACACAACCAAATACCAAATTGAAGGTCCGCTATATTATATACCTAAATCGATGACACTCTGGGTATTGATAGTCTTTACTACGATACAAGTTCTAAAGTGGACCATCACGTACAACGTTTCTACAGTACGACACGTCCAAATCAATGTATAATTTCTCTATATATGTAGTCCATCATACACTACAATCCATACACTGTGTATATTGATTATCAAATAGGGCGGCAAGCTTTTGGAATGATGATTTCAATTAGGAACGCCAAGAGAGAAGCAAACCAGCCACAACCCAGGAACAAGAAAGCACTCGAAACATAATTTAAGGTTAATTTAGTTTGACTCTTCACTTTTGTAACTAACGGCTCGGAACATCGATTCGGTCGTGGCCAAGTGCGGCGATGCCAGTAGTCCAAAAGGCCCATATCTCGCAACCAATTGAATCTGACATGAATAAATGCCCGTTAATACCATTCTAATATCTTTTAAAATTCAAAAACTAATAATATACTCTTTGTTGAAAATGTGGATTAGCGGACTTGATTTGGGGAGCCCTAATGCCATTCTAGTCGTGTCCCACGGATTCTTAGCAACGTAGAGTCGACATTGACCAGTAGCTTTAAAGTCCCGTTCCATTATGGTTAAAAGATCGGATTTAAGCATGGTATAGGACCTTTCGTAGTCGACGATCAAATCGGCAACTCGATACTTGACATCTGCTGGAGTCAGCCTTAATTCTGGGTGCTTCCTCAACGAGTCCCCAATTTTCGATAGCACCATAGAGTTTTCTTTTACAGCGTTCTGATAAACATTCAATCATTATTTTAAAATAAATATTTTTTACAGATATGAGTTAGTACCAAAACAGCTGAGTCAAATGCAGTGTATTTTAAGACCATGAAAACCGGTCGTGAGATATTGGCGATATCGTCGATCGAATCGATCATGGGGATGAACCGAGGAGCCGTCAAGTAGGAGGTCACAGTCGATGAGTAAGCATTGATGAGGACAATAACTGAGAGACAAGATGTACACAACACCAAATAAATGGGCGCCTTTGATGCTGTGCTGGTGGCATTTCGACCAACTTAAAAAAAAAAACAGTGTTATTATAAGTGTTATAAATAATTGCCTTACGTACGGATTAAGAGGTGGTATATTAAATACCCAATTTCCTGCAACGAAGAAGAGACCACAAACTGTCAAATAAGAACTTGACTTTTCTGTCACCGGCATTTCCGAAGGCGCACACATCCACTGATAGAATGATCCAAAGGACGACGATTACAGTAACCAAGCTGATTCCCATAAAGAACCATACCTGTTTTTTTGTTTTGTTTTTTAAAACTAAAAGTATATATATAATAGCAAACATGATTAATTGCTCGCCTGTGAATGAAAGGGTTTAGCGATTCCAGCGATTGCGCTATCCAATTTAGGGTACGGAATGAGTAGACAAAGTGGGTCGTTGAAAAACTGAACAGTGAATTCAATGACTTGGCTCCGAGCGTAGGTCACACTTATTGTTGCAATCAAGTCTAATTCCTATCGTACGTCGAAAATGATCCAATAAGAACGAACTTATGATATATTTCTTTCGGGATGTTTCATTAAATGAATTGATATTTTTTATGTCCTGATAATTTATTATGATACGTATCTGAAACTCACACTTCGTTGCAGCATACCAACAAGTCCATTCCAAGAGCCGTTATTAAGAGCGCCGAAAACTTCATCATAAGGCTGAACGTAGTGGAAACTGCATATTCATCAATAATACAGTAATAGAGAATTACATATAGTTAACTGTTTACACCCTTGAATGGGATGGATACAGATCAACAAGCCGACTGCTTTAGGCTATATATTATCATTTACCTGAAATTGTATTTGCCCCCTAGATACAATAGTATTTCGTTTACATATCCTTCTAAATCATAGATTCTTCCTTCGGCTGAGACGTTAGTAAAGAAACCATAAGGTGGCAGCTATGTGAAAAAAATAGGCTTCATTTAAATTAATTTCTATACAGCACAGTACAATCGAAAGAGATGTACGCGGTTAGTACATTACATCAAAGCTTTAGAATAAAGCTTATAGGAAATGTCTTGTATAAATTTAAGCATAGAACGTTAATTGCTGAGCTTTGCAATAATACGCAAACCGAATTCGGGGTTTTAAAATATATAAAATTCAATGAACACGCGTGCATTATATTCTGTTTAATTATATGGTTCGTGCGTCATATAGCCTTCGTTTTTCTCGTCTACATGTAAGGAGAATAGACAAATTGTGGTATATTACAATAATATACAGTAGTGAATGAAGGTATGAATTATTGAAGAAATTCATATTAAATGAAGAAAATACATAAAAAATTATGCTGCACAATTGCACATACCTCTAGCGCTCCAACGACAAAATGCTTCCCATTGAGTAATTCTCTGTCATTTGCAATACTTTTCGATGCATTTGATCCAGTACTGAAAGCTGTAGAGAATATAAAACCAAGAAAGATATGAGTTTGAGAAGCATTATTGATAATATTAATGCTTACGGTATATACAAAAAAAACCAAATTAATATGTCTCCTCGCTCAAAAATGTACTGCACTACTGCTTTTATAACTTTTAACTAGTATACTTTCATCAAAAGGTATAAAGTGTAGCTAAAAACTAACGTTTTCCAATTGGAAAAAAATCAAGAGTGAGGCACCCTTTTCCAATTAAGAACATTTGGTGTTGATAAATGTCACAAACAAACAAAATTACTTGTTTTCCACTAACACAAATTGTTATATTATAAATTTGATAACTAAATAGTAAAATGTTATAGCATTTATTCTTGCAATGAGAACACACACTGAGTTTACATTACATTTTTTACCTATGAATATAAGCAGAATAAGTATCATGCTGTAGTCCTGTTAATACCTAGTGAATTCAGTTGACTTCCGATCGGTTGTGATGCACTCTAAGTATCCGGCTCTGGCTTTATAATGCGATTTTCATTTAGCAATTTAAAAATAAATCGATGGGACTTGAGAATGCCAATTGGGTCGGCAGCTTTAAGTGCCTGATGAATAACTTAAAAAGTCAATAACCGATAGATTGCTTCGAAAGTAATTGGAGTGCTTTATCAGAAGGCATCATGGCGAACACAATCAACTTAACATTTTAAACTTTATTGATTTACGCGTGAACATTTCATAGACGCAACCAGAACTATATAATGGTGTCAACTATTAACTTTAGGCTATTAATAGTTTTTTTTAAAATATACACACAATAATATTATATTATACGGAAATGTCTATAATGGGATCCTATAGCATATTTTACGACATTATGTGGACAAGAGCTAGCCTATGTTTGTCGAGTACTAAGGGTATTATACCAACGCCCACCGGTCGATGGTAAACGTGATGGTCTGACGTTCGCATGCTGTACAGCGCCTTCAAGTAGGCCGCCTTCCCAGAAAACTGAATCGTAGATTCATGACCATTCACAAACAATGCCTAGCAGTGCCTACTCGATTTCTATCGAAAACATTTAATGGGTAAAGTTTTGCTGCGTATATAATTTGCCTTAGGCAGTAGCAATAGAAGCCAGTTACACAAAAATTCAATATGCGTGGTGTTTTGTACTTAGTGTGTATTCAGCCGTGTAATTTGATACAAAAATATATCAAATCGATGCATCGCTGCATTCACCTATTAATGTGATAGCTAACTAAATAGGTATAGCTATATATAAATAAGAGGCCCCAAGGATGATGTAAAAGAATAAACGTAAATCTTTCCTTGGAATACCATTTTTATCTTGAAAAGTATTTAAAAATACTAAATAATCTATGAAAAATGCTAAAACCTGTAATTGGTCACGCTTTGTCGCAAACAATTTGCGCTCATTTCCATGTATCTTCGTTAACATCTGTCACATTCGTTTGCAGTCTGTCATGCTTACCTGATATACGATAACTTCATAACTATAAAGTGATATTAATCGGTCGATATAAAACTAAGCACGAAAAAAGGAGATACTTTGATATTGATTTTATTCAACAATGGAAAACAAAAAGTATGGTTACCATACTTATAGGCTAAAAGGGCAGGGGTTTTCGCTATCAATATGATGTTAAATAGAAAGAACTTAAGAAGTTACTGCTTGTAAGAAAAACAATTAGCTTTGATGTATAAAAGGAACTATAAATTAATATCTGACTACATTTTAGCAAAGGTGAATATTATAAGGAATCTAGTGAATGAATCTTTCTAATTAGAGACGACTTCATACAAATATTAACAATCCTCAATATATTAGCATTTTCTAATTCATAAATAATTTCTTAATTTCATTGAAGGTATGGATTTTAATTGGAGTCAGAACGATGCCCTGTCCATCGTCTTTTGGAAGATAATATATTTATAATTTAAAGTTGGAATAAGTCAATAAATATATTTCCATGGCTTCAAAGCTTTCGAACTTTATTGAAATTCAATAATATTGGTAAGTGGGAAGGTTACACTAATTGACTTATATTGAGATATTTAGTTAGGAATTCAGGTAATTTGCAAAAAAATATATTTGTATTATTTTGAGCATCTTAATTTTTTTTTAAAGTAAACTGACAAAAAGATGTAGACACATACTGTAGTACCACAATATTCGTAGCATACTATGCTGAATCCTGACAATTTCGCTTACAAATATTGACCCTTTGTATATGATGGCAATTGGGCCCTGTAGGATCAAGGCACAATTAACTTAATTTACCATTATCCCAAATTAACATCTTGTAAAAGAATCAATTACTTGGTAGATTCTCGTTCGTTCTAAACTTAGTGGTGACCGTGTTTATGCTTTTTTTATATTTTTCACTGATCAACATTATACATAATGTTAACAATATTGTTGAAAACGCAGTAGTAGTGGTAGCAATGTACTGATATAGGATTTTAGTTTAATAGAAATAAGAAGTATTGATTCGTAGCCTAATAAGCATAGCTCCTTGGCTACCATATACAACATGTATCCACATGCACGCGCATCCAGTGATCAAAAAAGATTATTATAGATGACTTGATTGTCCAAATATCACAAACTATAGTTACGCAGGCACATGTATCATCACAAGTAGAATTCTTTAGGAGTTAATCTATATATCAGTCGAATTGTGTTGTACCGAATACAAAAGACAATCGTATATGTTCTCTTCCACGTGTACTAATACGAAGCTAAATATTTTAGAACAAGCTCGTTATTATAGTTTCACTTCATGTCCCACAAATGGTAATCGATTCTTTAGGCAACCCTGAGATATATTCAAAGTAGGCTTACAGTTGTATGATAAGTTCATTCTAAACTTAGGGCTGGAAGCTGGAAGAAGCTGACATTTTTCGCTGTGTTCTCAACAATTGAGTATTTTTTTATGAATTGACTGCTAGCTGTCATGTCATCTTTGGAATCAAATTCTCAATTGCTAGGACGAAGCCTCTTACACGGAAAATCCTTAACAATTGGGACCGATAATGTAACTTATTACTGTTTATATAATATATCATAAAAAATAACCAGTTAGTAAAGGAAGAACATTAAAATGAGCTTATATAATTTTGAAGAGTTGAGTACATCCCAGCTCCCGATTCGGCTTTTGGCGCACTTTTAAACGGTTCCTGGAACGGTCTTGTCGGTATGCTGTACCGAGGAGTAAGTAAAACACATGGTCTAATGATCACAAAAATACTACGATATTCACAAAAATGAAGTTTAAGAAATTCAAGCGCTAGTTTACTTAGTTAATATTTGGTAAAATACAGGAAATTGATTTAATCGCTGCCGGTTTAACGATTACTTACCCCCGTAGTAAAATAATTGGATTAACTTTCCCATTTGACGACGATGAGAGGGCATTACTCATTCCATATCCGGAATTGGAAATTGCTGGAAATATCGATGCAGTCGCAAGGCCTTTCCAGTACGAGGTATACTCTTTTTTACTGCTCGATAATCTAAAAATGAAAACTCAATTAGATCTTTTTTTACACGCAGATATGGATTTTAATTGGGATTTCCATAGTGGTTATTGCCACAGTTCTTTGGAAAATTTCATCCTTAGAATTTACTATGATGTTAGATAATCAGATAGAAGGAAATATTTTAAAGAGAATCTCTTTGATTTACTGTTTCTTTGAAAAAGTTATTTTTTTCATTTTAACTTTAAATAAAAAAATAAACATCAATAAACAGTGTTTTACATACTTCGCTGCAATTTTTCTGTTATTAGTTCATTCGAGAACACCGGTACGTTTACTGTTGCACGCTTGGTGCTTGGTAACAATTATTCTTATCAATGCCTACTCCTCGACTCTGATTTCTTACTTAATGACTCCACGTTACCATTCGATGATTGAATCAGTGGAAGATGTTGCAAAACTACAAAGACCTGTCTTCATGGTTCAGAAATCCAGTTCCCACGAATCTACCGTATTGGTAATATGTTACTTTCAATCTAAATTATAGATGTATTGATACTCAATTGGTATTGATCCACAATTAAGGGCGCCGATTCAGGTGTGCTTTCAAAAATAGGCGATTCGTTGAGGATATATCCTGAATTAAGTCTCAAATCTGATACTGCATACGACGAGGCCGCCGAACTTATTGTCAAACAACATAAGGTTTTTGCTGCCATAAAGGCTGCTCTTTTAGGTGTAATGGAGAAGGACTTGAAAGACACTGGTCAATGTCGACTGTATCTGGCAAGTAAACCATGGGGTGTAGTTAGCCAGGCGTTTGCACTACCCAAATTCAGCCCAATCATCTTAATCTTCAATCATGAGTATACATAATATAATCAACCAATCATGTAATTAATAAAAATAAATAATTTTATATTCCTCATTTGTATTTTAGAATCAATTGGCTTCGTGAAGTTGGTCTATTGGATTATTGGCATAATCAGTATTGGCATTTGACCCCGTACAAACCGATGCTCCGAGCCCTTGACTGCCAAAATTCAGCACAAAAGCAATAAGAAATTAACTTTGAAGGATTTTTCAAGTGCGTTCTTGCTCTTGGGCTGTGGCTGCGGTAGTGCTTTTATTACATTTATTCTTGAATTGATCATCATGAGGACTAAGCGTGCTGATTAAGGAAATTAGATAAGCATGGCATTTGATATGCAGCCTTGGTGATGTAACGTACACCTCATGATAGAAAATGTTTAAAAAGACGTAGAAATATTAGTGGCAACGCTAGTATACTACCCACTGTATAGTTTTACCTATAAAGTAAAGTGAATAAACAAATATCTAGTTAATAGACTTCACTTACAGTCTTACACTATATATTAAGAAATTATCGACCAGTAAACATGTATACATTGTATTTTATAACATGGGTCTGGATTTTAATTTGCGTTTTTGTCATAATTTTTCCCTTAAAAATTGAGTATTTGGCATGCTTCATGTAGTAGGCTCATGCATCTGATAGTATAGTATAGAGTCTTATAAAAACTTGTGTTTCACGTTAATATCTGCTGATGCTGATATGCTGGGATCAACGACAGTAAATTCTTTGTATACACAATATACCTAATATACTCTATAACTAGCCATGTGTTTTATAGTAATTACAAGCTTTTACTTATTTAGAGAATTTGACAAACTTATCATATGTATAAAACATATTGAGTGACATCTTTTTAATAAACCACATTATATAAAACAATGAACATTGCCATTATAGTTAAGATTAGTATTCTTGGCTTTTGATGAAATCTTCTCTATTCAACGTCGAATTTCACCATTTTGGTTTCAAACACAAAAAGAAAACGTGCTATGCGTCATGTTGTCAGATCTGGCCAGGATCCTGTTTAATTCAGTTCGTTTGATGAATTTGAAGGCTTCCCTATTTTCCTATAACTTATTAATATAGCATCATCGTCATCCTGTTCTGACGTTGTCATAGTAACACGATGTAAGAAGAACATTTGCTTGGGTACAAAAACACGCACATCCGCGGCACCATCACCATTTCATATCAACAGTACAATAACTTAACTATAATAAGTTATTATAATATTTAATGAAGGGAGCTACTATATACTGCGTTATTCTTCGGAAACAAGTTCTCACTTTTTGAACCGAAGGGTTTTAATATACATCGTCATATTTTAAAATGATTACTAACAACCGCCTTGCATGGCTGTGGAGGGTGGGGTGGGCCGGTGGGGGGATTTCGGGGAAATGTCAGGTTTACTGAGGTTGAAAGCAGATGAAGTATTCATCTGTCCAATCGATTTCTCGTTAAACCCAAAGATGGGAGGGGGGGGGGGGGGTGTCAAATATTAATATATATTAATATTTTAATTTAAAAAAAGGTCCGCCGTTTTAATAAAAAAGTCCGCCGAAAAGGATGCCCTGCGAATAAGTTTGCACCCTGCGGTTGTTGTTCCTGGTAAAAAGCGTTCTTGCAATGCCGTTATCTTCTCTATTCGATTCGGTGTCGATTCGTTGTTTCAAAACGACAAATAAGAACAGCATAGCATGTCAAGTTGTCAGATGGGGGGGGGGGGGGATTTTTCTAATCTCTTTCTAGATTGTGACGAAGACCATAAGTAGACAATATTCTATCCATCATCCCCTCAGTTCCCATTCAGAAACTGAAAAGGCGAGTCCACTCCAGCTTGTGATACCTCGAGTAAGTGGTTATACATTACCTACAATTATATCACTAAGCATTTTGTAAGTAGGGAGACATCTATTCAAAAGTTACACTCAATTACACCACAATCAAAAACAATAATATAGCTTTAAATTCTAAAAGAAAGTATTATGAATTTTCTAAACCAAAAAAAAGTTAACGCTATGAGCTCGTAAAGGTTAAAGTTTGTATTCCATTTCATCCGTTATATAACCCAAGTTATTAGATCCCATTTAGTCTATAATGCAAAAGGCCCCCCCAAAAAGCGAATGCCGAGCCGAGCCCTAGAACGCTGTAAAAAAATGAGAGAATTTCCCAGTAGACGTAAAATTTTCAAAGCAGATCGTGCGTCATTCCGTGATTTTTTTTTACTTTGATGGATCTGACGTTTTCCCCCAACTCCGCTAACTTATGAAAGGAACTTATGTTGTTATGGTAACACGAAGTAGAGGGACTTTCTAAAGGTACAAAACTAACAAAAGCCTGTGTTGTGTACAATTTGCATACAATAGCTTGTTACAATACTTCATTTATTATGGAAAAGACTGCGCTACCATAATACTATTACTATATACTATACCGCTAGACTTTGTCCTTTAATTACATTGTAAAAAATGTTAGTTGAACTTCGGACACTAAGTAAACGGGATCATTAGATCATATTTTTAGTCTCAAAGTAGAAGGTCCTTAAAGATTGACACTATTTCTGTGATTTGTCATTTTTTTAAATAATACAAAATAATATAAGGTGAAATTTTCATTGTGTACCATTAGACTCTGTTTATCTCTCTGAAACAAATATATTAAGGTTGTGCAACTAATTAAATAGCTATACTAGTATACTACTAGCTAGAACAAATATAGGCTATCAAGCCCTAATAACAAAGAAGCTCAGGATCAATTTACCTTGTGCATCTTTATTATTAGCCTACCCTGAATTGATTTCGAACAATAATTACAAAGAACAGTTTTTAGTATGTAAAGCGGTGTGTTGCTTTATTGGATTCAGTATTATGAATCATCAGTACTCCAACGGCAATCACTAAAAATAGTCTTTACGTCATAAATTGCTGGTTTATTCTATATATTTTGTATTTTTAGAGATCGAACGAGTTTTGTTTCTGTAAAAAGTATACATTGCATTACAACGTCCAGCAAACATGAGATTGAAGTGGTTGATGAAAACTACATGTATTTTCGTTCTCTTCAGCAAGGGTAAATGATTAAGTTCCTTTAGTGTTTAAAATCTAATTTTAACCATTTATTTAAATAGTGGCTGGAACAGGCTTGAATCCTTCACGGAATCTTGCCAGTGATGAATTTTTAAATGGGAAGCACATCGTCGTAGGAACTCTAAAGGTATAAATGAAACAATTCGCTACATTAATTTATAATTCTACGCATATGGTGCTTGCGTAGTGATGGGTTTTACATAAATGTGCCTTTACATAGACCTTCAAAGTTTTGTTTTAACTTGATTACAATTTTTAGAATACGCCGTTCATCTCTTACAAAAATATTTCTGCAGACGGGAAAATCTATGATGTTAGTGGCTTCACCTCTGAACTTGTTCTATATCTATCGACCAAATATAATTTCAAGTAACTTACTAAAAAAAGAATTTACTAACGTTTCAAAATAACATTTGACTTCGTGACAATAGGTTTGAATACGTTTTATCTAAACAAGAAGCCTTTGGCGGACTTGAAAATGGAACGTGGAACGGACTTGTTGGGATGCTTATTCGAGGCGTGAGTGTAAATTTTGCTCTAAAACTATAGTATGTAGTTGTAGCTTTTCTTTTACTTACTTGATGTACAAAAAAAAAGAAGGGAAATATTTACTATATAACATACTACGCACTTATGTGACACGTATATATTATTGGGAGTCATTGTACCGTATTTAATATTAAGCTATAGCCAATAAACAAACAGTCAATTGAACGGTGAGATGTCTCACTGGTACCGTAAATGACCTATACAAGTAACCAGTTGACAAATTTTAGTCTAGGCGGATAACACTAGTTAAAGAATAATATTCAGAGAATGCAAAAAGAAACCTTAAGCAATCGCTTTTTGTTTTGAAATAGTTATTTACTATATCTAATGAAAGACAATAAATTCAAAACTGAACATATGTTTATGTATATGAAGTGTATATATATTACTAGGAAGTGGACTTGGCAGCAACTAGCCTTATGATCACCTACTCTCGCGGTCAAGTTATTGATTTTACTGTCCAGTTTTTTAACGATGAAACTCCTTTAATGATTCCATATCCCGAATTGGACAGAAAAATAAATGGGATCGCCAAACCTTTCCAATTAGAGGTAAACACTTGTAAACAATTAAAATAAAATATGTGCTGTGTCTCACTTTTAAGGGTCAATCAATTGTTTTTCACTTAAAGGTATGGATTTTAATCGGAATCAGTGTGTTCATCTTTTCCTTGACATTATGGAAGATAATAGGTTTGAAATTGTCTTCGTTTGGGCAATTACATAAAAATATTTCCATACCTTCGTGGCTTCAAAGCTTTTGGTTTTTAATCAAGTTAAACAATATTGGTGAGTATGTTAATTTATATTATATTAATATTTAGCTAAAGTTGTAAACTTGAAAAAACGACGATTTAGAAAAAAATAAATGTAGAAATGAATTGTAAATATGGGTCTATGAAATATATGAGCCATCTACTACAGAGATACAAAATATATAATTTTAAATATCTAATAGTTCGCATGAATGATTTTACGAACTTCTTGAAGCTACCAGTTAAAATACTGGTGATAACTTGGTGTCTTGGGACTTTCTTCTTTATGAATGCTTACTCATCGACTCTGACCTCCTATTTAATGACGCCCTCTTACCGCTCAATGGCTGATTCCATTGAGGATATCGCCAAAATTCCACGACCAGTCTTTATGGTTTACAAGTTCAGCGCCTTTGATGACACACTATTAGTACGTATAACGATTGAAATTTTTACCATTTAAAAAACTAATACGGTTCTATAGAAAGCTAAAACTGGAGTTCTCTCAAAAATTGGCGATTCACTAAGGAAAAATCCGGAATTAAGACTTAACATTCGCGATCGTGCAGCCGAACTCGTCGTTAAGTATAAGAGATCGTTCACATCTAACAAGGCAGGTCTTTTGGCTATAATTGAACAGGACATGAAGGAAACCAATCAATGCCGAGTCTATTTAACCAAAAAATCATGGGAAACTGGCAAAATAGCTCTGGGACTTCCAAAAGGAAGCCCAATCACTCAATTATATAACTATCAGTAAGTGTTTTTGAAAGGTTGCTGCATAATAAATATTATGATTTAAGCAAATTAATTTCTCGAAAATTTTACTAAAAAATATTATGCCGGTATCTTTGTAAAATCATTCAAACGTAAGCCCACATTTATGTAGACCCTCTTACTAAGCTTTTTTGTTAAAAAATATCGAACATACAACTTAAAATAAATCCATGAAGTTTACTTCTCGTATAAAAATATATAAAGAATCACACGAATGAAAAACATGAAATCGTTCAAAAGTTGGTTTATTTGTACATATATTTTCATCAATGGACATTCAAACAATGGTTTCTCTGTACATATATATATTATACAAGTTTTTTTTATATATGTCTATTTATTTATTCCAGAATAAATTGGCTGCGGGACGTAGGCATTTTGGACCATTGGCAGCGTTTTTATTGGCCTAAGCTTAACCGTTGTTCCGAACCGTTGACCAAAAAAAAGGCTGGAAGAAATCTTGCTAGATTGACATTGGATAATCTTTCGAGCGCATTCCTCTTTTTATGTTGCGGTCTTGCAACTTCTCTTTTTATATTTCTTATTGAAGTATGCTGCCACATCAACCATACGCATACAGGGAAACGTGTGCGGAAACAAAATAAGAAAACAACCAGAAAGACAGAACCATTATCTCATTCAAATCAATAGAACTTTCAAGTATAACAGGAAGCGAATCAAATCATATTTCAACCTATAAGCACATTATTTTTCATGCAAATAACATAGCTTAAATACTTCGTAGAACGAGATCAACACCCATAATAATATTACTGACTATATATAGAGGCGCAGCATTTACTATTATAGCATGAATTATAGACTACTAATTAATCCCTCAAGTTTGCAGTTTGGCGAATTTAAAGTAAACTATTTGGCAAATGAAACAAAACAATAGAAGTAGGCTAATATAATTAAAGTTTCTTAAATAGCAGCAGTGATACTGAATAAAAGTAAGAAGTGAAGGACTCAAAACTTTTCAACTAATTATAAAGGCCTTAATAAGCCAAACACTTGTATAAGAATTTAATTAACCCCCCCCCCCAACCCCCAGATTTAAGACTTATTTTCAGCCAATAAATTACCTGTCATTTATCGTTTTAAATATAACGCTAATCTCTGTATTAATGAAGCCCTACTAGCCATTTATAGAATTTATCCTGAAACTCGAGAGCTACATCTATAACTTTGGCTATGTTGTAACACGTTTAACTTTTTTAATTACCGTTTCAGTATTTCACCATTTTTGCCATAAGTTTCCAGTCACAATGAAAAAAAAAAATTCGGTTCCAGTAATGTTCTCAGCGCTCTTACAAGGAATGGGATTTCATAATAAACTTTACTAAACCCCCTTACTTGGTGCTTAATGTATTTTAGTGAATATAAATCAAATGGTTTGTATTGGTATACAATTTAAAATATACAAATCAGCATGATTTTAATGTTTTAACTTTTTAACAAGCGAACAAAACTTGGTAAGTGTTAATTACAAATGTAAGGCATAAATGATGCAGTCACTTAAGGCATGTACTGTACAGACATAACAAAAAGAATATCAACGAAAACAGAATCGATCACTCGGATATTTTTTTTGCTGCTGAAAAATATAGTTCGTTCTAAAGGAATAATATGTGAAAGCTGCTAAAATTGCACATTATGAACGTTATACTTTTTACTGTAAGGGTTAATCATGTTTATAGTAAATTAACTTAAAAACAAAACATATTGCAATTCAAAATGTAGTCAATAAGTCAATAAGAAAAAAATTATTGAAAATATCTTTATTACTAACATCCTTTATTTCTATTAAACATTTAATATTAATGTGTGAATTATTAATAAAAGAATTGGGTATACAGTGAATGAGCGTAGCAGGTATATAGCGTATATCGGCTACATTGTATTACAACCAACGACGAATCTATAGTGGGTTCCCTGTTGTATCGCTGTATATCTATGGTGACAAAGATTAACAGTATATATTGGTTGCGCCTCCTCCGAAAACGGAACGACGAATTCACGACAAACCGTCGATTTCTATTACAAGCCGTAAATTGATACAGCAGCTTATATAAATACGCTATATTAGGCTGTGGTAAATAGCAATCGATGGTCAAACGATTTATATTGATACGACGCATGTGCGAGACTTACTAGTATGCACTGTCTATACATATCTATAATTCCGTGCAGAAAATACAAAAAAAAGAATGGCGCATCAGTTTTCAGTATCAAATAAACAAGTAGTAAAGCCGTGTAGGCTGCGTGCAATCATTTAAAAACATCAAACTTTAAAATAACATTTAATAAATACTGTTATATGTGAGATTGATTTTATTGAATTGCTTATTCTATTAAATTTAAAACACGCCGGGAATCCAATCATTGAACTTATTTTTAAAATTATCTCTGACCCATTCTAGTGGACTACACATTTATTAGTGCCTAGTTATTTGGTTCGTCGGTTTTACTTTGTGCATTTTTTTTCAAAAAGAATTTTGCTGCAATAATTTCGATTATGAATACAAAAAACGAGATGGCGATCCCACTGCCCAACAGTAAGAAAATGCTGGACAAATAGTACATGCTCAATTTGGTCTTTTTGTTAACTTGGAGCCTAGCCAACTCGTCCGAGCAGCGATTTGGTCGAGACCAAAACTGTCTCTGCCAATGATCCAATAAGCCCACTTGACGCAGCCATATGATCCTACGGAATTTTTTAAATGCAAGTACAAAATAGCCTGATGAAGGCCTGACGTAGTCTTATTTCAATTTAATTTTTTAATCTGAGACATCGTTGTTATAAAGTACTAGCTTGTTGCATGAACTTAATAATTCAGGGAGTTTTTTTTATTTATTTACTCTTTAAAAATTTTCTATTAATAAGGCGATGATTCGAATCCTTGAAAAAAAGGAATTCTATCAATGAAAACATATTATGTTTTTCAATAATTAAAAAAAGTAAATGGAAGTGTTGACGAAAAGTTATTTGAGCTTTTTCGTATACGAATATTTCAACTATATAGGAGCATTTAAAAAAAATGTTTAAAATATCAGTATTGTAACATATCTTATTCCCGTATTTCGTAATTTTTTAATATACCGGTAAGATTTTAGATTAAAATACATGCGGTATTGAATTATTTTTAATTATTTTCCCGTAAAACTCTCGATAAAACTAGGATCAAATTAGTTTTCTAACTTTCTATTACAAATGCTAATGAAGTAGCCGAGTGATTCTATTTTATTATTATTTTCAAAAAAATTGTAACTAATAAAATTCAGAACAAATGTCGGAATTTCAAAATTCCAACTTGACTTTTGATTTTTTTTTTCCTATTCAATTCATAAAATAATATCTCCGTATGTGGATTCACATGGCTACAGGTTATTACTTCAAATATTGCGTCAAATCGTCTTCAAGCTATTTTACTTTCAACCAATAACAAAATAACCAAATGAAAACTGTTTTTTAAAAAATTGTTTTAAAATACGTAATAGTTGATAAATTGGAACCTAGATGTCCCTTCAAAAAATATGGTTTCGCTAGATGGCAGCACTGGTTTGGACGATATAAAGATGTGGGGGGCTACTCTCTAGGGCGCCACATTTAAACCCAGTAAAGCCTTAAGTAGTAAAATACATTTTACTACGTCAGGGATAATTAATTTCATCATATTAAATTTAACTTTGGTTTTCTTCATTATTATTATTATTTAAACATTACTCCTTATTAAAGATTTGAGTGACCGGACTGAGTTTTTTAAGGGCAAATGCAGTCTGAGATACACCCCAGGGTTTCTTGGCCAGTGAAAGGCGACATGTTCCAGTTTCTTTCAGGTCTTGTTCAATCATGGTCAATAAATTTGACTGATCAAAAGAAAACGCTCTTTTGTACTCGACTATCAGATCTGCAACGCGTTCGTCGTTGCGTAACGACAGCTCTTTTGGGTACTTCGTAAAAGAAATGGTTTAATAATGGTATATTACAATATAATATTTAATCATTAATATACTGTTTTAGCAATTTCTGCCAACTTTCCCAATGTCCCTGATTCAGCTTCCTATATGTATGATCGTCATGAATGAAATACTTGTTATTTCAAATACAAAGCCAAATATTACAAATTGAGATTACCAGGACAAAGCTCTCATAGGCCGTGTACCTCTCAAACATCAATATGGGTCTTGGAATGGCAGCAATATCTTCGATTGAGTCGACCATAGCGTGAAATCGAGGACTCGTCAGGTATGAGGTCAAGATGGACGTATAGGCGTTCACCAGCACAACTGACACCAAGCACCAGACAGAGGCCACAAGACGAATTGGCAACGTTGGCGAGATTCTACTTCCAGCTAAGTTTGTTCGGTTTGAGAAAATGAGAAATGTTTTAAACGCATCAATGGCGGAGTAAATGCTACTAAACAGATTTGTCAACTTACCCTCTTTGTGATTAAAAAAATATATATTAGACAGTTAGATGGCTTACGCGGTATCTCATGGTATACAATGTTAAATTTGGACAATTAAAAGAATACAAATATTATTATTTGTATGTGTCTCATTCAGTAATGAGTTTACAAAAATTAATGTGCAAACAAATGTGTTACTATTAGTTGAACCATTTTATCATAGATTACTATATAAATAATATATATACCATTTGCAAGAATATTAAACAGAATCCAAAAGTGTTTTGTGATTGCCATTCTCGTTTCATTGACCCACGAGAATTCAACTGACGAAATGAGTCCAAGGACGACAGCACACACAATCCAGCTAACAAGAATCAATAACCACACCTAAAATAAAATACCAAACAGTCGTAGGTTGTATAACTCTTAGTTTTATAGATAGTAAGTTTTAGATATATATATATATATAATACAGCTTGCCTCGTAATGAAAGGGTCTACTAATAGCGCTGATCGCACTGTCCAACTCAGGATAAGGTATCATTATAGCCATTGGGTCGTCTACATAAGGGACGCAGAAATCAACCACTTTGCTTCGGGGGTAAGTCACCGTCAAACCCGTTGCTGCCAAATCGATTTCCTATGTTAGTGAAAAGTAAAATAAAAGCTTTAGCATCGAATTTAATTTTAAAGCAAGAATTTTTCGAATAATTTGTCTGTTAGTCAACTCTTCATATATCCGGAAATATTATGTAATAATCATAGCACGAGGTTTCAGATAGAATTAGCCGGTACATATAATTGATAGAACATGTACTCCTTGTTGAAGTAGGCCAATCAATCCGTTCCAAGACCCATTTACAAAGGCTCCCCAGGCAGGCGACTCTATATATTCAAATCTAGGAGTATAAGAATATTTATTAAATTAATAAAATGTGATATAAAGTATAATATCTCCATGATTTGGTCTATTGTTTTACGTGAATTGGTATTTAGTGCCAATAAAGAATGATCTCATGTACGAAACCAGCGATGTCATAGATATGTCCGTTTGCGTCCAATTTGTATGAAATATAAGGAGGATACTGAATGAAATTATGACACGTCACTTACAAACTACTTCAAAATGAAAAAAAATAACGTTTCCAGACCTTTACGGTTCCGGTTACGAAGTGTTTTCCACACAGCAATTCTTTATCTTCGACAATATCCCTTGCCGCATTTATTAATCTTGTTCTAAACACTATTGTCGATGAATAAAGTTATATTTATGTAAAAACTTTGATTATTGGAAATAAGAATGGTGTATATTTATTGATTATATAGGCCTATACTTTTTATTCTTACCAATCAAGTTGAACAGAATAATTCTCAGCAAGCCCTTCAAATTGCTTTTGAAATATATGAGCATATTGTTGTTAGAGGGAAAATTATGATTCGCCACATCAGTAGCCTATTCTCTGATAACCGTGATGACTGAAACAAGTCTGTTGATCGAGATACTCAGCTCCCTATACCTTTCTCTCGACATAGTAAACCAATATTGTTGTAAAAGAGAGACTGAAACCAACAGACGTTGAATTCTTTAAAAGCAGAATCTGCGTCATTCCGAGATTTTTACTTTGATGGATCTGAAGTCTCCCCTATTCTGCTGACTTTAAAAACAAATACATCATCATCATCATCGTGTTGTGGTGTTGTCATGGTAGCAAGATGTAAAGGAACATTTCCTAATGTACCGAAGCATACATTCGTGGAACTTTCTTTTCTAAAACTTTTACGTATAGAACAAGAAAAACTTACATGCAATACTTTACAATACTTTATTTATAGGGCTAGCTACAATTATTTATACTACTTTTACCGTTTCTTTACCACTTTATTTTTATTATTATAAATCAGTTACACTTATTGCGCCCTTATCTAACTTCTTTGGTATCAAATTCTCAAACAAAAGGTCCTTAAGGATAGCTACTGCTTCAGTAACTTACCGCTTTTATATAATAATATACAACACTAGTATAATAAAACTTTCATTTTCATATTTGAATATTGGATTCCTACTTGAATGTAGCAAACATATTAAATTATGGGTGCTATATTTATAGCTACTAGCAGTTAATTAGTACGATAAAAGACTAACTTGGCATTCGGCACTTGGTTGTATGAGAAGCGTTTGTTTTCCTATTTGGATTCAACAGCCAGTAATTCAATGGCAATCACTGCTACGAGATTTTACCTCCTAGCTTGCTACCAGTTTCTAGGGGGTTTTATTATTCTTTTCTTTTTTTTAATTTCTCAAAATAACACTTTTGCTGTATCTTCTCTTATCGCATTTATTAATCCATGAGTTCTGAACACAGTTATTGATGAATTTAGTCACATTTATGTTAACAATTAGATTAAATGTTATTTTTAAAAATAAGTTAAGATTAGTGGAGATAAGAATGGTATAGATTATTTATAGGCCCACTATTTACTCTTACCAATCCAGTTGAATACAGTTATCGACCAACCCTTATCACCATTTTTCAAACATATGGACATGTTGTTCTTAACGCGTTATAAAAAGCTTTACGAAGAGATGTAAAATGTTGATAAAACAAACCAGTATAGCCTATGATAACCGTAATGCTGACTAGATTCAGTCGTTTGATTGAGAATCTCAAGTCCCGATACCTTTTCCTCGATATGGTAGTGCTTTCTTAGTAATTACAAGTTACTCATCAGTCATCACTTCATATTCAGTATCCACTATCTCGTTATCCTCTCTGAAAGGCAATTAAAATAAACTAGGACGACCAATAACTGTGGAACGGCGGGGGTTTGACATGAAAAGAAAAATTGTCTAATTGAATTCTTGATGCGTCAAGTATCCATAGGCTATTTTCAGTTTGATAATTGACCATTGGACCTCTTTTCATCGATTAACGTATGACAAAAGACTAAGTTCTGGGAACCATTGCTTCTACACTTATTATAGACCACCAATCCTAAAAACCGTAGTACTAAATTCACTGGGGCTGAGTATATCTAGGAAATTGAAAACCTTCAAACCATAAAGAAAGAAAAAAAAGCTCAAAGCACCGATT
Organism: Chydorus sphaericus; assembly: GCA_030141595.1. Classification (NCBI taxonomy): domain Eukaryota; kingdom Metazoa; phylum Arthropoda; class Branchiopoda; order Diplostraca; family Chydoridae; genus Chydorus; species Chydorus sphaericus. The sequence continues at coordinate 5,869,522 of CM057934.1, read as the reverse complement.
CCAGTGCGTCCAATGTGGCAACGATACCAGTACCGAGTTCAATATATCAGCATCTCTAAAGCCGATCAATTCGACAAAAGAAATCGATAGAATTGATTCAATCATTATGACCCAAGATTAAATGAGTTTGGCAATATATTAAACTATGCGCTTGTTTATGATGCATAAAGAAAGATAATTATATTGCTCTATTATTATTTTTTAGCCAAACAACTCTGTTAGAAAATATGTTGTATAAATTCTATAAATATTATGGATTCAGTATGTTCTAATACTGAATCCATTTAGTGCCTTTAGTACGATTTTTTTTTTATTCAGCAAAAACGCGCGTTTTTTATTTTATTTTTATTTACCAGCTATATACTTTTGCGTTCCTCATTTTTTAGATATAATAAATTTTGTAAATGATTAACAAGCAGAATATAGAGAAATAATCGAGTGTAAGGAATAAAAGCGGAGTGCTTCCTTACAAGGGGTTCTTCATGAGAATATAATAACAACATATGAAGTTATATGCTTCTGAGTGTATGCGTATATTGACAATCATACTAGAGAATACATGACTATACTTCTACTACTATCAGATAATACAGACTTAATCTGGTCTTGCTGCTAACTTGGAGTCTGGCTAACTCGTCGGAGCATCGATTCGGCCGCGGCCAAAACTGTCGTCGCCAATGATCTAAAAGACCCACCTGCCGCAACCATATGATCCTGTTTAAATGGAATAATTTTGTTAAGTGTTACTTGTAAGTAAAGGCATATACTTATATACCTTATTTTCTATTTTAAATTAACATATTTTATTTCTTAATATTATCATTATTACTCATGATTGAAAATCTGTGTAACTGGGCTCGATTTTCTTAGTGCGAAAGCCGCTTGTGACAAGTCCCATGATTTCTTGGCTAATGAAAGGCGACATGTTCCAGTCTCTTTGAGATCTTGTTCCATAATAGCCAGAAGAGTCGACTCTTCCTGAGTGAATGTACGTTTGTACTGGGCAACCAGGTTTGCAACGTTTTGAGTATTGGAAAGCGACAGTTCCTTTGGGTACTTCATAATATAGAAAAGAGAGTATATTTTACATAAGCTTGCTATGATAATTAGAAAATTTTGCAAGCTTAGTATATATATATATATATATATATTTTTTAAAAGAGTCTTTGAAATGGCAGTATTTGATTTGTTTTCTTCAAACATCATTATATTGAGTGCTGTAGACATTACCTTTTTAATAGACTCTCCAATCTTGGCAAGAGTCGTTCCTGGTTCAGCTTCCTGTAATATGCAAGTATATGGTGGTATTATAATTGTCTAATACTTTATATTTAAAATATATAAGAACTGAAAGAAGGTTTTAAAAGATAATGGAATTAATACCGAGGGGCAACCGACTCTTCTATTTACTCGTTTCCTTGGGCGTAGAAAAGGGTAGAAAACGAAGAAACCGCGTAGAAAAGCAAGAAAAGGTGGTAAAAGCCAGTAAATTTCTTACTTTTTCTAGCAAAAAATCGGTAAATTTACTATTTTTCAGTAAATTTACCGCCTTTTCTACGGGTTTTCTTGGTTTTCTATGGCCAAGAAAACGAGTAAAAATAAGAGTCGGTTGCCCCTCGATTGACGATAGATATATTATTGTCTGATAGGAATTTTGAGTACTTTTCTATAAGTATTAATTACCGGTAAACAATATATGGGCTACCAGTTACCGTATGATATAATGCTAAGTAGGAACCAAAAGTGTTTTGTGGGCGTCATCCTGATAGTTTTCTTAAACCACAAGAATTCGGCTAATGAAATAAGCCGAAGGCATCCAGCACAAACAATGCAGCTAATTATAATTAAAATCCAAACCTGGAAACAAGTGAAGTTATTAAAAAAATAATTATTAATATGATTTAATAGATTTATCTGTTTATTTTAAAATATTGATTTGCAGCTGGTCTCAAAAGGTTTACTAGGCTAGGAGGAAAGGTTTACTAATCGCACTTATATTGGCACCATCTAATTCTGGATAAGGGATCAACAAGGATAAGGGATTATCCATAAAAGGAATGCAGAAATCTACCACTTTGCTTCGTGCATATGTAATGGTCAGCCCTGTTGCGGCTAAATCTATTTTCTGTAAACAATAAATAGATATTTGGAATATTTGGATTTATTTCAAAAATTGGTAGTAAAGAAATAAGCTGTTATGGAAATTCCTTCTTTGTGGAAAACAATATTTAGTCCATCTTACAAAAAATCGTAAAGATATATAAATTACTCCTTGTTGAAGTAAGCCAACCAATCCGTGCCATGATCTGTTGACAATAGCTCCAAAAGCTGGCGACCCTAGATATTCAAACCTATATAAAAATATGAACCACAACTTTTTTAGAAATGAATTTTATTTATGGTAATTGATGCAGGACAAATACAAATTTAAAAATTTGATATACATAGGCCTAAATAGTTTTGAAGAATGGTTCTTCCTTGCAGTGACTGTTCTGCTTATATTGACTCCCAACATCGATGTATAAAATCGACTATCAATATCGATTTATAAAAGCTCTGTTAAATGAAAAGTAAAGGGGAACAATGCATCAATATATTGGCTTATTGGCAAGCCTTTGTTCAAAGTTTCTATATCATACATGTCGCATTTCCAATGCAGTTCTCAATAAGGTCGACGGCCCCAAACAAATAAAGATTTCTTTTGTTGTTATTCGAGCTATTGGCACTAGCTGTTCATACTTCAATATCATTATTATGGTCACACAACTCTTTAAATATTCAACTAACCATACCCATGCCCAGCTTCATCAGATACTTAATAGAATAATAAATGGCAGGAAATCAGTTTAAGATATTCTTGACTTTTTAAACATTATTAGTTGGGTGGATTTCGTCCTGGTGTTCGGTATTTGTGAAGGTTGGTTAATTAAATTTCAGTTGGTTTAATTATTTAAAATTCGGTTGGTAAATTAGTTTTCTTAATCAATTTTGTGTGTGTGTGTGTTGTAGATTTTTCAAAGGTTCAATATGCCATGCATAATTTTTTTCTCAGTGATGCTTTATTTTGATTTCAGAATTCTAATGATCCAATTTAATTTTTAAATTTGAAGATTCATAATTATGATATTTTTATGAACCCATTGCAAATTTTATCGAAGTAACCTAAAAACTGCACGACATTAGGTCAACATTATTATTTTTAAAAATCTTAATTTCATCATTTTTTACATTGTGATTGTTTAGATATCAGAATAAATATACTGCAAATAATGTTATGATGGGCGCAATTATTTTGACCATCCGAGTACTCTTCTTTATTATTGTCATATATTATATATAAGCTATTATAGAGGTACGCATTTAGGTCCGCGCAGCTTTGAATCATATAGCCTCGAAATTTAAAATTTGAGGCTACATTTTCCGTAGCTATGAAATAGCTTTGAACGCTCGCACCTAAGAATAAATATATGCCTAAATTAAATTTATTCCGGGTGGACCGAACTCTCACCCTATCGCACCCTATGCGGGTGCGCTATCCACTCAACCACATGAGCTGTGAGGGAAGGGATGCTTCTCCCCTATATATTTGGAGCGCAGTAGCATCGAAAATAACAGCTACGAAACAGCTACCCTCCTACCTATCCCTTCGCAGCTACTTTAAAAATTTCAGCTCCGCGGCTAACAGCAATAGCGGACCTATTTAATAGCTATATTTTATTTTGTGTTTTAGCATTTAAATGCGAACCTATTATAAAGCTATCTACTAGATATTTTAAATTAGGTTTGGTCGATAGGAGGTAACAAACAGCTACTAAAAAAAGAGACCTAGGCACCATAGCTAAAATTTTCGTACGGGAAGCACAAGCGATGGTAAAAATGTATTACATCAGTCATTGCTATAGTCATAATGAAAGTTTATTACAAGTTCATTTCTATTTTCAATCCACATTAATTGGTTTATCAATATTAATCCATGGCTTTATTTGAGTAGGTGCAATTACTTATATTAAGCTTATTTTAGATAATTTTAGTTGGTGGGCTGATTCCAATAATTGGTAGATTTATAAATAATACACAAACGACGCGAAATATAGAAAAAAGTTGTTGAACGGAACTTAAATGAGGCTAAAAGTAAAAGACCAAAAATCTAAATTTCAGATACCAAACAAGCTGTAAAACTTTAATAACTTTTTTTTAATTATGTGTATATTTTTATTATACTAACAAATTTCTTATAGGCTAGGACCAAAAACCAACTGTTTGAAGTTGTCAAGTTTGCCGAAGCTTTCTGAAATCGAATTTAAGAAACCATAGCATTTTTTTTATTTCCCTTATTTAGAACACATTTTCCCAATGATAATTTCAATGACAAATCCTAATAGGGAAGCTAAAAGCCCACCACCCAAAAGTACAAAATTACTTGAAAAATAATTCAATGTCAATTGTACATGACTGTCGATCTTTGTAATCAATGGCTCGGAGCATCGATTCCGACGAGGCCAATTGCGGCGGTGCCAATAATCCAAAAGACCAACATCTCTTAGCCAATTGATTCTGTAACAATATTCATTATATTTGTATTCATTATATTTGTGTAACAATATTCATTATATTTGTAAAATATATTGGTATACGCAGTATATTACGTACTATAGCAGTATAGCCATCATACTTTGCGCCACACTTATACTTACTCGGAATTGAAGATTTGCGTTAGTGGACTTGATTTAGGAAGCGCCAATGCCACTCGTGACGTATCCCATTGATTTTTGGCTATGTACAGTCGGCATTGGCCGGTCTTTTTGAAATCTTGATCCATTATAATCAATAAATCTGACTGAACCATTGTGTAGGACCTTTGGTAGTGAATTATCAAATCGGCAATGCGCTCTTCTACATCTGCTTGCGTCAACCTTAATTCTGGATGTTTCCTCAACGAATCTCCAATCTTCGATAGTACCACAGAATGGTTTGCGGCAGAATTCTAAAAAAAATTGTATCAGTATTTAAAACCCTGTAATTATTTTTAATTTGTCTTCGATTTTTTACCAATAAGGCACTTTCAAAGGCCGTATATTTTAAAACCATGAGGAAGGGCCGTGAGATGTTGACGATATCGTCGATAGATTCGATCATCGGTATGAAACGGGGAGCCATTAAATAAGACATCAAAGTTGTAGAGTAGGCATTCACAAGAACAATTACTGCCAAGCACCAGAAACACAACAGCAAGTAAATGGGCGACTTGGATGATTGGATCTTGGGAGAATTAACTAAGATCCAAAGTAAATTATGATGATAAATTATGATAACTTTAAGAAAATATCATTACCAATTTTTTGAAAGTAGAAAAGAGACCATAAGCTTCCAAACAAAGTATTTCTTCTATGACTACTTTCAAACAAGTAGATTTTCACAGACAAGATCGTCCAAAGAAAGATGGCAAGAGTCAATGTACTGATACCAATTGAAAGCCACACCTAAGTACATGTTTAAAAAAAAATATATTTGTTCCTTCTAGTTAAGTTTATTTAAAGCTTGAAATAAAGAACTAACCTGTGGATGGAATGGTCTTATAATTCCATTGATTGCTGTATTGTCCATTTCTGGATACGGGATGAGTAAACTAACAGGATCGTCAGAAAACTGAACACTGAAATCAATAACTTTGCTCCGAGGATAAGTAACAGTTATTGTTGCTACCAAGTCCACTTCCTAATTTTATGAACATAACTTATTACCGTGTGTCATATTTAAATTATACTGTATACCTAATATACCGCTACACTAGTAATTAGAATATATTTGAAAGTTTTTATAGATTTTTTAAAATTTTAACTAACATTTCGATGAAGCATGCCAACAAGGCCGTTCCAAGATCCATTGACAAAAGCGCCAAAAACTTCATCATGGGGCTGGACGTATTCGAAACTGTAGTTTTAAATTAAAACATACGGAAATCAATTTAGAAAAATTGAATGTCAGAAGTTTATTCAGATATTTAAAAAATGTATTTTCTCGTACTTGAATTGATATTTAGCTGCCATGTAGTGTAATAATTCGTTTGAAAAACCTCGCATATCATAGATGTTGCGATTGACGGAAACGTTTGTGTAATAGCCATAAGGTGCAAACTAAAATAAAGAATAAGACAAGTACGTATTTGTAATAATATATTAAAACGCAATTTCGGCTAATATCCCTCAATTAAATAAAAAATATATCTCATCTCAGATATTAACACATATATGAATTATCGACCCTCTTTTTAATACATAGTTAACATAAATCGGAAATAGTCGGAAATAGTGCACACATATTTTTGGAATCCGTAAATAATGAAGCCATATGTCATTAAAAAAAAGAATAATCTACGAACACTTAATTTACTTTAAATACTTAATACCTTATTACCAAAATTTAAGAATATACTCATCGAAAAAATAACAACAGCTTAACAAAACCAACCATAAATAATATACTGGCACAGTACAGGTACCTGTACCTTAACTGCTCCAAGGACTAAGTGTTTTCCGCCAAGTAGTTCTCTATCCCTGAAAAGATCCCTCGATGCACTCGAATCAGCAATGCAAACTATTTCAATGCGAAAATATAAACAAAAGTAGTATGTAGAAAACAATACTGTAATATCAATAGACATCGCGATGTTTACCTAGTAGAAAGATGAGACAGGAAATCGAGTACATTTTGGGGCAACACTTGGCGAACCTCGTATTTGTAATAGATCTATGGGTACCTGGTCCGAACTACATAAAAGACCATATACTAATCTGCGCGGGAAAGAGAACTGAAAAAGTGGCAAGCAAGCCAAACTAATGGTTAAAAAAAACGTCTACCCAGCCGGTAAATATATATGGTAATAGAACTTAATAAAATAATACATTTGCATGAAGTGCATCACGTTACTTTACTATCGGACATCTCATAGCACATATAGAAATACGTTATTTTCTGATCACGCTATACACATTCGATAAATTCATCATTTCTACAAACTGTGCAGCTTGCTTTTCTATAAGCCTGGCTTTCAATATAACCATAGAAATGTGGTTATAAGTATTCATAACAATTTGGACGGAGTCAGACCGATGTCATTCACCCAACCACCCCAATACTGCTTTTAGCAGAGTATCTATGTGCGTAACAGCCATATGACTATTGAAATGCAGCAGTTATATGTTTACAAATAAAATAAATAAATATGAGAACAAGTATCAGTTGTATCCTTACAATCTTACATAGGAATAATTAAGTTACTAAAATAATTTTTTTATAAAATTATTTGCATACTCACGATAAGAAGAATAAGTATATAATGGATTACACGTGTATAATATAATGACACGAATTTATAATCAATAGTGATAGCGATGAACTTAGCTAATCAGTAGCTGCGTCTCCTCGCACAAATAGAAGTTCGCTGACTCTTTTGGCTTCGGGTCATCAAGAAATGACGGGAATGCAGTTGAAACCAGCAACTGATAAATAGAATGGGGAGGGGGAGATCGCTCTAAATGTAGGATATAACAACGACGCTGAAGTAAGGAATATAATTGACTAATCATCAAGCGTGGAGCCATCACTTCGAAATTATTGATGTGATGGATGCGTTCCCATCTAGTCTTGCTACACTTGCTACTGTTGTTTCCAATAACGAACTATTACCTGAACCAAATCTGCTGAGGTCGTGTGGTATACAGCAATAAATTTATTAGTCGACGGTAACGTGGGGTTTCTTATTTCACGGTAAAGTGAATTCAGACCGTCGTCTAAATTCTTGTGGATTAAGTAATGAATTGGTAAACATCGCCTGCGTTGTTCTTGATTGCGATCCTAGATAGCGAGATTATATATAGTCATAATACTAGAAATAGTTTTCTTTGTATGTGTGCAGTGTATTGTCATTTAAAGTTATATAAGTAAACGAATCGAAACCTCTCTTGGCTTTATTTTTCTTTGAATTTAAATTACCAAGAGGGAGCATGAAAGACCAAATAAATACCATAGATTAAGTGAAAATATTTCTGAACTAAAATTATACAAAGACCCCAACATTAATATTGAAAGTTTTAGGAATTTCAAATATGACAGCTTATTTGGCATATAATGCACAGAGGATATATAATAGGGGATGCATTACTACTAATATATTATTCTAAATAAATAAAAGTTAGAAGCTACTTCAGATAAGAACATTAAAGGCAACTCTTGCAACTAACAGTTCAATCAGAAAAGCAATGAACGAGATTACAATGCCACTGCCCAACAGTAAAAAAGCGCTCGACAAATAATATAGGCTCAATCTGGTCTTACTGTTGATTTGTAGCCTGGCTAAATCGTCGGAGCATCGGTTCGGCCGAGGCCAAAACTGCCGCCGCCAATGATCCAACAGGCCCACCTGGCGCAGCCATATAATCCTTAGTGCGAAAAAGAGTTATTATAAAAATAATTTCTCATTTAAATAAATTTTAATATGTCCGATAAATATTTTGTTAAGTATTACTCGTGATTGAAAATTTGTGTAGCTTGGCTCGATTTTCTTAGAGCAAATGCAGTTTGAGAATTTTCCCATGACTTCTTGGCCAAGGAAAGACGACATGTCCCAGTCTCTTTAAGATCTTTTTCCATTATAGCCAGTAGAGTCGACTCTTCCTGAGTGAACGTGCGCTTGTACTGGGCTACCATGTCAGCAACGTTTTGGATATTGGATAACGACAGTTCCTTTGGGTACTTAATTAGTGATTTAGTGTAGAAAACAAAGAAAATAAACATTAGGAAAATCTTGAAATTTCTTTATTTAAAAAAATGCAGTACGATATATGTAGAAATTACCTTTCTAACGGAATCTGCGATCTTTGCCATAGTAGTTCCTGGTTCGGCGCTCTAAAATAGAAGGTCGGCATGAATATAGTTACAAACGTATTGTTTTAGATATCAATTATTGATTTTTAAATAATCTGGGGCTGTACTGTACCAAGATGGTGGTTTCAAAAGAAGTGTACTTCAGAATCATGAAGGTGGGCAGGGGATTTTCAGCGACATCATCAATCGAGTCGAACAATGCATGGAATCGAGGAGCCATCAAGTAAGACGTCAATATAGACCTGTACGCGTTTGCCAGGACAACACATACTAAGCACCAAACAGTCAGTATCAACCGGACTGGCAGTGTTTTTGGTATTATACCTCCAGCTTTAGTGGTATAATTGAAACAGATTATAAAATCATGATTAATATTTGTAAACGTGCGTTAAGGATATGAAATGCATTTCACTTACATTCTTTATCAAGATGATGGAAAAAAATATAGGTGTGTCTCCGTGTGCAATATGTCGAATAAATATTTGAATAAATTATACGTAATTTAACATTATACATATCGTATTGAATATAATAAATTTTCCTTTTGTATTAAAACTTGGATAGATACGTCTTATATTAGGTACTTAAATATAATGCTTAAAAAAAATAAAATTAAGATGAATAAATCATGTATCGGCTGGGAACGAGCCTTTAATTACAAATAATAAATATGTAAGATGTAGCAGCATACCGTTTGCTAGAATGCTGAACAAAGTCCATAAGTGTTTTGTAAACGGCCTCCTGATAAAAGTTATCTTCTTTAGCCACGAGAATTCGGCTAATGAAATGAGCCAAAGACATCCAGCACAAAGAATGCAGCTAATTACAGTAAAAATCCACACCTGAATAAGGAAAATAAATATATAATTATATATGCATGTTTATAAAAATAACAATATCTGATTGACTCGCCTCGAAATGGAAGGGTCTACTTATCCCACTGATATTGACGCTATCCAATTCAGGATATGGTATCAACAAGGATACCGGATCATCCACATAAGGAATGCAAAAATCTACCACTTTGCTTCGTGCATAGGTCACAGTCAGTCCTGTTGCAGCCAAATCAATTTTCTGTGGATGATAAATAGAAATTAAATTAAATATATCCAGTTTTTTTCTGCACACAAAAATCATAGAAACTATACTTACTCCTTGTTGAAGTAAACCAATCAATCCATTCCATGATCCATTGACAATGGCTCCCCAAGCGGGCGACTCTATATATTCAAATCTTTAAAAACAAATACAAAGTTTAATGCAAACTTTTTTTTCATTGAATGCTCTGAAATCTTTGTACGTTAATTCATATTTTTCGGTTATGTAAAGAGCAATTTGATAAACGTAGCCGTCGATGTCGTAGATAACCCCATTTGGGTCCAATTTGTAGGAAATGTATGGAGGTAACTGTTATACATGCATAGACATATCATCAATCAAGTGAAAACGTAATATAACTATATCTAGACCACATTCGTGGTTCTACTATAGAGCTGTTGGCTAATTAACAAGGAAAACAAATACATCTTTACCTCGATGGTGCCAATAATAAAGTGCTTTCCTCCTAGTAATTCTTTATTACTAGAAACATTTTTCGACGCATTTATGCCATTACATATTACCACTGTTTCAAAATGTAATGTTAAATGAACTGAATTTGAAACATTTTATAAATGTGATGTCAATTTAATTGCACTTTTTTTTACATACCTAAGAAGAGAGGTAACGACAAGACGTTTCTGTTAGCAGTTTGCATCGCTAAAAACTAGATTTGATCAGGTAATCCGATTCATTCTTGCTGGCTTTGTTGTCGCTTATATTCACTCTTAATATTGATTAAAAAAGAACCGAAAGACAAGAAAAAGAATGGGTTCAAAGAATCCATTAATATAAAATAGTCTTTATATGTAAATTATAAGTAGTATTCGAGCTTCCACTACTACATCACGCAAGCAGCACGCCACAGCTCCCATGTAATATTTACCCCTTCATTATGACTATCGGCCAGAAATAATAAAAGATAACCTTCTTATGCTAGTATAAAATCCATCTATATGCAAGCACTTCAGCTTTCGTTACTACAGCTCTTTCGCTATTCAATTACCTTGAAAAATCAAATAATAATAATAAAAATCAAAAACTGAGCCATATAAGAATAATTGAATCAGTTCTTGGAAAGCGTAACTACTCCCCTTTAGGGAATCGAACCCCGGTCTCCCACGTGACAGTCGAGGATACTTACCACTAGACTTACGAGGACAGCATTCTGTGGAAAAAAAAAATCTTAAACTGCATCGACTGAACTTATATATTATACAATGTCATCTCTGTACGATGTTTGAAACAAATGTGTCTTATTATGTGTATTTGATATTAATATATATACAAAAAAATGAGAAGCCAACATTTTTAAATCTAAAAAAAAATAATAATAAAATTAATAAAAGAAAACTTTGAAATTCTTCATTTTGGGAACAAAGCCTTAAAACGGGGAGGTACAGGTTTGAAAAAAATGAACTCTTCGATATGCATCCGAATGCTCTACCATTGAGCTATATCCCCATCTCAATGTTTTTTAGAACCTATTTTTTTTTACACGCGGAAACTCCGTACCAGAAAACTTAACTTTATATGTCGAACACATTTTCTTGTAGATTGTCCTCATTTCCGACAAATTTTTCCGATGATAATTTCGATAATAAAAACTATTAGAGCAGCTAGAACTCCACCACCCAATAAGAGTACAAAGTTGCTTAAAAAATGTTTCAGATTCAATGTCACATAAGAATCGATCATGGTAATCAATGGCTCGAAGCATCGATTAGGGCAAGGCCAGTTGCGACGGTGCCAGTAATCCAAAATACCAGCATCTCGTAGCCGATTGATTCTGTAAGAAAAATCGTATGATAAAACAATGCGCAAATGTACACGTATGTTAAGATTAATTGGCATTACAAATATGAGTAACAAATTACTTTCACTATGATATCTATATATATGTGGTAATATAAGCTTACTCAGTGCTAAATATATGAGTTAGTGGACTTTGGGAAAGCCAAAGCCACTCTGGACATGTCCCATGGTTTCTTGGCTAAATATAGTCGGCATTGTCCAGTCTGTTTCCAGTCTCGTTCCATTCTAATGAAAAGTTCGGATTTAACCATTGTATAGGACCTTTGGGGGTTGATTATCAAATCGGCAGTATGTTGCTCAACATCTGCTTGTGTCAGTCTTAATTCTGGATGTTCTCTCAACGAGTCCCAAATCTTTGATAGCACCAAAGAAGTGTTCCTGTCTGCGTTCTATTTAACCATGTACTAGTTTTAAATCCAAGGGGAATGTATATATTTTTAAAAATAGGTTATTGATTCACCAATACGGCACTATTATAGGCTTCGTGTTTCAGAACCATGAAGATGGGCCGTGAGTTGTTGGTAATATCTTCGACAGAATCTAAGTCGAAGAGTAGGCATTGGACAGAACGATAACAAGCAGACACCTGGAGAATAGCACCAGGTATATACTGGCGCCTGCGAAAGTCTGTTGAAAACCTTTGGGTCAACTAGGTACAATAGTTCAAAAGCATACATAAATTAAAGATGTGTTATGGAAATTATCCATATACAAAATACTTTTCATTTGCTTCAAATGAAATAGGATTAAAAAGCATTCAATCAATTTGTAAAATTATAACGCAAATTTATTATTACAAATAAATTTTGACTACACTGTGTTAATTTATTTTGTTTTTCAAGGCCAGAGAAATTTTAATTACCTGGTTAAGCTTTAGGAAAATGTAAATTTCAGGAAAAAAGGCTTATTTTGCGGACTTTTAAAGATGTTAGTTTTGATTTAAACTCAAGTTTAAACCCTTTGGATGAATAGGGTATTTACAGACTTTGGATTACCAACATACTTACTGGTATTTGACTTCACAATATACCACCTATTTTTTTTATGTGAAGTAGAGACCAGAGTGTGTTAGAAAAAGTAGGCTTTAAACTATTCATTTCGTTCCCTTGAAAGATACACAATTTTATGGATATAATCGTCCAAAGAAAAATGGTTGCTGAAAGAATGCTGATTCCAATGAAAACCACACCTTTAAATATAAAAATGATAAGCTTATTCTTTTTTTTAAAGAATTCCGAGCGTCGTCTTACATTCTCAAGTCTTAAATTCCGAGACATTTTTTGGACTCAACATCAATCCTAGGACAATTTGTCTTTATTTGTAAGACTTTTTCAGAGAAGGACCAACTATTATCGCCCGAAAACCAATAATAATGAGTTAGTTTTAGCCTAGCGTTTTAAAAACCACATTTTTTTTAAATCATGCGAGAAATCATTCTAATTTTTTGCATCCATAGCATTTTTATAGAAAAAATAGAAAAGTTAGAATTGTTCATCTAACCTGTGAACTAAACGGTTTCACGATTAGACGATACCGTTTATTGTGCTGCCCATTTTAGGATATGAGACGAGTAAACTAATAGGATCCTCAGAAAACTGTACACTGAAGCCAATGCCTTGACTCCGAGGGTAAGTAACAATTACTGTCGACACCATGTCCACTTCCTAAGTTTACATAATACAAATTTATAAATATACTCTCTTAAGACATTTTTTCAGAATTGAAGCAGAAAAAATCTTTCTGATTGCCATTGCGTAAATTATAACCTGATTTTACTATTCTTGCACAATATTTTTTGTGCTGAACAACAAAAACATGACAAAAACTAATATGCCTACATTTCGGCACAGTATGCCAGTAAGACCATTCCAGGAGCCATTTATATAAACACCAAACACTTCATCATAAGGTTTGACGTATTCAAAACTGCAATTTTTACATATATATTATAAGTTAAGAAAGTGTATGAATATGAAACTCATCTTCAAATGCATTCCGTCTCTTAGTTAATTTTGACTTACTTGCATTGGTACTTCCCCGCTAAGTAGAGCACTAAATATTTCGTGTGCAAAACCGCTCACATCGTTAATTTTACCCTTGGACGAAACGTTGGTATAGGAGCCATAAGGTAGAAACTAGACAAACCAACAAAAAAGGTTGATTTTACTATTGGCTGGCTCGCTGCTTAAAATTTTCTATGAATTCCAAGACGGAAGCCACAAAAATCTCGAAAATCAATTGCGCTCACTTTTTAAAGGTTATAGTTCCTCGAAAAGAGATTAAATTATTTTATAATACATATAAATTATACGGAAAATATTATTCCGCTACAACTACTTCGCCTATACAACAATAACTTTCAGAAAAATGAGTTCCGAAAATTTTGAACAAAAACAAAAAAGATGTCAATGCTGTACAACCAAACTATGTATTAATAAACGCAAAATATTATTTCAGCTGCTCAGTTTAGAACAGCTAGTTTAAACGTAAGCTAAATTAATAATAAACACTTCAATACATTTTTTCAATTACCTTTGATACCCCAATTACAAAATGCTTCCCTTTGAAAAGATCTCTGCCAACAGAAAGATCCTTCGTCGCATTAGAACCGGTTATATTAGCTTTTTCAAGATTATTGCAACCGCGGAACCAAATAGTGGCAATGTATTATATATATTTTTAAAAAAATTTAAATTATTGAATGAATAAAACACATTTTTATATCAATGGCAAAGAGTCCAAGAATCCGAACTACTTCCTTAAAGCACATTTCTATTCATATAATATTAGTTTTTATATGCGTAACGACTGTGTTGATTTGACATAATCATCTGAACGATATTAAGAGAATATATCGCTTTGTCGATCTGAGTTATGATTTATACCGAACATGCTATGTATAAATTATAATAATAATAAGTAATAAATATATACGGTTATGGGTTGTGAGAGATCTATATTCCTCTGCTGCGCTCGTTACTAAGAAACCTTCATAACTGAACGAGAAATTGGAATCGATTGAATTGATAAAGTAGCAGCTAGTTTGCCTATAGGATACCCGGTCATAAGGAAATAATCAATGTGAAATAAAGATGTTGACTGATACTGATTGCTAGTCTATCGGATTGCTTGTTTGCTTGCAACCAAGCATCGAAATCAATTAAATAATCAATCTTGATTGATGAGTGCAGTAAGATTTAATACAGTTAGTACTACGTGGTATGATAAACTACGGTGTCTCAATTCCCATCCACAGAAAGGAATCAATTAATGTGCACACAGGGCTTGGAATTAAAAATCATGCTGCTGTCGAATTTGACTTTGGCCGTCACGCCAGTAGATGAGGTTTTCTTTGTTGAGGTTTTTTGAAACTTTATATTTTTTTTCTCCATTACTTAATGATTCGTCCATGGCTATTTTTGGTGGTACTCTTGCTGGTTTAAAAAAACAAAGATTTATAGGGAAAAAGTATATTCAACGTTCTATATAATATTCTATTTTGAGCTATTGAAATGGATTAACCAATAATCAATAAATTATAGACTATTGGATTTGAATATAAGTTCTATCAGTGTATATTTAAATACTGGCGCTTACAATAATAAATAGTATACAGTAAAATGAAGCTATATCTAGAAACAAGACTTGAGTGGAACAAAATTCCCCCTAGACTAAAAAATGGTAACACTGGCTTTTTTAGTATGGTTGTAACACTAACTTAATACACATAAGCTTATCTAATCAAATGTTCTTTTGAAACAGCTATGCCCTTCTAAAGGATTTCAAAATTAATTTCTTGGTACTAAAATTTCAATAAGAAACACAAAACATGAGATAGCGATACCACTGCCAAGGAGCAAGAAAACGCTGGATAAATAATATAGACTTAATTTAGTCTTGCTGTTGGTTTGGAGCCTAGCCAACTGGTCGGAGCATCGATTCGGCCGAGGCCAGTACTGTCGTCGCCAATGATCTAGTAGGCCAACCTGACGCAACCAAATAATCCTGAATGCAATATAATAGTGCATAATTCATTAATTTTTCTAATTCGTTATTTCTTTAGTATTACTCTTGATTGAAAATGTATGTTGCTTGGTTCGATTTTCTTAGAGCAAATGAAGTTTGGGATATGTCCCACGATTTTTTGGCCAAGGAAAGGCGACACGTTCCGGTGTCTTTGAGATCTTTTTCAATCAAAGCCAGTAGTGTCGACTCTTCCTGAGTGTACGTACGCTTGTACCGGGTTACCAAGTCAGCGACGTCACGACCATTTGGAAGTGATAATTCTTTTGGGTACTTCATTATTTTAGATTAAAAATTATGGAAAATACATTTATATTTTATTCAATCCATAATTAATACATTATTAGTAATAACTATTCTATTATTGTGATCTATATTTAAATAAAAACTTACTTTGTAATTCCTTAAATAATTTTCAGTGGTAATTACCGGTAACTGTGGTCTAAATCGTACCTTTGTAATTGATTCTGCGATCTTTGCCAGCGTTGTTCCAGGTTCCGCCCCCTTTAGTAATATCGCATTTTAAAATCAACAAATTCTTCTTTTGAATAAAATAGATTGGGCATACAAAAATGGCACTTTCAAAAGAAGTGTACTTCAAAACCATGAATGTGGGTCGTGAAATTGTAGCCACGTCCTCGATAGAGTCGACCATCGCATGAAACCGAGGAGCCATCAAGTAGGACGTTAAGATAGAGGTGTAAGCGTTCAAAAGAACAACAGATACCAGACACCAAACGGCTGCAACTAAACGGATTGGTAGTGAGGTTGGTATTCTAGCTCCAGCTATAATTATAAACTGTTTAAATATACAACTGTTGATTCTAGACGAATTGCCTTTTAATTTGTGAAACTTGCCTTCTATTGAATTGAAAACGGGTGCCACGATGTAATATACAATATGTTATGAAAGAACACAACCAAATATTAGTGATCAAGTAATATATGTTTATTGAGTTATAGACAATTTAAATTTAAACAGCACACATACCGTTTGCGAGAATGCTGAACAATGTCCAAAAGTGTTTTTTAAACGTCGTTAATGCTATGGTTTTCTTTAACCATGAAAATTCGACTGATGATATAAGCCAAAGCGTGGAAGCACACGCAATGCAGCTAATTACAATTAATATCCATACCTAAATAGGTAACATCATTTAGAAAATAGGAAATACATATTTTCATTTAAGTTTTATAAGAGTTTTTCCCTTTATAGATTAATTTTTTTAAATCAGAAAACTATTTTTGAAATATATGAGCTCGCCTCATAGTGGAATGGTCTAGTAATTCCACTGATGGTGCTATCCAATTCGGGAAAGGGTATCAGTAAAGACACTGGATCGTTCAAGTAGGGAATACAGAAATCTACCACCTGACTTCGTGCATAGGTAACACTCAATCCTGTTGCTGCTAAATCAATTTCCTATATGATGAATGATAATGCAACATACTACCTTCATGACTTCGCTTGAAAGTTTGCTTTTTGTATTATTTTATTACATTTTGTTGAAGTAAACCGATTAATCCATTCCACGACCCGTTTACAAGGGCTCCCCAAGCAGGGGACTCTATATATTCATACCTATTTTTTAAAATATAAGCTGCATTTTAAAAATGAATGTAATTTAATTTATAATTAAACATTTTACGTGAATTCGTATTTTCCGGCAATATAAAGGGCGATCTCGTAAACGTAGCCATCAATATCGTATGGTACGCCTTTGGAATCCAGCTTGTATGAAATGTAAGGTGGATACTGAATAAAACAATGAAACTTTTGGATTGGGAATCATGTATTACAATTTATGTTTGTAGCCAAAAGCATCGGGGCTGCTTTCCAGCGCGTTTACCTCTATGGTTCCAATGATAAAGTGCATCCCTCCTAGTAGTTGTCTATCACTTCCAAAATCTCTTGATGCATTCAAGACAGTGATAATAATAACTATTTTCATGGTAAAACAAACAAACAAAAAAAACTTTAATAAGTTTAAACAAAATCTAAAAACAGAAATTCGAGTTACCTAGAAGCCAAAGTGTAATAGCGAAGAACATAATTTTCAGGGAGCGTATTTAACTAAACAATATCTCAGTAAGTAATAACACTTACTCAGAATATGCTTGAACGAATTGTGATCCACTCTTGCTATGACTATCTGTGGTTTTGTACAAGGCTTATAAAATCAATAAAGAGAAAAACTTCAGAGGAATGGAACGACAAAAATAACTAAAAGTAGGCTATACGTCGCAGCATCTGCACTAGCAAATAGAATAGTTTAACGGGCAACTGCCGTTGTATAAAGTATAAGCTCATCCCAACCGCTAGCACTTAAATATTTAACTCTTCATTGTGCAGGTCCAAAACGAAATGCACATAAAACACTCTTATAATGGCATCATAAATTGTATATTTTTCGTTCACGATGCTTGCTATACGCCCAACTTCGTGTCTGAGGCATTCAGACATTGGCTTCGCCTTCTCACATATTAGTTTCCCTCCATTTCTTATAGTGGTGTTTGCATTTTTGCATGGCGTTTGATTGTAATAATGTTTCCACTAATAAACAAGATTAGACTATACCGTGAACAGTGAACTAAAACACAAAGATAATGTAGCAGACTGATACACACACCGTATGTGTTGTTCTAGGAGTTTGTTTTATTGCTTTGCGAGATCACCAGTCAACCAACCATTTCAGTATTGTATTATTCTTAGTACACAAAATCAACATTGAATTCTATATTGCTACGTTGGGACATTCATACTTTCTTATGCAGCATATAAACTAAAATAAACAATAAGGCAGGTTTTAGACCTTTAATCTTTTTCATACACTGCGCATACACTACGTATGTGTAATGTTATATTTAAACGTAATCTGGCTATATATTTAAAGTTATATTTAAAGTAACTTGGCTAATATACGTTGGAATAAAATTTAAAATATATTCTCAGATATAACATCTCAGATAACACAGGTAAATTATCTGTCCTCTGGATTTGAATCAGGAATGCAAACTATTTCAATGCGAAAATTTAACCGAGAGTAAGATATTGAAAAAATGGGATATCAATAAATGTTGCGATGTTTACCTAGTCGAACAATGAGACAGGAAATCAAGTACATTTCGGTGCAACACTTGACGAAACTCGTATATGCAAAAGATCTATAACTGGTCCCAATTATACTAGTCCATATACCAGTCTGCGCGGGAAAGAGATCTGAAAAATGACCAGCAAGCCAATTAAGTTTATGATGGTTAAAATATGCATCTATCCAGTCAGTAAATAAATACGTATAGTAATAGAATTTAAAAAAAATATATATTTGTGCGAACTGCGTCACGTCACTTTGCTATCGGACATCCCATCGCGCATACAGATACATTATAAAATATTTCTGATCACGTTATACACAATAAAAAAAAATCCCAAAAAATACAAATACTGCTTTTAGCAGAGTATCAATGTGTATGAAAGCCATACTATTATTGAAATGCATCATTTTTATTTTAACACAGAATAAAAATAATTTTAAAAAATATGGGAATAAACACCCATATCATTGATATCCTTTTATGTTGCTAAAATAATTTGTATTAAAAAATGCGCATTCTCACAATCAGAATAAGTATATAAGGGTATAATATACATGCAATACAATGACCCAGTGATGGGGATCTTGATGGTGATGGCGATGGTGATGAACTAAGCTAATCAGTAGACGCGTTTCCCCGCAAAAATTGAAGTCTACTGACTCTCGTGGCTTCGGATTATCAATAAATAACGAGAATGCAGTTGAAACCAGCAACTGATAAATAGAAAGAAAAAAACCCACATAAGATCGCTCTAAAGATAGGATACAGCAACGATGCTGACGCCGGTAATATAATTGAACCAATCATCAAGTGTGGAGACATCACTCCAACATTATTGACGTAGTGGTTAAACGCGTTCCAATACAGTCTTGCTACACTGGCTACAGTTGTTTCCAATGACTAACTAACTAAACCAAACCTGCTGGGGTCGTATAGTTTAGCAATTCAGTCGACGGAAACATAAGGTTTCTTATTTCGTCGTTCGTGGGGTCGTGTGGTATATATAGCAATTAATACATTAGTCGACGGAAACATGGAGTTTCTTACTTCACGGTAGACCGAATTGAGATCGTCGTCTTAATTCTCATGGATTGAGTAATGAATTAGTCAACATCGCCTGCGTTGTTCTTGATTTCAATCCAAGATGGAGGTTATATATAGACATAATAATATAAACAGTTTTCTTTTTATGTGCACAGTGTATTGTCATCAAAGGTTATGTGAGTAAACGAACCGAATCATCTGTTGGCTTTATTTTTCTTTGAATTTAAATCAGCAATAGGGAACAGGAAAAGCAAAATAAATACCAAAGACTATGTGAAAATATATCTGAACTAAAGTTATACATAGATCCCAACAATAATATTGAAAACTCGAAAGTTACGAATTTCAAATTTGACAGCTTATTTTATATATAACGAATTAATGACCAGAGAGGGTAAAACTATAGAATGTAACTACGCTTTTTCGTTAAATGCTTAATATACTCAAAATTATAAAAGTACTTAATCTAATTTAATATACATATATTATATATGTGTGTTTGTAAGATACACAATTCACTAGCTAAAAAATTGTTAGGTTTTCGTCGTCGTTCGTCGTGGCTTATTGGTTTAGTACTAGGCTCGTGTAAGTAACATATTAAGTTCGATTCTCGGTGTATTCTATGGTTAATTTAGTCAAATCCCTTAATTTACTTAAAATACTAAATTATTTAAAATTTTAGTTTTTCCAAGATTTCCAGTTGAGATGACACTCGATTTCATTAACTGACGAAATTCAAGTAATTTAACTATTTTAAAGAATTAAAGAAATTAAGTTATTTCAATGATTTAAGTTAATTAAGTATCTCCTACACAAAACCCCATGTTTTTTAAAATATAATAATTAAGAGATTTAAGTGATTTGATTAAACTAATTTACAAAAAAGCGTAGTCGCATTCTATAGTTTAGCCCAGTTGCCACCTCTCGACTTCTGTTACCCGTTTTTCCGACTTGTACCCAGACAGTAGCTACCCCGAATGTAGCTACTTTTGTTGTCGACAACTGCTACCCGGGCAGTATAGCTACCCCGACTGTAGCTACCCTGTTTGGCGACAATAGCTACCCCGACATTAGCTACCTCTTGATATTATATAGACCTTATCATAGTTGGATGGGGTAAAATGTGTAGAAATTGCAGCGGCTATCGCAACTGGTGTAGGGGTGTACGAGTGTGCCGCTGCTACTTCGCTTGATTCTTAATATCTCTGTGAATAGTAAACACGTTTTGTCGTCTGTAGTGCAAGTTGTTTTTCCACGTGAACACGTGAGAACATTTTAAGAATGTAGTTTTTGTATAATAAAAAGCCATGGCTAGTGCATTGACCTACAAACTGTCATCGTATGCGTGTAATCTAAACCCCGACGATAAAAAGATGTACTATTCTTACTTAGAATTACTAAAGTGCCATGACCCTCTAGTGATCCCTATTGATTTGTGGAAAAGTGGTACTTCTTTGAAGAGGACCATTCCTCAAACTAGTCGAGATCAACTGATTCTTCATTTTATAATTAAGCCAAATGGTTCCAACAACGAACGAAACGAGGCGTTTAAGAATATAAACTCACAGCAGTATCTAGAAAATGGATTTATTCAAGATTTCAGGTCATTTCCCCTTCCCAGTGGAATATCACTAATTAGAGCCAAAACATATCATTCTCAAGCCCTTAGTGTACAACCAGTTACGCCTTGGGCAGCCTTGTCTACTAATGGGCAAATAATAGCCTGCAACTGTGACTGTGCTGCAGGGTAAGCCTTTTTAATTCAATACGAATTCCTAGAAAATTAATTAAAATGTGTTCCATGTAAATAGATTAGGAAAATGCTGCATTCATGTGAGTGCGCTGTTTCAGTGTGCAATAGCTCACTGTCAAAGAGAAAAGGAATCGATTTCACAATCAATTACTGGTGATGTCATACCAGTCACATCAAAGCCATGCTCGTGGAATGGTCCTCCTAAAGGAAGACCGGTAACATCTAACTGTTGCATCATTCTATTTCTACTTGAAATGATCATATTTTTAACATTCGACATGTAGGTCACAGTGGGTAAAGTCGCTGATCTGAACGTTCTCGGTCCTCGGAAGAACTCTTACAGCATCCGTGATGTCCTTCCAGTGAGCGATGATGACTATCGCAATGTTAACATCGAGCTTTCCACCAATACAAAATCACCAGTAGTGCTGTCGATGGTCCCTGGATATGCAGCAAAATACCAACCTCTAGCTACGGTTTATAAAATTCCGCCTCGCTTAACTTCACTCTACAATCCTGATTTCGAGGGGAAAGACGGACTTGTTATTTCCGAAGAGTGTGAAAGACTTTTCCAGGAACAAATAACCTGTTCTGCAGAGGAGCAGGAAGGATTGGAAATCCTTACAAGGTCACAAAGTAAAGAACCAGAGTGGATGGGACAACGTGCCGGTCGAATAACGGGTACAAAGATCTACCGAATAGTCAAACTGGATCTCACTGCTCCTCTCACCAAGGGAATGCGAAATTTTCTTTTACAGCTTTGTTATCCAGAGTTGATAACATTTAAAGGAAATGAAGCAACGCGGTATTTTAAATTTTGTTTGAATATCATCTGGTAACATCATTAAAACTTTTTGTAATTTTATTTAGATACGGTCTTAAAAAAGAAAATGAAGCTGTCCACAAAATGGTGGATAAAGTGGCATCAGAAAATAGTCACTTCAATTTCATTTGCGACAGTGTTGGATTAGTTGTATCGACAACTTATCCGTTTCTGGCTGCTTCTCCTGACAGGATTTTCAAATGTGATTGCCACGGTAAAGGGGTCGTTGAAGTAAAATGCCCCTTCAGTTTAAAAGGAAAAGTCATCAAATCTCAAGCCCTTACTGATAAATCATTTTGTCTTCAAGTCAATTCCGAGACAGGTACATTTCATGAAATAATTTGAAAATAATAACGTGGATAAAATAACTTTTATTAAAATATTTATCATTTCAGGAATGCTGTACATGAAAAAGAATCATGAATACTTTTTCCAAGTTCAGCTTCAACTTTTAGTAACTGTCTCATTTTATGCTATTTTTGTTGTGTACACGGAACACGATTTGGAATATGTCTTAGTTGAGAGAGATGAAGATGCGATTGAATTGATTAAGTCAAAAGGAAAGCTTTTTTTCTTAAATTATATTCTACCAGAACTTGTTTCTAAAAAATTCAGCTCAACAAAGACCCCCGTTATCCTGGAAAATCCTCAAATAAAATCAATTCTTTCGCATCCGAATCTAAATCAATTTATATGTTCATGTCAAAATCCTTCTTATTCTGATGAAACTATCATTTGCGGCAATGTTGATTGTACAATTAGGGTCTTTCATAAAAAATGTACCGGTTTGAAAAGGATATCGAAAACTTGGAAGTGTAAGTGGTGTAGAGCGGAAGCTCTCAAGAAAAAGAGGAAGGAACCGATTCCAACCGATCATTCTGGTGATACCGAGAAAGAGAACAATGAACAGGAAAACGGAATTTGTGATACCTCCGACAAGTCAACAGTACCTACCAAAACTTCAAAGCGTAGAAATGTTCTTGGAACTGTCAATAAATGAATGAAGGTTACAAAATATGTGTATTTTATAATATTAAAAAAAAAATATGAACTGGCATGCACTCTAATAGGAATGATGGATTATTATGAACTGGGGACTACGGATGGATTTCCATTTACAATGCAACAACAGACGAAAGCAATTTTATCGATAAAGGACAGTCCATCTTCATCTACGCGCAATAAGTTGACAGGGACACGATCAGTAAGAATTGTAAAATTTCGGAGAGCACCAATAACCCTTTCAACATGAATGCGTACATTTGAAACCGACCTTGAGTACACTGTTTCACTCATAGTGAGTTGAGATCTTTTACCCAAAAATGAGGGAGTGATAAGTTGAGCACCTTTAGCACGCACATCTTGTTCAATTAAAAACCCACGGTCCGCTAATACTACGTCTCCCGTGACAAGTTTAGAAAGAAAGTTCTTATCTTCAAATACAACCTTATTTTTAGAATCTAATGAAATGTGAATGTCGGACGATCTCCCGCCGTATGCTTGAGAAATGTAAGTGATGGCACCTGTGGGTGACACAGCAATAAGAAATTTAATGGTATTCCTCCCTTTATAAAAAGAAAAAGTTGAAGCGCGGGCCAGTAAATTTAAAAACCTCTCTAAGGGAACTTCAAAGCAGTCGATGATAGCAACACAACTTGGGAAACGTTTACGGAAAAATGTTGGCATAGATGTGCGTAACTCTTCCCGCTCTGGCCAAACCATAAAGTTACGCGCAAGTCTAACATACATGATATCTATCCACTTACAAAATATGTTTGAGACATAAGACTGAGAAATACCAAACCTAAAAGCAAGATCTTGTTCCGTCAAATTCAAGCGCAAACGCATCAGGGTTAAAAGTAGCTGTTCTTCTAGAGGTAATGAGTTTTTGTTCAGCACGGTGATGTGAAGAATGGCTGGGGTACACAATTTCAAAATGATCATGAAGAGATTCCAACAATGCAACCCAGTGTAGAATCGGGTCCATTTGTCATCACCGCGGATTCTATTTATCATTTTGAGATCATTGACTTGCCTTGCTAGACGAGCTTGTTCTTGTTTCAGATTATCTAACTGAAAAGTTACATCGTTGAGTCGAGAATAAAGAATTTTTTCCACGGTGTCTTCATCTAATTAAATTGCAGGATTAAAGTAACTTAGAAATGATGAAATCTAACATAAAAAGAATTTTATTTTCAAACCTGTTTGCGTGGAACTATCCTTTTTCGATGTTGGTAAACAATCAGCAACCGAACAAGTGGCTCTTTCAGTAGTCTCTGAAAATTAGATCAAGAATCATATTTATGAAAGTCTCTTTTAATAAAACGAATTTTATTTTCAAACCTGTTTGCGAAGAACTATCCTTTTTCGATGTTGGTAAACAATCAGCAACCGAACAAGTGGCTCTTTCAGTAGTCTCTGAAAATTAGATCAAGAATCATATTTATGAAAGTCTCTTTTAATAAAACGAATTTTATTTTCAAACCTGTTTGCGAAGAACTATCCTTTTTCGATGTTGGTAAACAATCAGCAACCGAACAAGTGGCTCTTTCAGTAGTCTCTGAAAATTAGATCAAAAATCATATTTATGAAAGTCTCTTTTAATATTCAAGTAGAAACTACAATACCCAATTCACTTTGTTTACCTTGAAGAAAAGATGAAGTTGGATTATTGTTATCCATTGAGATGGAAGATGATGACAAGTTGCACATGACTTGTTCTTCTACGAAGATAGATTCTTCTACATTTTCAGCACTCATATGTGATTCATTCAAATCTGAATTGTTGCCTTCGATATCAACACAATTTTGGGAATCTTCAACTGCCACAAGCAATGAACTTGTTGCATCAGAATCATCATCTCCTGTTAAAAAAAAATATATTCAAATGTGAAAACTTATTTATCACAAACAGTTTCTATTTACCTTTCTCAAAGAGGTGATTGATGCCCATGTTGATAGTTGGAATCCAATCAACATCGTCTTTCAAATATAAATATGCCGGTTTTCCTAAACAGATTTTTTTTAATGAAATAAAAACAGTATAAATGTTAATCAATAATTACCTGACTTGAAGTGATCACTGCAAACAGTTGGCTGCTTTCTTCTCCCAAAATTTATGGGTACTGCTTTTTTCCAAGCATCTATTCTTTCCTCAACAATAGCTTTCTCAAGAGCATTATGTTTCAATGTAACTCTTGGAAAATTAAAAAAAATTTGCGTAGTAGCTTTCGACTCCTGAATTAGTCCACACACGCAACAAACTTTCATTGTGCGCCTTTTCTCTGACATTATGTTATTGGACCAAAAACCCTCCTAATCACACAAATTTGAAGTTAAAAAACGTTCGCACTTGTCAAAACGTCAAACGGAGGAGAGCACTACAGACGAAAAAACGTGTTTACTATTCACAGAGATATTAAGAATCAAGCGAAGTAGCAGCGGCACACTCGTACACCCCTACACCAGTTGCGATAGCCGCTGCAATTTCTACACATTTTACCCCATCCAACTATGATAAGGTCTATAAGAAATTAAATACAAATTACATTTAGAGTTTTAATATTTTGATTTCATTTTATAATTCATTTTGCAAATCAATCAAAATAACATGAGATTTAAAATATAAGGTCTATATCCATTGAGTTTTTTGTCATCGCGTTGTCGCCAATATTTTTCGTCGACCAACTCTGCGCTATTGTAATACATCATATGCAGTGCTATATTTTTATGGAATCATGAATTGCATAATCAGATGAACCTATAATCTAAATAAATTCAATTCGCTAACGAAATCGATTTAAAAATAATCCCTTTGTTCGCTAAAAAAAAAGCGCAATTCATATCGGTTCGTTCATTAATTTGGCCAAACCCCGTCACCCTTTAAATATCAACAACGATTTATAGGGGGAAAGTACATTCAATGCTCTATATTCTATTTTGAGGTATTGCAACGGATTTGTCAATAATCAACATTAAACTAAACTAATAAATTAATATAAAGACCTTATTCCAGAGTCCAGACAGATAGGGTAAAATGTGGAAAAGAGGCAGCAAGTGCGGTTTCTCCCTAATGTTAGTGAAGTGCTGCTATTTTGCCTAATTCGCCATACCGCCTCCAAAAGTAAAGATATTTTTTTTCGTTTGTAGCCTACTGGGTGCGGTATAAAGCAATTACATTATTCGAAGGGAAAAAGTAGTTTCTTATTTCACGGTAAAGCTCATCGAGACCGCCTTCGGCCTTCTTGTAAATTGAGTTATGAATTCGTGATATAGAACTATCGCCTGCGTTGTAATAGTTTGCCATAGTTTGCCTGCTTGGTAGTGGAACTATTTTTCTTTTTATGCTGTGCGTAATTCGTGTATTGCCGTCAAAAATTATACAAGTTGACGAAGAGAATAATCTGTTGGCTATTAATTTTTCTTGAAATTTAATCTAGAAGGATCAGGATCAGAAAAGGCAATTCACTAGCAAATACTATAAAGTTCAAACGTACATAGCAGCAAAAGAATATAGGCCCTATGCATAAAATGCCTAAGCATAAAAAACTAATGTTAAATGTCACGTGGTATGCGCGTAGAAATTTCTAATTTCATAGTTTTTTAGAACCGACTTTTTTACACAGAAATATTGGGGAAAATTCCGTACCAGAAAATTACACTTTAAATGTCGAACAATTTTTCCAATTTTTCTTGTAAATCGTCCTCATTTCTGGCAAGGTTCTCCATAATGATAACTTCGATGATTAAAACTAATAGGGCAGCTAGAATCCCACCACCCAAGAGTACAAAGTTGCTTAAAAAATAATTCACATTCAATGTCACATAAGAATCGATCTTGGTAATCAATGGCTCGGAGCATAGATTGGGGCAAGGCCAGTTGCGACGGTGCCAGTAATCCAAAATACCAGCATCTCGTAGCCGATTGATTCTGTAAGAAGTATGATAAAACAATGCGCAAATGTACACGTATGTTAAGATTAATTTGCATTACAAATATGAGTAACAAATTACTTTCACTATGATATCTATATACATGTGGCAATAAAAGCTTACTCAGTGCTAAATATATGAGTTAGTGGACTTGATTTTGGGAAAGCCAAAGCCACTCTGGACATGTCCCATGGTTTCTTGGCTAAATATAGTCTGCATTGCCCAGTCTGTTTCCAGTCTCGTTCCATTCTAATTAAAAGTTCGGATTTAACCTTTGTGTAGGACCTTTGGTGGTTGATTATCAAATCGGCAACATGTTGCTCAACTTCTGCTTGTGTAAGTCTTAATTCTGGATGTTCTCTCAACGAGTCTCCAATCTTTGATAGCACCAAAGAGTTGTTCCGGTCTGCGTTCTTTTTAACCATAATTAGTTTTATCTTGCAAGGAAAAGTCGGTTATTGACTCACTAATACGGCGCTATCATAGGCTCCGTGTTTTAGAACCATGAAAACGGGCCGTGAGATGTTGACAATATCCTCGATGGAATCTATCATCGGAAGGTAGCGAGGAGCCACCAAATAAGACATTAAAGTCGAAGAGTAGGCATTGGACAGAACGATAACAACCAGACACCAAGAAAATAGCGTTAGATATACTGGCGTCTGCGAGGGTCTGCTGAAAACCTTAGGGTCAACTAAAAAAAACAATTTAAATATGTAAAAAATGAATATTTCACTTTTAAACATTTATAATATTAACTATTAGTAACATTAGTTTGGACTTAAACTCATGTTTGAACCCTTGGGATGAATAGGGCATTTACTGACTTTGGATTGCCAATAGACTTACTGGTGTTATTGGTCTTTAAAATACTACCTATTTTTTGGATATGAAGTAGAGACCAGAAAGTGTTGTAGAGAGTAGGTCTTGTAGTATTTCTTTCGGTCCTTTGAAAGAAACACCATTTCGCGGATATAATAGTCCAAAGAAAAATGGTTACTGTAACAATGCTGATTCCAATGAAAAACCACACCTATAAATATAAAAATATTGGGGTTGTTTACATTTAGAAAATTTCAATCGTCACAATTAGAAATTTTCAGTGTTGGGAAGGTCATTAAGGTCGTGTGACTATGAGCTTTGTTAAAACTTTGGTTGAAGCTTATATTCCAACATGAGTGTTTATCATAAACACTTATTTATTGACCATAAGTAGTTTATGGTAAAAAAATCTCTAAAAAATTGTCTCAGAATCGATGCTAAGATGGCAATTTATCTTGAAATGTAAAGACAATTTGCCTTAGCTTCCATTCCGAGATAATTTTGTCTTCATACTTTGAAATATTTCAATTTATCAGGGAAGATCTAACCTGTGAACTAAACGGTCTCACGATACCGTTTATTGTGCTGTCCATTTTAGGATATGGGATGAGTAAACTTATAGGATCCTCAGAAAACTGTACACTAAAGTCAATGACTTGACTCCGAGGGTAAGTAACAATTATTGTCGACCCCATGTCCACTTCCTAAGTTGAAAATTTAAATGTATATCAATTAATAATCTCTAAAAAATTGCCTCTGAATTAATGCTGAGGCAGTGCTTAGTTTTGCAATTTCCAGACATTTTCTTATCTCAACATTAATCTTGTGACACTGTGCCTTAATATTTAAAATTTACATTTTTCAAAGTACTGAATGCATCATTACTTTTCCACCTTTTCTCAAACTGTTAAAAGAATGTCGATAAAAGTGCAAAAATCTGTCTGCTTTCCATATTGGAAAACTATAATAACCTAATTTTACTATTCTTCCATATTTACAAATCATATTAAGACAATTATGAATATATAATTCATTCGGAAGAATGCTTTATGATTCAAACAAAAATTCACAAAAGTATTAAGCAAGAACTTGCTTAATATTTTATTATTTAATATAATAATAACATTTATTTATTTAATATAATATTAAGCAAGAACTTGCATTATTATTTTCACGTTTAACAACAAACACACACCAAATCCAACCAACTAACACACTAATGGGCGTACATTTCGGCACAGCATGCCAGTAAGACCGTTCCAGGAGCCATTTGTGTAAGCACCGAACACTTCATCATAAGGTTGTACGTACTCAAAACTGCCATTTTTATATTTACAAATAATATTTAGAAAATTGATGAATAAAAAATTCATTTGAACGTCAAAATGCATCCCGTCTCTCAGTTAATTGTCACAGTGTCACTTACTTGAATTGGTACTTCCTCGCCATATAGAGCATTATTTCGTTGGCAAAACCGCTTACATCATTAATTTTACCACTGGACGAAACGTTAGTATAGTAACCATAGGGTACAAACTAAGGAAAACAAAAAAAAATGGTTTTTATAACGCAGTGTTCTCTCACATCTTAATATTGGCTGATCCGCTGCTTAAAATATTCTATGTATTCCAAACTCAAAATGTTTCGAAAATCAAATGTTTGACAAACCTTCTCGAAACGAGATGAAACTGCTTAAATATGTAAATTAAGATTTCACTAAAATTATTTTACCTATATAAACAACTGTCACTACAATTATACTTTGCCTATTCAACCAAAATATGTACGAATAAATGCAATAAACTATTGTTTCAGCAGCTAAGAACAAATTATACGTAAGCTAGATCAATAACAGTCACTTAATTTTTTTTTACACTACCTTCAATGCTTCAATGCTTCCCGTTTAGAAGATCTCGGTCACTAGAAAGATCCTTCGTCGCATTAGAACTGGTTATACCAGCTGTTCAAAGATTAATAGTTTTTTATTTACATTATTTAAAACAATTGAATGATAAAAAAAAGGTTTATACCAATGAGATAGAGTACAAAAATCAACATTATTTCCTTAAAGAACATTCTATTTGTATTCGTTTTTATAGGTGTAACAACTGTGTTGGTTTGACACAATCATCTGAACGAAGAATTCTTGGTCTATCTGGGGGAAAGAAAAACTCTGTAACGACACGCGCCGACATAGTCGATATCAATCCGATATATAAGGCCGACACCGAAAAAATATCTTGTGCTACTTGGGAAAAAGACAATTTATAACTTTGTAAATATAAAGCTAAGCTAAACTTTATCTGCCGTACATGCTGTGTATAAATTACAAGTTGATGAATAACTTTCACAATCACAATATTAGTAGCATATGTGTTACAAAAAAAGATCGTTCGTAAGCTCTGGTCGTTTACAAAACCAACAGGTATATGAGTAGTGATGTGATGTGTATTCCTTTGCTGCGCTCCTAACTAAGAAACAATCCTAACTGAACGAGAAATTGGAATCGATTGAATTGATAAAGTAACAGCTAGCTTGCCTAGGGCACCATTTTGGAAATAATCAATGTGAAATAATGAAGATATGTTGATATACTGATAGCTAGTCTATCGGATTGCTTGTTTGCTTGTGACCAAGCATCGAAACCAATTCAATAGTCAACTCTTGATTGATGCGTGCAGTGGGGTTTAATACAGTCCGTACTACGTGGTATGATTAACTACGTTGTCTCAATTTCCAGCCACAGAAAGGAACCAATTAATGTGCACAGGGCTGGAATTGAAAATGAGGCTGTCGAATTTGACTTTGACCGTAACTACCCAGTCGGAGGCAACAGTAGATGATTTTTTGTTTAATGAGATTTTTGAAACTTTACATTTTCTCCATTACTTAATGATTCGGCCATGGCTATTAATGATGGTATTCTTGCTGGTTTCAAAAACAAAGATTTATAGGTAAAAACTATGTTCGAGTTCTCTATAAAATTCTATTTTGAGCCATTGAAATGGATTAACCAATAATCAATAAACTATAGACTATTGGATATGAATATAAGTTCTATGTAAGTGTATATTTACATACTGGCGCTAACAATAATAAATATTATAAGTTAATGAAGCTATTAACTTCTAGATAATGCTATATCTAGAAACAAAACTTCAATAGAAAACATTCACCCTAGAATAAAAAATGGTAACACTTTGACTTTTTTATATGGTTGTAGCACTAACTTAATACACATAAGCTCATTTAATCAAATGTTCTTTTGAAACAGCTATGCCATTTTATAATATTTCACAATTAATTCCTTGGTACTAAAATTTCAATAAGGAACACAAAACATGAGATAGCGATACCACTGCCAAGGAGTAAGAAAACACTGGACAAATAATATAGACTTAATTTGGTCTTGCTGTTGGTTTGGAGCCTAGCCAACTGGTCTGAGCATCGATTCGGCCGAGGCCAATACTGTCGTCGCCAATGATCCAGTAGGCCAACTTGCCGCAACCACATAATCCTGGATGCAGTATAATAATCCACAGTTAATTTATTTTTCAAATTTTTACTCAAACAATATTTCAAATCCATATTTAAAAAAAATAGAATTACTCTTGATTGAAAATATGTGTTGCTTGGTTCGATTTTCTTAGAGCAAATGAAGTTTGAGATATGTCCCACGACTTTTTGGCCAAAGAAAGGCGACACGTTCCGGTGTCTTTGAGATCTTTTTCTATCAAAGCCAGTAGAGTTGACTCTTCCTGAGTGAACGTACGCTTGTGCTGGGTTACCAAGTCAGCAACGTTATGGTCATTTGGAAGTAATAATTCCTTTGGGTACTTCATTATTATAGATGACAAATAATTCAAAATAAATAAATGTTTTATTCAATCCAGAATTAATAAATTGTTAGTAATAGCTAGTGTATGATTACGGCCTTGACTTAAATAAAAACGAACGTTATGATCTGATTTTAATTATATGTTAAGGCGTAAGTTAATGCATGTAGCCTAAATCGTACCTTGATGATTGATTCTGCGATCTTTGCCAGCGTTGTTCCAGGTTCAGCTCCCTATGATAACATCGCATTTTAAAATCAACTGTAAAATCATCTTTCAGAATGATCATTGATAGAAAGTAGATTGAGCATACCAAAATGTCACTTTCAAAAGACCCGTACTTTTGAACCATGAAGGTGGGTCGTGGAATGGTGGCTATATCCTCGATAGAGTCGACCATCGCATGAAACCGAGGAGCCATCAAATAGGACATTAAGATGGAGGTATAAGCGTTCAAAATAACAACAGATGCCAGACACCAAACGGCCGTAACTAAACGGATTGGTAATGATGTTGGTATTCTAGCTCCAGCTATAATTTTCAATTATTTAAATATTTAACTAATGGATTTAAACTAGTTATCCGCTTTATTTCATTTGTAATAACTTACCCTCTTTTTAATTGAAAACGGGTGTTAAATGTTATATATGTAATGAAAATTAACAAAACCAAATATTACTGGTGGATTATTACAGACATTAATTAAAACAGCATACATACCGTTTGCGAGAATACGGAACAATGCCCAAAAGTGTTTTTTAAACGTCGTTATTGCTATGGTTTTCTTTAACCATAAAAATTCGACTAGTGAGATAAGCCAAAGTGCGAAAGTGCACGCAATGCAGCTGATAACAATTAATATCCATACCTAAACAATCGAAAAATAGGAAACACATGTTTTCAGTGCAGTCTCATAAAAGTTTGACCCTATAATACCAAAGTTTAGGAATTATAAATTCATAAAATAGGTATTCTAAAAATAGTTGAGCTTTCCTTGTAGTGAAAGGGTCTACTAATCCCACTGATGGTGCTATCCAATTCAGGATAAGGTATCAGTAAGGACACTGGATCGTTCATGTAAGGAATACAGAAATCTACCACCTGACTTCGTGCATAGGTAACACTCAATCCTGTTGCTGCTAAATCAATTTCCTACAATGAATGATAATGCAACATACAACCTTCATGACTTTGATTGAAAGTTTGCTTTTTGTATTATTTTATTACATTTTGTTGAAGTAAACCGATTAATCCATTCCATGACCCATTTACAAGAGCTCCCCAGGCAGGGGACTCTATATATTCATACCTATTTTTTTTTATTATAAGCTGCATTTTAAAATATATGTAATTTAATTTATAGATTATATATTTTACGTGAATTCGTATTTTTCGGCAATATAAAGAGTGATCTCGTAAACGTAGCCATTAACATCGTAGAGCAACCCTTTAGCATCCAGCTTGTATGAAATGTAAGGTGGATACTGAATGAAACAATGAAAATTTAGGATTTGGGATCATCATGTTTGTATACAGCCAAAAGAATCAGTGCTGCTTTTATGCGTGTTTACCTTTATGGTTCCAATGATAAAGTGCTTCCCTCCTAATAAATGCTT
The DNA here is from genome assembly GCA_030141595.1 of Chydorus sphaericus. NCBI lineage: Eukaryota > Metazoa > Arthropoda > Branchiopoda > Diplostraca > Chydoridae > Chydorus > Chydorus sphaericus. Next base: position 5,835,781 of record CM057934.1, on the reverse strand, counting down.
ATCGCTATCAAAATCTCGTGATGCATTCATAACAGTAATAATAATAACTGTAATCATATTAAACAAAAAAAATCGTTGCAAAATTCAAACGATATCTAAAAATGGGAATGCAGGTTAGGCCCTACCTAAAAGCAAGAGTGTAACAGTGAAGAACATCATTTTTAGGGAGCGTGTTTAACTAAACGATATCTTGGTAAGTAATATACACTTACACAGCAATATGTTTGAACGAATTGTGATCCACTCTGCTATGACTATCTGTGGTTTTGTACAAGGCTTGTAAAATCAATAAAGAGAAAAACTTCAGGGGAAAGGAACGACAAAAATAACTAAAAGTAGGCTATACGTCGCAGCATCTGCACTAACAAATAGAATAATTTAACGGGCAGCTGCCGGGGTATAAGCTCATCCCAACGACACTTCAATATTTAACTCTTCATTGGGCAGGTCCTAAACGAAGTGTACATAAAATACTCTTATAATGGCACCATCAATTGTATATTTTTCGTTCACGACGCTTGCTATACGCCCAACTTCGTGTCTAGGACATTGGCTTCACCTTCTCATATATATTAGTTTCTTGTTTTATACTGCGTGGCCAAAAGAGAGCTCCAGTTATAGCTTAATTTTTTTTTTACTCAACGGAAAACCATACATATAATACAAAAACATCTATATCTACAAGAAACAAGGGAAGGAGTGAAGGACCAGCATTATAATACTCGTATTGAGTAAATTTTGTTGATGATATAAAAAAGTGTATGGATTCTATAATAATTAATTGAATTAGGTGAATTTATAATGTATTTCAAATTCTTTTGGATGTTATACAGAGTATGCTTTACAGAGGATTTAAAGTAAGAAGTTGCTTCTCTAACTACAACTTCTCTTGAAACAAAAACAAAAAATGTGTGTTACCTATACCTATACCTAAAAGCTGTAATTGCAGCCAGAAACCTTTTGTACTGCCATTCTTTGCCTACTTCACAAAACCTCCAACAATAGCGTGTAATAGGACTCAACGGCGATGTCGCCGGCTGACTATAGCTGTACCGTGCCTGGTTGTCTACGTTTTTGTGCAGAGAATGTCGAGATCCGATGAAATGGCTAACAGAGACAAAAAAGAGTTTCGAGAAACTTGATAAGATATTCATATTGCTTTCTAGCTGTACCAGCAGGTAGCCAAATTTTTAATATTCCTGGAACCCAAGACTTAATATTGCTAGCCCTTCCTGTGCAGTGCACACTTACTTATTTCAGTCTTTTTACCTTTGCTATGCTCATTTTGAACATTCATGACTTCCCTTATAGCATATTCTAGTGAATATGCTGGATCTCTTATGAGACCTTGCTTTGTCCGGTACTCATGATGTATCCACTATGACTTGCTAATATGCTGGTTTGAAATGAAAACCCTCACCTCCCCCTCACTAGGATCCTGAGGTAATGAAGGGGGGGGGGGGGGGGTGTCCTTTTTAAGGTAAAAGTATCGTTCAATGGCAAAAAATGTTTTCCGTAAGTCGTTCTTTTTGCAACTGGATTAACTTGGTAAGATATAAGAAGTACCCTGAATCAATTTTAAATATATTATTTTTATTGACATTCCTCAAAAACTGTCATAATTTCTTATAATGGCGTTTGATTTTATTTTTATGTTTCTACTAAAAAACAAGATTAGGCTATACCGTGAACTAGAACACCAAGATAATGCAGCAGACTGATAAACACACATCATACCGTATGTGTTTTTCTAGGAGTTTGTTTTATTGTCTTGTGAGATCGCCAGTCAACCAACATTTCAGTATTGTATTATTCTTAGTACAAAAAATCAACATTGAATTCTATATTGCTAAGTTGGGGCATTCATACTTTCTTATGTAGCGTATTTTAGTAAATGTGGAATTATTTCCTGATTCGACTTTTCATTCCAGCTTCCCATTTTGCAAGCGAAATATCGCTGTTTTCAATTACATACGAATTCGCTAATATCCTTGTCTCCATGTCTTACTTTATCCATGAAATGAGCCACCATAATAAAAAAAAACAGACAGCCAAGTGTTTATTATTGCATCTATTTATCAGAAAACTGTTATTGTATCGATACATCTGAACATTTTTACATGTAATAGCAACTGATCAAAAGGTAATTGATTAATAGATGACAATTTTCTACCTTCATCGATTTTTCATAGTAATAAACCAGTAATAAACTATTTTTGATTTTTAGTTGGGATTGCGCTTCCCTATACGCTTTGAAAGAGCTTTTGATGACAATAGTTCAATCACATAGACAGTGATTGATAAACAAATTCCAAAGATTAAGAGTAGGAAAGCGCTAGACAAGTAATTCAGAGTCAATTTGTCTTTGTGGCTGCTGCTGATTTGAGACTTGCCCAATTGATCGGAGCAACGATTGGGACGGGGCCAAAATCCTTGTCGCCAGTATTCTAGGAGACCTACTTGGCGCAGCCATATGATACTGGACGAGATTGAAACAATTTTTGGTTTAAATACGTAGTTGCGTTTTGAATAAATAGTTAACAATATTTGTGCGCAAATTTTACACATTAGTTAACATTTACATTATCTGCATAGTTTTTCTTACTCTTGGTTAAACAGTTCTGTGATTGATTGACTCGTCTTGTTTAAAGCAAATGCAGCATGGGCTATTCCCCATGGCTTGCTAGCCAAAGAAAGGCGGCACGTCCCTGTTTCTTTGAAATCCTGTTCAATCATGGTCAATAATGTGGACACCTCCTGCGTAAATGAGCGTTTCTCTTTGACGATAATGTCTGCGATGTGATCTAAGGTGAGCAGCGACAGTTCCTTTTGGTTCTTAATTTAATGAAAATATATACTTCATTTCTTTTTGTTTCCAAAATTTCCATAAGTAGAATAGATATTCATATTTATAAAAGTGTTAAAGTATTATAAAAGTAGTAAAGTAAACGATATAGAATGTTTTATAATGTGAAATATCATATTTAACGAAAATATAATAAAAATTAACTACTTTTAAAAATAGATTAGTTTATATTTGACTGTTATGCTTGATTACGATGATTTCTAGGTTTCCTGTATCGTAATAATTTATTGTCGAGCATACATTTGCTAGATTGGTTGTTTTACTTACATTTTTTACTGATTCTGCGATTTTTGCCAATGCTGTTCCTGATTCGGACTCCTAAAAAAAGAACAAAATTTCATACATAGACGGCCATAAACTATGTATGTGCCGACCATATTCGTTAGTGTGCTTTGAGTAAATGACTAAGCTGAACACCATAGCAGTAACTTTTTAAAATCGATTACCATGATTAAACTTTCAAAGGATGTGTATCGTTGAACCATAAAGATGGGTCGAGGGATGGCTACGATATCCTCGACCGAGTCAATCATTGGATGAAACTGGGGAGTCATCAGGTATGACGTCAAGACACAAGAGTAAGCATTAACAAGAACAACAGCTACTAGACACCAGCCAGCTACAACTATACGAACAGGAAGCGATGGTAAAATCCTGCTACTATGAGTACCAGCTAAACAATATAAAATATAGGACAAAATATTATTTCTTAGTGATAGCTATGTGAGTATATTAAATGTAAATATAATTAAATAATATTTAAACTGACCTTCTATTAATGTTGAAGAAAAATTCCAGATGATAAATATTATGCGAATAAAACAAGACATTTTATATATTATTGCAAATCTATTTAAGCATAGACACGAGACTCACCATTTGCAAGAATTCGGAACAGAATCCAAAAGTTGTGCGCGAACGTCGACCTAACAATAATCTTGAACCACGAAAAATGAACAAGCGAAATGAACCAAAGAGCGGCAGCAGACATAATGCAGGTAATAAAGATCAGAAGCCACACCTGAATAATAAATAAATAATTTCGGTCTATCAAATATGCAAAAAAATTATACATATAACTAGAACATAGCAACTACTTACCTCATAACGAAATGGCTTAACGATCCCTATGATACTCGTGGTTTCTATTTCAGGGTAAGGTATCAACATAGAAATAGGGTCATCCATGAAAGGAACGGAAAAATCTACAACTTTGCTTCTTGGATAAGTCACGGTTAATCCAGTTGCTACCAAATCAATTTCCTTATACAATTAACATTTAAAAAAAAGGAATTAAACTGAAAATAAAGCTTAACATGTAAGTAACGTAATATAGCTTAAGCTATGTATTATACTCCTCGTTGAAGTAAACCAATCAAACCATTCCAAGATCCGTTAACAAAAGCTCCCCAAGCGGGCGATTCCACATATTCAAATCTATCATAATACAATTTTATACTTAATTTTATACTTAATCATACATACTATCACGCATTTATATTTTTAAATCTACGACTCTACGTGAATTGATATTTTTCAGCGAGGTAAAGAACGATTTGATGAACAAAACCGTCGACATTGTAGAGTTTTCCATTAACATCCCGTTGGTATGAAATGTAGGGAGGAAGCTATTATTTTTTTTAATCAGATCATGAGAACGGATAATTTTCTTGACTTAGAAATTAAACATAGAATGCCGAGTCTAACTACCATTATGGTTCCAATAATAAAGTGCTTCCCTTTGAGTAGTTCTTCATCCTTGGCAAAATCTCTTGACGCATTTACGATGCCAGCATAATTAACTGATTGCATTCAGTAATTTTAAATTTAATTTAAAATGACATAGAATGCCGAGTCTAACTACCATTATGGTTCCAATAATAAAGTGCTTCCCTTTGAGTAGTTCTTCATCCTTGGCAAAATCTCTTGACGCATTTACGATGCCAGCATAATTAACTGATTGCATTCAGTAATTTTAAATTTAATTTAAAATGACGTGGTATTGTAAAAACAAAATGATAGGGCTTACCTATTCGGCTTGCGAAAGCTATCACTAACAGCTGTAAATTGGTAAAATTTTTGGCTTTCATGTTTGCCTGTACACATATATATTGTAGGCCTATACGAAAACAAATCGTGTGTTCATTTGAAGCCAGCCTAGTATGAACTGTGGTTTGTTCATGCTCGGCTCTTGATTTTATATCTTTGTCAGCCAATATTATTCAGGAATTGTATACGAATAAGTTCATGAAACCATTTGGATTTGCTTTGCTGAGGTGGCCTTACATTTTTGTCTGCACATATGCATTTTTGTGCATTGATTAAAAAAAATATGCTAAACTATATACAATAAGAACATTAATTTGCTTTAATTTGCATCTGTTCTTTGCCACGTAAAAATGATAATACAAAGCCTGTAGATACTTAATTGATGAATTGAGTCGATATTCAAACGCAGCTGCAGCCATGTTTGTCGAAAAATCACAACGATACTGCAGAGGAGTGGGAAATTCATCATATGCCTTATCCCCAGCTCGTATTGTGCATACATGTTTCAGACAATCTCGCCCACTCTGGGTATGAATTATTCAAATAATCCTACGCAAGAGAACCTGATTTTTTTCCTTAAAAATCCTAAAGTGCAGCAAGCTGGGCTGCTTTGTTTCACTTTGGTTCACGTATAGATATTCATAACCAGATATGGTATGATATATACACTATATACACAGCAAAAGAGTTTTTGCTAGTTAAACAAATATGTTTGCTTTTAAAACTCCAATGAACTATATTCAAAACTGTATGTATTTACACACACATAATATGTATCGTAAAATGTATAGTTATGTATTACCGTATATATTATCACATTGCTGAAACTATTCCAATCCAATTAACCAATTTGGCCATCAGCTATCAATCTCATTTTTTTAAATTATACGTTTTAATGATTTTTTATCCAATTTTTAAACTATAAATTCATTAACTTGATACTTAAAATTATTTTTTTCAATCTTAATTCTTCTCCTTTTTCTAATATAAGCCAAAAGTGCATTCTATCAATTATATTTTAATGTGAAGCGCAGAAGCGCATCAATTAATACAGCTACCACTAAATCTTTGAACTAATAGAATAAGAATATATATTTTCAGCATAAGATATTGAGTGCTATAGTAAAAATATATAGATATGGATACATATACACATAAGGTCCCGTTATCAGTAGCAGCTGTTTAGGTCTGATAGCATAAAAAAAAGATAAAGTACTATAAGAGTAGACCGGAGTAGATATATTGGAAAAAATATAGACGTGGAGAAAAACTAAAATCGATAGTTGCATAGTCTCGGTTGTCTATTTTTTCATTTTCTGTAGAAGCAATAGCATCACAGAAAGGGGAGAATGAATTGTCACTGTGCAGCTGAAACGGTGGGCTTAATATTCTTTACTTTTGCCATCGTAAAGTGTACTTATAACATATGCCAATTCGTCTACACAACTTTTTTGGGAAGTCTACTCCGCCGCAATATTGATCTGCGGAGTTGTGGCCCCTGGGCAGGTATGTATAAACTATAAAGCAATTTTTTTCTTCATCTCATATGATGCATTGTCATGGTATCATCATAAATCAATAGAATGTGCATAGTTTAACAGTGTGCCATCTTTTAAATTATTCAGTTGTAACTGGAGCTACCGATGGAATCGGGAAGTCGTTTACCAAAAAAGTAATGTTTCTATTGGTATTATAGTTGCCTATATTTTCTACACTAATTAGCATTGTGCTGATGTCGATCTAGATTGCTTCCAATGGATTAAATGTCGTTCTGATCAGTAGGACTCAAGCAAAATTGAAAGCTGTGGCAGATGAAATCAGTGACTACATTTATTTCCTAATTCAAATGAATACTTTAATTGATCACGAATACTTGAATGATAAACTGCAGAATCAATCAACTCTTCAATCCAAATCAAGACGATAGCGGTTGATTTTACTGAGGGTCAGTCAATCTACTCTAAATTGAAGACTGAGCTCAGTGGAATTCAGATCGGGTTATTGATCAACAACGTCGGTATGCTTACCGATTTCGGTCACCGATTTGACAAGATTGCAGAGAACGATGTACAGGGCATAATTAATTGCAATATTATGTCCATGGCAAGGATGTGCCACATTGTTCTTCCTCAAATGATTCAACGGAAAAGTGGCGTTATAATCAATATTGGCTCACTTTCCAGCGCTTTACCAACTCCCCTATTGACCATATATGGTTCAACGAAGGTAACTTAACTAAAAGTCTTTAAATTAATAAGTATTTTGAATTACAGTTCTATTTCAAACCATTTCTTCAGGCTTTCGTGGAGAAATTTTCTCTCGATTTAGCCGCTGAAGTTAGGCCACTAGGTGTAACCATCCAGACTGTTCATCCCGGTTTCGTCCTGACCAAAATGTCAGTACTTGAAGAGAATTCGATCATAGTACCAACTTCAGATACTTTCGTGACAGCAACTTTAAGGAGTCTTGGATTGGAGGATCGAACTGCTGGATATTGGACCCATAAGATAAAAGTAAAAGAGATTTTGACTTAAATATGTTTTTGTAAAAAAAAAACTTTTAACTGTTACCATTTTTATTTTTATTTTTGTGGTAGCTTTACTTTGCCGATATGATCAATTATTTTATCCCACGGCGTTTGGTGGAAAACGTTTCATTAAAGGAAACGGAGAAATTAAAAGAAAATGTCAGCAAGCCCAAAAAACAGTCGGAAAAGAGTAAAAAGTTGAAATAGTATTAGCTTTATTTTAGTTATCATCAGTTATAGCTATAGTATATATATTAATGTTGTAGCTTGTTTTTATCTAATTAATATTGAATGGTGTGTTGTTCAAGTGATGAGTTCATAAAAGAATTTAAATTTTTATTGAAATGGTAAAAAATATATTGATTTAATTTTCATCTCAGTAGTATTTTTTATATGCCTACAGTAGTGTAAGCTACCGTATACTATCGACAATTTGTGATTAGAATAAACTGTTTATTGTAACATCTTTAATTCAATTTTAACCTTGATACAAACGGAAAACGATATAGGCCTAGTTTAATTTATTGTTTTAAACACTTTCAAAACTTGGCAATTATAATTGTTTAATAAAATTTCCCCGTCATAATTTATTAATTTTATCCCATCTATTTTTCACCGCTCTTTTAAATGTACTGTACAGTATATTCCCGAATACTAATATCCTGTTTAAATCAAAGAGTTGACACCAAACTATATTGCAGCAGTGTATTAAAAGTTTTAAGCTTTGGTTTACATAAATAGTAGTCGTTTTATTTATTCATACATTATGTTTCTTTATCTCGTCTTCTCTCGTGTCTTATGTTTGTTTATTTTTGAGGTGGAGGTGTGTTATATTCTTGTGACAGTGCATTCATATATTTAAGTAACATTAACTTCAAAGGTGTGCTATAATATTTGGAACGCCTAAAATCAATCACTAAACCAGCAGGAATCATTATTACAATGATAAAAATCATAGGTAATATAGATAAGATTTAAGAAATATTTAAACATTAAAAATATTATCGAGTGATGGATATAAACCACAAGGATTATATGACTACTTATAGAGGGAAGTGTGACTAAAATGTAGTTATTGTGCGAATTAGCTTTCAGAACAAGAACACTTTCATTATTTCATGTAATAGGCCCATTTGAAAATTCATAAAGAAGTAAGAGTTATTTATTTAGAACCGATGTTTAAATGTAGCAAAAAAGTTCTAAATTTTTAAATCCATTGTTATCTCATTAAGTGTCAGAATAAAGCTAACACTATTATTCAAACAAGTCTATACGTGTGACTACTGAAACTTTTGTTATCTATGAAATCGAGTTGATTCTCTGGTTTAGACAACGAGTCTTCCCAATAATTATTTCGATGAGAAACACCAAGAAAGAAGCGGATAGACCACAACCCAAGAGCAAGAAAACACTCGAAACATAGTTCAAAGTTAGCTTGGTATTACTTTTAATCTTCGTATTCAACGGTTCGGAGCATCGGTTAGGTCGTGGCCAAGAGCGACGTTGCCAATAATCTAAAAGACCCGCCTCTCGAAGCCGATGTATCCTGCAAAAAAAAAATCTTTCTCTTTCATCAGTACATAAAAAGGATAAGTTAAGTCTTTAAATAAATACAGTTTTGATAAATGGTTACCAATTATTGAATTTAAATTGCAATATTAAAATGCTGCAATGCAGTAGTGCACTTACTCGGTGCTGACGATCTGGGTCTGTGCGCTAGATCTGGGTAGTGCCAAAGCTTCCCTAGCCCTGTCCCATGGATTTTTTGCGATGTAAAGTCGGCATTGTCCAGTTTTCTTTAAATCCTCTTCCATTATAGATAAGAGAACGGATTTTTCAAAGGTGTAAGATCTCTTGTTATCGACGATCAAGTCGGCGACGTGGTCAACATCTTCAGGTGTCAGTCTTAATTCTGGATATTTTCTCAAAGAATCGCCAATTTTCGATAGTGTCAAAGAACTGTTCTTTTCAGCATCCTTAAACATTTTTTAAAGATTATAGCTTCATTGAATTGTAATATTTTTGTTTAAGAGTCAATCATATCTTGAAGGATTTTGTACCAATACGTTAGCTTCGAAGGAGGAGTATTGTAAGGCCATGAAGATGGGCCGTGAGTCATTAGCAATGTCTTCAACTGATTCGATCATCGGATGGTATCGTGGAGTTATCAAGCAGGAGGTCAAAGTCGAAGAGTAAGAGTTGATAAGAACAATTACTGCGAGGCAACACGTTACCAGTAGAAAGTAAATCGATATCTTTGATGGTCTGCTAGTGACATTTCGAGAAATGACTAATGTACATTTAGGAAAAAGAAAAAAAAATAGTTTGTTTTTACTATTGTTTACTCTAATTCTATTTTCAATGAGATTTGAGTAAATCTGTTTACAGAACTCGAATATCTTTAAGGTAGGCTATCATTCAGATTGGTTGTATAAGTTGACGATAGGACTTGAATTTCGTAAAAAAAAAAATACCCAAAAGTCTAACATAAGCCTACGTATAACATGACTTAACCTCAGTATACTCCATTAGATATCAAAAGAATATCCCAAACAGTGTGGCTTATAACGGTTATATATAAATTTTTGAAAGCTTTTTTTAGTTTCTCTATTAACAGTATTCTGAATGGTACTTTAAATTTTACAATTATGCAGATGATTATCTCTCAGATTTAAAAATTACCTGTGTTTCGAAAACAAAGCAGAGACCACATGATTTTAACAAAACCATCGTTCCTTCTGACGTTTTGTTCCATCCGACGAAATTCAAATGATAAAATCACCCAGAGGACGATACTTAAAGCAATCAAACTGATCCCAATAAAAAGCCATACCTATAAAGTATTTTGCCAAAACACGACTTTATTAATGATGATCTTTTCAACAATGACAATGCTTCTACATTAAGTGTCTTTCATAACTTGAAATACTAGCCTGGAATTGAAATGGTCTAGCTATCCCATTTATTGTGCTGCCCAACGTAGGATGTGGAATGAGTAAACAAATTGGGTCGTAGTCGTAAGGAACACTATAGTCAATTACTTTGCTCCTAGGATAGGTGATCATCATACTTGTTGCAAAGTCCAATTCCTGTGGTAATAATTAGGACAACGCAAAAATCGAGTCGAAAAATAGATCTAATTAGATAAAATATGATCGTCATTGTGGATGTCATATAGTGCATGCATTTTTAGTTATGTTAATCCCATTTCACAGTGTAAATTATGTAAAATTACTTATACAGTACGCTTACATTTCGAATAAGCATGCCAACAAGACCATTCCAGGAGCCGTTAACAAAGGCGCCATAGGCTCCATCGCAAGACTCGAAATATTCAAAACTATTCGTATTTTAAAAAAATGACTAAATAACGCTTTCCTTGTTAATAATAAAATTTTTATAGATAAAGCTTGTGTCCTTACGTGAACTGATACTTGGTTGCTATGTAGAGTAAAATTTCGTAAATGAAACCACTGGCATCATTTACTCGCCCATCCATTGAAACGTTTGTGTAGAAGATGTATGGAGGGAGCTAAAAATAAAATAAAAGAATAGCTTAACTTTTTTATAGCTGCATTTTTCAAAGAGTTATGGAACCATGTTTATTTGCGATATGATTTCTGTTCTATTATTCTAAAACCAATTTTCGAGTAAATTGTGAGCAACTATAGTAAGATATTCTATGATTGCAATAATAAGTCAAGTTATTAATGCATTTACACTGTTGGACATTCTTCTTTGTTTGGAAATTTTACTTTCTGTTGAGTAGTAAATGCGTTAATTGTGTAATCTAGAACCAAAAATAAATTCCCGAATTTTGAGTCTAGTACTGTAAATGTTATCCGGAAGACCACAACTGATCACATACAACTGAATGTCTATTAAATAAAATAAAAATAAAACTTTACAAAATTGGTACAAAAAAAATAAAAATCAATCTTATAGATAAATATTAACCCGAGAAGCAAATAATAACTAAATATAATCTATGTAGGCCTACTATAGATATTATTCCATTGTACCTTTAAAGTCCCAATAATAAAATGCTTCCCGCGGAGTAGTTCTCTATTACTGTTGAAATCTATTGTAGACGCACTTGACCAATTCCAAGAAACTATGAACCATAATAACATTATATATTTTTAAAGTTTGAAAATGTTATTGATTTTACCTGTAGCAGAAACTGCAGCAAAAACCCAAAATCTCTTAACAAAGTTTTGGGTGTCCATTTTTTAAACTTTCTTACTGCTACTCTCAAAATCACATCCTATCTTGTGTAATAGAATGCAGAACAATGACAATGTGGCACACTGAACATTCTGATGTCTTATTACTCAGTTTTATACGTCCAAATCCAATGAACAGAACATTTCATTGGCTCAACAAATATCTAGCTGACGCACGAGGCCTGCGTTTTTTTTTCTCAAAAACTGCATAGGTCACTGTTTGTTGTGCTAGACAACCAGCTCGTAACCATAATTTGAATACTGCATAGCATTTTTGGTGTGTGAAGATTTTGGGCTCATCCCTTATTGTGATGGAACACACTTGTTGTTCCATTTCCTTGGCAATCCATTCGTATAGCCTACTGGCGTCATAAATAATTCATAACATCCCATGTATCATATTCTAGCCGATACTGTGGACCCCTGATTTAAGTCTTTCGTAGTTTTCTGTGCAACTAGCTGCAGTCATTAATGGCAATAATTTTGAATTGGGAAATTTCTAGGAAAATAGAAAAGAAAATAGTATTTGGGCCTCATTAGCCTTCTTTCGGTGTCGTTTTTTTTTAAATCTCACCCTCGCCGAGTATGAATTTTTCAAACAAATCCCACGGGCAATACGGCGTATAATCTATCCAGTTTCATTCTGATGAAGCTCGAACTTCTCTGCTAGAACAAACCAAATGACGTACTTTACTGTACAATACGTAGATACACGTATAAATCTCTCATCTGGCATAAGTTACTCTATCAACCAAAATGTCTTTAGTACGACGCATTCGAGGCTGTTATATGAAGGCCGTTTGATGGCTTTGCATTACAAATAAAATTAATTAATTAAAATTATTAATATATTTAATGTATTAAAATATACTAACAATAAGTATTCCCTTTCATTGTATAAAAAATTCTTTTGACAAGTAATAAAAAAGAGTGAATAAATGTTTTCGAATAATAAAGACATTATATAAACCAGATTCATGTGTGCTGTATGTATAGGACTAAGCATATACGAGCTTACAGTACGTAGTTTTGTATAGAATAGCCAAATGATGTTAACTACTTTAGTAAAATTATAGCCGCATGATAAAAGGTTTACGAGGTTTATAGACAGCAGCAAGTAGTCAGATAAAAATTGGTTGAATCTGAAAAGTTTATTTAAATATACGGCACACATTTTAAATATTACCTAATCGAAAAACTAATTAGATATAAAACATAGCACTAAATATAAAGCGTAAATAATTTCATAAAACTAAAAAGAATATCCAAATGTATGTATTTAAAAAAGGGAAGAAATAATCGTACATCATGTGTGATCGATAGGAATACGAATAAAAATTTTAATATAACGAAAAACTGAATTTACTAAACGAATAACTGAATAAGAATATAAAATTCTCGTTATCAGCTGATTTTTTCAAAGTTTTCTATTACATTATTAAGATAAGGTTTTTAGATAAGGAATAATACAGTATATACATAACGAGATAAATATTATTGACAGTCATTCCCGGCCTAGTTTCCATTTCATGCAGTACAGGAGCTAAACACACCAAAGAAAAGAAATATTTTAGAATAATGAATTGTCATTTTGTAGCCGAAGTGTTTGGCTGGATAATCTCCACTCTTTTAATCGCAAAGTGTGCTTACGGCATTTGTCATTTTTCCTACACAACTATTTTGGGAAGTCTTTTCCGTCGCAATATCGATCTTCGGAAATGTGGTCCCTGGGCAGGTATGTTACCACCAAACAAGCATCAGCAATACTATATCAAACAGCATGCTTTTTCGTGGTCTCGCTAATCAATATATGGCATGTGCATAGCTAATAACAAGCTGCCAACTTTTGAATTATTTAGTTGTAACTGGAGCCACCGATGGAATCGGGAAATCATATGCCAAAAAAGTAATCCTATACTTTTGTATATATACTTTACAAATCACATATTTGCAATGTAGCATCAATTGATTTTAGGTGGCTGCTGCTGGCTTAAATATTGTTCTAGTTAGTCGAACTCCAGCCAAATTGAAAGCGGTGGCGGACGAAATCAGTAATTTTTCATTACATTATTTAATTGTGAACGAGTACAAGTTTAAAATATTGCCGAATAATACTGTGTAGAGTCTATCAACTCTTCAATCCAAATCAAGACTATTGCAGTTGATTTTACCGAAGGGCAGTCCATCTACTCTAAATTAAAAACTGAGCTGAATGCGATCCAGATCGGATTACTGATCAATAACGTAGGGATGATTACCGATTTCGGGCATCGATTCGATAAGATTGCAGAGAAAGATGTCGAAGGCATCGTTAATTGCAATATCATGTCCATGGCACGGATGTGTCACATCGTTCTTCCTCAAATGATCAAGCGAAAAAGTGGAGTCATCATCAATATTGGCTCTCTTTCCAGCGCTTGTCCAACTCCTCTTATAACCATTTATGGTTCAACCAAGGTAATGTAAATAGTTATCGAATCAATAAATATAATTTAAAAAGCGTCAAATTCAAATCATTTGAATATTAGGCATTTGTGGAGAAGTTTTCTCGAGATTTGGCTGCTGAAGTGAGGCCTTTAGGAGTGACCATTCAGACGGTTCATCCCGGCTACGTCCTCACAAAAATGGCACCTATCAATGAGAAGTCAATCATCGCCCCTACCTCTGACTCTTTTGTCACGGCGACTTTGCGTACCCTTGGATTGGAAGATCGAACTAGCGGCTATTGGTCTCATAAAATACAGGCATGCAATAATAATATTTGTTTTGTTTATATGAGGTTTAATATTCTTGTATTAATTTTTTCTAGATTTTCTTTGTGGATATAATTAATTTCTTCATACCTCGTCGTTGGTTGGAAATCTTCGTTATTAAAGAAATGGAGAAATTAAAAATTAGTTTTGCTCAAAATCAGCCCAACATTAAAAAGAAGAAATAACTTTTTCCTGTAACACTGGCTGTATTTTTTAAAATAAAATGTGGGATAGGCCTAATACAGATATGAAGTTTGAAACTGGTCAAAAATCTGATACAGCCTATATATTCTGAACAACTTTCAAAAATAAAATTCACCATTATATCGTCTTCGTCCCCAAAAAATAATCCTGAATTTCCCATACTAAGGTATGTAAGCTGTCCTACTGAAAACCGGATTTTAAAGTGTCAACCACATACAAAAAAATCTGTGGCAAAACTGCGGGATGAGGAACCGTTACAAGCAGCATATTTATATGACAATTATATTTTTATGTCATATGCATTTATGCATTTATATTTATATGTCAACAAGATTTTAGACTAGCTCGAGCCTCGAGTACCATCTCTAATCAGTAGTTTGTCTATAGTCGTCCTTTATTTTCATAATCATTTGGTGCGGGGCGACGAGCAATAAGCTTAACAATGGCGAATAGTAATTTTGCAGTCGAAGTGTTAGGTTGGCTGGCCTTGACTCTTTTAACCGTGAAGTGTATTTACAATTTTGGTCATTTCGTCTACACGACTTTTTTGGGGAGTCTACTCAATCGCAATATAGATCTGCGTAAATGTGGCCCCTGGGCGGGTATGTAATAATAGCAGCATCGATTAGTTATGTATATCCATGGCAATGATGCCTTTTCATGGTCTTACAAATCAATATGATGCACGCATAGCTAACTAGGTCATCTCCTTTTGAATTATGTAGTGATAACTGGGGCAACCGATGGTATAGGGAAATCGTACGCCAAGAAGGTAATATGATCACTCTTTTTAATATACAAAATGTTTACCTTAATTCTTACTAATTAATTATAGATGGCTGCTGCTGGGTTGAATGTATGCCTGATTAGTCGAGCTCCAGCTAAACTAAAAGCAGTAGCAGATGAAATCAGCATATATATATTTCTTTGATAAATGTATTTTTCTTTAAAAAATTTTTTGTTTCAATTTAGAATAAATTAATTCCTCGATCGAAATCAAGACAATTGCGGTAGGTTTCAACGAAGGTCAATCGATCTATCCCAAATTGAGTGCTGAGCTGAACCGAATCCAGATCGGGATACTGATCAATAACGTCGGAATGGTTTTAAAGCACGGCCAACCTTTCTACGAGAATGAAGAGGACGATGTCCACAGCATCATCAATTGCAACATCATGTCAATGGTTAGGATGTGCCGCATCGTTCTACCTCAAATGATCCAGCGGAAGAGTGGTGTCATCATTAACATTGGATCAACTTTAAGTGCTATGCCTTCTCCACTTTGGACAATATATGGCGGTACTAAGGTTCATCTAAAATATATTCTAATAGGCAATTTTTATGTATTATATTATATGATAAAGTTGGCAACGCGATACATAAATCTATAATAAATATATGATTTCAAACTTTTAGGCCTTTGTGGAGAAATTTTCTTGCGATTTAGCTGCTGAAGTTAGGCCACTGGGAGTGACGATTCAAACGGTTCACCCAGGATTTGTCATCACAAAAATGGTGCTACTTAAAGATAAATCAATCATCGCACCTGGCCCAGATGCCTTTGTGACAGGAGCTTTGAGGAGTCTTGGACTCGAAGATCGGACTGCCGGATATTGGTCTCACAAAATTCAGGTAATATGGAGATGTATAGATTTATTGTTGTTGAATGAATTCTCAGTCATTTTCCTTGCTAATTTTTTTAGATTTTCTTTGTTGATATGATCAACTACTTTGTCCCTCGTCGATGGATGGAAAACATAGTCATGAAAGGGACAGGGAAATATACAGAGAAGGGAAATTCTAAGGAAAATTAAAAAGAAAACTTAAAAAATACAATGTTTTATTACAATTAAAACATCTGTGAATAGTTAAAAGTTTATTACATTAAACAAATAGTAGAAATAAATACATAATTGAAGAAGTTAAAATATGCGTAGGACCGTGATACTATTTAATTTAATAATGTAATATACAAATACGACGATCTCAGGAGTCAGGGTTGTAATTGCGCTTACAAAAAGACGGGAGCGCGAGTTCGCCCCTATCGGTAAAAAGGGGCGTAAGCGCGAAACCTCGCTTGAAAACTTTGCGCATCAATTTGCGCTCTTTCTACAACTTTGCGACTTCTACCACTAAAAAAAATTTTCTTATGAACCTTAGTGTCGTCATTAATAACAAATTTGACGTTATTTCACGTAGAATACGGGTAGCAATCAGTTTGTAAAATACTTTTTATTATTTAGGGTGCTGTATTTCTACATATTTTTATTTATTTTATGTTTTGTTTTTTAGTGTTTTCCGCTCCCATTTTATTTTCTTAAAACTTTCAAGCTTAGCTATATTAGGACATGAAATACTCTTGTAATTCATAAATAAGTAATGATCTATTGTTGGTTAATAGATGGCGTTAATGAGCACAAAATGAGCGCACTAAGGGAGCGGGAGCGCGCTCCAAATCGAAAGGAACGATTACATCCCTGGACGTTCTCTTAGACAGCGTCTTGTAAAACCATGAAGATGGGTCGTGAGATATTAGTGATATCCTCGATGCACGGAGTCTATCATTGGTATGAAGCGAGGAGCCATCATGTATAACGTTATAATAGAAGAGTAGGAATTGATTAGAACGATAACTGCCAGCCCCCGAAAGAATAGAACCAAATAAACAAGTGTTTCGACGGTTTGTTGAAAACCTTTGAGTAAATTATTAACCAAAAATATTAGAGAAAGTTAATTTTATAATGTTTGATTATGGCCTGATGTAAAGCAATTGCTTGTGATTTTTCCCCCGTTGCTTTTGTCTATATGATTATTGTATCATAACTTGTGGAATAAAACAATACAAAAATAATAGCCTAGAATATATTTTATACAACTTTCAAAAATAAAATTCACTATTATATAATCGTATTCTTTTCCAAGAAAATAAACCTGAATGTTCAGTTCTATGTAGGATGACCTACTGACAACCGGATTTTCAAGTGCAAACTGCATATAAAATTAATCTGTAACCAAGTTCCGGGATGAGGTACCTTTGCGAGAAGCATAGCCTATTTATGTGAAAGAAAAGATTTTAGACTAGAGTAGCAGTTTGTCTATATTCGTCCTTCCGACATTTTTTTTGCGGGACTACAAGCAAAAATCAAAACAATGGCGAATGGTAATTATGCAGCCGAAGTGTTAGGTTGGCTGGTCTTCACACTTTTAACCGTGAAGTGTGTTTACAATATTGGCCATTTCGTCTACACAACTTTTTTGGGGAGTCTACTCCATCGCAATATTGATCTGCGGAAATGTGGTCCCTGGGCAGGTATGTAATAGCAGCATTGATTATTATATAGTATATCCATAGCAATGATGTCTTTACATGGTCTTACAAATCAATATGATGCGCGCATAGCTAACTAGATCACCTACTTTTGAATTATGTAGTTGTTACTGGGGCAACCGATGGAATAGGAAAATCATATGCCAAGAAGGTAATATAAGCCTCTTTGTAATATATACAATAATTTTTGTCACCTTTTAAATTGTTACCAATTTATTATAGATGGCTGCTGCTGGGTTGAATGTCGTTCTGATTAGTCGTACTCCAGCTAAACTGCAATTAGTAGCAGATGAAATCAGTATATCGAATTAAAAAAAATTAATTCAATATTTTAAAATACTGTTATTTAAATTCAGGATCAATGAACTCTTCGATCGAAATCAAGACAATTGCAGTAGATTTCAACGAAGGTCAATCGATCTATCCCAAATTGAGAGCTGAACTGAACCGTATCCAGATCGGAATACTGATCAATAACGTCGGAATGACCTTAAAGCACGGCCAACCTTTCTACAAGCATGAAGAGGAAAATGTCCACAACATCATCAATTGCAACATCATGTCAATGGTTAGAATGTGCCACATCGTTCTACCTCAAATGATCCAGCGGAAGAGTGGCGTCATCATCAACATTGGATCAATTTTGAGTGCTTTGCCTTCTCCAATCATGGCAACCTATGGTGGTACAAAGGTTAAATTATATTACATTCTAATAGGCAACTTTTATGTATCTATATTTGATTAAGTTAAGTATCTATAATAAATATGTGATTTCAAATTTTGTTAGGCCTTTGTGGAGAAATTTTCTTGCGATTTAGCTGCTGAAGTTAGGCCACTGGGAGTGACGATTCAAACGGTTCACCCAGGATTTGTCATCACAAAAATGGTGCGTCTTAAAGAGAAATCAATCATCGCACCTGGCCCAGATGCCTATGTGACAGGAGCTTTGAGGAGTCTTGGACTCGAAGATCGAACTGCAGGGTATTGGTCCCACAAAATTCAAGTAATATAAAAAATAGTTGGTAAATGTTGTTGTGGAATTAATTCTCAGTAATTTTTCCTTGGTAATTTTTTCAGATTTTCTTTCTTGATATGAGTAACTACTTTGTCCCTCGTCGATGGATGGAAATCATATTCATGAAAGGATTCATCTCTCGTCCAATTGAAAGGAACTGAGAAATATACAGAGATAAGAAATTTAAAAAGAAATAATAATAATAAATTATTATTATTTAGAATTAAAACATCCGTGAATGTTTGAAACTTTATTACATTAAAAAAATAGTATAAATACATACAGAATGGGAAAAGTTAAAATATGCAAAGGAATACCGTAATATAGGGGATGGATGGATACTAAATAACGGCTATAACCAATTGAGCTACACTTTTGAATAATAAATTTGAGATCAATGCCTACCGACATCCTATAAAATGAAAAAAAAAAAAAAAAATAAGGTAGCCCCCCCCCCCCCCCTCCTACTCTACGGATGCTAAAAATATCCCACAACCAAAAAGTACTATAAGGCAAATTTTCTAAATAAAAATTAAAGAATACACATTCGCAAAATAAATTCGATGATAAACACTAATAAGTATGCTAGAAGCCCGCCAGCCAAGAGTACGAATGAACTTAAAAAATAGTTCAAGGACAATTTTGTTTGGTTATAAATCTTGTGGTCAGTCGTTCGATTTGAACTCTAAAAACTACCAACAATACTAAAGCTTATAAGCAACCATTACAACTTTCTTTTAATGATGATGTAATTTTACATTCAAGTTGACTTTTAAACGATAAAAGACATGATCAATAAGTAGTAACCTGCCGATATCGTATAAAAGAAATATCTTTCCCCTCAAAGGTTGAACCTTCCCTTTCTTTTTAAAAATACCATTATATTTTTAAGTATTAAAGTATATAAAAATTGAGAACCACGCAGGCAGCAACCAGTAGGAAAAAAATAATTAATTTAAAACAAAATCTTCGCAAAAATAAATTCGATTATAAACGCCAATAGTGATTATAAAAGACCGCAATAAATTTTTACTTACTTAAATTGATACGTTTCTGCCAAATGTAGTATTGCATAATAAAATACATAGTAAACTTTACCATTGGCTGAAACGTTTGCATAACCCGTAGAAAGGGATGTGTCACATCGTTCTTCCTCAAATGATCATGCGGAAGAGTGGAGTCATCGTCAATACTGGCTCTCTTTCCAGTGCTTGCCCAACTCCTCTTATAACCATTTATAGTTCAACTATAGTAATACAAATAATCATCGAAGATTCGAATCAATAAATATTTTTCGTTCTATCAATAAATCAATCAATTCAAATTATTTGATTATTAGGCATTTGTGGAGAAGCTTTCTCGAGATTTGAGAATTGCAGAAGTGAGGCCTTTAGGAGTGACCATTCAGACGGTCCATCCCGGTTACGTCCTCACAAAAATGGCACCGATTAATGAGAAGTCGATTATTGCCCTTACCTCTGACTCTTTTGTCACGGCGACTTTGCGTACCCTTGGACTGGAAGATCGAACTAGCGGCTATTGGTCTCATAAAATACAGGTATGCAATAATAATATTTGTTTTTGTTTAAATGAAGATTAATTTTCTTCTATTTTTTTCTAGATTTTTTTGTGGATATAATTAATTTCTTTATACCTCGTCGTTGGTCGGAAATCTTCGTCATTAAAGAAATGTAGAAATTAAAAATTAGTTTTTCTCAAAATCAGCGAAATATAAAAAAGAAAAAATACCCCCCCCCCCCTAAAACTGGCTGTATTTTAATAGAAAATGTGGGACGATACAGTAAAATAATATAAAGTTTTAAACTGATCCAAAATCTCATACAGCCTATATTCTGTACAACTTTCAAACATAAATTATATCGTCTTCGTCTCCAAAAAATAAACCTGAATTTCCAGTACTACGGTATGTATACGCTTGCCTAATGAAAACCGGATTTTAAAGTGCCAACTGCATATAAAAAGAATCTAAGCAAAATTCAGGGATGAGGACGAACCGTTAGGAGTAAAATGTAAGACTAGCTATAGTAGCAGTTAGCAGTTTGTCTATATTCGTCCTTCAATCTTTTTGTGCGGGACTACGAGCAAACAATCAAAACAATGGTGAATAGTAATTTTGCAGCCGAAGTGTTAGGGTGGCTGATCTTGACTCTTTTAAGCATAAAGTGTATTTACAATATTGGTCATTTCGTCTACACAACTTTTTTGGGAAGTCTACTCCATCGCAATATTGATCTGCGGAAATGTGGCCCCTGGGCAGGTATGTATGTAACAGCGCCGATTAGTGGTATATATCCATAGCAAAGACGATGCATTTACATGATCTTACAAATCAATATGATGCGTGCATAGCTAACTAGGTCACCTCCTTTTTAATTATGTAGTGGTAACTGGGGCAACCGATGGTATAGGGAAATCGTACGCTAAGAAGGTAATATGAGTGCTCTTTGCAATAATGATTTTTTAAAAATCTTAATTATTACCAATTACTTATATAGATGGCTGCTGCTGGGTTGAATGTCTGTCTGATTAGTCGGACTCCAGCTAAACTGAAATTAGCAGCAGATGAAATCAGTATTGAGTTTTAACACACATACATATATATATATATATGTATATTAAATTCAATATTTTAACATATTTTTATTTCAATTAAGAATCAATTAACTCTTCAATCGAAATCAAGACAATTGCGGTGGATTTCAACGAAGGTCAATCGATCTATCCCAAATTGAGAACTGAACTGAACCGTATCCAGATCGGGATACTGATCAATAACGTTGGAATGGCCTTTAAGTACTGCCAACCTTTCTACAAGCATGAAGAGGACGATGTCAACAGCATTATCAATTGCAACATAATGTCAATGGTTAGGATGTGCCACATCGTTCTACCTCAAATGATCCAACGGAAGAGTGGCGTCATCATCAACATTGGATCAACTTTAAGTGCTATGCCTTCTCCACTAATGACAGTCTATGGTGGTACTAAGGTTAATCTATTTTATATTATATGTCATATTCAAGCAGGCAATTTGTTATGCATCTTAATATGATTAAGTTAAGAACACGGTACCTATACCGTATATGTATAAGAAATGTTTGATTTAAAAAATTGTTAATAGGCCTTCGTGGAGAAATTTTCCTGTGATTTAGCTGCTGAAGTTAGGCCACTGGGAGTGACTATTCAAACGGTTCACCCAGGACTTGTCATCACAAAAATGGTGCTAATTAAAGAGAAATCAATCATCACACCTAGCCCAGATGCCTTTGCGACAGGATCGTTGAGGAGTCTTGGACTCGAAGATCGAACTGCAGGATATTGGTCCCACAAGATTCAAGTAATATAAAATAGTTGGTTGATATTGTTTTGTGGAATGAACCTCATTTTTTTATCATTGCTAATTTTGGCAGATTTTCTTTGTTGATATGATCAACTACTTTGTCCCTCGTCGATTGTTGGAAAACATCGTCATGAAAGGGACAGGGAAATATACAGAGGAAAATTTTCGTGAAAATTGAAAAGAAAACTATCAAAAAACAATTGTTTACAAATTACAATTAAAACATCAGTGAATGTTGAAAGTTTATTACATTAAACAAATAGTGGAAATACATACAAAAAATGTCCAATGTGCATAGGAATAATATAGATGGCTACTATATATTAACTACCGATTGGGATAAACTTATGTAAAGGACCCCTTTTGAAAATACAACCTTACACTGCATTTAATTTCAGTTGACAAAGAAACAGAATAAGTATGATACAATCTGCGATTTTAAATAATTATTTGTCAACTTTTAAAGGAAAATTTGTGATCAATAGCCTACCGACAATTCTATAAAATGTCTTTCTACCAACAGCCATCGTAATCGATTTATTTTTTAAAGATGATGTTCATTACATTCAAGTTTACTTATAAATGATAAAAGATACGACCAATAAGCAATAACCTACCGAATCATCCTATAAAAGAAATATATTTTCCCGGAAAGGTTGAACCTTCCCTTTCTTTTAAAGACCACTACAATATGGTTTGATAAATATCCTGGGTGTAAAAAAGTTCTTTGTTGCAACCAAAAGGGGGGGGGGGGGAATAATTTAAAACAAGATCTTCGCAAAAATAAATTCGATGATAAACGCCAATAGTGATGATAAAAGACCGCAAGCCAAGAATACAAATGCACTTAAAAAGTAGTTCAATGACAATTTCGTGTTATTGTCAATCTTTGTAATCAGCGGTTTGGTGCATCGATTCTCACGTGGCGAATTACGACGCTGCAAGTGGTACAAGATACCAACATCTCTCAGCCGAATAATCCTACAACAAGGAAATTTTAAAAATAATGGAACAACTTATTATTAGGCAATTTCCAATTAATATAGATCCAATAGTCTTATTAGAAATATATAGCTTACTCAGTACTAAAGGTTTGAGTTAGTGGACTTGATTTTTGAAGGCCCAATCCCATCCAAGATTTATCCCAGGGCTCCTTGGCTATGTAGAGTCGACATTCGCCAGTCTTTTTCAAGTCCCGTTCCATTATATCCAACAGATTTGATTTTACCCTTGTGAAGACCCTTTGGTACTGGACGATGAAATCAGCGACATCCTCCTCGACATTTTTTTGCGACAACCTTAGCTCTGGATATTTCCTCAACCAGTCACCGATTTTAGAGAGTGCAATAGATTTAGGACTGTCTTTGGCAGCATTCTTTATTGCATTATTATGTCATTATTAGTTTTAAATTCCAAAGAAAAGTGATCAAATTTTAACATTTACCATTAAAATATACTCAAAGACAGCTTGCTTTAAAACCATGCATATGGGTCGTGGGATATTAGCGATATCCTCGATGGTGTTGATCATTGGTATAAAGCGAGGGGCCATCATGTATGCAGTTATAGTCGATGAGTAGGAATTGATTAGAACGATAACTGCAAGCCCCCAAGAGAAAAGCACCAAATAAACCGGTGTCTTTGATGTTCTATTGAAAACCCTTGCGTCAACTTTTGACCAAAAATATTAGAGAATGTTATTTTCTGTATCACAAAATGATCGATTATGGCCTATAAAACGAAACCTTGTGTGAGATTTCAAAAGGAAATCTACTGTAATACCTATTTTTTCGAGATGAAGAAGGGCCCATAGAATTTCGAAGAATGCAAAATTTCCTTCATCGCTTTCAATCATAGGCCGACACAATTTTGCAGATAGAATTGTTCGGAGAAAAATGGTTAAAGTAAAAATGGCGATTCCTATGTAAATCCACACCTGAATAGGTTTATAAGTATAATTAAACAATACTTCAAATATTGCGTTTCTAAAAGATATTTATCGGTATTATATACACACGGGGGAAAAGTGCTTCATTTTTCGACTTTCAGCACTGGTTTTCAGTACTTTCCGGACTGTTAAGCACTTTTTCGCCGCCGTGCTATATTTCATTTCACTAGCCTGGTAATTAAATGGTCTAATAATCCCGTGGATTGTGATGCTGTCTACTTTAGGATATGGGATGAGTAAACCAACAGGATCCTCAGTATACGCTACACTGAGATCAATGACTTGGCTCCGTTGGTAAGTTATAATTAATGCTGCCGCAAAGTCCAATTCCTAATGTGATCAAATTTAATGATAATCTGCCATATATGACTGGTTACATTATGTGATATGTAATATAATTTTTTCATATTCTAGCAAAGTATTCCCGGACACCGGTACTTATAAACGTGCGAAATTATGGCGGGCCTCAGCTGCCAAAATTTTTTGTCTTTAGAAAAAAATATTTTAATCATTACCATCAAAAAAAATTTTCATTATAGCAAAATTTTTCTTTATTTCATGAATATTTTTTCTTATTTCATTAATTTTTTAGTCTTATTAATGATTTAAATTTTTTCTTATCTTATTAACTTTTTTGTAGTCTTATTATAAATATTTTTTTTCCTCTTTCATTTCATTTTTTCTCATTTCATTTGAAAAAAAAAAATTCTCGTATCATTAACTTGGCCCCCTGGCGGTGAAATCTGACGGTCGTGTGACAACACCAAAAACTCTCACGCTCACGACTGTCAATCGACGGCTCTTTTTGAATCTGAGCTAATGTGTTGTTTTCCTGTATTTGTAATTGCATATGGTACAGAAAGATGATTGAGAATTAGTACAAACCAATCAGCATGCGTAATAAATAATTTAAAACTATGGAAAAAGTAACTCCTAATCTCATCGTAATCTTAATTTAATTAGTTTTTAATTTTCTGTGCGAATCGTGCCGGTTGACATTCGTGAGCGCCGTTTAGCATTTGGTGATATCTACGGTCGTGAAATTCCACCGCCAGGGGGCCAAGTTAATGATACGAGAATTTTTTTTTCAAATGAAATAAGAAAAAAATGACATGAAAGAAGAAAAAAAAATTAATAATAAGACTAATTTTTTTTTAATAAGATAAGAAAAAAATTCAAGTATTAATAAGACTAAAAAATTTAAGAAACAAGAAAAAATATTAATGAAATTAAGAATTTTTTTCGTTATAATGAAATTTATTTTTGATGATAATGATAAAAATATTTTTTTCTAAAGACAAAAAAATTTGGCAGCTGAGGCCCGCCATACGAAATGGTTTGCTTTTGTCTATATTTTTACTATTCTATAATTTCTGTTGAAGATTCAAAATGCTTACCTTTCGATGCATCATACCAATAAGGCCGTTCCAAGAGCCATTAACGACTGCCCCAAAAACTTCATCACGAGGCTGGATGTATTCAAAACTGTTGATAAAAATTAAGAACATAGTGAACCGACTATTTTTTTAAACTAAAATGCATACTATATTTGAAGCTAATACAAATCTTAATGCAATAAATTTTTTACTTACTTAAATTGATACGTTTCTGCCAAATGTTGTATTATATCGTGGCCAACACCCTTTGGGTCGTAAACTTTACCATTGGCTGAAACGTTTGCATAACTTAAATAAGGAGCAAACTGAAATATAAAAACAAAAACAAAAAAACAAGGCCTTAATAAGTTACTTCCTTGCTGCATTCCGATACATTTGCTGAGATATAATAGCAGGTATTAAAATAAATAATAGTTAAACTTGTAAATAGTAGCTTAAACATGGTGAGTTATAGGTAGAGTAGTGCAAGTAAAAGTTTCTAGGGCAGATTTTAGCATTTTTTATTTTTGCTTTTACGGGGGGGGGGGGGGGCTCCGAAAGGCGTCGATTTTCACGTATATTTTTCACTTCATAAAAACAAATGAAGGTTAGTGGCGAACAAGTCTCCCCTTATTCGTCATTAAAAAGTATTACGAAAGCCAATAGTAAACTGCCATGCTTATATATAAAATACGGTTAAGTTACTCTAGCTACTATATAAGTTTATTAAAACTAGAGGCTAAATTTTACGAAGAATGTATTTGACAATATATCATATTGTGGCGATGCTAGATCAGATGTGCAGAGAAAATATTAATAAAAATCGGTAGGACACTGTAAATATATCAACCTCGAAACAATTAGGCTTGTACATAAGTAATGTGTACATACTTGTATTGCCCCAACGAGAAAATTTTTCCCTCTGAGTAGTTCTCTGGAACTGGTAAGATTCTTCAACGCATTTGAACCAATAATGCCAGCTGTTCAATACACATTAAGATCAAATAAGTTTGTTTTTAAATAAATCTGATTTGTTTGCATATATGTGTAAAATTGACAACGTAATAAGAAATTGTCATATTCCCTACCTAAGACGAAGAGAGTGACAATCAAAAGCATTTCCGCGCAACGCTTGGAATTTACTCTAGTTATAGGTTTTTAAAGACCTGTGCAGATTATTATTTTTATCAGGTGTTAATATGTAAATAAAGAACATGTTATTGTATAGACAATATTTAGCGAACCTGCGGTTTTGTGATAGATTATTCAGACACCCAGTATTCATACAATCATCAATTCGATGTCTTTGTGGTCTGACTGTACGTTTGTCAAAACAATGCCCTGTACTAATACAGAGGGAACTTTTATTTTTACAAAAAGCTGGGAACGAAAGAGGAATAGATAAAAAAGAGTGCACTCAAGATTATAAGAATATAAGTAATATAGCCATGCAAACGGAACTGCAATATTGTAATTTAAAAGTGGTGAATTTGAAATATAGCTCTAATAGCCTAGCAACTAAGCTGAAATTATGGGTTAGATTTATATGCGATCCTGCTGCACTTCCCGACTCAGATGTCTTCAAAAGTCGAACTGATTCAAAAATTTTGGATGGAATTTACTAAATACAATGCAACTGAAGATATATAGTTAGCCCAACGTGCAGGATTCACTGCTGAAACCACGAGCAACGTAATAGTATCGCCGGCTTCAACCATAGAACTTATTAATTTCATCTCAATATGTCATCTTGTTGATTGATGTTTAGGGGTCAATGTGCTGGCACAGCGACAGCGTCTCGTGACAGCGTCTCGTGTCTATACCTCTTGAGATCTTGGGTAGTTCAATTTGTCCTGTCGTATGTCAAAAGATCTCGTATCCGAAAGATCTACTGTCTACACCGCTACACGTTGATGTGCTGACAGTCGCGCTGTTATGATATAATAATCATCAGTATTACATTTTCTGGTTTACATGATGATGGCAACATATTTTACTAAATAGTATAAAAAGATATAACCAAGATGAAATAGAAGCAAACACGGATAACAACAGCATTATTACCCTAGCTGCGTCACATCAAATGATGGTTAAACAGACAGCAGAATCACTCTAGAAAAAGAATGCACTTAACTGCTATAAGCTTCAAATTACACATGTGTGCGTCGCATGTAAAAATAAAAGATACATAAATTGAATAAATATAGTTGGATAGAAAGCATCATAAAATAGAATCGTTCTGTAAACTGGAAGTGAACTGTGAAATCGGGGATGGTCACGCATTCTTATTTCCTTCGTGTTCTTTCTGAGAATGTGGCCTACTTATTATCTTTCGAGTTATATTTTTAATCACATGTATAACCATATAGACACATCATATGACTCTGGTAACTCACCATCGATCAATTGAATATCGAGCTTTTTTGAGCCTGGGTATGGTATACAAAGTACTCAATGCTCCCTTCATTCCCCTCCGTCCCTTTGCACTCGATTAATTTTTGGTGATGGGTGACATTTCGGGAACCAGTAGTACCCGTTTTTGTGACGCGTTAACGGCCCATAGACCTCCGTTATATCCCTCAGGGATTAATGGATTTTTAGAGAAATTTATTGTCATAGAATCAATAAACTCAGCAATTGAAATAAAGACAGTTGCAGTCGATTTTTACCGGAGATCAATTAATCTATTGATTTATTCCAAATTACTGAAGGCCGAGCTGAAAGGTACCCAGATCGGAATGCTGGTCAACAACGTAGGAATGGCCATTCGGTTACGGTATCCGTTTCGACAACATTGAAAAGGGCGAAGTACTGTGCGTTCCATTATTAACTGAACATCATGTCGATGGACATGGTGTGTCACATCGTTCTCCATAAAAAAATCCATTGAACTTGAATTTCTGATTCCTTGTGGTATATGATCATTGATCATATTCTTAGGTTCTAGCGGTTTAAAGGATTTGAAAATAAATATGATTATTTGTTTGCATGAGTGTAAAATTGACAATGTAATTAGAAGCTGTCACGTATACTCTATCTAAGACGAAGAGAGTGAATCAAAAGCATTTCCGCTTGATGTTTGAAATTCACGTTAGTTATAGGTTTTTTTTTTAAACCTGCGCGTGGACCTGCGCATATTATTATTATTATTATGCATTAATAATTTAAAACTTGGGTAAAGAGAATATAACTGTATCGACACTATTTAGCCTAGCTGAATCTGTAATAGGTTTTTCAAACATACAGTGTTCATTAAACCATCAAGTTGATGTCTTTGTGGTCTAACTGTACATTTGTCAAAGCAGTGCCCTATACCAATACAGAGGAAACTGCTATCGTTCCCAGTACGCTATTAACTAAAAAATATATGACATATGTACAAAGTCTAGGGCTTAACTATAAAATGCGACTACGCTTTTTCACCAATTTACTGTAATCAAATTACTTATATCTCTTACCTATTCAAGTGAAAAAAAACAGGGGGTTTTGTGTGGGAAGTACATTATCAATAACTTTAATTCATTAAATTACTTAATTTCTGTAAGATAGTGAAACTAATCTTCTTGAGTCAATTTATGAATCCCATTGTCGCACAAATGGACTTTATTTAAAGAAAAACATTTAGTAGTTTTAGTAAATTAGGAAATTAAACTAAATAAATCTGACACCAAGGCTTGAACCTATTATATTGGTAATACCAGACTTGTACTATACTAATGAGCCAGCTGGACGATGGAAACTCAGTAATTTATTAGCTAATGAATAATGTATCTTATATACATATCTATATTAATATATGTATATTATATTAAGTATTTCCATAACTTTAAATATATTAAGTATATTAACGGAAAAACGCAGTAGTTCTATGGTTTTACCAAATCTAGAAAAGATCAAGTAAGAATAGAAAAGAGTACTATTAGAAAAATACAAGGAATTTAATTATACAGACGGGACTTCGATATTGCAATTAAGGGAATTCTAGCTCTTAAGGACTAGCAACCAAGTTGAAATTATGGGTTAAAAATTTTTCATTTATATATGTTCATGCTGCACTTACTGACTCAGATGTCTTCAAAAGTCAAACTGAACCAGAAATTTTGGCTGTAACTTACTAAATAGAATCCAAACCTCAACGCGCAAGATTCACTGCTGAAACACGAACAACACAAGCTGATTATGTATTTTTTTGTCTTCGAAAACTGCGTAGGGTATTGTTTGTTGTGCTAGGCAACCAGCTATAGTTAACCATCATCTTATTGGATTCGTCAATGCCCTTGCCTCACTGTTCATACGAAAAAATACATTTCTAAATATTTTCCTCGGCCCTAATTCTCACCATGGAAAATGAGGTAATAATGTGTAACGGGAAAAATTTTTAATCTATAGAAACTAAATCAATCGCGTTCGCATTTTTTTTTTCAAAACAAAAGTTTGGTTCATACGGGACATTGTATATAGCACAGTGGTATATAGTATGCTTGTTGCAGTATATACATGATGAGATAAATATTAATGACAGTCATTCCCGGCCTTGTTTTTATTTCAGGCAGAACAAAAGAAAATAAATATTTTAGTATAATGAATTGTCATTTTGTAGCCGAAGTGTTTGGCTGGTTGGTCTCCACTCTCGTAATTGCAAAGTGTGCTTTTGTATTTTGCCTACACAACTTTTGGGGGAAGTGTTTTCTGTCGCAATATCGATCTACGGAAATTATGTCACTGGGCAGGTATTTTACTACCAAACAAGCCTCAGCTTTATGTCAAACAGCCCGTTTTTTCTTGTGGTCTCGCTAAACAATATATGGTGTGCATAGCTAATAACAAGATGCAAACTTTTGAATTATTTGTTGTAACTAGAGCTACCGATGGAATCGGGAAATCATATGCCAAAAAAGTAATGCTAAGGTTTTATTTAGTATACTGTATACACACTCAAAGATTTATACTTTTCAATGTATCTAACTACAGCATCAATTTATTTTAGGTAGCTGCTGCTGGCTTAAATATTGTTCTAGCAATTAGTTGAACTCAAACCATATTGAAAGCGGTGGCGGATGAAATCAGTAACTTGCTAATGCATGCTGGTTAAATTTTATACGCGTCCAATTTTTAAATATTCCCTAATAATGATGTAGAGTCTATCAACTCTTCAATCCAAATCAGCAAGACTATTGCAGTTGATTTTACCGAAGAACAGCCCATCTTCTCTAAATTAAGAAACTGAGTTTTTTGCGATCCAGATCGGATTACTGATCAGCAACGTCGGATGATTGCCGATTTCCGTCGCCGATTCGATAAGACTGCAGGAGTGACCGTTCAGACGGTTCATTCCGGTTACGTCCTCACTCGTCGATTATCGCCCCTACCTCTGATTCTTTTGACACGGCGACTTAACGTACCCTAGGACTGGAAGATCGAACTAGCCGCTATTGGTTTCATAAAATACAGGTATGCAATAATATTTTTTAAAACAAGATTTTCTTCCTGGGTATAATTAATTTTTTTATACCTCGTCGAATGTTGGAACATTCGTTATTTAAGAAATGGAGAAATTAAAGATTAGTTTTGCTCAAAATCAGCCCAACATTAAAAATAAGAAGTGATTTTTTCTCGGAACATAGGATGTATTACATCAAAAATTGTGGAATAATACAATTGAAAATAGCCTACATTTTATACATCTTTTAAACATAAATTAAATATAATATCGTAATATAAATATATAAAAAAAAATATACCTGAATTTCCAGTATGTACTGTACTACGGTATGTAGGCCTAAGCTGGCCTACTGAAAACCGGATTTTCAGACCGAAGTGCAAAGTGCATAGAAAAAGAATCTGTATCAAAACTCCAGGATGAGGTACCGTTGCGAGAGGCATGTCAATGAAAAGATTTTAAACTAGAGTAGCAGTAAGCGGTTTGTCTATATTCGCCCTTCAATCATTTTGGACGGGACTACTCTTTTAACCGTAAAGCGTATTAACAGAATTGGCCATTTCGTCTACAGAACTTTTTTGGGAAGTCTACTCCATCGGTAACATAGATCTGCAGAAAAGTGGCCCTTGGGCAGGTATGTAATAATAGCATCATCGATTAGTAGTGTATATCCATGGCTATGATGCCTTTACATAGTCTTACAAATCAATATGATGCGCGCATAGCTAACTAGCTCACCTTCTCTTTAATTATGTAGTGGTAACGGGGGCAACCGATGGTATAGGGAAAACGTATGCCAAGAAGGTAACATTAGTACTCTTTGTAATATCAATTTGTTTTACCTTAATTAATACCAATTATACTTATAGATGGCTGTTGCTAGGTTGAATGTATGCCTGATTAGTTCAACTCCAGCTAAACTGAAACTAGTAGCAGATGAAATCAGTATTACATTTTTAAAAATGTTTAGAATTTAATATTTAATATATTTTATTTGAATTTAGAATCAATGAACTCTTCGATCGAAATCAAGACGATTGCGGTAGATTTCAACGAAGGTCAATCGATCTATCCCAAACTGAGTGCTGAACTGAACCGAATCCAGATCGGGATACTGATCAATAACGTCGGAATGGCCTTAAAGCACGGCCTACCTTTCTATAAGAATGAAGAGGACGATGTCTACAACATCATGAATTGCAACATCATGTCAATGGTTAGGATGTGTTACATCGTATTACCTCAAATGATCCAGCGGAAGAGTGGCATCATTATCAACATTGGATCAACTTTAAGTTCTATGCCTTCTCCATTTATGACAGTCTATGGTGGCACTAAGGTCTGTATTTCATTATAATGGAATTTTTATAACATGAATGTATGATTTCAAGTATTATTAGGCCTTTGTGGAAAAATTTTCGTGCGATTTAGCTGCTGAAGTTAGGCCACTGGGAGTGACGATTCAAACTGTTCACCCAGGATTTGTCTTTGTTGGCAGATTTTCTTTGTTGATATGATCAACTACTTTGTCTCTCATCGATGGCTGGAAGTCATGTTCACAAAAGGATTCCTTTCATTTCTCAGTTCCTGTCAAAGGAACTGAGTAGTATACAGAGAAGCGAAATTTCATAATAAAAAATTAGAAGGAAAAAAATAAAATTATTTTATAATTTAAACATCTTTCGTGAATTTTAAAAAGTTTATTACACTACACAAATAGAAGAAATACATACAGAGTTGGCAAAAGTTACAATATGCATAGGAATAATATGGATGGATACTATATAACAACTACCGCAACACTAATGTAAAGGACGGCCCTTTTGAAAATACAACCTTAAAAACTACATCTAATTTTAATTGATAAACAAACAAATAAATATGGTGCAATCTGTGATTTTAATCCTACAACCAAAAAGTACGAAATTAAATAAAGAATACATTGTCGCAAAACAAATTCGATAATAAGCGCTAAAAAGGATACTAGAAGCCCGCAAGCCAAGACTACGAATGCACTTTACAAATAATTCAAGGGCAATTTTGTTTGGTTATAAATCTTTGTGGTCAGTGGCTCGGTTTTTTCTCTAAAAAATGTCAAAAATACTAGAACTTATATGCAACTATTACAGCCAAACTGCCAAAGCACTAAATATATTAAGAATCACATAATTTCAAATAAAATAAGGATGAAAAATGGGCTTCTTTTTGCCAGCATTCATCGTAATCGAACTATTCATTTAATGATGATGTACTTTTACATTCAAGTTGACTTGTAAACGACAAAAGATATGATCAATAAGTAATAAACAACCGACATCCTAGAAAAGAAATATCTTTTCCCGCAAAGGTTGAACCTTATCTCTTTCCGAAAGACCACTATATTTTTCAGCATGTAAGAACTTAGAGCCCCACAGGCCGCAACCAAAAGGGAAAAATAAATAATTTAAAATAAAATCTTCGCAAAAATAAATTCGATGATAAACCCCAATAGTGATGATAAAAGACCCCAAGCCAAGAATGCAAATGCACTTAAAAAGTAGTTCAATGACAATTTCGTGTTATTATCAATTTTTGTAATAAGCGGTTTGGTGCATCGATTCGCACGTGGCGAATTACGACGCTCCAAGTAGTCCAAGACACCAACATCTCGCAGCCGAATAATCCTGCAACAAGGACATTTTTTAAAATGATGGAACAACTTATTATTACCGAGGGATTGTCGACTCGTTCCAAACGGTGCGTACGAGAATTCTGGAATTTCCATGGAATTCTCGAGTTTTTTTGAATTTTTTTAGACTCCTGTAGGAGTTTTTGCATAGAATTCTGAGGTGTACTAGAATTTTTTTGAGTCGACAACCCCCTGATTTTTACGCAATTTGTAATTTATACATCTAATAATCTTATTAGAAATATATAGCTTACTCAGCACTAAAGATTTTAGTTAGTGGACTTGATTTGTGAAGACCCAATCCCATCCAAGATTTATCCCAAGGTTCCTTGGCTATGTAGAGTCGACATTCGCCCGTCTTTTTCAAGTCCCGTTCCATTATGTCCAACAGATTTGATTTTACCCTTGTAAAGGACCTTTGGTACTGGACGATGAAATCAGCGACATCCTCCTCAACATTTTTTTGCGACAACCTTAGCTCTGGATGTTTCCTCAACGAGTCACCGATTTTAGAGAGTGCAATAGATTTAGGACTGTCTTTGGCAGCATTCTTTATCGCAGTATTATGTATCATTAGTTTTAAATTCCAAAGAAAAGTGATATTTTTTTTAATTTACCATTATAACATTCTCAAAGACAGCATGTTTTAAAACCATGAATATGGGTCGTGGGATATTAGCGATATCCTCGACGGAATTGATCATTGGTATGAAACGAGGAGCCATCATGTATGCAGTTATAGTTGAAGAGTAGGAATTTATAAGAACGATAACTGCAAGCCCCCAAGAGAAAAGCACCAAATAAACCGGCGACTTCGATGGTTTATTGAAAACCTTTGCGTCAACTTTGGACCAAAAATATGAGAGAATTAGTTATTTTCTGTTTTAAAAAATGATCGATTATGGCCTATAAACGAAACCTTGTGTGAGATTTCAAAAGGAAATTACTGTAATACCTATTTTTTCGAGGTGAAGAAGAGCCCATAGAATTTCGAAGAATGCAATATTTCTTTCGTCGCTTTCAATCATAGGCCGACACAAGTTTGCAGACAGAATTGTCCGGAGAAAAATGGTTAAAGTAAAAATGGCGATTCCTATATAAATCCATACCTGGAAAGATTTATAAGTATAATGAAACAATATTTAAAATATTACGCTTCTAAAAGCTATTATATTTCATTCACTAGCCTGGTAATTAAATGGTCTGATAACCCCATGGATTGTGATGCTGTCTACTTTAGGATATGGGATGAGTAAACAAACAGGGTCCTCAGTATACGCTACACTGAAATCAATGGCTTGACTCCGTGGGAAAGTTATAATTAATGCTGCCGCGAAGTCCACTTCCTAATGTGATCAAATTTAATAAAAATCTTGCATATATTACTGGTTACAATTTACATTATGTAATATGTAATACCATTTTTTCGTATTCTAACAAAGTATTACCGTTGCTTATAAACTTGCGAAATGTATTGCTTTTGTCTATATATTTACTATTTTATAATTGCTGATGTAGATTCAAAATACTTGCCTTTCGATTCATCATACCAATAAGACCGTTCCAGGAGCCATTAACGACAGTCCCAAAAACTTCATCACGGGGCTGGATGTATTCAAAACTATTCAGAAAAATAAAGAATATTGTGAAGCGATTATTTTATAAAATAAAATTTATACTAGTTTAAGCTAATCCAAATCCAAATGCAATGCAATTTTTACTTACTTAAATTGATACTTTTCTGCCAGATATAGTATTATGTCGTGGCCAACACCCTTTGGGTCGTAAACTATACCATTGGATGAAACGTTTGCATAACTTAAATAAGGAGCAAACTGAAAAAAAAATCAATGTCTTAAGTTACTTCCTTACTGCATTCCGTTGGGGGTTTGGGGGGGGGGGGGGGGGGGGGGGGGTTCTTCCATTTAAAAGTATTACTAAAGCCAAGTAAACTGCCCTTTATAAAATACGGTTAAGTTACTATAGCTACTTTAACTTTATTAAAACTAGAGGGTACATTTGACAAAGAATGCATTTTACAATATATAGTATTAATTAAAATCAATGGGGCACTGTATATGTATATAAACCTCGAAACAGTTAGGTTTTTACATAAGTAATATGTCCATTACTTGTATTGCCCCAACGAGAAAATTTTTCCCTCTGAGTAGTTCTCTGGAACTGGTAAGATCCTTCGACGCATTTGAACCAATGATGCCAGCTTCAATATACATTCAAATCAATTAAGTTTGTTTTTAAATAAATCTGATTTTTTGCGTATATGTTTAAAATTGACAACGTAATAAGAAATTGTCATATAGCATACAGTATACCTTACCTAAGACGAAGAGAGGGACAATAAAAAGCATTTCCGCGCAGTGCTTGAAATTTACACTAGTTATAGG
This sequence comes from Chydorus sphaericus, assembly GCA_030141595.1. NCBI lineage: Eukaryota > Metazoa > Arthropoda > Branchiopoda > Diplostraca > Chydoridae > Chydorus > Chydorus sphaericus. The sequence continues at coordinate 5,799,615 of CM057934.1, read as the reverse complement.
TTTTTAATGACCTATGCAGATTATTATTTTTATTAGGTGTTAATTTTTAAATAAAGAGCATATTATTGTATAGACAATATTTAGTGTGGGCATTCATAAAATACCCAATTCGATGTCGTTGTGGTCTGACTGTACGTTTGTCAAAGCAATGCCCTGTACTAGTACAAAGGAAACTTCCTTTTTTTACAAAAAGTCGGAAAGGAAAGAGAAATAGATAAAAAGAGTGCACTCAAGATTAGAAGAATATAAGTAATATAATCATACAAACGGGACTGCAATATTGTAATTAAGGGATGAATTTGAAATATAGCTCTAATAGCCTATTAGCAACTAAGTTGAAATTATGATGGGTTAGATTTATATGCGGCCCTGCTGCACTTCCTGACTCAGATGTCTTTAAAAGTCAAACTGAGCCAGAAATGTTGCATGTAATTTACTAAATACAATGCAACTGACGATATATATGGTTAGCCCAACGCGCAAGATTCGCTGCTGTAACCACGAACAATTTATACGAATGTCGACGCAGCTGGTGTATTAGTATCGCCGGCTTCAACCATCGAACTTGGTAATTTCATTTCAATATGTCATCCTTGATTGATGCTTAGGGCTCTATGTGTTGGCACAGCGACAGCGTCTCGTGACAGCGTCTCGTGTCTACCCCTTGAGATCCTAGGTACTTCAATGTGTCCTGTCGCATGTCAAAAGATCTCGTATCCAAAAGATCTACTGTCTACACGTTGATGTGCTGACAGTCGCGCTGACGGTGCTGTTATGATATAATAATCAGTATCACATTTACTGGTTTACATGATGACGGCAACATATTTTACTAAATAGTATAAAAAGATATTATAACCAAGATGAAATAGAAGCAAACATGGATAACAACAGCATTATTACCCTAGCTGCATCCCACAAAATGATGGTTAAACAGACAGCAGAATCGCTCAAGAAAAAGAGTGCACTTAACTGATATAGGCTTCAAATTACATATGTGTGAGTCGTATGTAAAAATAAAAGATACATAAATTGAATAAATATTGTTCGATAGAAAGCATCTTAAATATAGTCGTTCTGAAAACTGAAAATGAACTGTGAAATCGGGGATGGTCACACATTCTTATTTCCTTCGTGTTCTTTCTGAGAATGTGGCCTACTTATTATCTTTCGAGTTATATTTTTCATCACATGTACAACCATATAGACACATCATATGACTCTGGTCACTCACCACCGATCAATTGAATATCGAGCTTGTTTGAGCCTGGGTACAGTATACAAAGTACTCAATGCTCCCTTCATTCCCCTCCGTCCCTTGGCACTCGGGTGACTCGGCAGGAGTCCTGTTGACCAACAGCACCCAACTCAACACATTGTTTTAACAAATTTAAAAATTAGAATGACACCTAATTTCAAATCACGTTTAAGAACGAGAAAAGTTAAAGAAGTTAAAGCCGTACCTTAATATCCATTATAGCAAATGACAATCACTGTTATTGATGGTCGAATATATTTTCTGGTAATCACTTAAATATGCAGCGTCTGCAGCCCTTGATTGATGTTTTAGGGCCGATGCGGCATGATTGGAAGTGGCCTTATTCATTTCATTATTTTCAATCGAATTTGAATATGACATTTAAAATTTTAAAACTAGATGACTGCTGCTGGATTAAATGTTATTGCGCTGGTTAGTCGAACTCCAGCCAAACTGAAAATAGTAGCCGATGAGCTGAGTAGGCCTATTAACATTACTTATTCACTACTTTTTATTACTTTTGATTGATTCAGAAATATTAATGGATTTTTAGACAAATTTATTGTCATAGAATCAATAAACTCAGCAATCGAAATAAAGACAGTTGCAGTCGATTTTTACCGAAGATCAATTAATCTATTGATTTATTCCAAATTATTGAAGGCCGAGCTGAAAGTTATCCAGATCGGAATGCTGGTCAACAACGTAGGAATGGCCATTCTGTTACGATACCCGTTTCGACAAGATTGAAAAGGGCGAAGTACTGTACGTTCCATTATTAACTGAACATCATGTCGATGGCTATGGTGTGTCACATCGTTCTCCCTCAAAAGATCCACTGAATTTGAATTTCTGAAGTCTGATTCATTGATCAGATTCTTAGGTTCTAGGTTCAAATAAGGATTTCTAGAAAGAAAATCAAGCTTCGTAGTTGGTGTAAATTAAAATCTACTCTGCATTTACTTTCCAATGCCTTTGATGGCTCGGTTCGCTTTGCAGCTTCACAAGAATTTCATTTGTATAGCTTACGTGGGCGACCGATTCAAGGAGACTTCATTGTATAGATATAGTAGTGAATAACCTGATAGTAATATATATATATACTTATATAGTATGTTTACTTGCGTTTATTAGTAATGATACGTCAATTTTAAAATTTCACCTTTTTCATTTGGCAAAAGGTTTAAACGTAGCTAGCGTATGACGATAAATTAGATTTTTCTAATTTAGTGACGGAATTTAAACATCTACCTCAGTCTTTTTCTTAAGAGGTGTGGATTCAGCTGACAAATCATCCACGAAAGAAACACTTTTTTTCGCAGAAGGTGAACCTCCACTGCTGCTACTGGGTACTACATTCAACTCAGCTTTAAAAGCGTCTTGATTTTTCCCACTCAAGAATGGAATTTCTACATCTCCAGTTTCTTTTAATATATCAGCAGTGCTGAAGTCCCCAAAAGCCTTTCGGTTACTCTTTTGTAGAGGTACCGTTGCGAGAAGCATGGTCACTGAAAAGATTTTAAACTAGAGTAGCAGTAAGCGGTTTGTCTATATTCGTCCTTCAATCATTTTGTGCGGGACGACGAGCAATAATCTGAATCATCGCTAACAGTAATTTTGCAGTCGAAGTGTCAGGTTGGCTGGTCTTTACTCTTTTAACCGTAAAGCGTATTTACAATATTGGTCATTTCGTCTACACAACTTTTTTGGGAAGTCTACTCCATCGCAACATAGATCTGCGGAAATGTGGCCCCTGGGCAGGTATGTAATAATAGCAGCATCGATTAGTGGTGTATATCCATGGCAATGATGCCTTTACATGTTCTTACAAATCAATATGATGCGCGCATAGCTAACCAGTTCAATTCCTTTTGAATTATGTAGTGGTAACTGGGGCAACCGATGATATAGGAAAATCGTATGTCAACAAGGTAATTTTGGCATTCTTTGTAATATATATGTTTATCTTAATTATTACCCATTAATTATAGATGGCTGCTGCTAGGTTGAATGTATGCCTGATTAGTCGAATTCCAGCTAAACTTAAATTAGCAGCAGATGAAATCAGTATTGCATTTTAATATTTTTAAATATTTTTATTTCAATTAAGAATAAATTAACTCTTCAATCAAAAACAAGACGATTGCAGTGGATTTAAACGAAGTTCAATCAGTTTATCCAAAATTAAGTGCTGAGCTGAACCGAATCCAGATTGGGATACTGATCAATAACGTCGGAATGGCCTTAAAGCACGGCCAACCTTTGTACAAGAATAAAGAGGACGATGCCCTCAACATTATCAATTTCAACATCATGTCAATGGTTAGAATGTGTCACATCGTTATACCTCAAATGATGCAACGAAAGAGTGGTGTAATCATCAACATTGGATCAACTTTAAGTGCTATGCCTTCTCCACTTTGGACAATAAATGGCGGTACTAAGGTTAAATTATATTACATTTTAATAGGCAATTTGTTATGTATCTATATATCACACTTTGTTAAGCCTTTGTGGAGAAATTTTCTCTCTAGCTACTGAAGTTAGGCCACTAGGAGTGACGATTTAAACGGTTCACCCAGCATTTGTCATCACAAAAATGGTGGTATTTAAAGAGGAATCAATCATCGCACCTGGCCCAGATGCCTTTGTGACAGGAGCTGTAAGGAGTCTTGGACTCGAAGATCGGACTGCGGGATATTGGTCTCACAAGATTCAAGTAATATATAAATAGTGGGTTAATTTTTTGTGGAATCAATTCTCAGTAATTTTTCCTTATTAATTTTTGCAGATTTTCTTTGTTGATATGATCAACTACTTTGCCCCTCGTCGATGGATGGAAAACATCGTCATGAAAGGGACAGGGAAATATACAGACAAAGGAAATTCCAAGTTAAAAAGAAAACTATTTCCAATTAAAACATCTATGAATGTTCAAAAGTTTATTACATGAAACAAATAGAAGAAATACATGCACAATTGGAAAAAGTAAAAATATGCATAGGAATAATATTGATGGATAGGCCTACTATATAACAACTACCAATTGAGATACACTAATAAAAAGATTATAAAGATGGCCCTTTAAAAAATACAAAACCTCACTAACTACATCTTCTTTTGTTTTAAAAACAAACAAAATATGTATGATGGAACATGTGGTGAATATTATTATTTGCTTACTTTTGAATGGTAAATAAGTGATCAATAGCCTACCAACATCCTATAAAATAATATATATATATTTTAAAAAGGTAAGTCATCCTCCCCCCCTCCCTTATATGGTTGCTAAACAAATCCCACACTAAGAAGTACAAACCCCATTTTTTCTAAATTTCAATTAAATTAAAGAATACATTTTCGCTAATATAAATTCAATTATAAATGCTAATAAGGATGCCAGAAGCCCGCAAGCCAAGAGTACAAAAGCACTTAAAAAATAATTCATTGACAATTTTGTTTGATTGTCAATCTTTGTGATCAGTGGTTCGGAGCATCGATTCGGACGCGGCCAATTTCTACGCTGCCAGTATTCCAAGATACCAGCATCTCGCAGGTGAATAATTCTGCAATAAGGATTTTTTTTTGTAATGAAACAACTTTTTAAACTGTTTCCAGTTAATATATCTCATAGTCTTATTAGAAATATATAGCTTACTCAGTACTAAAAGTTTGAGTTAGTGGACTTGATTTGTGGAGTCCCAATCCCATCCAAGATTTATCCCAGGGCTTCTTGGCTATGTAGAGTCGACATTTACCAGTCTTTTTTAGGTCCCGTTCCATTATATCCAACAGATTTGATTTAACCCTTGTGTAGGACCTCTGATATTTGACGATAAAATCACCGACGTCCTTCTCAACATTTTTTTGCGATAGTCTTAATTCTGGGTGTTTCCTTAACGAGTCTCCAATTTTAGAAAGTGCCAGAGAGTTGGCATTGTCTTTGGCAGCATTCTGTATTGTATTTCATCATTATTTTAATATACTAAATCGAATTATATTCGATTAAATTTGATATACCAATACAACATTCTCATAGACAGCGTCTTTTAAAACCATGAACACGGGTCGTGAGATGTTAGCGATATCCTCGATGGATTCGATCATTGGTATGAAGCGAGGAGCCATCATGTATGACGTTATCGTAGAAGAGTAGGAATTGACTAGAACGATAACTGCCAGCCCCCAAGAGAATAGAACTAAATAAATAGGGGTCTTCGACGGTCTATTGAAAACCTTTGGATCAACTATTAACCAAATAGATTAAAGAACGTTAATTTTATGGTCTGTAAAACAAAATCTTTTTAAAGTAAACCTGTTATTATACCTATTTTTTCGAGTTGGAGAAGAGCCCATAAAATTTCGAAGAATGCAATATTTCTTTTATCGCTTTCTGACATACACGATTTTGCAGACAACATTGCCCAGAGAAAGATGGTTAACGTAACAATGGTGATTCCAATGCAAATCCACACCTTAATAGGTTTAATAGCATATTTAAAGAATATTTTAAGTAATACTTTTCTAAGAATTTATTATCGGTATTCTATTTTATTTACTAGCCTGGTAATTAAATGGCCTAATAACCCCATGGATTGTGATGCTGTCTACTTTAGGATATGGAATGAGTAAACAAACAGGATCTTCAGTATACGCTACACTGAGATCAATAGCTTGGCTCCGAGGGTAAGTAACAATTAATGCTGCCGCAAAGTCCACTTCCTATAAGTGATAAGTTTTTAATAGTAATCCAACATATTACCGGTTTCATTACGTGACAGATAGTACAACATTTTTCATATTTTAACAATATATTATTTAAACTGCCAAAATTGTTTGCTTTTGTCTATATTTTTGCTGTTCTAAAAGTGCGGTTAAAGATGAAAATTACTTACATTTCGATACATCATACCAATAAGGCCGTTCCAGGAGCCATTAACAACAGCCCCAAATACTTCATCACGGGGTTGGATGTATTCGAAACTGTTGAGCAAAATTAAGAATGTAGCGAAACGAATATTTAAAAAAAATGTATAATTTTAACGCAGTTCAAGTTTTATGCAATGCAATTTTTACTCACCTAAATTGATACTTTTCTGCCAAATAGAGTATTATATCGTGGCCAACACCCTTTGGGTCGTAAACTTTACCGTTAGTTGAAACGTTTGTGTAAAATAAATAAGGAGCAAACTAAAACAATAAAAAATTAATGTCTTAAGTTATTACTTATTCCTTACGCCATCCTGATTCATTTGTTGAGACTTTACACTTTAGAGTTATAGCTACAGCAGCAGTGATTGGATGACTAAATGTCGAGTAGACTTTATGTCGAATCGATTCGACAGATTCAAGACTAAATAATTGATTCGAATTAGTCCCTTTGTTATCAATCGATGTGAATCTAGTCTGAATGAGTTAGTCTTTTTCAAAATGAGTATGTTGAATCTCGCACTAGGAAACCAACTTTCTCTGGTTGTATACTGATGAACAGTGCAATAACAACATACGATGCATGGGGAAATATAATGCAAATTGAAACTGAGAGTCTGAATCGTCCGATCATTGTACAGCAGTATAACTAAAATCATTATTAAAGCAAAATAAGCTTCCAATTATAAGTTAAGGTTTACTTCCCTTAAACCAAGCGCCTAAGGTAATATAACCTTGAAAAAATAAGTTTTTACAATTGATATACAGTACATTACTTGTAATGCTCCAACAAGAAAATGTTTCCCTCCGAGTAGTTCTCTGGAACTGGAAAGGTCATTCAATGCATTTGAACCAGTGCAACCAGCTGTTTCAATACACATTCAGATTTTATTAGTTTTTTTAAATATATGATTGGTTTGCGTGTTGCTATACAATTGACAATGTAATAGGACATTCTCATACAGTATATACTTTACCTAAGACGAAGAGAGTGACAATCAAAAGCATTTCCGTAAAGTGCTCGAAATTCTATTAGTTGTAGGTTTCTTAAGACATGTGCGTGTTATTTTTTTTATTAGGCATAAATAATTTAGTTGTAAAGCTATATCGACAAAACTTATCAATGTTCTTAGAAAAAAAACCAATTTAGAAACGAGAAGAGAGAAGAAGAGCGCCTCACGATTAGAAGAATTTAAGGAATATAGTGATATTAACGGGACTCCGATATTGTAATTAAGTGAATTTGAAACCCAACTGTAATGGCCTAGCAACCAAGCTGAAATTAGGGTTAGCAAACTTTGATTTATATGCCCCTGCTGCACTTTCTGACTCGGATGTCTTCAAAAGCCAAACTGAACTAGAAATTTGGGATGGTACTAACTAAATACAACACACCTGAACATATAGTTAACCCCAACGCGCAAGATTCAATGTAGAAATCACGTGCAACGTACATATGTATATGTCGACGCAGCTGGTGTAACTGAGTTCGTAACAAAATCGCTGGCTGCAAGCCTGCAACCATCAAGCGTAATGTACTTCTATATTTAACCCTTGATTGATGTTGAAGAGTCGATGTGCTGACAGTCGCGCTGTGTTGATATAATTAAATTGTATCACAAACGAGGTCACAAATGCTGGTTTACATGCTAATGACGATATATACTAGTGAATCATCTCATAGTATAAAAATAGAACCAAGATGAACTAGAAGCAAACGGATAACAGCAGCATTATTATGCAGCATCATTCAAAATGATGGTTACACCGTTACACAGACAACACAAGTAAAATTACATATGAGCGTCTTACATAAAAATAAATGTATAAGGATAAATCGAAAAAAAGTTCGATCATAAGTTCATAAAATATAATGGTTCTGTAGACTGGAAATTAACTTTGAAAATAAGGAATGATCATGAATTCTTAACTCATTTATGCGTTTTCTGAAAATGTGGTTATATTTGAGAATGAGTTACATTTTTCACTACGTGTACAGTCATATAGGCGCATGATATAACTCTGGTCATTCACTATCGATTAGTTGAAACAAAGTACCCAATGACCCCTTCATTACCATCTCTCCCGCGACAGTCCTGTTGACCAACATATAGTGCGTTAACAACACTCAGTTCCACAGAAAGTTTAACAATTTGGAAATCAGCATGATACCTAATTTTAAATTACATATGAATGAGAAAGCAAAAATACTATTAAAATGATCCTCGCAGTTTTAAGTCGTATATACCTTAAAATGCATTTCACCAAATGGCAATATTTTTTATAGTAAGGGAATGCAATGTTTTTTTTTTGTTTAGATAAACGCATAGATATAGCATATTCTATGAATAACGCAGAATTCCCACATCTTTAAAATTGGTCTAATCGATAGAGCATTTTCTTCGGACCATTTATATATATAATATATGGTTTAGTTGGTCTCAAATAAAAATTACGTTAGTTTTTCAAAATATAAATATATAGATATAATTTTTCCAAATACCAGCTTGCACTTACATAATCAGAATTAAATTCTCTATCGAATCATGCAATAACAAAACACTTTTTTTTAAACGGGATTTCTCCATTCATTGAAAGAACAAGGAGAGTAAGTCTTATTGAGGACACGACGTTAAACCATGAGGAGAGCGCTCTTGATAAGTCTTCTAGAAGAATTTAAAGGGCGCTATATAAATCGAAATGTATTATTAGTAAGAACGAATGCTAAATTCAGCAATTAAACTATTCATCCATTCATCATCCGCAAGAAAATCATCTGATTTTCATCCTTGGACATAGGCCTAAATGATAAATTGTATAAATAATTAGGAGAAATGAATCCTCTGTTGTTGTACAACGACGTGATTTGGAAGGTAGGGAGGGCGGGGCCATTTGGGACAAAAATGTCAAAACTTGTTTAGCGTTGCAATAGCTTTTTATTTGAGAAAATTTGTTTTAGTACCATATTGTAGTCCTGTCTTTATTCTTTCGAAATCTTCTTTCAAAATTACTTTATGTTAAGAGATGGCTTTGATATTGTTTTTTTAGCAGAACGACTTTTTTTTGTCCCAAATAAGCCCCACCCTTGGGGCAAAACGGGACAGTTGAAAATAACGTTAATATCTATTTGTTTAAGTGAGCTTTAAGAATAAATTAACATACCAGTCGAATCAAAATTCAATTTCCTTTCTGACAGTATGTTTACTTTGCCAAATAAACTATAAAGCCTATAAAATCGAGTAAAATAAAAGTAGTAGGCTAAAAGTTGGTTCAGCCATTAGGCTCCGCCCAAACAGCTGTTTTTCACGAAAAAAATCCTTGTCTCACAAAAAGACACTTTATAATTGTTCTTATTGTGAAGTAACGCGATCACGAAAGAAAAAGAAAAGAAATGTACTGTTGGAAAGGAACTTGAAAGGGCTCTTTAATGGTGTCAATTAAAAGATTTTTTGAACATTTTGAAGTTTCTAAATTTGAGGGTAATTTTTAAAAAAATATATATTTTCGGAAACTCACATTTCTTTTGTTTTTTTTTACGAAACTTGCTACACCAATGCATTATGAGATTATCCTAATAAGATAAATAATAATAAGACAATAATAACAATAATTATTGTGTGTGTTGATTAACCCACTCAAATGTCCACTGTCTCGAATAACCCCCGTCCCAAATAACCCCGTTCTCCCCTATGTAACACATCTAATTCTGAATTCATGGTGGCTTGAGTAACAAAAGTTGAAGCATCTATCATCATGTAGATCACCGCTATTGGTGGTCAAATAGATTGCTGCGGTAACCAAGTCACAGAAACCACTGTAATATTCAATCCTTGATTGACGTCTTAAGGCCGACGTGTTGACAGTCGTCGTGATGATAAAAAAAGGGTAGGGGATGGATTGTGGTCGTTTCGGCCTTATACGATTCCGGCCCAATAACCATTAATCAGAATTGAAAATGATGCTTTCTCGTGGTATGTGTGGGTATGCTTGTATTATAACATAACTCTGGTCCTTCACTATTGTATATTATAGAACACTGGTATTATAGAAAATAACACGTCTTAAGATGGCAAAATGTCGTGTTATGGTAGATTTTGAGGAATGGGTGGTGATTGTCTTGACGTTATCAATTAAAACTACGATGACATAATAAATTTTTTATAACACAACTACGTGTTTTGGATTGTGTTGGATTGTGGGTTACCCCATAACAAAAGCATTTTGGAAATCAGAAAATAGTATTTATAAAAAATTAAAATAAAATATAATATTTTTTTATTAATTGCAGAAAATCTTTCCCCCCGATTTAATGATTTTTTTTGTTTTTATCATCACACTTTTGGCTTGCCCTGTGGGTTTATCCATAAGAAAAGAATTAGGAGAATCCGAAAAGAAGTTTTTTGAAAAGTAACATATCGTTTCACGCTAATAGCTTATAGCTTTGAAATGTAGCAAATTTTTTTATCGACTTAATAGGGATTGTAATCATTTTTGTGGGTGGGGAGTGGGGCGTTGCTTATTTACAGTTTTCCGTAATATCTTCGAAAATATTGATTTTTGATATAGACATGTAATTTTCTACATTTTTAGTGCGCTAGTTTAAAAAAGTACAAAACTCGTCGATTATGTAAGCCAACTCGTCGTCATTTTCACTTGATGCTAACATAAATATTTTACAATAAAATTTCGTGTCATTGTATTCGTAATTCGTTTCTAGGTTTAGTGTCGATATGGCTTATCTTAAAAAAAATGTATGATCAAAAACAGCCAAATGTTCATTCGAAATCAAATTATATTACAAAAAAATTTGCTGTCCCTAAAACAGCGTCATCGTTTTTATGTTGTTGAGTATAGTTCTCTCTATCAAAGTATAGAGGTCAAAGTAATAATTCATGTAGTATAACTAACCTGTGTGTGCAACTTAATAAACAGTTCCCTTTGTACAACCAAACCCAATAGTCAGTCATTTATACATCGTGTTGAAAGGGAACGCGATAATATATAACTAATATGAGCGGCCGATTCAAGAAGATTTCTTTGCATAGATATCCAAAATAAGAGAGGTCATATGGTGTATATATCCGTATACTATAAGGTAAAACTCTCAAGTTGTTGATGCGCTCACTGCGCCCTACAAAGGGTGTGAGATCGAATTTTTGGTGAAATTCCTTTTTTCAAAATCTTATCGTCATTTATTTTATGAAAACTTAAAACATAGCTGTTTGGCTAAAAATTATACGTGAAGCTATAGCGCTTAAGCTTCTTTTTTTTTTAAAGTATGGCATACTTTTTTAAATCGCAAATTCTATTCGAAATATGAATAAAATTATACCTAATAAATAACATGATAGCAATAAGGTAGATGGTTATATTTACTTCCATGTATTAGTAATGTTATATGAATTTTAAATACTTAAATATTTCATTTGGCAAAAGGTTTAAACTTAGATACATCAATATATACTTAGAGTCTCCTGCTTTTCTAATTTGGAGACGGAATTTCTACATCTACCTCAGCCTTTTTCTTTAAGGGTATGGATTCAGCTGACAGTTCGTGATTTTTTTCATCCAAAAAAGAAACTGTTTTTTTAGCAAAAGGTGAACTTCCGCTGCTGCTACTGGGTACATTCAACTCAGCTTTAAAAGCATCTTGATTTTTCCCACTTAAGAATGGAATTTCTACATCTCCAGTTTCTTTTAATGTATCAGCACTGAAGTCCCCGAAAGCCTTTCGATTATTTTCATTTAAGAGCGCAAATTCTAAAGCGTTCATATCCGGCCCATCGCCATCATTACCGACGTCGACTAGACCTCCGGAAACCCCGGCACGTCCAAAAATAAGTTTCTCTAAATTGAGCAATGGGGTTTCTACTAAGAGAGCAACCACAAAGGCGGCCCCGTACGTTATTGGCAAAATGCACACGTAATAAAGAGTCTGTTCAAGTTTGTTGAAATACAGCGGCTTCCTAGAATAGTACATGTGAATCTTCACGAAGTTCCAGTAAAGAAGGTAGGCCACGTAAGTCAAACGTCCTAGTGGAACGAACACTTTCCACGATAACAAACGGTCCACAAAACCTGTGAAATTGATTTGTTATTTAGGAAATTAATTACCGACTTGTTTAGTAGTACCTCCATCGCCGTTAACGCATACTATAATAACCCATCCGACAGCGTATGCCCAGGTTAATCGGAGTAGGGATCCGGTAGCCACTCGGACAAACGGATTGGCTTCAGGAACCGTATCTTCTTTTAAGTAAGGAATGAGACCATTAACAATTTCAAAAACAATAGCTCCTGATGTAGCCCAGCCAGCAACAACTTTAATCTGTGATAAAAAGATAATTTACTTATATTAAAAATATGAATCCTATGTACAACAGCTTACGATGTTTAAATTGATTTTAGATTTCCGTGTTCTATACAACATCCATCCGAGTGCTATGCCCACCAAATAGGGCGGAAACCGAGACCAAATTTGGAAGTAATAATCGTTGTAATAAGGAATTTCGGACGAATTTGAACTAATAATGAGAAAAAAAACTTAAATAGTTGTATCGTAATTTTTTAAATATTAATTCATTTACGAGTTGGTATCATTATTGGATGGTTCATTTGAAGGCGTATACAAGACAGCACTGGTGGCAATCGAGGCACTTATAAGGCTAATAATGCAGGTATGAACCCAGAGCAATCCTACATTTGACCAGCGCCACAACGGGTAGATGAGCAGCGGACTGAGCCAAAACATTTGCATGTCACACGCAAGATACCACGTTTCAAACATGCACTAGTATTTGAAACACGATTAAGATTTAATTGGGTGATGTTTATAAAATATGCATACCATTTCCGGATTAGGTCGAACAGATCTGTATGTGTGAATGTAAAGCAAATTGGTCCACCAGTTATCCCGACAGGACTCTTTCATGTCCCGAACGATTTGCCAATTTGGTCCAGTCCCGATATAGACCAATAAAGTAGCTATGAATCCCAGTATGATTGCATAAACGAAAGTTAATCTATCATGTTATATTGAATGAATGAAAAGAATATGCACGTCTCATTAATTAAATCATTTTTATTGGTATTTACCTTAGATATCGATGAAGATAGAAGAGAGGAACGTTGAATCGGCCGTTATTTAGGTCCAACTCTCTCACGAGACCGTAAGCAACCAAAAGACCACTCAGTAAAAAGAAAGTATCGACGAAATATATGGAATTGGCTATTCCTTGCATTTGCCACGTAAGATTATCCTGCATATTACATAAATCATTATTGGTTATTATATTTGAAAATCCCTTAATAATTACTCCAGTCATTGAGAATTTGTTGAAACTGTTTCTGTAAAGATTAGATGAATAAGCATGAAGCAGGACGATCAAGCTCATCGTTATGAACCGAATCCCGTAGAGGCAAGATAGATCCGATGGTGAAGTTTGGGTAGAAAGGAGCTGTCGTGCGTTACTGAGGATCGAGAAGCAGTGTAAGGTCGATACCACCCATACATCCGTGTTGGGGTCAATCGGAAATCCGGTATAATCCCTCCAAATCTCATGAAGAGTACCTGTAACAATAGCAGCACCCAATACGCTCAAAACAGACCTGTATGATTGGATTTTATAACATCTTTAAAATGGAGAAGCAAACAAACTTTTAGTATATTATTACTAACATGTAAACTAAATCTATGGTATCAAATTTGGGTGCAGTTTTGGCCACTTCCTCCGAGTAACAATAGTTATCTCCCGCTAGAGTAACGATAGATTTGTATTGGACTTGACCGTCCACGATAGAGGTTGCATTTCCGACCGCTCTTTGGCCGATGAGTTGGGCGACAGCTGAAGCGAAATCTTGTCCGCTACACGAAGAAGGGATGCAGTAGCCTATACTGGGCAACGTGAACGGTATAAAGTAGAAACCAGAATTTTTGAACGGTCTCTTTTTCGGCCTCTTGAGAACTGGTCCGGAAACCGGCTGTTTGGCACTGAACCACTGAGGTAACTGGTACATGGCAATCCAGTTGGTTTTCACACTATTTAGCAGCGTCGGACTATTACTTTCTTCGTCAATCTCGTAGGCTTTGATGGATTCAAGGGTAAACATGGCCGTGCAGTATTTTCCTTTGAATTTATTGGGAGTGGAATCAATTGAGAGGCACTCGTCAAATAGTCCTACGGATTGAAGCTTTTCTGTGCTGTACAGCTCTCCGCCTCCGTTGGTTTCTGGGAATTTTCCAGTCGACGCGTACACTGCGCAGTTTACAAAAAATGTGAGAAATTATTAGAATAAAATAATTAGTAAAATGCTTTTACTTTCTAAAGCCCATGTTTCTCTTTTTAAAAGAGCTATCGTGAAAGACTGGCTGTCTTGAACGCACTGGAGACTAATGTTTGTTGCGATAGCCGTCGGATAAGTGATGGCAAATAGCTCTGGGATACCATTTGTTGCAATGGACGACGACTCGTTTGTAGATGAATATCCGAATTTGAACAGTATAAAGATCACAAATATAGAATGTTTGGAAAACTCCATTTTTTGGTTGACCGCCTTTCACAACGGCCGACGTCTAAATAAAAACTTAAGGCAGCAAACTCGCAAGTCTCTCTAAAGCCCACGTTTTACGTGACTGTTACTTTCTTTAGCCCATGTCTCCCTTTTTCGAGGTTAGGGTTATGTAACTATATAGTAAGAAAGTAATTAATGCCGCGGTCAATAAATCATCAATATGTAAAAACATTCTCACAATACGTTACCAATACATAATAACATACGGTGGCACGTTTTATCCATGTAAGGATCTTGATATGAGAGAATGAGAGCAATAATAACGGTAAAGGAATTTTTAATGCACTAATTTAGGTGTTTTGGAGCAATAATAACGGTAAAGAAAAGAAGATGTTAATGCAATAATTTAGTTGATTGTTTAGTAATGAAGTTATCAAGATAGAATACAAAAAGGCATTAAAATATCAAACTATATCGATATTCAACCTTATCCGATATTCTAATCTTCACGAATGAGCAATTTCCCGTCAAAATCGGTTAACCTTGTAAAATGCAATCGCTTTGCATAAACAAGATGACAGACACAACAATTCTCGAATTAAGTTCCACTGCAATCCCCCTCAGGGGAAATAAACTGTCGGCTAAATTAGAAAGTTTGCAGTAATGAGCATTCTAGCATATTATATCCTCGGGTCTAAAAGTTTCTCTCGTAAATCAAGCTGTTAATAGAACCAGTTTTACTTTGGATTATTATTATTATGTCCCTGTAGAATCGATGTTGATCGAGATAAGCAAAACTGTCCCTTTACTTATTCTCTATTTATTTATAGACATTTTTCTTTTGAATTATATATTTGTAACTGGGGCAACAATTTGTATTAGGAATTCTTATGCATAAATATTTCCCGGTTAAAAAAGTATATTTTTATTCATTACATTTGTTTTACTTATACTACATTTAAAAAATACATATTTGTATTAGAATTTTGATCAATTACTCTTTTATAGAAGATCAATCGATTTATTTCTATTCGATTTACATTATTTTTATTACCTTATATAATAGGCAATTTATTTTAAACACAGTATACCTATACATCATAAATATATTATTTCAAACATCTTTAGATCTTTTTGAGAAATTTTCTTGTGACTTGGCGACTGACGGGTGGTCACTGAGAGTGATCATTCAAGCGGTTCACACTGGTTTGGTAGCTGTTGCATAAATGCTGTTATAATCAATAACCTCTTATAGCCCAGATGCCTTTGTGACAGCTGACACAGGAGCTTTAAGGAGCTTTGAACTCTAAAATTAAACTGCCGGATATAAATCTTACAAGATTCAAGTATGGTATAAAAATATGTTGTTGATTAATTATTTCTGAAAGAAATTTTCAGTATTTTTTGCTCCAAATTGTACATCTTTGCATGCATAAATTATAACCCTATCATTTAATTTCAATTTAGTCATGTGCAGTTCATCATCTATCTCTTACATAGTATAAATACGGAATAAAATAATATCATAATAACTTTACAAAAGTGATTGACTGAGTTTTCTTTTTTCCACTTATTCGAAACATTTAGCATCTAAAAAACCTGATATTCCAGCCTCAAGTATTGAAAACCAGATATAAAACCAGTACATCCAATGCGTGTATGCTGTAAAAATAAAATTCCGCGTGGATGAGGCCCCTTTACGAGCGAGCTTTTCAGGCCAGTTACTATAAAGGAAACGTTTTACAGACTGTACAGAGAGAATTAGTCTTAACTAAGCTACAGAAAATCATTTTAAGTTATAACTATAATCATCAATTTATTTTTAGTGCGGCCATCATCCCGGAAGTTGGGAAATAAATACAGAATAACGGCAATGAATGGACATTATTTTTACAGAAGTGGTGGGCTGGTTGGCCTTTACTCTTTTCATCGCATTTGGTATTTACAACACCAGCCATTTCATCTACACAACTATTCTGGGAAGTCTACTTGGTCACAATAGCGATTTACGGAAATGTGGCCCTTGGGCAGGTAAGGATATACAATCAATCCCATCAATCAGGAAAACCGATGCCTTAGTGACATGCTCAGAAAAATCAATATATGTGTAAAATCTTGAGCCTAATCTACTCTGACTCGCAGACTTTGATCTACATCTTATTCTAAAAGGAGGTAGATATTGGTTAACAATCAATATATTGTCACATTCACAATTACATATATACACACAGTCAGTTGGAATAAAAGTAGAAGTTATACTTATAAGATGCTACTCAATAGAATAGTGTCAAGATGGAAGAATTAAATTCACTGATTTAAGGGAAGGATTGACCTCTCTCCAAGAGATGTAAAACGAGACTGAATTTTCTGCACACAGCGGGGGTGACTCCCAGCCCTCCCCGTTCGGGTGATTACAGTGCGGGGTTCAGGATTGCGAACTTCGGTCTTACTCTTCTTCGTCTGCTGCTTCTGCAACAATATGTTCTGTTTGAAATACAGTGGTAACTGGGGCAACCGATGGTATCGGAAAATCTTATGCAAAAAAGGTACTAAAAGTACCCTGTTAACTTAATTATTTGTCCTATAAAATGCAAATATCAATTCGTTTTATTTTAATTTAAAATTAGATGGCTGCTGCTGGATTGAATTGTTCCACCAAGGTTATTCTTTATAAAGACAATTAAGATTACTTTTACATAAATCCATAAATGCCAAAACAATTGCAGGCCTTTGTGGATACATTTTCTTGCGATTTGGCCGCCGAAGTAAGGCTACTAGGAGTGACCATTCAAACGGTTCACCCCAGTTTCGTCCTCACAAAAATGGTGCCTCTCACGGGTTCTGGAAAAATAATTTCTTCATAAAATGTTTTTGTTCATTTATTGATGCAGTGAGGCGTCAATCTGGGCACCAACCGCAGATACATTTGTAACAGCTGCTTTAAGTAGTCTTGGACTGGAAGATCGGACTGCTGGAGATTGGGCCCATAAGATACAAGTATTTAACAACACACATACTAAACATTATCCTGGTTATTAATGATAATTTATATTGGTTTTCGTTTCGTGAATGAATGAACAAATTTTCCTCGCTGATTTGGTTAATTAGTTTGTTCGTCGGCATCGGCTAGAATTCCACGCAATTAAAATAGTAGAGAAATTCAAACAGATGGGAAAATTAAAGGGAAATGCAAGTCATCAAGAAAATTCAATAAGCGCAAAAAGATTAAATGATATATTCCATATTCTTAGCCAGTAAATATGAAAGGACAGGATGTATTACTGTTTCGATTTTTTCATCGAAATTCATTGCATCCTTTTTATTGATATATAATTTGTTTAAAATTAATACTATACGCAGTAATAACTACTGCCATAATATTTCAGTTATGTATTTTTGAATACTTTTACGTTATTATTGTTATTAATAACACATGTTATAAAGAGGATATAATAGCAACAGTGCGTTTCAAGCAGAAATAAATTAAATAAAAACCTCTTTTAACGTGCTGCATTAATTGAGTTTCCGCTCAATTAGCTTCTTCCAAAATATTAAAATATAATTTCCATGAAGAAATTTTTTGATTCAGAAAATTAATTTTATATTTACAGAAATAATAATCAGCCCGTTGTGTAACTCCTTACCCGAGTTTGATTTTTATTAACTTAAAATATATATAAATAGTTTTCTTTAAAATATTATTGTAGGTATATTACAAGCTCCCATGTCTGTTAAAAGTTCAAATAAAAATAATAAACTTAGTCAAAATAATGCTACTTAATCAATTGAGAAGTAACAAATTATTTATATTACACAAAACTTTGAAATAGTATTGGCTATACTATATTTTGACCTAATCACCTGAATAGGATGCCAAAAAGCGGCCAGAAGGCGAATTGTAACATTCACATCGTCTAAGGTAGAGACGGGTGCCAGCCCGATCATAACATCTATATGCTTCTTGAGCTCTGGCCGGCTCGCCATCGCCATGAAAAACAGAGTGCTATCTAAAGAGTTGCCGATGTAGAAGAGCTTCTCTTGCTCTGTTGTTTTCAATACATACAAAAGACTGGCTGAGATATCATAACGACTCATTTCATCCCAACGGATTATAACAATAAATATAAAAAGTTCATCATTTAAATTATATTATATTTATAGCCTGTAATTCCAGTATTGTGACTCTTCTGGATTTAATATGACATGTTTACGAGAATATGTATTGCCACGGGAATTTCCCATCCATATACATCGTATCCTGACTATCCTCGATCAGAGAGTATGTATGCTTTTGTAATGTGTAATGTAATGTGTAGTAGTTATGATTTTTTTCTCTCTTTCTAACAACACTTATTAACATTTGAATACCAAGGGGTCGATTGGCAGATGCTATTGACCAGACAGCGTCTGAACCAAAAAACCATACATGAGGAATATGGGTTTTACTTTATTATTAGACTTTAACCGGGATGGAATCCTATGAAGCTCCAGCATATACGCACCGCGGTCATTGACAGTTCTGGATTAAATGGGAGTCTGTTGATATTCATTATTCGAGCTGACAGAAAAATCACCAGATAAGAGATCAGTAACGGCACCAGGAACATATATTTGGATGTAGCTTTCAACAACATTATTGCTTCTCTGCCCATTGAGCCAACAAAATAATTTCATTTTTGAATTTTGGTTTTTATATGAATTTGAATTTGTTCATCACCAGACGAGTTCTAGAATACAACTGTTGGATATCAGATCGCTGGGGACACCTTTTTTTAATCGAGGCTTATAAAACTGTATGGTCCATAGGCCTACTAAATTGCCAAGTATTCATCACATTCTTTGTTGGTTATTAATATGAGTATTGCTGCTTTTTTTAACCTTTGAAAAATGAATTTGATAAAAGAATTAATTTGATAAACCCTTGAAAAAAGAATTAGTAGATAATACCATAAAAAGAAGCGAGTCTCACGGATGATTTGGTCTAATTAAGGTCACGAGGTTGCCTTTTTAAGATTAGATTTCCTGGTCACATTTTGAATACGGATTTTTCTCATTGAGGGAACGGTGGTTTAAAAAAAAAGTGGTCAAACAAGTTAACACCAAACAGGAATTGCATTTATTGATGTATATTTTTTTTTATGTGGGCCAGAGTGGAGGGGGACTTACTTAACAATGCTTTATTTTGCACTCACTAGGTGTAGAAAAGTGTTTTACTTTAAAACAGCAGCGTTCAAGTCATACAAGTTTTAAAAGATATTTTACCAATGTACAAATAATATTTATTTACCCTATTATTGTTAATTTCTTTCTTTTTTTCTCTAATAAATTACATTTGGGATCTACCCCTATTTGATCATTGATTAGGTTGCTTTCTATTATGTTGTATGTAGTTTAAAATACACAATAAACATAATATAATATATTATCCATGATTATTAGCAGTTTGATAACCTATAAAACTGAAAATTATGATGAGCGTAATCTGCATTTTTTGCTTTGAAAAAATGCAGATTACGCATTTTTGCATGTGCTATGCCATAGTTTTAATATCTATATTATATATTATTGATATAAATGTAACTGTTAATCAGTAATTTTGACAATCAAAATCTGAAATAATTCAGAATTATAGTCAAACATGTTTCCACATGGGGGAATATCAGGAACAAAATTCTATCCTATTAAAGTTAAGCTACTTTCCTCAAGAAACTAGAGTCACTTTAATCCGTGTGCTAATCAGAAAAATAGAGGCACGTGTACTTATAATCCGGTGGGTACTGTGTACATATGAAAAATATATGCATATACATTAAAAAATAAAACAGATATTTTAAATAGTATTTTTCAAAAAAATGAATAAATTATGGTTCTGGTAAAAGGCGGGAAATGATGGTGTTGTCGACCACTTGATGGGCGTTCAATCCCAAGAAAAAGTCGAAAAGATTGAATTTAAGATCAGAGACTCAATCAGAGACTTGAATGGAGCCCTTTATATTCCCCAGCTTGGATGCAAGTTAGGCAACGTCCTAAGATATAGAAATAGAAATAATCACGATAACAAAAACTTATTTAATGTTAGGCTTAATGCTAGGCATTATTAGCTTTTAAAAAGAGTTTTTTTTCCTCGAAAAGACAGAAAGTATACGTCGTACCTTGGGTGTAGCAACTCGATCATTTTCACTCCAGAAGATATAGACGAGTGCAGTTACGAGGCTCAAGTTATAAGCCGGAAGCTTAGGACTTCCGTAACGCTTCACGTTCTCCCGTTTTCCGTAATCAAATGCACTTAAAGTGCCATCTAGTTAATCGAAGTGTACATTTTTATAACCAAATAACTCTTCTGGATTCAGTGTAAAATGTTTTCGAGAGTAAGTAGCTAGTGCCACCAATATTTCTCATCCAGACATCGTAACCTCGATCAGAAAGCATCATGTAAACTGTTCCGCAATAATCATATCGAATAACAAGAATTAACCATTTTCTTTATGCTTTAAATACCAAGAGAACGATTTGCGGGTAGCAATGACCACATAGCGTCTGAGCCAAGATACCCATGTATATGAGGAGTATAGGTTTGGCTTTGTTAATAGGCTTCAATCGGGATGGAATCCTTCACAGTTCTAGGATATAGCCGTCCTCTGTCGTTACGGAATGTGTTTCAACGGGATATCCTCTATGACGTATAATTTCTGCCTAATACCATCACATTAAGTAAATGAATAATAAATAAACATGAGATATCGTAAATACATGCTGCATCTTTAGAGCATACATTCAAAATACTTTTGAATATGTACTGATGTTTATTTATACTTACAGCGGTCATCGATAGCTCTGTATTCAAAGGCAATTTTTGATTCATATTGTTAGCAGGCAAAGTAATCCGAAAGGACGACGAGATGAATATTAACATTAATAATGTAAATACAGCTTTTGGCATATTGGAAAAGCGCACACAGTCTTAAGAGCGTTATTTATTATTGACTCTTCTTTTCCTTCATCGTAGGAAGAACTCAAAAATAATACTGTGGTGAGTTGCATACATTATCGTCATTCCAAATAAGTTGTCTTCATTCAGACATATTACAAAACTGGTTAATGGAAACATACTTTCCCCGCCAGGAAAGTATATACTTTGAATATTTCGAGTCATAGGGTTACAAACAGAGTTATAGGATTACAAGACGACGTGTAGTTAATAACTTGTCAAGAATACATGTTGACATTTTAGGCATTAGTTTTTTAAATATAAATAGTACTGTATCTTTATGTCAATATTAAAATCAAATATTTTAAAACTAATAGAAAATCAAAACCCAAGAGGGGTCAAGTTTTAGTAATGTAAATAGGTCACACCTTTTATGGTTTTACTCTTGTTTGAGTTTAAAAAAAGGGGGGGGGGACTTGTACGGCAGGCAAACAGATTGTTTAACTTAAAAATATCCTGTTTGAAACAGGGTATCCTATGTGTGTCATACTCACAACATGAGATCAGACTCAATAGTAACACAGGGCTGTGAATCTACAGACCACGCTGTGATGGAATTTTACTATTAATCGGAATCACGCTCGATCATCCGACCATTCATTTTTATTTTTATTTTTACGCTGATAATTTTCACACGGTTTACATTTTCACTATCTCAAAAACGTATTTAGAAAGATTCATTTGCATGTGTAAATTATGATAGAAATAGTTAATTAGGGGTCTGGCAACAAGGGGATAATCGTACTGTAGAGAACTCGATAGACATTATATCCGATCAAAAAATCAAAATGGTTGAATTTAGGATCAGGAACTTGGATGGAGCCTTTTAGATTCCCCAGTTTGGATGCAAGCCAGATAACATCCTGATAAACATTTATTTGATTATTAAAATAATGACTGTATTTTAAACTGTGTTGCATCTTTACCTTGGATGTAGCAACTTTATCATTTCCAGCCCAGAAGAGGTAAACGGGTGCTGTAACAAGACTTAAGTCATAAGCTGGAGGCAGAGGACTGCCGTAGCGTTTCAAGTTCTCTCTTTTCCCGTAATCAAACTTATTTAAACTTCCATCTATTAATAATAAATTTATGAATCTTATATAGAGAGAAAAGAAACCAATACATACAACATACCTCTTTTAGTATGCTGTACAAAATGAGTCACAGTCTTGATGGACATTCCGTCAGGAACGACTTTATTTATCATCGGTATTGAAGTCTGTTTGACATATTTTCAATCGTCAATTAATTTTTTTTTTACACAAAACATTTTTGAATAATGAATGATTTAAAAAACAAGTAATACCAAATCAAAGTTTTCTCGATTGGACCCGATGTTAAAGAACATCAATTCTCGACAGATTGCGGCCAGTGGATATGTCGTCTCACAAGTCAATCGCTGTAAAAGAGGGAATAACGGCATTGTCGGAATGTCACCAACATTTTTTACTCCCAGTAACTTAAGGGCCATGAGGCCATCTAGAAAATTCATGAAAATTAGTATTATTATTTTAAACTATTTAGCTATTATTAAGCATCATAAATATTTTCGTAAAGAAAGAAAACTTGGAAAATAATATTGGCTGTAGCTAAGACTCAATTAAAAAGGAAAAGTTGTTTTTTCAAGACGAATTTTTAAAAAATCCAATGAAAACTGGCGCGCATAGTTAATAGATCAAAATAGTAAAAAGCGAATGAACCACATGAAACGACTTTTGATCGACTGAGATTGGTCGATATTAAAAATAGGGATAAACTACATTTTCAAATAATTATCGAATCGATTTCATTTTTTTTAATCGATAGGATCTCTAATTGATGTTTCCAAATATATCAATAAACTACTCGCCTGAATAGGATTCCAAAAGGATGAAATAATGCGACTGGCAACATTCATATTGTCCATGGTTGAGACAGGTGCCAAACCGATCATGATATCGATATGCTTATTGAGTTCCGGTTGACTCGCCATTGCCAGGAAAAATAGAGTACAACCAAAAGAGTTCCCGATATAGGAAAGCTTCTCTTGCTCTGTCGTTTTTAATATGTACAAAATACTAGCTGGTATATCAAAACGACCCATTTCGTCCCAGCTGATTATAAATATGATATCAACTGATTATCCAATAACTATAAGTATAACAATATAACATACCTATAATCCCAGTATTGTGACTCTTCTGGGTTCAATGTGACATGTTTTCGAGAGTAAGTATTACCGCGTGAATTTCCCATCCAGATATCGTAACCTCGATCAGAGAGTATGTATGCTTTTGCGTGTAATACAGCCATATTAATAAGTATACACATTTCTAAATATAGTTATTTTTAAAGTATGCATTTCAGTAATTAAATGCTTACGAAGAGATCGATTGGCGGGCGCTATTGACCACACAGCGTCTGAACCAAGAAAACCGTACATTAGGAATATTGGTTTGGCTTGGTTATTAGGCTTCAATCGGGATGGAATCCTACGAAGTTCTAGGATATAGCCGTCCTCTGTCGTTACTGAATGTGTTTCAACTGGATACCCTCTATGACGAATAATGTCTGCCTATTAAATTAAACATGTTATATACTCTCATGTGAGGCTGGAAATTATTACCAAAGCTTAAGTAAAAGGTAATACACGTACCGCGGTCATTGATAGCTCTGGGTTAAAAGGGAATCTATTCTTCATCACTCGGTTAGACAGAACCAAAATAGGATGAGAGTAGATGAGTAACGTTATAAAAAACCAGTAATTGAATATATCCTTTGACATGGTTGCCTGCTGTTTATAATACAATGCCTCCTTATAGTGAACACAATTATTCCATGACTTTTATTTGGTCATCACTAGACGAGCTCAGAGAGACAACTGTGCGAAGCTCAATAAAATAGTAGTCACAGGGGACACTATTTTCTTTGGAGGAGGGGTTCTTAACCTTTTGAAGCCTCACCTCCCTAAACTTGAAATAAAAACCGTTCACCTCCCACCCGGCTGATTTAACGGAAAACTTGTACAATAACTGAATAACGAACGGGGAAAGGCAGGCCGAAAAATTTCAACACGATTTCTTCAAATTTCTAAGTTTTGGGGCAATTTTGAGCCTAAAAATGAATAAAAATTGATTTTTTGGGGGGGATTGTCCAACTATCCAACATTTTATTGAAATATTGAATTTCTTGGAGGTCAGCTCACCTCCCCTGGACCACCTCTCCACCTCCCTTGGGGAGGTGTACCTCCCAGGTTAAGAACCCCTGCAAGTTTAGAGCATGTCAATCTGGTGGATGTCTATCTATGAATTTAAGATGCCGTGGGCTTTTCTTGATTTTCTTTTTAGGCTTGAAGCATTATTATTTGATGTATTCTTTGTTCGAAGATAATACGGTTGATGGCTTGATGCTGGTTGAGAATAACTAAACAGAAATCTGTATAAATAATAAGCTCTCCTAATATGGTAATAGGAAGTAAAAAAAAATAGGTCAGAAAAGGAGCACAGAAATTTATATAACCAATGTAACCCCTAATCGCAGTAGCTTTGATCATAGGAGCGTTGCACTTCGCTCTGTATATGATAAATTTCAATATAACCCAATCATAGATAATATTGAGGTCACATTTATTACCTTTGTGGGTTCATTCGTCAAAAATGTTTTCATGATGATTTCTATTATTGGGAAAATTTGAATGATTTCATTAGTAACCTATTTTAAAATAAGAGAAAATTAATTTATACTCTTTTAGCTAAAAAGACTATAATATAGAACTTGACTAAAGAGTTTCTAAGTCCTTCGAAAATTCAAGGTCACTTTTGTGAGTTGGTTCTACAGAGACTATACGAAGATGTTACTTATTATTAAATTTTTCAGTTTTTGAGGTATGAATTGTGGAATGTAGTGTTTATACCTTCGTATCAAATAAAAAAATAATAATCAACATTATTGTACTCGTATTATTTACGAGATGCAATCCATGAGCTGATTCTTAAATCTTACACCCTGATGGCAACGTGATAATTGATACAATCTTTGTTTACTTACAGTGGCTGTTAATAGCTCTGGGTTATAAGTAGGACAGGAGGTTCGTGATCTAGCTTTCATACTAGCAGAGTAAAATCCCAAAAGATAATAAGATCAATACATTAAAAAAAATAATAATACAGGTCTCAATTGAAATGTCGTTATTTATTATTTCCACCAGTATTTTGATTTCTCAATAGATAGTATCGTCATTAGTTGCATCAATATCATCATTTGTAAATGCAATTTCTTGATTAAAGTTTTGTTCATATTATGTAAATTTTCTGCATTAAATAAATATAATATTTAAGAAATATAAATAGAATTAGAGCTTCTATCGAAACATTAACATTTTTTGCAAAGCTAAAAGTACTAAAAATTTATTTTATAATATTAAGAGAATTTCAGTTACATTATTTGTTTAGAAAAAAAATTATGCAATATTATACGTTATTATGCCATAAAAATAATAAGGTTAAAATGAATAAACATTTAATACAAAAGTAATTCAACAAGAACAATAGCTATTCGCTTAAAAAAAAAAACGAATTAAACATCTCTTTTTATGGCTCTGGTAAAAGAGGGAATATGGTCTTGTAAAGTACTTCGTTAGCATTCAATCCGATCACATAATCGAAATGATTGAACTTTGGGTCAGGAACCTGGAGAAGCTTTAAGATTTCCCAGCTTGGATACAAGCCAAGTAATGTCCTAATAATAAAGAAATGAAACTAGGTATTAAAAATAAAATTTGTCTGGTGACCATCAAATACTGCTAAAAAATATACTTGTTACTTAGCTTTTCTCGTTTTTTTCTTACTATAAACGAGAGATACACTACCTGAAATTGTTTCGCTATAAAATTGTTTGGTTCTAAAATA
This sequence comes from Chydorus sphaericus, assembly GCA_030141595.1. Classification (NCBI taxonomy): domain Eukaryota; kingdom Metazoa; phylum Arthropoda; class Branchiopoda; order Diplostraca; family Chydoridae; genus Chydorus; species Chydorus sphaericus. The sequence continues at coordinate 5,773,043 of CM057934.1, read as the reverse complement.
GCCGGTTATTAAGGGCATTTATCATCATCTCAATAATTTTTTAAAAGCTTGATAATTGAATAAAACCGGACTAGCTGGATAAAATTGGTTTTTATCGGACTAAAAAAATTCTTTGGTCAATTAAGTTTCATACTTCAATAGTTTAGGATTTACCAAAGATATATAACTATAGCTACGTTTTTTTACCTCTAAATAGAGCACACACAAAATAAAGTTCCTAATACTCTACCTCGGTAGAAGCAATGCGATCATTCGGACTCCAAAAAATATAAACGGGTGCTGTTACAAGACTTTAGTCGTAGGATGGCGGCTTAGGACTTCCGTAGCGTTTCAAGTTCTCTTTTCTACCGTAATCAAACGCACTAAGACCGCCATCTGAATAATGAACATAAACATTATCCTAAATATATTGTAACCCATGAAATGTGGAATGCATTACAAGACAAATACACACCTCTTCTAACGTGTTGCATTATACCATGATCAACCCCATTGAAAGACATTCCGTTAGGGATGAATTTATGTAGAGAGGGAATTACCGTCTGTTTTATTATTATTGCATTAATGCGTAGATTTAATGGGGTGAACGTAGATTTAGGATGTACGTAGATTTTTTTTGTATGACTCAAGAATAAGAAACTGCTGGTTTACCTACATTTAATATAATGCACCGACCAGGAGGTAATGGCGGTCGAACAAACCACCAGACGAGAAGTGGGTTATACACGAAATCAAATAAGATAGGAACTGGCTTTTTATCTAGGTTTATTATTTTGTTTAAGTTTTTGAGACAGGGAGATGGTGGTGCTGCTGTATACAACTTGCACACTTTTAGGTATTAATGTAGGTTAAATAAAACTCATCACCTCCCGGGTAGCATCCGAGATTCGATGACCTGGACAGCGGTTTGCCGGGGCTTGGGAGCTCGTTGGCACTGTCTCAGATTCGTTTGATAGCATTATTCATATTGGATCAGTCCCGGTGCAGAACACAAATGTTGAGAGAAGGTTGCCATCTTTTGTCCCAAGAACATCCCACGATAAGAATACCAATAATCCTTTTAGCCAAACATATTCTTGGCTAATGTATCTTGGGAACGCCATGGGGGAGTCTAATTTCAGCTGAGAAAATGAATACTTGATCATAAGCAAAAGACCAATATTGGTGATAGAATGGGAATACAAAAATGGCTTGACCCATTATTCTATGATTGGTTTACCCAGATATTCTTGGGGAGCGTATCTTGGCAACGCCATGGGCCAGTCTTACATTGCAGATGAAAAGGAAAACTTCAGTTCTAACAAAATGCCAATAATGGCAACAGACTGCGAATATAACAATGGCTTAAACCATTATTCTAAGATTGGATTATACAGATATTCTTGGGGAGTGTATCTTGGCAACGCCATGGGTCAGTGTTATTTCGCCGATAAAAAGAAAACTTCAGTAGTAGCAAAAGGCCAATAATGGTGATAGAATGGGAATATAAAAATGGCTTAACCCATTATTCTAAGATTGGTTCATACAGATATTCTTGGGGAGTGTATCTTGGCAACGACATGGGTCAGTGTTATTTTGCCGACGAAAAGAGAAACTTCAGTAGTAGCAAAAGGCCAATAATGGCAATAGACTGCGAATACAACAATGGCTTAAACCATTTTTCTAACACTGGTTCATACAAATATTCCTGGGGAGTATATCTTGGGAACGCCATGGGTCCGCATACTATTTCGTCGATGACAACGAAAACTTAAGTATTTGCAAAATGCCAATAATGGCAACAGACTGCGAATATAACAATGGTTATACCCATTTTTCTAACATATAGATTCATACAAATATTCTTAGGGAGTGTATCTTGGGCGTCATGGGTAAATTTTCTTTCGCCAATGAAAAGGAAAGCTTCACATTTAGAATAAAATATTACTAATTGCGACAATGCGAACCCCTCTTATTTTAACGTTGGCCCATGCAGATCATAAATGTTATACTGTGAAGTGTGAACATGGGCACATGGCAAGAGAAATTAAAAATATTTCCGATCGTGTCGAACGTTTTTCATTGGAATCGTAGATACAGGGAGCTCTTTCTTTTTTATGATGTCTATTTTTGCAGTGACAAAAGCGTTGAAATGTCATAAATAAATATGAAGGTATTTCAAGTATATATTGCTTCCTTTCACAAAGAACCTCGAATGAAGATGGTTCAGTTGTTAGCGTCTCCGCCTTGAAAACGAAGGTCCCGTGGTCGAATCCAGGTAAAGGTAACAGTAACTAAAGATAATTTTCTGGTGTATGTATAGTGTCTACCTGGATTAGTTGTTACATATAATTCGAGAAGCGAGTATGCTATGGTATCGAAACACTTTCCTACAGAAAAATTATTTTTCAAAAATCAAACCAAGAAATTCGCATTATTGCTTTTTCTGTTTTGGCCCAATACTTAATTTCCTAAACTCCTTTTTTCATTAATGCCCCAATAAAAGATATCATACACTTTCCCAGTATTGATATTCCAGAAGATACCGAATCTTTACCAAATAACTATCGCGGAATCTAATACAGCTCCAAGATTCACCCGATGTGCGATTCAGGCCTAAGAAAATATTGGCGTGTCGAGATCCAACCTAGACTGTCCCATTAATGATTTTGCTACCCGGGGGCCTATGAATTTAGTTTGTTTCATTAATAAAATCATATATTCCAATTATAGCTTCGGTTTCTAAGTTATGATTCATATAAGATTTGAGACTTATCTTAGTCGTGAACAAAAAGGGAGCAAAACCCAAGTTAACTCAAAAACACAGTTTTAACGTATCAGGTTTTTTTCTTAATGTCAGAACTCAGATTTCCGTTCTGCAGGATAATCTATAATTATATTTAATCGCTTTCCCCCTTGGTCACAATTTCTATAATCTACATTTTTGTCTATGGCGATTTGATGCCTACATATATTTACATTATTACATATGATTTATTTAGTAGGGTTGTATGGCAACCTAAGCATCGCTTAAGCAACGAAATAAATAAAGTACCAATGTCATCAATCATCATAACAAGGTAATATGCCATGGTATTAGTTTTAATTTCCCTTTCTGGCCCAATTGAAAAATAAATTCTATTTCACAGAGTTTTAATCGAATTTTAAACATTTTTGTAAAAATAACCCAGGGTAATTATGGTTCTGGTAAAAGAGACATGATTGTACTTGTACTATACAGAACTTGATAGACATTCAATCCGATCATAGGATCGAAATGATAGAACTTGGGGTCAGGAACACGGATGGAACCGTTTATATTTCCCAACTTGGAGCCAAGTCAGGCAACATCCTATAGGATGTAGGACAACGCAATTAGTTTAATTAAATCATTCCAAAAGTGTTCATGAGAGAAAAAAAGAATAATATTATTAGCCAGCAATATGAATATATATGCATATTATGTACCTTTGGTGAAGCAATTTGATCATTTGCACCCCAAAAGAGACAGACTGGAGCAGCAGTTACAAGACTTAGGTCGTAAGGCGGAGGCTTAGGGCTCCCATAACGCTTCTTGTTCTCTTTTCTTCCGAAATCAAAAGCACTAAGACTTTGACCTGAGTAATAATGAAACGTTGAAAATAAAATAAACATGGTATAAAATCGTATAAAATAAATGGGTTGATTGCAAATCAAATATAGAATAAAAACCTCTATTGTTGTGTTGTATAGCATGAGTTATCGTCTTTACGGACATTCCGTCAGGGATGAATGTAGCTAAGACTGGCATGGATGTCTGCGTACAGTGACGAGTATGTGTATATTGAATTTTTGTGCACTTATCATCAACATAAAAGAAACATATCTGATGTTAAACTATTTTAAACATACCAAATCAAAATTTTTCCGGTTGAACCCCAAGGCAAGAGACATTACATCTCGACAAAAAGCTGCTGATCTGTACGTTCTCTCACAGAGTAAGTGTTGCGTGCGGCGCAGAAAAGGCGAAACAATGAAGTCGCCGAGATTAATGAACTTCAATAACTTTTCCAATCCAATCTTTTAAAAGATACAAGTGTTTGTATATATACAGCTAACAACTTTTCCTTCTCACTTTCTATCCGACCAGCATAATTTTACTTACATCTACCTTATATCTACACATTCAATAGATTATGTACCTTAAGAAGTGGCCATATGGGGGCAAGAAGGTGTGTTACACAGTTCCTACTGTCAAAGGTGGAGACAGGTGCCATAGCCATCATGACTTCTATGTGCTTATTGAGCTCCGGCCGACTCGCCATAGCAATAAAAAACAGAGTGCAACAAAAAGTTGCCGATATAGGAGAGCTTCTCTTGCTCCGTCGTTTTCAAAACATAAAGAAGACTGGCTGGTATATCAAAACGACCCATTTCATCCCAACTGAATACCGATAATATTTAACCATATTTTAAAGTTAATTAAAAATAAATTACGTTTTACCTATGATCCCAGAATTCTGACTCTTTTGGATGCAATGTAACATGTCCTCTTTGAACTCTTGAATTGCCCATCCATACATCGTAGCCTTTATCGGCAAGTAAATAAGCTGTTGAGTTCAATAATAACATTTGTTTTTATTATTATGTTTATGTGCTTAGTATTGACCTTTTAATACCAAGTGATCTATTTGCGGGCATCATATATCACATAGCTCGGAGCCCAGATAACCATACATGAGAAACACGGGTTTGGCTTTTTTGTTGTTCAATCGGGGTGGAATCCTACGAAGTTCTAGGATGTAACCATCTGTTGTCACTGAATGTGACTCAACTGGGTATCCCCTATGTCGAATAATTTCTGCCTATCATACCGTCAAACAATCGACGACCTCATTACATATTTTGATTATTTTCCAATCGACAAAAATAAATTAAAGTTAATAATGGTATATTCTTTGGATATATTCTTCCAATTCATATGCAATAACGATAATGAATAATGTAATAATGATGTGTTTACTTACCGCGGTCATTGATAGCTCCGGATTGAAAGGTAATCTTTTACTCATAATAATTTTAGAAGACAGAATCGCCCGAAAGAACAGTAAGCTCGTCATTATAAAAAATATTAATACTTTTTTGTACATCGTCTATGAACAAATTGAAACAGCTTTATATGATTTAAATCGTTCAAATTGTCGTCATTGCACAAGCTCTAAAAGACAACTGATCATTAGGATACGATTCTCTTGATTCAGGTATAGCAATGAAACTGGTTATCATAAGCAAAGCAGTCTTACTCGTCGCGTATGTAATACATCACGCGTGAGCTGCCTTAAATAAATTAGGTTATACAGGATTAAAGAAGCGACAAGGACTGGTTTGAGTTTTCTTAAAGTCGAAGACACTAGCAGGAGGGGGAAATAATGGATTTATTGCAATATTTTAAGCTGATTATACAATAACTATCAGATGATTATACCAAGTCTTGGAATTTTATGTCTGGAAACACAAAGTATATTGCTGGTTGCTATCGAATTTTTAATATATATATATACATATATCTTACTAATTATTTTTGATTATATATGGCTGCTGCTGGTTTGAATACTTGAATATAAGTGATCCTTCCTATTGAAGATGAGCTTAGTATTATTCTTAAACCTTCGTATTATTTCAACTGAAAATTTACTTAATATTTTCTTTATTGAATATGGTGCTAGTATAGAATCTTGTTTAGTATAGAATCGAAATCAAGACAAGTGCTTTAGATTTGACCGATGGTCGCAGTCCGCCTATATTCCCAATTAAGAGCTGATTTGAATGGTAATCGCATATCGCAATATAATCTGTCAGCCTCGTCGGTATGGACACCAATTGTGGCGTTCGGTTTGACCAGGTTGCAGGATATAAAGTGCATGTTATCTCTAATTGTAACAGCGTGCCCATATCGTTCTTCCTTAAATGATCGAAGAGAAAGAATAGAGCGGCGTCATCACAAATATGGTATCAGCTGTATGTGCTATGCCTTCTCCACTTAACCACTTTCAATAACCAACTAAGGTCCAGATTTTATTAATTTAAAACGAAAAAAGGGATTTGCATCAATACATTTTCGCCAGGTCTTTGTGAATAAATTTTACATGGTTATTTGGCAGCTGAATTGTTTGAGATATATATATTATATTGTATTGTTATTTTTAAAACTAATTTTACAATACTAAGACTAATAATTAAGAATAGGCCTATTTATGGCTCTGGTAATAGAGAGATGATGGTACTATAGACCGTTTCATAGACATTCAATCCAATCATAAAGTCGAAATGATTAAACTTCAGATCAGGAACTCGACTGGAGTCTTTTAGATTCCCAAGCTTAGATGCAAGCCAGGCAACGTCCTAATATTAGGGAAGAAAAACATTAGAAGAATAATTTTTGTAATTAAGATACATCAATAACATATGTAAGTATGCTAGTTAATTTATACAATAACATGCTAGGTACTTTGCAGGGTACCTTGGTTGGCGCAACTTTATCATTTCCACTCCAAAATATGTAAACGGGAGCAGTAACGAGACTTAGGTCGTAAGACGGAGGCTTAGTGCTCCCGTAGCGCCTCTTGTTCTCTCTTCTTCCATAATCAAACGCACTTAAACTATCACCTGCATCAAATTTAATGTAAATACTTATAAGGATAGGTTATTACAATAATAAATAATGAAAACCTCTTTTCACGTGCTGCGTGGCTTGAGTCGCCGTCTTAATCGATATTCCGTCGATGACGAATTTAAAAGCGACCGGAATCAGTGTCTATATTATACAAATTGTTTTTTCAATTGCCAGATTATCAAACACGATCTTGATATATATATATATATATATATATATATATCAAAATTGTCTGGATTGAACCCCATGTCTAGGGACAGTTTATTTCGACAAATAGCTGCCGATCGGTATGTCCTCTCGCAGACCAATCCTCGGATAAGGCGTAAAAGAGGTGCGCTGAGAAAGTCACCAAGATTCTTAAATCCTAATAACGTCTCAATGAAAAACTGTTTGAAAAAGAGAATAAAAGTAATCCAACCCAATCGAATTTATTGTTACTGGCGTGTTATTTAAGACTGCTCACCCGAATAGGTGACCAGAAAGTGGCATACATTCGCGTTGAAAAATTTATATTGCCCATGTTTGATACGGGTGCCATAGCGAACATAACGTCGATATGCTTATTGAGCTCCGGATTTATTGCCATCGCCATGAAAAACAGAGTACATCCAAAAGAGTTGCCGATGTAGGCAAGCTTCTCTTGCTCTGTCGTATTCAGTACATACAGAAGGCTGGCCGGGATGTCAAAACGACCCATTTCATCCCAGCTTTTCAATTTGTAATATTAGTTCATATCATATTTAACTAGTTTAAAATAAAACATCTAGAACCATACCTATGATCCCAGTATTGTGAATCTTCTGGATTCAATGTGGCATGTTTTCTAGAATAAGTATTGCCACGAGAATTTCCCATCCAAACATCGTAACCTCTGTCGGACAGTATGTATGCTATTGCGTGATAGTAATAGTAAGCGATAGCAATTCTTATAATTATTTGGTTTTAAATACCCAAGGATCGATTGGCCGGTGCCATGGACCACATTGCATCTGAGCCGAGGAAGCCATACATGAGAAATACAGGCTTGGCTTTATTTTTATTCATTCGGGGTGGAATCCTACGAAGTTCTAGAATGTAACCATCCTCTGTTGTTACTGAATGTGTTTCAACTGGATAACCTCTATGACGAATAATTTCTGCCTATAATAAAAAGGTATAGTGATAGAACATATATTCAAACATCCTACCTAGTTAGTAAATTATTTGTTATTTACTTACCGCAGTCATTAACTGCTCTGGATTGAAAGGAAGTCTTTTATATATATTCGTAGTGAAAGCAGACAAACTAATTCCAAAGTATGAAATCATAATTAATAGCAAAAATGTTGGCGAGATTTTCGACATGTTAAATTAAAAAGCTGTTTTTACTACTAAAATTGCAATAGTTGTTCATTCAACCAACTCTAAAGGACAACAACTGTATCGCCATGCGAAGTCGACTATTTTGATTCATCCAAGTCGTTATAGAAAACTGGGTCATATGTACCCACCGCATACACCCTAAAAGAAGCAATTCTTCTATAAACCCCGTCCTCTGGTACAGACCTCGTCGGCCCACACGAAACAAGTTATATATGTGGTTAAAATAACCAGTAGTTTGAGAATTTATGCGTTTAACCATAATTAAGATGATCAACAACAAATATGAGAACAAGAATTAAGTAATCAAACAACACAAGTACCAAATTATAGAGCTTTAAATTTTGAAATAAGCTAACTGATGTATACAAATAGTAATAACGAGTTTCTAGCAATAATAAGTGACATAATAAGAATTTAAGGAAGTTCAGAACTAGCTTATCGAGGCCACACTTGTTTTCTTTTCTTTTTTTTCATTATATACAGTTTGACTTGTTTTCATTTTATCAAATGAGGATTTCGAAACTATAGGGAACTCGTTTTGGAAATAAAATGAAATAGGCTACGTCACTACGTGTAGGACTAACAATACCATATGCGTAGATGGAAGATGGAAGTCCACATGCTCTGACTTTTGGTCCGTCTTTTGGGATTTCCCCTTATTGACACGAAATGCAAATTTCGACCGATCAGATCTAGTGATAAGGTGTCCAAATGCGCCTGCAACACCCTCTTCCACATAAAGCAACACAACTGCGTGAGTATGCGACTGAGAAATGACAGATAAACATTAATATAATTTGAAAGTAGTATATAATAGAAAATTGAAGGCTCTGTTTAGTGCATATTAAAAAGCAATAATTTTTAGATGAATAATGTAGATGACACTGTAATCATGTTATTTATTTATCTCAGCTAATGATTCATTCATTGAATTTGGATGATTAGATGCTATTAATCAGAAACATTGCTACAAGGCACATCTTCCAAACGTTTTAGAGAAATTTTTTTTTTCTTAAGTTGAGAAAATAATAAAAAAAGGAATGGTTGACGATGTGAAAACGAAGTAATTTCAATCCGAATCTAATCCGAAAAAGTGGGACGAACTCCCGCCAAAGTTCTACACGATTTCAAACCTCACAAAAATACAAGTGGGCAGTTGAGTTTTATTAACCACGGCTATTTTTAAGGGATACCTTATTAGATTGTTCCTCTCTTTACAACTTATATTCATGTTTTGAATCGAGTTGTGAAATGATTCATTTCGCTGGACCGAAAAAATGGAGGTTTCCACGTTGGATTACTGTAACCCCTTCAGTGATATTGACATTTACATATTATATGTTGTTTAGTAGAAATATGGGATTGCTAACCAACCACATTTTTATTTGTTGTATTATAAGTTGTTTTCCATTGTAACATAAATAAAATAATAACACGATATGTCGCTTTAAAACTTTCTAAGAATCTTATTGATTGTAAGCTAGCACAAATCAATCATGCATCTTCGGTATTTTCACATCAACCGCAATAAAACCTGTTCTGCAACTCTGTTCTTTACTTTCCTTCCTAAAATATTTTAGTTCTAACGGGATAGGCGACAGATGATACACCAAAAAACTTATACTAAAGAGGTAAAATTATAATTTATACAATTATCACTTTGAAAATATACGCCCACTCACTGCACTTTATCCTATGGATGTCCGAATTAGAGCCGAACATCCCATATCCCTTTTGGATGTGCAATGGATGAATAAACGATATACGAGATAATGGTTCGTGGGATATCCATTTTTGATGTCTCCTGCTCCTCCTTTAGATGTGGGGGTTTTCACATTAAAATGTATGGTTAATTCTTTTTTTCACAAAATATTATGTAATACAAGAAAGAAGTTAAGTTGGAGGGCTATATTCGAATTCGAATTAAATCTGAAAGTTAAAGAAATGAGTTATAAAATAACAATCTCCCCCCTATCTACTTCAGGAAACATTCACGCTGCTTTAAGCGATTTATCCAGCTTGGATGTCATAAGCATATTCTTTTAACCTCCACGCATTGAGTGGGCCATTTATGTTTACTATACTTGTAATTAATATTTAAGAATACATTATGTGTTTATCAGTTCCGCGGTTTAGTGTATGAAATTTTTAATCCATTAAATTTGTAATCCATGTATGATGAATATATGAAGCTAATAGTAATTCACACGTTAGTCTTTTCAAAAGAAAAAGTATAACTCGATAATGTTATAAACAGAGTACGGTAATATAATAGTATTCGTGATTCCCAAAAGAATACGAATCAAGAACAGCATACATATTGAATAACTCGATATTTTATTTACTAATGATGCTTATAAAACAATATGGACAAAAGGAATGGATTGCCATTTTGCAGCAGAAGTTTTTGGTTGGTTAGTCTTGACTCTTGTAACTACACAGTGTATTTACAACATTTGTCATTTCGTCTATACCACTTTTTTGGGGAGTCTACTTGGTCACAATATCGATCTACGGAAATGTGGTCCCTGGGCAGGTAGGGATATACAGTTAATCCGAATAATGTTAATACACATATAGATGGAGCTTAATAAGACTTTTCACCTTTTGCATCATTTTATAGTTGTAACTGGGGCGACAGATGGTATCGGGAAATCGTATGCCAAAAAGGTAGTTTTAAAGACATGCTATGATGTACTTCTAATTCAATTATTCTCATTTCACATAGATGGCTGCTGCTGGGTTAAATATTGTTCTGATAAGTCGAACTCCAGCTAAACTGAAAATGGTGGCAGACGAAATCAGTATAAAATTCTAAAAATAATTTCCTGTAATTGGATTCAATATAAAAATATTTTACATTACAATTTAGAATCAATCAACTCTTCCATCGAAATCAAGACGATCGCAGTAGATTTCACCGAAAGTCAATTGATCTATTCTAAATTAAGGGCTGAGCTGGACCGTATTCAGATTGGGATATTGGTCAATAACGTCGGGATGCTAATCGATCACGGAAAACTTTTTCACAAAGGATCAGAGAATGATGTCCAGAGCCTCATTAATTGCAACACCATGTCGATGGCCAGGATGTGTCACATCGTTCTACCTCAAATGGTCCAACGGAAGAGTGGTGTCATCATTAATATTGGCTCGCTTTCAAGTGCATTGCCGACTCCACTTTGGACAACATATGGTGCCACTAAGGTCCAATCTATTCTAGTATGAAATTCTTATCAATTAATAACAGAAATATCAAACATTATCACAGGCATTTGTAGATAAATTTTCCTGTGATTTAGCCGCTGAAGTTAGGCCGCTAGGAGTGACAATTCAAACGGTTCACCCCAGTTTAGTCTTCACAAAAATGGCGCTGCTTAAAGAGAAATCAATGATGGCACCTTGCCCAGATGCTTTTGTGAAAGGAGCTTTGAGGAATCTTGGACTCGAAGATCGAACAGCCGGATATTGGTCCCACAAGATTCAAGTATATAACAACATTAATGTTATTTTTTTTCAAAATGCAATTGTGTTCTAAATTAATTCAAACAGATTTTTTTTGTTGATATGATGAATTACTTTGTTCCTCGTCGATGGCTGGAGGTGATGGCCAACAAAGGGACAGAAAAATACGTGCAGATGGGAAACTTTAAGGAAAATTAAAAGGAAAAATATAGAGCCGAAACGCAGCCACGAATTATACAATTAAACCAAAATAACATTATTAAATTTAGTTTGAACGGTTAAATTTAATTATTTCAATTCCAATTAGATTTGCTTATTTTTTTATATGATGTATCAGATTTAAGGCTATATTTTAGTTGTTATGAATAAACATAGAGTATAGTTTAAAGTTATTCTGAAAACTTCCATCGCGTTCAAATATTCTTCACTGCAATCAAATAAATTAAGGTAGAAAAAAACTTGCAATATTTTAGGTTTTGAAATTATATCCTCGGTATTTCTTCAATTTTGCATGCTATAAATTTCAAAAAAAGAAATATAGCGACATTACTTAATTAATTTAAGAAGTTCTAGTGTATTATTAATCAACGATATTACATAAAAAAACCTATGCATGAGCTATACTTCACATTGTTATACATAAGTAAGCTAAACATATAATCGCCCCCCCCTCCCCATTGATGCCCATTTATTCAGTTACTTGTTATCGTTTTATATAGTTTTATAGGGAGATCTGTTATCTATAAATTTAAACACGATATATTCAGAAGCTTTGTATGGTGCTCTTCAGTCATCACTTAAGCTTCAAAAATATCTTTATTATTAATCCTAGCAAATTATAATTATTAATAGTTTTTCTTTTAAATAACATTAATTTACATTAAAAGATTTAATTTTTAAATATTAGTATTAACGTAGCTATAATATTCGTATTTTTAAAAAATGTATATTTTAATAAAAAAATAATCATGGTTTTGGTAACAGGGAGATGATGGTTCTGTACAGTACTTGATAGGCATTCAACCCCATCATGAAGTCGAAATGATTAAACTTTGGATCAGGAATGCGGATAGAGCCCTTTAGATTTCCCAGTTTGGAGCCAAACCAGGCAATGTCCTAATAAGATTTTAATCTAATTACAGCTTTATGTAGAAGATATTAATATATATTAATATCAATAATTATTCATTTTTTATTCTATTAAAAATACATAAATTTAGTACCATATATAATGAAACTGCTCCATATTTAAAAGTAAATCAAATGCTTTAAACCTATCAAATGCTTGCAGTGTATATATTGTACCTTTGGTGAAGCAACTTAATCATTTTCGCCCCATAATATGTAAACTGGAGCGGTAACGAGACTTATAGGTCGTAAGGGGGAGGCTTAGGTCTCCCATAACGCTTTTTGTTTCCTTTTCTTCCGTAATCAAACGCACTTAAATTTTTCTCTGCGGGTAATGGTATTCATAATGAATGATTTGAAAATAATAGTAACTTTAGCAGAACTTTATAGCATATGGTTAGAGGCAGTATCAAAGAGAGTGAAAACAAACCTCTTTTTACGTGTTGCATAACTTGAGTGACCGCCTTAATAGATATTCCATCAGGGACGAATGCATACATTACCGGGATCAATGTCTGAATATATATCATTTTAAAATATTACGCATGAAAAACATTTATAATTTATGTTGTAATAATCTATAGGTAACGAAAAATATACTGTTATACCAGATCAAAATTATATCGATTCAATCCCATGTTGAAGAAAAACATGTCTCGACAAACAGCTGCCGATCCGTATGTCCTCTCACAGATTAATTGTCTCAAGTGGCAGATAAAAGGAGCGACCAGAAAGTCGCCAAGATTTTTTAAATCCAAAAACTTCTCAATGAAAAACTGGTGGATAAATCAAAAGTGCGACTTACAAATTATTCGACGTGTACAATTTACAAACATGGATATGTAGGTATATTTTCATGGATAGGTTGCCAAACAGATAAGAAATAAGACGTGTTGCTAAGTTGACATCGTCAAAAATGGAGACGAGTGCCACAATAGCAATCATGACATCGATATGCTTATAGAGTCCCGGCCTAGTACTCGCCATCGTCATGAAAAGGACGAACTCTTCCAAATGTAGACTATTGTCAGAAACATCCTTATATATTTCAAGGAAGTTGAGAAATAATTTATCGAGGCCACACTTGTTTTGTTTTCGTTTGAATGTATATTTTGACTTGTCTGCATTTGATAACTATCGGAAACTCTTAAAAAAAAAGTTTTTGAAAAGATGGACAGGATACGCCATACGTATGCCACAATATAGGTCTATATAAAAATCAATCTCATCACCAGCAACATGTATATATTTTAGTGCAAGTCTATATATTACAACCGCCTTATCATCAATATTTGCACAGCAATGTATCAGCAGGCAGTCAGACTTTCCAGCCTACAATTACTACATACAATTACTGCTTTAAAAACAAACATTCATATATTTAACTAAATAGTACCTAACAGTTTAGAATATAGTATATTAGCAGATTTGAGATCTTTTTAGTGTATTTAATTAAAAGTCATGTATGATAAATATGAAACTAGTTATTCAAATTTGGTCTTATTAAACGCAATAATAACTCGTTAATTTTTATGAGTAATCTAGATATAATAATAATGTGAAATTGTGTGATATTGGTCATAGTAACAGCAATGTAACAATCAGTGATGGCTTCGGTTCTCAGAATATTAGACCCGTGTTAGAGTAATTATCCCATCTCTGCTTCTTTCTTCTTGGAATGGCTCTAAATAACTCGTTATGTTCTTGGAATGATCGATGATAAGACGACGGACGACGATCGGACTGTACGAGAGAGATGATGAGACGAGAGAGAGGATAGTTGTTAACTTGACTTGGATTAGAAAGAAGGTTAGTGATCTTCCCCATTTTACTTATCTATAACGATAAACTTGGTAGTAGGAGTTATTGCCTAGGGTTTTCATTTTGAACAAATTTAAACATTCTTTTTTGTCCCGAAAAAATGCATTTAGGATGCTCGTAATGTGACGAAATACGCATCTTAAATTCAATTACGGACATATAACTTTGGAGTAAATCATGAAAAAATATACACGTGCATACTTTGTCCCATATTCCCTAATAAAATTTATTGGATTGTTGCATAATGAAACACCCTAGAGTTGCCTTCTCCCGAGGCTCGCGCTATTTTGATATCATGTTATTTTGATTGGTGAATTCCTGCCATCTTACACAATATATCCATACTTAATATGCCTGTTTTCATTTCATGAAGTTCTAAAAGTATCAAAGAAATGGATTGTCATTTCATAGCCGAAGTCGTTGGCTGGTTAATTTTCGTTATTTTAACTACCAAGTGTATTTACAATATTGGTCATTTCGTCTACACGACTTTTTTGGGGAGTCTACTTCATCGCAATATCGATCTACGGAAATGTGGTCCCTGGGCAGGTATGTATATAATGAAATCAAAATAATGCTCAGATAGAGCTTAATAAGACTTTTCACCTTTTAAATTTTTACAGTTGTTACTGGGGCGACAGATGGTATTGGGAAATCGTATGCCAAGAAGGTGGTATATGCATATTTTTGTAAGACGTGCTATATTGATATGGTTGTAATTGATGAATTATTCTAAATGCATCATAGATGGCTGCTGCTGGGTTAAATGTCGTTCTGATAAGTCGAACTCCAGCTATACTAAAAACGGTGGCAGATGAATTCAGTATTAAATTCTAAAAATAATAAAACTTTAATTGGATTTAATATTCAAATATTTTTTATCCCTGAGGGTTAAAGATTTTTCTTAAAAATCTACCGAAGGCATATAATACTCTGAAAATAAGCGTCTGCTCGGGCCGGGGAGCGACTCTGGGATGTTTAAGTGGCCAACAAGGGTACAGATTCTAAACTGAAACTGTAATTTAGATGATGAAAGTATGTTTTTACGCTTAAAATTGATTTCTAAATTCAAAAGATTACTATTGGTGGTAATTAAATTAAATTCGCATAATTAGAAGTAATTTAAATCACTTCTCAAAGAAAAAGGCCGAGTCTTGACATGTAGGGGTCTATGGATAAATTGAGTTTACCATAGATCTGAGAAATGTTTATATGATAATTAGCGCAATAAATTATTACGTGCCCATACAAGAGTTAGAAAAATATTTGTAGCAAAAAAATACCATTTACTGCCATTTTTCGTTTACCATCAGAAGAAAACAAAGAGCAGACGAATTTCCATTTTCTTGATTTCATTTCTCTTTCATTTCGGGAGTCTCAATGACTCAATCTCTGACCAGGAACCACCCCTTACTCAAAAACTGTAAACCGAGCTGAAAGCATGCGGCTGAAAGATGAAACCGATTTTAAAGCAGACGAAGTCATTCCTATAGGCCTACGCTTGAGTTTGTTGGAAGGAAAGAAAAACATCTTATTGATTTTTTTAACTATTATTTAAACTTATATTGAAAATCAACACTATAATATTAAATAAGCTAACAAATATGGCTAATGGAATCGGACGTGTGGACGTTCAAAAAGTCGGCAGTGCTTCGTTAGCGTCATAAACTCATTTTTGAGCATTTTCTTAAAATAATTTCTAAAATATCATATTTTACGGTTGAGTAAAATTAATTAATTAATTATTTTTAATACGACAATAGGTGGGAACGTTCAAAGGTCGGGTGGGACCTCCGTAGAGGAGCACAGCCGACTCTTTGAATGGGCCCGGTTATTTAAGTAATCGGACCTAGCTGCGGAGTAACAAAAAAAAATACCATTACTTTTTTTTTTTACTCACAGAATTCGACTCTTCTTTTATTATATTTATTTTTTGTCTTAAGTAGACGAGTTTTTCACACATTGATTAATTTTACTTCAACAGTAAATACCAGCTAGGCTACTTTTATACGCAATAACGCAAAGCACTATAGGCCCGTATAATTATATAATTTATGTTACACCATTATTCATACCAGTTTACCCGAAGGCCTATAATAAAAGATCTTGTCATAATTTAGAGTCTATTTACACTTCGATCGAAATTAAGACAATCGCAGCAGATTTTACTGAAGGTCAAGTGATCTATTCCAAATTAAAGGAAGAGCTGAGCCGTATTCCGATCGGATTACTGGTCAATAACGTTGGATTGGCCATCGGTTACGGAGAACTCTTTCACAAAAAATCCGAGTATGATGTCCAGGGTCTCATTTATTGCAACGCCATGTCCATGGCAAGGATGTGCCATATCGTTTTACCTCAAATGATCCAGCGGAAAAGTGGCGTTATAATCAATATTGGCTCACTAACCAGCGCTGTACCAACTCCATTATTAACCACATATGGTGCCACTAAGGTTGATATGTTTTATGTTAAATTATTTTGTTGAAATAAGAAAAAGAATTAATTCGTAACATCAAACATTATCACAGGCATTTGTAGATAAATTTTCAGGGGATTTAGCCGCCGAAGTGAGGCCGCTAGGAGTGACCGTTCAGACGGTTCATCCTAGTATTGTCCTCACAAAAATGGTGCCTCTCAAGAAGGCATCGATCATGGCACCAACTCCAGATACGTTTGTAACAGCTGCTTTAAGGAGTCTTGGACTCGAAGATCGAACTGGCGGATATTGGACCCATAAGATTAACGTACAAAAACTATTAATAATTTTTTTTTTCAAAATGGAGCTGTATTCTTATCGTGTTTAAAAATTAATTTAATTAGATTTTCTTTGCTGATATGATCAACTATTTTGTTCCTCGCCGATGGTTGGAGATGATGACCATGAAAGGAACAAAAATCTTCCTACAGATGGAAACTTCCAAGGAAAATTAAAATGAAGTTTATCGATCGGAAACCGCAGCCGCAAGTTACATAATCCAACCAAAATTGTTTATTACATTTATTTGATTGCTCAAGTTTAATATTTCGATTCTAAGTTGGCTAGCTTTGGTTTCTAAAATCTGTTTATCAGGTTTAAGGCTTACCTAAGTGATAAATAAACATAGAGTAGTTTTAAACTTCCTCAAACGTTCTATCGTTTAACTTTTCTCTGAAATCCAAATAAATTTAGATAGAAAAAAAACTGGAAAGACTGCCCTAGCGAATATGTCGTTGGCATGCTCATTGGGCTCCGGATGAATATGGAATGCAGATGAGCTCGACATTATTTGCAATAATATCGGCAAGCTTTTGCTATATAATAAATTCTTAAGGGGTTCTTGACTATTAAAAATATCCATCATAGGACAAACTTGTGCATCATCGCCCTGAAGTCAACTGTCTTGATTCCATCTTATGGATTATTTAAAACTAATATTTATCGAGCTGTACCTACTTACAGATTACCTAATTAAATAATTCAATAGGAAACGACGATCAAAATCTGAATTAAATAGAAAAAAGTAAACTATATTAGAGCATTTAATGGATAATTTACAAGTTAACGCTTCAAAATAAAATAGCATTAGCATATGGCGAGCTTCTTATAACATATAAAATATTTAGCATTTATCAAAAATATCTAAATATTTTAAAAAGTTTGGAAAAATAATTTGTCGAGGCCACACATGTTTTTCTCCTTTAAATATGATTTGACTTGTTTGCATTTGATAACTATCGGAAACTCGTTAAAAATATTTGTTAGACAGGTAAACAGGATACGCCTTATGTGTGCCAGAATATATATATATATATGAAAACCAATCTCATCACTAGCAATATGTATGTATTTTTAGTGAGCCTAATACCATATATTATAACTGTGCGTTATCTTGAATGTTTGCACAGCAATTTATCAGCAGGCAGTCAGGCTTTTCAGCCTATATCATCAGTTGATATCCTAAAAATAAAAAGTAGTTTATCTTTCTCTTTCTCATACAGCACATTAGTCGGTCATAGTTTTAAACTTTTTTTTATGGCCCATAATAAATAAAGCGTTATTACATTACGCTTTCGTTTATTGCTATAATAATATACATAAAAACAATGCACAAATGTTGGCTCTAATCGGATGGTGTGCACTTGCAGTCCTTGGGCTCAAGGCTCTCTATAATACAGTCCACTTTTTCTACACAGTTTACTTTGCTCGAACTTTGTATCATAACCTAAATTTGCGCCGCTATGGACCGTGGGCAGGTAATAATAGTTATTCAATAAGCTTTGTATTATTTTAATTCGACGATAATAGTTTGAATAAAATCATTAAGTTGTAACCGGAGCTACAGACGGAATTGGAGAAGCTTACGCTTATGAAGTATTAATTAAAGCAATTATATCATTTATTCAAAGTAATTATATTCAACTTAATCCGAGCAGTTGGCTGCCGCTGGGTTAAACATTGTATTGGTGAGCAGGTCGTTGATAAAACTTCAAGAAGTCGCTTATGAAATAAGTAATAACCAACTTTTCTAAATGAATATAGACATAAATTAATATAGAATCCGTTTAGAATGCGAGTACAGATCAATTCAAGTGCGAACTATCGCAGTCGACTTTACAGAGAGCCAGTCCATCTACCCTAAATTGAGGATGGAGCTGAGCAACCTGCCGGTCGGAGTCCTGGTCAACAATGTGGGCATGAGCTACGGTTCCGGACCTTTTATGGAAAAGATCGAAAGTGGTGATCAACTAAACGATATCATCAATTGCAATGTCATGTCAATGGTCAGGATGACTCACATTATTCTACCCAATATGGTCAAGAGGAAGAATGGTCTCATTATTAATGTAGGGTCCATCGCTTCAGTGGGTTCAACTCCTATGGATGGTATTATATTATAATGTTACATAATATAAGGTTTTTTTAAATAATTTTATTTAACTGATTTAGTGGCCTACGGATCAACTAAGGTTTGTAATTCTTTCTTTGTGAAATTAATTTATAATATCTTGGATGGAATTTAGTTTGATGGTTGTTTTATGATTGATTACTTTTAGGCTTTTGTTGATAAGTTTTCTCGGGATTTGTCGGCGGAGTGCCTCCGTGACGGTGTAATCGTTCAAACCGTGTTGCCTGGTTACGTGGCCACCAAAATGCCTCATTTAGAGGGCAAATCGTCTTTCGCTGTCCCAACAGCCGAGGATTTTGTGATAGCCAATTTAGGAACTTTGGGTGTCGAGTCGAGGACAGCTGCCTACTGGTTCCATAAGATTATGGTATATTATATGATCTTTAATTATTAATAGGCATAAATATTGTTTGAAAAACATCGCATTATATTTAGTTATACTGGATCGAAATGCTACATTTCTGCCTGCCAGATTTCGCTCAATGGCTCACAATGAAGTTCTTTTCGGCCAGACATATGGCAAGAAAAATGAATTCTAAACAAAATTTTGATTAATTTTAATACTGATGTAAATAATATCTTAAATTCAAATCGATGACTATATGGTGCTGTATTATTACTATAAGCATTTAAAAATTAAGAAAAAATAGTAACGTTTGTACACACTATAATAGACTGAAATGATTGATCAAATCTAAGCAATGCCTTATGATTATAATACAAACTTTAATTAGTACCGTAAATTATTTAGTATATTTGCAATATTCTTAGTTGTATGTATTTAACCTATAAGGGGAGTTATTTATTTAAAAACAGTTATTAATAAATAATACATGGATAATACTGTAAACAACTTTAATAGTATTGTTGTAATGTGTACGGTATTACCGTACATAAAAATGCGTATTGCACTTATTATGAGTACAGCCAAACTCAGCAAGAGCCGAGTAGGATCTGATATTGATTAGGTACTATGAATGTTAAGCCCATTAAAATTAACGATATGGTTTATAGCAAGAGTCATTGATCTAGATTATTACAAGAGAAATCGAGTAATCAAAAAACGATGTAGTGAATATAGAATATTAACTCGATTCTTATTTTTGTTTTTCAAAAAAGGAAAAACTATAACCACTGTTTTTAAGATCGTTACTTTGGTTTCAACAGTTTCAATACTGTGTGATTTAAAAAAAGATAGCGGCAGCTGGCGGGCTTTATTGAAGGGTCCCAGGTCCAGCCGCCCAGAACTGGCTGTTGTCGGCCAATTGAAATTTTTTTTTTTTTTTTGTTAATCTCAACTGTATCGCTAATTAGTTTTTTTATTTGTCGTCACACCAAAAGTGAAAACAATCACCCTTCTTTTAATTATAATGATCGTTTTTGCGTTTTCTAACAAAACGAATTTACAGTTTCGATTTATTTTTATACTTGGCAACGTGTTGTTGATAACTGAGGACAATGACAAGTCGACTCGTCGAGAACAAAACATCTTCTGCTAGACTGCTACGCTGGACTTTCGTTTTCAGTTCGGTTGCTTAACTTATTAAAAAATAATATTTCCCAGTTGTTCTCTATAAATAATTCGACGAAAATGGTAAATTCATTCATTACATCAACCTTAATTCATCCCACTAGTTAAAAATATTTTTATTTTATTATTATTAGTTTGGATTCAACTTTTTGGATATGCCTCCAGCCCGTCCGTTCAATACACAGTATCGAGTCTTCTCAGTCTCCATGTTACCAGGCCATGAACGTCGTGATGTTGAAAGAGGCGGAAAAAGTAACTCTAAACTCTAAATTATTTCATAAGAATTTTATTTAAAATTTTTGTACAGTCATCATGCCCCCGTCTGCATTGGATCAGCTGACACGATTGAACATTGTCTACCCAATGCTCTTCAAATTGACCAACCTCAGAGCCGGTCTTGTTACTCACTGTGGAGTCTTGGAATTTGTGGCTGACGAAGGCAAAATCTACCTCCCCTATTGGGTTATATAATTTCAACTTTTGTAATTAGTCACAAAATAAATAATAATTTTTGTTTACTTCAATAGATGATGCAAAATCTTTTGCTGGATGAAGGTGATCTACTGAACATTGAGTCTGCATCATTGCCCGTGGCCACATTCTCCAAATTCCAGCCCCAGTCTGAAGATTTCCTGGATATCAGCAATCCCAAAGCAGTTTTGGAGAATGCCTTGAGAAATTTCGCCTGCCTTACCACTGGGTACCTTTAAAATTTCTTTTATAAATTCAAACCCAACTTTAAACTAAATTCTATTTCACAGTGACGTAGTGGCTATTACGTACAACGACCGAGTCTATGAGCTGAAAGTGCTGGAAACGAAACCAGGAAACGCTGTGTCCATCATCGAGTGCGACATGAACGTTGAGTTCGCTGCTCCAGTCGGCTACACAGAGCCTCAACGGCCGCCCCGAAAAGACGAAGCTGATGACGACATGGACACTTTCGATCCGGCTACTTATGTCCAGGAAACTCAGGGTTTTGTTCCGTTTGGAGGCCAAGGAGTTCGGTAATATCTTAGCCTCTTTTCAAATATCAAATTTTCGAAACATTTAATTTATTTTTATATTGCAGTTTGGATGGCAAGCAGAAGAAAACGAGTGAATCAGAATCGCCGGTGAAGCCCGTAGTAGCTTACCAACGAGGCATCCCTGATTACGACTACCAAATCGGTACATTGAGGTTCATCCGAACTTCCGCCAAAGTTGCCGAGGATCAAGACAACAGTGATGCACCCCAATTCCAACCTTTCTCTGGTAATGGCCAGTCTCTGCGTCAAACTAAACAGCGGAAATGATTCTTACTGTCTCTCTCTCTCTCTCGTCATTCAAATACACAAAAATTCTATAATTTGCGGAATTTGGTTTATTTGATATGATAACAGCAAAAAAAAGGAAAAGAAATTAATTAAGCCGCATCTTTTTCTTGCTTGATTCTTCCGAATGTTCATCCAAAACGGGCCCAATGCTACGGAGCAGAGAACTGCCCGTGTATCGGCCGAATAGGGAAGCAAGTAGAGCCACACCGTAGCCAGTTGCCCGCTCTCCGTTGTGTACTGGAGATGCCATATCGACGTGCATCCAAGTGCCTTGGAAATCCCATCCCAAATGGGCCATAATGAAGAGACCGGCGCAAGATGCAAGAGCATTACTGCGATCCTAAGAGCATAAATAATTTAGTTAACTGTCTAAAGGGGGATGATATTTATTAGCAACTTACAGCGACAGAGTTTTTCATATCGGCCACAGCAGATGCAAACTCGCTAAAGTGGAATTCAGGGCAGTACGGAATGGGGAAAGCTAAATCACCCGAAGATAAGCCAGCAGAAACGACGGCCTCTTCCCAAAACTCTTGATTAGTCAGGACGGCAGCGTGATATTTGCCCGTTGCAATACCCTGTTAGAAAGACAATTAAAATCTGTTTAAATAATTATTTAATTCACAATTTACCTGAGCACCAGTAAGCGTTGCCATGTCGAGAATAATGTCAGCCTTTAAATCTTTCTGAGCAAAGACAACACCGTCGGCTAAAACGAGCCGGCCTTCGGCATCAGTGTTGTTGATCTCCACCGTTTTCCCGCTGTAAAGAGTGTGGATATCATCTGGACGAGTAGCCAGGGGTCCAACAGAGTTCTCAGCCAGGCAGAAGACGGCGTGCAAGTTCTCTTTAAAGTTGGCTAAAATCGCCAATCGGAAAGCACCCAAAATAGCAGCTGCACCGCCACAATCACGCTTCATTCCAGGCATAGCAGTCTATAAATTTAAATAAATTTAAATATTTTCAAAAAATTAATTGAATTTAGAAGAAGATTTTCATACTTTGCCTTTGATGGAGAGGCCACCTGTATCGTAAACAATTCCTTTACCGACCCAAGCAATCGTCTTTGTAGCTCCCTATTTAAATTGAAAATATTAATATAATAATAGATTTACTGAATACAACTTAATTAATCACTAACCTTTGGAGTGTAGCTGAGTACGGCTAGAGCTGGTGGATGAGCGGATGCTTTTCCAACTCCGTAAATACCTCCTAAGCCTTTCTTCTCCAGTTCTTGATCACGAATAATTACGGGCTGAATTCCAAGCTCTTTACCGACTTGATTGATTTCCTGTTGAAATTGAATTTTAATTAAGCTGTGATGAATTTTAAAAGAGATATATTTACCTGGAGAAAGTGATCAGTGTTCATCTCATTGCAAGGCATATCGACGATACGAGCAGCAGTCCTGACAGACTCTGCGGTATTCTTGAGCAAGAGGCACTCTTCATCTGTGAGTGGATTTCCACCATCTACTAGAATGAATTCCACCGTGACCGTGCTCTCTTTCTTCTCGTGACTGTTGGCGTTGTTGCTAGCCAGCTGATTATTACTCGTTTTGCGGCTGTAGGTTGGGAATGCACGGGCAACGGCAGCTGCCGACGGGAAAACGTCATCTCTCTCGCAGACAATCTTGAAAGAAATTAAATTAATTCAAAGTTTTGAGTGATTAAATGGTTGATTAACTCACTATGACGAAATCGTTGGTGCCGGTAGAGGCGGAGCGAACAAATTTCGTGATGGCGTGAGCCCTAGAAGGGGCATTGTGCCTATATTTAAATAAAAAAGCAGTTAATACAGGTTTAATCATGATAATATTAAAGTTTACCTGCTGCACTTGACGGGAAGAGGGCACAAAGATGCCTGGTTCAAGTAGAGAGAGCATGAATCGCCACTGGTCTGTACCAAATTCAGTGCTCCATTGTACACCTAAATTAATTTTTAAAAAAGAAAGTAAATTTGTTTAAGATGTTTAAGTGATGGTTGTAATACCTCTTCACTGACTCGTTCTCCAAACTTGACTTTGACATCATTGTAGCCGACTTTGGCAAGATTTTTCGGGAGCCCGATGATGACCACCGCGTTGACATTTGGGTCGGATTTCGAGAGAGCCGAAGAAAACTGCAGCTTGACAGCCGCCATTTTCACTGTGGAATCTGCCCGGCTTTCTAAAATGAGTTGAAGAGATATTATTTTATCAAAATGCTTTGTTTAATTTGAGTTCAAAGTACAGTACATACTTGTCTCGATAAAAAGTTCGAGAGATACGGGAATACAGCAACCAGCGGCAGCGCAGCGGCCAACGGGTAATCGTAGCAGACGAAAATAAAAGTAACGTAGACAAATGCGTCTTAAGAAAGAGGTGCACCTAAGCCCACATATAAAATAGACCCTTTGGTTGAGAACTTGAGAAGAAAAAAATTCAAAACACAAAAAATCAGTTCGAACTTTGAAACGCGCTGTGAACAGCCAATTTCGGTCTGCCATTACTTTAACAAAATTTAAGTCTATCTAGCGAAAGGAATACAAAGCTTTTCTCACAATCATTTAGAAAAGAGAAAAAGGAAATGTGTTTATTTCAAATTCAGAAGATCTGGTGGAGCAAAATATTCGTCAATTGGATTTACAATCTCTTCTAAATGAACACGGGGGACAGAAGCATCATTGTTATTAGGAAATGCTTCACCCAAATTGAACCAAAAGGCTGTTCGGAGTGGCACAACTTCTTCAGTTAACCGTTTCTCAATCACTCTGACAGCGCTGGGGTTTAAAGGAAAACCAATAATACCGAGACAAACAAGTTTAGTCATCCCCTTAGCGAATGGTACGATCAATTCTTCCAATTGAGCACCATCAACTCCATCAGGAGAAAATTGCTCATAATTGAAAACATCCAAGACGAGTCTCTCAAAATATTTTAAATTTGAAGAATTTTTGAGAAGATCTTTTAAGAGAAGAATAAGAGGGGAAATGTCACTGCAGAGCTTCCATCGCAACCTGAGAAGAAGAAAAAAAGAGAACCAATTAAGATTTTAAAAATAAAGCTAATTGTTATAATTATATAACCTTAAATCACGCAAGTTGGCAGCAGCTGGGAGACACAGTGACAACTGATGGAAGTGAAGTTTGGCCAAACTCAAATGGAGGCTCTCCAATTTGGGGCAATGCTCAAAGATCTAAAACGTTATATTATTATACTTTTTTAAAAACACAATTTAATTAATTATATTTAATGAATAACCGTTGGTAACTTGAATCCATCGGATAAACTGATTCTCAGACGTTTCAAGTATTTGAGCCGCACCTCTGCAAAGTAGTCGGTTGGCAAATCAGGATAATCAAGCTCTTCTAGGTTAGGACACCGTTGAATCACTTGCTGAATGAATCCTTTTAACACGTTTAAAAAATATAAATTACCAAAATAAAAAGAATCGTGTTACATAATACTTTCGCTGTTTCTGTAACCAAATTTGAGAATTTTGAGCAAAGGGAGGCTCCAATCTCCTTCAAGTTCCTCTTCGTGAAGAAGCGGATTAAAATGCAACTGTTCCAACTTTGAAACTGACCGAAAAAAAATCGTTGAAAGGCTGCAAATTAAATTGCAAATCAGTTCAAATATTCTTGAAATTAGTAACTTACAAGTACCTTATTGTTATCGAGATGAAAGTAGCCACTTCTAAAGAATTTCAGATGAGGAAGGTGATCGTAGCGCCGTATAGGGGCGTCAGCAACATGCTCCATTTGGGCGAACCGTTCACCCTCTAAACCGTCACGGATCGAATTGAAGTAGGGATATGACAGAGATTTCAGAAACGGCGGGCCTTTAGTAACCCCGCACCATTCTTCATTTACTCCCAATTCAGAAGGAACCCACAACCGTTCCAGACATTTGTGATCCGGTAAGAGCAAGCCGAAGAGCCTCATAATAACGGAGTATTCCAAAGTAGTACGAAGAAGATTCCTATCGCTGTGATAAATGGCCAGACTTTTGAGATTCGTCATCCAGAGGAGATGAGGCAAAAGATCTGCTTCAATCATGTCCAGCAATTGTTCTTCAAATCTGGTTCCGGCAATATTAACGCTGCTTTTGTCTTCTACGTCACCCATGTCTGAAGAAGCGAATTTGACGACTAGATCGACGCAATCGCGGCACCACCTTTGTAATACAAATTTAATCGATTAATAAAAATATTTATATGAATTAGAAAAGTTTAATGGGACTTGTAATACTTGAGGACTTGGAATAGATTGAGCCAGGATTGGAAGGTGAGCTCTTTCCCATCAGCTGCCTGGAAAGTGAAGATTTTCAGTTGGGTGAGTTTGGCAAAACCATTTCTCAGCAGATTCAAAGATGCCTTCTTCATCTCATCCTCTTTTGAAATCTTCTGTTGCAAAGTGAAGGAGAGTCTGACTAAATTTGGGCAGTTTTGGAAGATTTCAGGAAGATGGCTGAGGGAGACTTGGGTGTCGTGCACGCAGAGCTCTTCCAGGTGAGTCATCTGCACGAAAGAGTGGAGGAGCACCTCTGCAGGGAGCCAGTAGGTGTGGCTAGCATCAAATGTGGTTATTGACAGAGGGGAAACACACTCTTTGAAGAATTCAGCCCAAGAAGTGGGTGTGAGGTGGTAAGAATTCCTGCCGATTGCCAGCCTTTTCCTAAACCACATTTTTAAATATAAATATTTAGAAACAAATTTTACAACATGATTAATTATATTTATAGCAACCTGTTTGCTGTGTACAGAGAGGTATAATTGTCACTCGCACCTGACATAGCCAGGGACAAGCAGTCCTGCTCCTTCAAATAATGTTTCGATAGAAATAAGAGTTCGTCGTCGTGCAAGGTAAGCCATCCACGGCCATCAGAATTGCTGCTCTCTTTCAGATCCATGACAATTAAATTGACTTGATAGGTTATATGAACAGAGTTTATATGAATTTATCGAAACTCATCTGACAGGAATTTCGATTCTTGCCGTGTGCGGTGTGCCTGTGTTTGTTTTTATTTTTAAAAGTAATAGAACAGCCATCTAGCGGTAGAAGTTACAAGTTTTTGTATAGAATTTTTTTATTTTTAAAAAATGAAGTGCACTAATATTTGGAAAAGAAAAGATCCAAAGAAAAAATACATCAAGAAATGTAATTAATATTAAATGTTATGAAAATTAAGTTTTTTATGTGTCATCCTTTCCCGACTACTGATACGATTATACTTGATCAATTTCAAACAATTAATCCTCTCTCTCTTCATCGTTCGGATAATCTAGTTACAGCATAATTTTTGGGCTCTAGGCACTGTTAAATATGATTTAAACGAGTGCCCTAAACCATGAATAACCCCTATTATGCAGGTGCAGTTATAGAAAACACAATTAAACTCAATTCTCCCATTTGAATAATTTAGAAAACAAAGAAGAATGAGATACTTAATTTCCTAATTAGGTGTTACATGACACATGTATGGTCATGTTATGATGATTCTCGGCCAATACATGTAATACAATCACAGAAGAAAATGACGTGTCAGTGCACATTTCAATTTTATTTATTTCAAAAATAAGAATTAAAAAAAAACAATTCCTTGCTTGTTGCGTATTCTTTGGGGAGTTGAAGACCCATCATCGAAGAAGGGAATCTACCTGTCCACCTGGTGCAGTGATCATCTTTTTTTCCTCTTCTTTTTCTTCTAACCTTGGAGAGAACTCTTTTACACCTGGGATTTACCGCTTCTCTCATGTCCTTTTGCTGGAAAATATTTCAAAAAGTGAGAAAAATGAATTTTTAAAAAATATAAAGAGAAATGCTTCAAGATTACAGACACCCCCGTACTCCTACCAGCAGAAAAATAACCTGATTATTTAAAAATTGCTGAAAGAGAGAAGAAATACTCGAAAAATAACAAACTTTCGAAAATACATATTCTGTTATTGTTGCGGTTATATCGCTCTCGTCGTTTCGAGTCCACTAGCTGAATATATTACATCTCTATTATCGATTCTACTAATATTTCCCGTTCATTTTTGTTATAATATTAGAGTAAGCAATGCATTAGGGATTCAACAGCATAGCGCAAAGTTTGGAGAATATCAGAAACTAAAGGCCCATGGGAGCGACCCATGGGATGGTGATGGTGACCCTTTTTTTTAGTCGAATAAACAATGCATTGGGGAATTAAGCAGCTGGGATATTTTTTGCTCCTCTCACTCGCCAGGTATAAAAGAAAAGATGAGCTTCACAATTGATTTCAGTCGTAGTCTGGAAAGCGTTTAATAAAGGTGCAGTTCTAAGAGCGGTCATTTGGGTAATTATCACCTAAATGAACGGATTCTAGACTATATCTTTATTCTACGCCTTACCAATTTTTAACTATTTTAAAAAGTAAAGAAAGTTAACTTTAAATTTAATTTAAGGAGACAACTCAAAAACCATATATTTCAAAAAACACAAAAATTATAAAGACTCGAAAAAAGGCAATATTCTCCCATTGCAAAAAAGGGAATGTGATCATTCAATAATCTGCTTGAGTGCAACATTCAACCAATCTTGACTGATGTCATCTAAATGGTCATCAAAATCGATGATATCCTTGTAGGTCTTGCGCGAGAGTAGATTCGAAACTGAGCTGAGAACTGCTTCATTGCTTGGCAGCAGCTTCACACTGCAATTTTTAAAAATAAATGTAACAAAAATGTCAAAACTATTTTAGATTCAAATTTACCTGTCTTTATCCTTCACTTTCCAGCGGCCATCACTGTACTGCACCACATTGATGGCAGATTCTTTCAGCTGCTTAGAAAGTTGGCGATTGTTGATGAGGACTAGACAGGCATTTGGATAATACTCTGCAATCTTCTCACAGATTTTCTGGCTCACCACATCCGGCCTAAAAGAATTAAATAATCAATAAACATTTTTAAATAAATAGAATTAAATTTAAAATTACGTCATTTCTTCGACCAGATCACTAGCGTGATAATAGCCAGCAATGACGAGTCCAGTCGTACGGCAGTAGCTATCAATCTGGAGTTATTTCAGAATTAATTTAAAGCAGGAGAATCAAATAAAATTATTTATATCGAACCTGCATCAAGGCAACTTCCAACATCGGTGCGAGGCCCAAATTGTGGTGAAAAAGCGGAATTGCATCAACATATTTGGGGGAATGATTGTTGGTCCCTTCGTTCGCCAATAAAACTCCATTAATTGCAGTATGGGGGTATTTGAAAGCGTGTAAAATGATTTTAGCATAAGCCAATTTTGACAGTTCACAGTGAGAAGCCATTTTTACGGATAATATTAAAAAGAAGACACTGCGCCATCTAGCGCTCATCAAAACAAGCGCCAATAAGAAACCAACATTTATTATTTCAAAATGTGTGAGAAAATGAGGCGTTTCACATTAGAAAAAATATTCCAATCATTTTTAATCGAATTTAAATTAGAATTGGAACGATAAATAATGGTTCGTCCGTTCAGTGGCTGTGGTGGACGGTAATTATCTGTTAACGGTCCTTCCAGGCTCAATAACTTCCGAAACGATGCCATCTGCTTAAATATATTGCATGAAGGCTATACTCATTTTCTCTTAATAAAAATCTATAATTAACCTGGTGTTCGGATGCAAAGATTGGAGTGTCGAACACGGTCCAAGTAACGATTTCCTCACAGCCGGGAGTCGTTAACGATCCGAAATAACGGTAAAAAGTATCGTTACGTGTCGGTAAAAGATCTTTGAATGAGATTGAGCTTTTCAGCATCGTTTCCTCTCCTTCTATTCGAATTTCGTGCAATTGATCAGCTATTAAACCCAAACTATGGCTACTTTCCTTATTATTCATCTAAACTTTTGTGGTTTAAATTCATTAAAATAAGTTTTCAAAAAATTAATTTTAGAATTTAAAGATACCTGAATTAGGATTGCCAAGATAGCTAAACCATCTTTATATTTGGAAGCTTCTGAAAAATTCCTGTATTTTGAATTGTAATTTACAATGTGTAATTCAGCTGGGTACCTAAAAAAAATTTTTATTATAAAAATAAGGTAATTTGAAATAAGAGGAAATGTAATTACAACCGTTTAGAGTTGATTGAATGTTCACTGCCTAAATTGTTTTGGCTTCCCCAATGAAAATGGAATTGAGTAAAAAGGTATTTTTCATCGCCCAATCCACCAGATTGGAGGTAAGGTAGCTTATCTCTCGGAAAGTTATCGGGAAAGTGTACCACCACTTAATAAATAAATTTAAATTATTATTTAGAAAAGGAATAATGAATATATTTACCTGAATGGCCATTATTTGTCATAATCATTCTTTGGTTACTTATTGCATCATAATTTCCGAATGTTATAGGAGGAATGGAGTTTTCAACTTTCACGAATTTCGGATCAATATTAATCGGTGATTGACGTGATCCCGAACATTGACTTTCCTTCAAAGGCCAATTTTTGGTATCTATGTTAAAAGAAAATAAGAAGATTTCGCACATCAGTCCTACTTGGAACACAAACTACTCAAATTAAACATTATTTAAAAACTAAACTTATGATATAATATTCTTAAATCAGCGTAATGTTTTCTACAACTTGATGTAAAGTTTTCCGAATAACTTTTAAAAAAATGTGAAACATTTACTGGTACTCAGTAGGGTACCCTTTTAAACAATAAAAAATGTCAGATCTTTAATAAGCGCATCACTTAAAACACAAATTACGCAATTTCAGCATTACTAAAACATAAAAATGTAATAATATTCGTAATCAGCGTGATTTTCTCTACAAATGATGAAATAATTTTTCCTGATCAACCTTACCCCTCTTCTCCTAAATACAAAAATACGCAGCAGCATTTTCAAAACAGTAAAAATCACCGCATATTAAAATAAGCGCATTACCTAAAACACAAATTACCCAACTTCAACGTCACTTAAAAACATAAATATTATAATATTCTTAATCTGCTCAAACTCCTCTACAAAATGGTATAATTTATATCCCAGTTAACTTAACCCCTTGTCTTCTAAATGCAAATAAACTCAGTAACCTTTTCAAAACAATAAAAAAAATGATACGTAATAAATGTATATACCGAAATAACTCCAGTATGACGACGAAGTCGTGGTATGACCTTAAAATGACAGAAATAGAACAAATAATTACAATAATAAGAACGAGGTTGAAATTTCTACATATATTTTTTTTAACTGGATCCCGCGGGATGGATCAGGTGACCCTCCTCCGTCTGCCCGTCATCTTCTACGGTCATAAATCCGTTGATGATGGATGCTATTACTGGGTATCCCATAACAGTTTCGTACTCTCTCAAATTCCGCAACACCAAGACTATCTGCCAATGAGGGCACCTTCACCAATTTTAGAACCGCACGCGCAAATATAGAACAAATAAACTTACCGCTAATGAGATGAAAATATTCATCTTTTTAAAGAGAGAAAGAATTTCGGCACATCCGTCCGACTTTGTAGGCGGAAAATATCTAATATATATCCTTCTATTAATAACGGTATATTATGTAATTTATTTCCCCTTTATTTTGGTTGTATATTCATCATATAATACCTACAACATAGAATACACACTCGGAGAAAAAAAAATAGAAATCACCTAAGATTACACAAAAAAAAAAAAATTTATTGACGTGTGTGTATGTGTGCAGATGCCCTAATATAATAAATGTTAAATTAAATGATAGAGAAAGAAATAGAGAGAAGAAAATGTGATATAACATATTACAATCCTGCCGTTTTTTTTATATTAATTAATTGAATGGTATTTCCACAGGAGACTACCATTCATTTAAATGAATTAAAAAGAAAGAGATTTTTAAAAATTTTGGTGAGTTTTTAATAATTATTTCTGATGAAAATGAAGCAATATTATATAATAACTCTCCCCTCCAAAAAAAAAAAAACGGCCACGGCAGATATATTTTTTATTTTTAAATGTTTATTTTGGTTGTAGTAGTCTAAGCTTCGTCTTCCGCTTCTTGTCTGGCAGCGGCAGCTCCCTTCTTCGGTATCTCTTTTTTGAGGATGAAACCGGCCGTCATGTTGCGAGGAGCCCGACCAGTGCGACGAAGACGATCTGTTTAAAAATAAAAATAAAATTTAATATTTAAAAAATATTTAAAAGAAGAAGAGAAAAATTCAAAAAACAAGCAAAAGTTGAGAGAATTTTTTGATTATTCATCACTGCACTCTTATTAATTAAAACTTAAATTTGTTATACAATTTTGTTTTTATAAAGCGGCGAAGATCTCTTTTGTGTTTGTGTCGTTGTTTAGTTCACGTGCATCAACTGAAGCCCCGAAAGAAAAATTAGAGAAAATAAAAGAAATAAAAAAAGCAGTGCTTTTTGTGGGAAAATTCGAAAGATTTTTAAAAAAATTAAAAAAACGTGTTTTTAAAAGGGATTCAAAAAAATATGTACAACGGATGCCTAAACGAAAAATAATACCTGACTAAAGGAGGTTCGAGAAAGAGTATTTTTTTAAAAATATTTAAAAGGAAGGACGAAAGAGAGCAGGATTCTTTTTTCGAGGAAAAAGGAGTCCCATCTTTTCGCGGCGGTAAGGAAACGGGGGCATGTGTAGTTGTTGCTGTTGTGATGATGTTGATGATGTAACTTGGCGCTTCAAACGTTCACCCTCTGCGTCCGAACGGCTCGAAAGACCCGCACTCCGACGCTCACCTTTACCAATCTTCGTGCTATTTTTTTTTGTTTTATTCATTCATTTTATTTTTTTTTTCGTGTGATTTAAATTCGCAATTTTTATTTTGGGAGGGAAAAAATAGAAATAAAAAAAATTCGAATAAGTCTTTAAAATAAATATTTCTTTATATATAAAAAGATGTGCAGTGCAGTGAATATAATAAAACTAAAAAGAGAGGATTAGTATAGTTCAACAGCCTTTAGTTGGAACCTTGTCAGAGCTTTTAGAAAAAAAAAAAAAATTCTTTGATATTCTGCCAAAATAATAAATATGTGTAGTAGGCCTCAAGAGGGGAGGAAGGGAGAAAAACCCAAAAATAAATATTGTTAGAATTGATGGATAGATGTTGTGTGTGTTGTGTATACCTATAAAAACGGTGTTCGGGATGTGCTGAACAACGTTTTACTAACAAATAAAAAATAAAAAATTCAGAAGGAGTCTACGAGTGCTTTTGGAAGAAAGAAAAGAAAGAAAAGCAGAGATGATTAATTTTAAATATTTAAATAGACAAACTTACTTCGGTCAATGTTCTTCTGGAGTTGGGTAGCGACTCGACTCCGGGCGTCGTTGAATTCGAAAAAGAGGCCTACTCGCATTAAAGTCGGATTCTGCTCGATGTGTTGCGTAATCTCCATTTCCGCTTGGTTGCCCAGCACGTGAACTGTCAGCTGTGTTGTGTATATAAATAATTAGTTTTTAATTCATTTAGATTTAATTAAATTTAGAAACCTGATTGGAAGCACGGAATTCCTCAATGCACTTCTGGCCGAGCATACTCTTGAAAAGCCGGACGATCCCATTGGCGCTCACTTGGTTCGTCTCGATACTAAAAATTCAAATATAAAATCTTTAAATGATGTCCCACATGCCAAAAATTAAAAATCTTTTTTAATCGAATTTTGATAATTTTAAAAATCTTTCAGCATCCCAAAAATAAAAAATATTTTTCTTTCTCGAAATGTATGGGCATTTAAAATTGAAGATATCCAGAATCCCAAAAATTTGAAATCTTCAAAATTCTTCTTAATTCAAATTTTAGAAATTTTAAAAACTTAAAGCATCCCAAAAATTTAAAATCTTAAAATTTCTTTTAATTTATATTTTATAATAATAATAAAAAAAAACTTTCAGCATCCCAAAAATTTGAAATAAAATTTAAAAAAAGATATTAACTTGAGGACACGGAGGGAGGCATTCTTTTCTAGAGCTTCGGCGAGGATCTCTGCAGTGCGGTCCGTGAGACCCGTGTTGCACATGCTGAGCACTTCGAGCCTCGTATTGATCTCTAGAGCTTTAAAGAGCCTTTTGAACTGGTCGTCAGTCATGTTGACATTGTTGAGGCAGAGCTCGATCAACTTGGGGTCATCGTCGTACACTTTCAGGATGGATTGCTCCGGATCCGTCGAGTTGGGCGGCTCGTAAGGCAGCGCCTTGGGCTGGTGCGCTTTGGTAACGCCGTCCCAGCCCAGTCCCACTTTCTCCTTGTTGAGCAGCGAGGCGTGATACTGGTCTTGATTCATCATCGAATGGAATCCCAAAATAGCTGAAAATGTAAACAAAAACAAGAATTAATTTAACATATCCGGCATCCCAGAATCTTTTTAATCAAACCGAATAAAAAAGAATCTTTCTAAGATGTCCGCCATCTTCAAAAAATTAAAAAGAGTCTTAAGATGTCGGGCATCTTTAAGCATCCCAAAGATTCATAAAATTAATTTTCCTTCCCCTATAAATCCCAAAAATTCGAAAATTTGTTTTTCTTCAAAAAGAATCTTTAGCGGATGTCGGGAATCTTTCGGCATCCCAAAAATTAAAATAAAAAATTCCTTCTTCTATCAATTTCTATAGTTAAAACCATAAAAAGTTGTGGCACCGGCATCTTTCGAAATCTTAAAAATTCTAAAAAATTAGTTTTTCTTCAAAAAGAATCTTTAGAAGATGTCGGGAATCTTTCGGCATCCCAAAAATAAAAATAAAAAAATTCTTTCTTCTATCAATTTCTATAGTTAAAACCATAAAAAGAATCTTTAAAGATTTCCGGCATTTTTCGGCATCCAAAAATTTTAGATTCTTCATCGATAATACCTGCCAGATCGACGAGCTCCTCTTCGGTAGCCGTGCCCAGAGCTTGCTCGTATTCGTCCTCCAAATTGAAAGAGACGCCTTCATCCTCCCGGGTGGCTATAACCGGAACTTCCGGAGCGATCCACTGAAATTAGAAAATAAATGAAATAGATAAATTATCATATCGCCCTTGAAGTTGTGTGTGCCGCTAGAGAGCGCGCAGGTAGGAGCCCAAACAACTATAATATGTAGCTATTTATAGAGAGAGGTACAACTATAGTATCAATGACCCGCAGAAAAAGGAAACAAAAAACTCTTCTTCTTCTTCACCTTCTTTCCACGGACGACGCCGGCGACGTAAGGGACGTTGTCGAGCTTGTCAGGCGTCTCTATGGCGATCTTGTTAATGTGCTCAATGAGCTGTTTGCGGTCGACGGGACCCGTCGCTTCACGTTCGCAGTGATAATTCGTCCGCTGATCAGGCGGCATAAAACGGTCCTAGAAAAAATGAAAATTTAAATTTAAATTCATTTAAAATTAAATTGAAAAGATTTATTACATCGGGATCGACTTCTTTGGACAGAATTTCGAGCTCTTCCGCAGAGAGTTGTGTCAATAGGTCGTCCACATCCAGGTCGTCATAGGCTCCGAGGTCTTTACCAAATAATTTCCGGTTGCTCGTCATTTTGTTGCCTGGAAACAGAATTAAATTAGAAAAAAATTCTAAAGGCGGAAGAGAAGAGGGAAAAAAAGGCGACGCTGTTGGGAACAGTTCCAACCTGCACGGCGTGGCCACAGCAGCCACTAATTTTAGACGGGGCTGCCCGTTTCTCTCTCTACTGGGGTGTTGCTCTCTTACCCATAAAAAAAGAAAAAGAACTAAGATTGGCAAACGTGAAGCGTGCATCGCCTATTTAAAATGCTCAAGGTCGACATTCCCGAATAAAGTAATTTAAATATCATCCTCTAAGAAAGGACATATTAGAGAAAGTTTGTGGGTGGAGCTGTGTAGCCTTGGGGCTCGTGCAGACCTACCGATGTCTCAAAAACTAATTTTCTAAATATCCAAAGTAGATGAAATTTGGTTTTGGGTGATTTTCTGAATTCTTACTTTTGAGATTTTTATCAGAGTTTTATAATTCACAGGTGACAAGGAATATTGTGTGTCCCTGACACACCACTTTACACACTCAAAGACACAGTCACTATGCTTCTTTTTTAATTATTTGAGCCACAAGGTAAAATGCGTTGTGACAAATTTGCCGAGCCCGAGGAGACTGAGACTGGAATCAAGTAAAAAAGCGTGGTGTGCACAGCACAACAACCGGACTTTTTCGGTTTTTTATCACTTCCCTTTTTTTTTCTTTACTCTCTAACGAACAAGGAAAAAACACAACTAGAGGGAGAGGACCCCTCCCTTTTGCTCTTCGTACACACACAACTCGCACAAGACGTTGCCAGATTGGAATTAATTCTGTCCGAATGCGCTGCGCACTGGTGCATCAACTTTCGAATTAGATTTTAAGGAAACTGCTCAACAGATTGATTTCAAATTGATAATGTAGGTTGGTTAATGAGTTATCAATCTGTGAATTGAATTTTAGAACAATTGGTTTAGCAGTTTTTATGTTAAGTACGGAAATTTGGGGACGCAGCAGCAGGTCGTGAACGAACATGTATACATACACGTCTCTCTGCTTCCTACTTCTTTTAAAAATAGCTTTCTCTCTCTCTCTCTTCCAAAAGGCATACAAGTTGTCTTTACAAGTGACGTCAAAAGCCAGGGATAACAAGAACAAACTGACATCAGCGATATTAAGTTGGTCAAATACCTCTCTTTTTTTCTGCGTCACTGGCAAATTGTGATGAACTTGTTTTGGGTAATAAATAACAGCAACAACCTACTTGCCAATTTGCGCATACGTATATAGTTTATATTTGAATAGACACACGTATACATGATATATAGAGAGAGATCATCAGTGGGGATTTTTTAATAATTTTTTTTTTAGAGTTCAGAGTTGTTGACTTTCCAGCAGAAATCGATGAGGGCAGCCGAATAGGATGAATCCTGAGGATCCCATTCATTTGGATTATTCTTCGTTTGAATGAGAAATGCTGCTGCTGGTGTAGACGAGCTCAACATCCTTTTCCCGTATCTGAAATTGAAAAAAAAAGAAAAGGCCATAAAGACATCCATTTCGTTATCAGTAAAACTCACTGACAGGATATTGCATCGTAAACATCAACAACGCAGGTCGTCATCTGTCGGCTTTCTCTTTATCATCACGTTTTTATTTTAGAGAAAAAAGCTTGTTTTGTGGCAAATAAAATTTACACTATTTTGTTGATCGTTTGAAGCTGATTTAGAAATACTAATTGTTATGATGACGCAGCAGAGGCAGCGTGACGAACATTGTCAGAAAACTCGCGCCTTTTTGTGCTGGTTTGTGAGAAATTAACGTTTTCAAACCCAAAAACAAATTACACTAATTGTAGATTGCTTTAAGTTGATTCAAAAAAACTGATTATTTATGAATTTATTTACATGTAAACCATAGTTATTTTATGAAAACAAAGACACCCTACGAAGCACTTAACATATCGTGCTGTACTTATAACGCTGCTTTGTGCCAATCAATATGAACAAATCCGATTTAAAATGATCCCAATGTGTAGATCGTTTAAAGTTGATTCCGATAAACTCGTATTTTGTTAACTTTATTTAACTAAGAGCAAAGTTATTTGTCAAAAACCAAGACGACCTCAGAAACACTTTAAAAAAACTCGTGCTGTACTTTAAAACTGTTATCTGGCAAATTCATGAAAACGATTATGATTTAAATCCACACCAATTTGTAGATTGTTTCAAGCTGATTCCGAAAAGCTCATCACTTATTAACAATATGTAATTAGAAGCAAAGTTATTTGCTGAAAACAAAGAGACCCATTCATACCTCGCCCCGGAGTGGGAGATGATGTTGTCGGCAACGTCGCGAAACACTTTGGAGCGGGCGTCCTGGTAATTCCTGGAATTGGAAGGATCCGCGACAGCGACGGCCCCGGCCGACTCAATGCTTCCAAGCATCCAGAAAGTTGCCAAAATCAGAGCCAACGGAAGGAACAAAGACGTCATCGCCAGCTTCACTATTGTGCAATAATTCAAAAACAAAAATAAAATATGAAGGAATGTTTTGAATGAAATGCTCGTGCTAGAGCTGTCGCTATGATACTTTTTTCAAAAAGAGTTTTGTTGGCTTTAGAAAGATGAAGGATGATGGAAGCTGTCTCGTGATGCTCTGAGCCCGAAGAATGCCACATCTATCCCTTTTATATAATAATTATAATAATTAAGCGCGTGGTGTGGGATTCTCATCGTTATTTGGATAACTTGAGCTCCTATATTGGATGGCCTTCGTCGCAATAAGGTTGAAAATAGCGCAGCAAAAAAAGCTCTTCGCTCTGCTCCTCTGCTGTTTTTTTACGACTTATGCAATTATAAATCCTTCAATATAATCAAGGACAAAAAGTTGGAAGTTTTTATTTTTTATAAATGACAACCGGAAAGTCAGTTTTATTATTGATATCTATGCCAAGGATCTTTTAATAGAACAATATATAATTGAAATCATTTGGATTTTGCATTGGCACTGAAGGCTTTAAATGATAGATTTTCAGAGATGGATGGCACGAAAAAGTGTAAAGTCTCTCCAATATACAACTGTTTAAATAAAATAATAAATCAGAATTAATTAGAATTAACTGTATAATAGGATTAATTACTAGAATCTTGTGGACCCAATAAGGAGCCGATCTGGGTTCAATGCCAAGGGAGCGCCAACTTGCATCAACAAACACCTCAGCTGTTGGGGCAATCAATGAAGCGTCCATCTTTCGTCCCGCACCGGGCATGGTGGTGGCCACCAAGCCGGGCAGAACCGTTTGAACCACGATACCGTCCGCTCGGTACTCGACCCCCAAATCCCGAGAAAATTTATCCACGAATGCCTGTTTATAATACAATGTGAAATAAATTTAATTAAATTACAACTTAAAACTATTGTAAAAGTTCTTAATAAAGTTTGAAAATTTGTCACAAAATTAAGTTTTAAATGTGATTTAATGTAGTGAAATCATTTAGAACTTAGTTACTTTCAAGTTTTTAACACATTTTAGATATTTAAATACTTAAAAAGTTATAAGTTTGTAGCAAAACCAAGTTTTAAATTGTGATTCATTTAAGTAAAATCATTAAGAACTTAGTTATTTTCAAGCTAGAACTAAGTTCAACTTAAAAAGTTAAGTTTGTCTAAGTTTTAAAATATGATTTAATTTAGTAAAAACAATTTTTAACGTATGATTTTCGAGTTCAAGACACATTTTAAATACTTAAATCAATTATTATTCAGTTAATATGCTTTAAAACTATTAATTTACTTTGCTAGCACCGTATAATGTATACATGGGTGAGGAACCCGTTCCAAGCAGAGATCCAATGTTGAGGATCAATCCTCTTTTGCGCTCTTTCATTCCTGGAAGGATCATGTGGGTCAAACGGATCATTGACATTATGTTACAGTTTACGAGTGCTCCCAAATCATCCTCGTTTAGAACGTCGGCGAAGCGACCGCATTCCGGGATCATCCCGACGTTGTTGATCAACATCCCGATGGGCAGATTGCTCAGCTCCTTCCGCAACTTGGGATAGATGGATTGCCCCTCGGTGAAATCAACCGCGATCGTTTTCAGCTCTACTAATGATGGCCCATTTTCAGTCCCTGTTACGACATCTAGTGTTAACCTTATACAATACAAGTAAAAAAAAAGTAGTTTAAACTTGCTAATTTCTTCGGCAACTTTTTGCAGTTTACTACTCGTCCTACTGATTAGAACGACCTTTAATCCAGAAGCTGCTGCCTATTATGCTTATAATTAGGTCAATCAAATATGTAAGTATCTATAATAATACCTTTTTTGCGTAGGCTTTGCCTATTCCATCAGTTGCCCCTGTTATCACTATATTAATTAATGGATATTAAGATTATAAGAGCTACAATTTACTATTATGAATGTTGA
This sequence comes from Chydorus sphaericus, assembly GCA_030141595.1. NCBI lineage: Eukaryota > Metazoa > Arthropoda > Branchiopoda > Diplostraca > Chydoridae > Chydorus > Chydorus sphaericus. The sequence continues at coordinate 5,733,032 of CM057934.1, read as the reverse complement.
TCAACTTACCCACCCATGGACCGTAAAGGCTTGGATCTAGGTTACGCCCCAGTGCAGGACCCAGAAAAAGCGAATGAACAAAACAGCCCAAATTGTAAGCCAATTTGGCACCAATGGTCACCACAGTGCCCCATCCGATAGCTTCCATAAATGTAACCATTCTCGTGCAATCTATAAAAACAATAGAAAATGAAATAATGTGTATAATGACCTATGGGCGGGAATATACTATGCGATAACATTTTTATGATTCAACGTGAACGTAGGCGCCATCTGGAAACCAAAGATAACAACTATATTGAGATAAAAATTAGGCAAAATGATGTCACCCGTTCACCTTGCCCCAATTTAAGCCCCTTTTACTAATTAATGTCTCCTTGTTTTATCTTTAACAGCATAATATAACTAGACAGTATATATAAGATTAGATTTGACATTTTATATGATGTAAAAGCTACACATGTTTGATTGCGTGAATGTTACATACAGTTTCAGGTCAACGAATCTTGAATTGCTTTATGAGCATAACGGTTGTACTACATATTTCCTTAGAATGACGAGCGTATATAGATATACCTATATGTATTTCAGTATAATAATTTCAAAACAACAGTTATTATATTGTGGCTATATTCGGTGTGAAGTCCTGAAAATCCACGAAACAAAACAGTATTTATTGTTACAATCATACCACAAATATATATTTTTCGATTAGCGATATTTGATGTTTTGCTTTTCCAAAGCTTTCACGTACATTTCACCGTAAATTAGAGCGCATTTCTGAACAAATCCATGACAGAAGAAGCTGGCCAATTCAACAAGATAAAACTGGAATTATATAATTAGATGATATATACGAAAGCTACAAGTTATTTAAAACATGAATATACTTGAATTTTGTGGGCCCAATAGCCGGCCGTTCGGTCCTCCAAACCAAGAGTAGCCAAAGCTGATTTAACATAAGTATCCGGATCGGGATTATTAACCGATGGCTTCTCCATTGGCACCATATTAGTGCGGACGTAATAGCCTGGATGAAGGGTTTGCACCATCACTCCGAATGGCTTCACTTCGGCCCATAAATCTCTCGAAAATTTATCTACGAAAGCCTATTCAATAAATGAACTTTAAAAAAAAAAAAAATAATAATATTATAATAAATGTTTCGATACTTTGCAAGAGCCGTAAACCGATAAGTAAGGTGTAGGCATAACCCCAGTTATAGAGCCGTTGTTAATGATTATCCCTCTTTTTCTCTTGATCATCTGAGGCAGGATCAAATGACACATTCTAACCATGGACATTACATTGCAATTAATCGTGTTGTAAGACTCTTGATCATTCTCAATATCAGCGAAGAGTCGAGGACCGTAAGTTATTCCGACGTTATTCACCAAGATCCCGATTTCGAACCCTTCCAGTTCCTTCTGGATTTTGGGGTAGATTGTCTGCCCTTCGGTAAAATCAACTGCTATAGTTTTGAAGAGGACTGAAGGGTACTGTCTTTCTATATATAATTAAAATCTGGATAAGATATATGTAAGTGATATCGAATTAATTTGAAATATTTCTACTGATTTCGTCCGCAACTTTTTGGAGCTTTTCGGGATTTCGAGAAATTAGGACGACGTCCAATCCAGCAGCTGCCAACTAATATCATCAAATCATTATGTTAAGTGAGTAAGTATTTTAACTTAATTTAGGTAGAGATAATTACCATTTTAGCATAGGATTTACCGATTCCATCTGTAGCTCCTGTGACCACTTTTGAATGTTATAAAACAGCTTTATTTACACCCATATAATATTATATGATTAAATAAGAGCATTTACCTGCCCATTTTCCATGCTTTTTCAAATCAACCGAATGTCCCAGTAAATTTCCGAGGAAAGTAGAGTACACAAAGTGACCTAAATTGAGGAGAATCTTGCCTGCAAAAGTAGCCAGAGTGATCCAGCCAACTACTTCACTTAGCTGCTGATAAGAGCGAATCATTTCGATATCTACCACATATATGTTCAAACACACAACTGACGTTGACTGAAATCAGACTAAGAATGCCCAGTAGACTCTTGACTCATCCCTTCTAGCCTATACATATGCTATTACGTTGACAATTGCATCTATAAAACAAAACAAAAGGAGGCGGCAATAAACTAGTGAAACGTCGCAGCTTATAAATTGTTTTGTTATTATTCTGGGTTTTTAAAATTGTACAATTATTACTTTTCATTCTATATCGTCACTATTTCTATCGAATATCACACATTTATTTTGTTTATTTAAATGATTTATTTTTAACATTTTTATTGCCAAAAAAGATTCACTATGAAAACTATACAAAAGAAAATGGGTTATGTATAATAGAAATAGTAATTATAATCAAAACTGATGAATGAATGAAAAAATGTTAATAAAACGATTCGGAACCTGTGCCTTTTATGTAATAAAACTGGATTTTTTTAAATTTTCCCGGTGGTTTTTGCGAAAAACGTTTATTTCATTGCTTGTGATCAAATATAAAACTTTATCGGTGTTAATGGTGTTACGAAATTTAAAATACACAAATGATTGGAGACGATATGGTTATGCATTATTACTACTTTCGGTCACTTTGAGCTGCTGAAGCAATTTTTGTTTGACAGTCCATTGACCAAATGGGCCCATGATGAATCTAGGAATATACCAATTTCCCCAGTCGCCACAAAAAAGCTACGGTATAAGAAATCAGACAAATTTATTATAAAATTAGGATCATATTTATATTTATATACTTGAATTTTATGTGACCAATAGCCAGCAGTGCGCTCTTCCAGTCCTAAGGTTTTTAAAATAGATTCGGCAACAACATCCGCACTCGGAGTGAAAAGAGTGGGCCCACCTAAATTCACCATTTTCGTGTCAATGTAACCTGGATGAACTGTTAATACTTTGACACCCATTGGCTTCACTTCGACTGCCAAATCTCGCGAAAACTTTTCCAGGAAAGCCTGCGTGTTATAGCATAACTTATAATCATTCCTTTTAAAAAATAAATGTAAAAATTAGACTTACTTTCGTAGATCCATACAAAGCTGAAAATAGAAATTTGAAATTCCAATAATTATTTCCAAAAAATGTAATTATATTGTTTAATATTACTTAAAAGGGGCGTTGGAGCAGAACTAGATAGAGAGCCGATGTTAACGATGATTCCCTTCTTCCTCTCAATCATTTGAGGTAGAATAATGTGGCACATTCGAGCCAGAGACATCATGTTACAGTTAACAACATTGTGAACATCGATTTCTTGCATCGTGTGGAAAGTTCGACCGAAATGGGGCAGCATCCCGACATTATTAAAAAGAATCCCGATTTCGAGGGCATTCAATTCTTCTTTAAGTTTAAGGTAAATAGACTGGCCTTCAGTAAAATCTACTGCGATTGTTTTAATCTGAACTGTTGGACTTGCTTTTCCTTTAATAATTAAATTTTTATGTTTTCATAATTTGCATTAATTTTTTTATTATACTGATTTCGTCTGCTACTGTTTCGAGTTTAGATGGTGACCTGCTGATGAGTACCACATTTAAGCCAACTTCAGCCAACTTAATATATGTAATAGAATTAAATAAGAATAGTACATTTATTAAATATAATAATTCGATTTACCTTTTTGACGAAAGATTTGCCAAGACCGTCAGTAGCGCCAGTTACAACTATATTACGTAATACGATTAAAGAATGTAATGTAATTAACTTTTAAGAACAATAGAATACCTGCCCATGGCCCACATTTCCGTAAATCAATGTTGAAACCTAGTAGAGTTCCCAGCCAACTAGTGTAGAACAAGAGAGCCAAATTGAAGACGCAATGAGCTACTAAGATACCTACGACGATCCAGCCGAAAATCTCGATTGGTGCTAGGAAGAAACTCATATTTTCAATTCGACAATATGAAAATCCAAGAAGAGCTTTTGTAAACAAACTGAAAACAGCTGACTTCTGCGATGATGTAACACTATGTGTAGACTATGTGTAGAGAGGACTGCGATGAAAGCTGACCGTATGTAGCCCACATACTACGATGAAATGTATTACGGCCCTCAGGGGTGTAACGGTATATTCGTCCAATCCTTCGCGCTAATATAGTGAAAATCTTCAGTCAGTTTAAAAGTAAATGTCCGCTAGGCCTACTCTAAGACAAAATAAGGCCTCAAAGCATGGTCTCAAACATGACATAATGTGTTATACAATGAAAAAACTATAACTATCTCTTTGTTTAATCATTTTGAATTGAACCTGGCGATGTCACTTTAAAATAAATTTATCACGTTGTTTGCGGTTTATATTTCAATAGAAAAATTACTATACAGATCGACATGGGTAACTTTTATCAAATCTGATCAGTGTTTGTCAAATGTAAATATCTGATCAAGTCAAACGTAAATAAATTCAAAATTGAATTAAACAAACTATTAAAAGTAATTAGATAAAATTTAAAATTATTTCAATAGATTGAAATTCAAGAATCATACACCAATTCAAATATGAAACGAAAAAAAATTAATTTGAATCTGAATCGATTCAAGAAAAATTCGAATTTGATAAACACTGCATATGATAATAATAGTAAGAGCTAAACATTGGAATGTTCAACCTTTAAGTTGGCATATCTTGATGCCATAATTTTTTTTCATGATTTATATCATTGGTTTTTTAAACATACCGTCTTTATATTATAAAGAGTTATTGTAGGGTATACGCTAGTCAAATTTTAATTGATTCAAAATCATTCATTTACCTATTTTAAACATAGCAATCATATATTCTCTGAGTAAAACTAGTCACGCTCAGCTGTCGCCTTTACCAGAATATCATCATCATCTTTTTCTGATTGTTCATTACATGACTTCAGCGATTTTGGAGAGCAACACATTTGGCCGAGGACGGAAAGATGTCGGGCACGACGAGTCTACTTTGCTCCGAGTATTGGGAAACTCTTTCTTTTTCCCGGGAAGTGGCTTCATCCCTTTATTGGGGCTACATTCAACTTCGTTTTTGTTCGTGGCGGCAGGAAGCACAGCCTGTCTAGCTGGCTTTATCGGTAGGATCACTTTCTTGGTATCAGGATTGGACGTAATCGGGACTCTTTTCTCTACTTTTGCTTCACGATTCCAAGGTTGTCGGTCTAATCTCTTGGTCGTTGCCTGATTAACAACAGCTGGTGCTACATCTCTCGCACTTGAAGGCGACTGGGCCGGCGACTTGCTTTCCCTCAAGGACCTGATAGATGTATTAAGACTCTGAACCGACTTTGAAGCTATCGATATATTGGGTGTAGCCAAAGTATGTTTGACGAGTACCAATGATTGTTTCGGTTTGCCTCCCATTTGGCGATTCAATAAGGGCGATTTTGGCATAGTTTCTTTCTTTTCTTGTACTGATGTCGGAGGTCGTGATTCATTTTTGGTCGAAACCTTTTTGACAGCAACCAATTCTACAGGTCTGGAACGCGATTGGGCCAACGACTGGCTTTGTCCCTTGGACCTGGTAGATAAACTTGGCTTTATGACTGGCTGTGAGTCCGTGACGCTGTCTTTGATGGCTACTAACAACCGAGGTTTAACTTGCTGTTTCGGTTTATTTCCGCGCTTCAACAACGGCAGCTTTCGTAAAGCTCCTTTTGTTTCTCGACCCATTGTCGGACGACTTGATGGTCGCGAGGGAGCCAATTCACGCAGTGCTGGAGAAACTGGTAATGGAATCGAACTTCCCTCAACTAGATCAAGGAAGTAGGCACACGATCTTGTCGATTTTCCCTCTGAAGGCTCACACATCGACGTCGGCGACTGGCTACTTGACGATGGTTCTTCTATTACGATATCAACCGACTTGATCGTAGGGACTTCAAGAACCTGCGAAGGACTTGATATGGAATCCAACCTATCCAGAGACGGAGAACTAGGCGGTAAATCATTCAATGAGATCGGGAAAGAAATATTTTCTGATGGACCAACAGTCGGTACTTCTGCTTCTTCTTGAGAAGCCGACTCTGAAGACGATTCTGGAGACGTAGGTAATTCCTTCGATGGTGTTGGGTAACATACTGGTATCATGTACTGGAGAAGAATAATCGGGGGTGGCTTCGAACAATCGCATCCTAAAGGTGGCGGTGGCTTCGAACAATCGCATCCTAAAGGCGGAGGTGGCTTCGAACAGTCAAAACCGAAAGGCGGAGGTGGCTTTGAGCAGTCAAAACCGATGATCGAACCGTCGAAGGGCGGTGGTGGGACGGAATATTTAGCTGTCATAAGCGGTGGTGGTGCGTTGATAATCGACTTTACCGGCGACTGGCTAAGCGACTGGGAAGGTGCTTGCGAGATGAGCGGTAATATTCCAAAATTGGGCTCTTCTGAAATCAATTTAAAGCCTTCTCTTCTAAGAATGGTAATACCAACGCGTTTCGGTTCGACCGACGACTTCTCCGAACAATCGAATCTCCTAACGAACTTCGCGATAGAGCGCTTTGGTTTGACAACAGTACTCTGATTTTCCATTTTGCTGCTGAACGGTCTCCACTCTCCAGGGTACTCTCTAGACATACTTATATAAGATCGATGGCCAGAAAGTGGAACTGCAAATAATTTAAGCCCATTTACACCACACATTTCGTGTTATTCAATCAACTTTATTATAGGTTTTTCTTTCTTTTTTTGCTTTTATATTTAAATTAAAATATAATTAATCATCGAATAATGTTGTATTTTTTAAATAGAAATATTAAATTCTAGCTCAAATGAAAGTCGCTACATGTTTTAAAATCTGCCTAGAATGTTGTGGAAATTATATGAACATATTATATGCTGATTGTTTCTCTTTTAGGAAAAAATATATTCGAATTTTCTTAAACCGCCCACATTATTTCATAAAATCAATGAAACGAAGAGGACGAACCAATGAATACTTCTGTGATCTCCCTGATTTTTAAAGAATGCTTCCTCTATTACTTTCTAAATTCATAATTTTCATTAGTTTCATATTTTATATATATATATATATGAATTTTATTATGTTGTAGTATTTGAAAAAAAATGTAAATAAAGAAATGTTTGAATGTTTGAAAAAGAACATAATATGCCAAAGTATATTTTCGTTTCAAAATATTATAATAAAGGACAAATAAAATAGCAGATGCATTCTTATGCTTCTAGTACTCGATATACGATTTGATGAATTGGGAATTCCTCATTTCCTCTTCTTATTAGCTCTTCTTTCTAACGACCCTTGAAGACATCAAGTCGGGCGAGGATTGAAACTTTTCGGACAAGATGCGTCCACCTTACTGCGGATGTTCGAGTAATCCATTTTGGTTCCTGTTAGTGGATTTGAACGAATCTTCTGTTTTTCCACTTGCTTTATCTCATCAGGACTGGACTGAATCGGGGATTCGATCGGTTTTCTAGCTCCATAACTCCCTTTTCGTCGATACCTACGATCTTGGATGACCTTTTCCCCATAGCAATTCGAATAGGCCTCAAAATCGTCTGAAGAAGATTCAGTCGATGACTGGCAACTCGACGGTGAAGAAGTGGTACAAGTCGATACTGATGTTGGCGATGTGCTCGACTTTACCGACGATTGTGACGAAGCTGCTGTGCTTGAAAGACTGATCGATTCAGATTCAGATGATCCATAATAGCATTCATCATCCTCCACCGTTGAATTACTAGACAAAGGGCTGTATAAGAAGGACGATGGTGAAAAGCTGCTATTAGATAGATCGTCGGTTAAAGGCGGAGAATCTGGAGAACTGTCCGATTCTGATTGGCTGCACGATGAGGTATCCGAGCGGGATATTATCGATGAGCATCGAGACTCTGATGACGATGATTCCGAACTGGTCGGCGGAGTATATATTGACTTTCGCAAACGATTGCTATCAAACTTGAACTCAAAAGATTCATCTGAGTCGGCTGATGATGAGCTACTCGATCGGGATTGATACGATGTTTGCGACCCTGCCGACGAAGTTCGTGAAGATGATGAGTAGCAAGAGCTTGAGGAATTTACCGAAGACACGTCAGATACATCGTCTTCCTGCACTTCACTCTCCAGCTGTGCTATCAATCTCTCGGTTTGTAGCCAGGCTGATATAGGTTCGTTAGACCTGGGCGACTCCGTGATGGTGCTCTTAATAGATGGCTTTTCTGGAATAGCTTTGAAACTGTTGATTTTATCTTTGATTTTCAGAGGCTTTATTTTCTTGCCGACTCCCATTCTTCGCTCGTACAAGGACAATTTAACTGGAGGACTTTGTGATGGTCCTTCAGGAGAGGGTACCATCGACTTCTTCTGATTTTTACGAATCTTAGCTGATCGATTCTCCGACAAGATCATCACCTCCTTCACCGCCGGGTTCTTCTTCTTTTGCGATGGCTTCTGAACTAAATTTCTAGTCTTAGATTGCATCTTTTGATATAAGCTTTGCATGGTGTGATTATATCACTATACTTCGCTCTTATATATACAACCTCTGCCGGCCTGCTGTGTTGTCAAGTTGGATTGCAGTTCAACGAATTACATTACTTTCTAATACAGTCACGCTGTCGTTTTAATAAGATCCGAAAATCATTACTTAGCAAGTTGTGGTTCATTTAAAAACATTGACTGCGTATTTCAAATTAGGAAAAATATAAACTTAAATTCTTACTCCTATAAATATATTTCGAAAAACTATTACAACTAATCGGACAATGATTTAATACTTAAAATTTACCCTGCCACTAACAACAGGACTAACTTATAGACATTCAAACAAATATATCACTATTTTACTCTACGCTTTAACTTTTTATTTTTAAATTTAAAATTTGAAAAAAATACGTTCTACTTCAATACTTATTATTGATTTACAATAAAACATCTATCAGTAACTATCGTGAGGATAAATGATTCTCTTTTTTATGACATCCTTTTTTTTTAAACTATGCGCCCATATATAGTTAACTAAAATCAATTACACGGAGGGCGCGCTATCGGCTATATACAATTGGAGAGGTGAACGCCCGCTCCAACCGGCCAAAGCCCTCTAACGGTTGCGTGCAATACCGCGCTTGCGGTCCACTCCATCACACAGCTATACTCTTTCAGTATGGCATTGCAAAATTGTATATAGTCTATCAATAATATATTCTAGGTCACTTGATGACGTAGGCTAGCAGCATCACCAATAGAATGTGTCTACTTTGTAGTCGCCCTTGTCCTTCTACCTCTCCCGCTCATCATTCCTGCTGTAATATGCATCGGCCATCGGGTAACCATGGAGACTCCGTTTGTTGATCGAACAGAATATATGCGGGCGTTCGTGAACTTGCTCTGTGTAGGCTCGATGGAATAAAAAATTAGTATAGTCGCTCTTATTTGCCCGCACCAAAATGTTATCGCTCTACACCCTCAGTCCGCTCTCGGTCGCCCACCAATTCAGTTCTGTTTATTTCTATTGCTCAAATACTTCATTTTTCTCATCAGACTCCTGCTCATCTTTTGATGATGTCATCTTGATTAACATACATAATGTAGTCGATATAATATCGAACTCAACATTCGAAAAGGTGAGTCAATTAGCCTCATTATTATTATTGTTATTCGCGCATGTTGTGGGAGGTTCCATTTATATGACAGCCGACTGTCGCTATTTGGAATGATTAATGGTGTCGATTCTAAGGAACCTACGAACCATTATTTGAAAGCTTTCAATAGCAATGTATAAAAACTTGTCTTGAGGACGTTATTGTTGCCCTTGAGCCGCATTTGGCTGTCGCCATGGTGGCCGTACAAGCAGTCGCCCCGCGCGCAGCACACGCGAAAACGATGAATCATAGATGGGAGACCTTCGCGCGCATTCTGTCCGATGTTGCCATGGATATGACCATCGACTCGGGCTTCTTTAAAATGCAGAAGCAGTCACTGGAAAATTGCTAAACCAAGGGATAGTTAAAAGATATTATTTGTTTTCGGCACAGAGGGGAAAAGATGACGACATCGACGGTGCCAGTTGGGGCTTCGAGCTCCGAGAGCGTCCGCGTAATCGTTCGTTGCCGACCGTCCAATTCGCGTGAAAAACAGCTTAAAAGCAAGGTTAACATCCCTTAAAATTTCGAATGTATGCAATACAAATGTAAACTGTTATTTAAATCATTAGGAAGTGGTGCAAATCAACCCTTCAACGTTGCAATGCAGTCTGTTATCAGAAGAAGATCCGAAAACGTTCACTTTCGACGGTGTCTACGACCAGACATCAACAACGGAGCAGATCTATACAGATTTTGGATACCCGCTCGTCGAAGTGATTATTTAATTAACCTTTCAATCAAATTCAATTTATAATCTAATTTATTCACAGGGTGTTATGGAAGGTTACAACGCAACAGTTTTTGCATACGGCCAGACAGGCAGTGGAAAGAGCTTCACAATGCAGGGCGTGACATCACCCGCATCGCAATTAGGCATCTTACCAAGAGCATTCGAGCACCTTTTTGAATGTATTGCCACTGCCCAAGGGACGAAATATCTAGTCTTTGCATCCTACTTAGAAATCTACAGTAATATATAATGTAATGTATACATCAATAGAATGTACAATACTACTCGATTTTTTAAAGATGAGGATATTCGCGATTTGCTGAGCCCCGATTACAAACGAAAGCTGGAATTGAAGGAGAATCCTGATAAAGGAGTCTTTGTAGCTGGTTTAAGTCAGCATCCAGTCCATTGCGTCAACGACTGCCAAGTTCTGATGGAAAACGGTTGGAAGAATCGTTCAGTGGGCGCCACTTTGATGAACGCAGACTCTTCCCGATCCCACTCTCTATTCAGCATTTCTGTAATTGATATAACAGTCTAGTAAAGTGGTTTTTTTTATTGAATAATTCATTTAAATTTAGGTAGAAATGTTGGACTTGACTGGAATTGGAGATCAATCTATCAGAAGAGGGAAGTTAAATTTAGTCGATCTAGCTGGAAGTGAGCGACAATCAAAAACGGGTAAGTCAATATTTGCTGACCTTCGAAAAAAAGTAAATTATTGATTTATATTTTAATATTTCATAGGTGCTACTGGGGATCGATTAAAAGAGGCAACAAAAATCAATCTCTCTCTCTCTGCACTTGGAAATGTTATCTCTGCACTTGTCGATGGAAAATCTAAGCACATTCCTTATCGAGATTCAAAGCTCACACGACTCTTACAGGTTTTATTATATACTTATATAGTTAATAGTTATTATTAACTTCATTCTAACTCTAAATTAAAAAAAAAAAGGATTCTTTGGGAGGAAATACGAAAACGCTCATGATAGCCTGCATCTCACCAGCAGATGACAACTACGACGAGACTTTAAGCACATTACGCTACGCCAATCGTGCCAAAAACATACAGAACAGACCAAGGATCAACCAGGACCCTAAAGATGCCATGCTACGTGAATATCAGCAGGAGATTGAACGATTGAGTAAAATGGTGGAACTGAACAAGAACGGATCGACAGAAAATGCTAAATTATCTGGTAATTTGTATATGACAAAGTAAATAGGTAAATTTCATAGCTCATTGGTTACACAAATTTAGTTGAGGCTGAGTTGGAGAGAGAAAGAGCTCAACTTCGAACGGAATACGAGGAGAAAATTCGTAATTTACAACTAGCTGTAGAGCGTGAACAAGAATCCAACGCTAAAGCAAACGCAGAAATGGAGAACTTGAAGCGATCCTATCAGGACGAGCTCCAGAAAATCAATGCTACATCAATGAAAAAGGTAAAAGCATTAGAATTATTTTGGTTACAGCTGCTTTATTTAAAATATTTTACAGAAAGTGGAACTCGACGAAGAGGCGCAAGAAACGCTCAAAAAGTAATTGTAAAAATGTTTTAATTTTTCAGATTTATTGACTTTAAATTCATTCTAACAGGCTGAAGCAGATTGAAGGAGACTTAGTCGGTGGTGAGAAAGCCAATGATCGTGAGTTCCAGGAGCGCCACTGGAAGAGGAAGAACCAATCGGAGAGAAGGAGGGCTCTTTTAGCTCAACTTTTAGCTAGGGCAGAGGACGATGACGGCGCTCTCCTTCGTGTCTACGATGATATCCAAGAAGAGGTCCGTGTTAAAACGGATGCCATTAAAAAGTACAGACAAAAGGTAATTTTATCATCATTTATTTAAGTTAATGAAACATTTTACTTGGGAATGTTCCATCGCAGGTAAAATCACTGGATCGAGAAATTCAAGATTTACAAAGCGAGTTTGAGACGGAAAGATACGAATATCTAGAGACTATTAGAAGGCAGGATCAGCAACTTAAACTGCTTCAGCAAGTGCTGGCTAAGATACATCCACTTTTACGCAAAGATACCAACTACAGGTGAACCTATACAGATATATACAATAGATTCAGTTCGTCTTAATTTAACTTTTTCTTCAGTGATTTGGATGCTATTAAACAGCAAAGTCTTTGGATGGACGAATATCAGCGTTGGAAACTGCCCGAGTTATGCTTCACCAGAGTGAAATTACCACCTACCGGTCAGGTTCAAACTATATTGATTAGTTTTTGTCGATATTAATCGAACAACTGATTATTTATAATAGGAATGAATGGGACATATCACGACCACTATGAAACAGTGAACGAAGCAGTAGATGAGGGAGATTATGGCAACGGTGATCGACTTTTACAGGTTATATAAATAAAATCAGAAAACCAACAAGTCTGACGAAATAGATTCACATATATTTTATTTGTTTAGAAGTTGCAAAGAAGTGAAGCAGAGAATCTTGCTGGACGTTATTTCGCCTCTAATCGTGCGAACGAAATCGTTATTCGGGCTAATAAGGATCTAAATCGATCAAGACGTATTTCACTTCTAAGTCAATATACTTTTAAATGTAATATCTGCTATTCAATCATATTGCAGAAAAAATAGAAGTTATCCGACCGGGAATGAAAGGAGCAGCTCTAAGTCAGAGCCATTCGTCCCTACAAAGCCTAGCTGCTTCGTCCAACCCAATGACTATAAATTCTAATGGTTCTAATGGTAGTGGAGGAGATGTAGTGTTTTCGTCACTTCAAGTAGGTCTGGGACCTCTTTCTACATCGTGGAGCGCTCCGAACTCCCTCTCAAACAGCTGGAATCCTGGTTGATATTTAGATATCTCTTTTTGATAATTATAATAGAATAATTACCTTACTCTGATTGTGTTAGAGGCGTCAATATCACCCATAACGAATAACCACAAATCTTCATCGATGATGCGGAAACCTAAAAAACTGGAATCGCTAAATGTTGGGACTACTTACACTACTTCTATGAACGGTCGTACTGATAAGATGACGATAGCACCAATCATCACAACAAATAACAATAATGATTTGTCATTAGTTACCATGTAATTTTTAAACAAAGCCTTTTCTTTTATATTAAAATCCCCCCTGTCAATACCTTTGCCAATGATAATATTTAACCTTTCCTTTTATTCAAAAATGAAGCAATCCAAAAAGTGCATTATTATATTACCGAGACCACATCTTATATTATTGTACTGTTACATTATATTATCATATTTATTCAACTCGATCGCAATTTGATAGGTATTAATTATAAAATACACGAAAGCATCTTTTAAAGAATTTTTTTATCAGGCAAATTTGTTAAGCCACCAAAACTGAGTGCATTTCAAATTTATAATTCATGTATATCAACTACTAATGGAAAAGCTCCAACCAAAAATCAACTCATTGGGCTGATAAAGGAGAAGCTAGCTTTTTACAAATATCACAATATTTCGTATCTCCCGTAAGACTCGTACAGTTGGTGCAATAAACAAAAAAATTCTTAATCGATTACTATATTTATTTTCCACAAAACTTGTTTAAAAAGTTTTAACACAGTCAGTAATCGATATCTTTTCTTCTTAAACTTTAAAAATAATTCATTAGGACACAAATAATACAAACAGGTAGTGAAACCAAAATGTTAAAATACACTTTTTTTTAAATTTTCTTTTTCAAATAAATTCAATTCAAAATAAATGAACTTCGAAACTACTGGTCGATTCTAATAATCTTACAACACATTCTTAAAGTATTTTAAAATCATATTTCGGCTTTTATTTTTTATATTTATTAATTCGAATGTGCTTGATAAAATTATTTGAACGCGTTTGAGGGAAATTAAACATATATAAAATTCTGAAAAAATAAAATGTAAAAAAAATACTTATGTTACAGGCTTACAGCCAACATTGTATGGTTATTATCAGGCATCTTTGTTAAGCCACCCAAACTAAGTATTTCAAGTTTCAAATATATGTATCAACTGATCTAAGTAACTTTATTGGGCTGCTTATTTACAAATCTCACAATATTTCATGTCTCCAATAAGACAGGTGGTGCAATAAAGAGCAGAACAACACGTATTGGTAACAAGTTTGTGTCGATTATCACCTCCCAATCCGCACTCAACGCATTTAAGCCCATCATCAGTTGGAATAAGCTTTTTAAAGACCTTCATAAAAACGAATCCTTCTTTTATATTTTTATTGTTTTCAAGGATTATTTGGTTATCAGCATGTCTAGCCTTTACTTTTCCCCCGTTATTTTGAGACGATTTTTGCCTCTTTGTCGGAGTATCTTTTTGTAAAGAAATTCCATCCGCTTACGATGGACATCCGGGAAAAAGTAGGCCGCAATAATGTGTCTGGATCGAAGGCAGTATGGCTCTAAAAGATAAACTAGCCCTAAGACTACAAGGACGGAGATTGTGATCCAAAGTTCGGACGATTGCCCAGCAAGGAGAGCCGGCCGCGGTTGAGGTAGGCAACTCTCCGTGTCAAGATCACCAATAAGACCCGTATTAAATTTAAAGTCTTTAAAGATGAACCGAAAGATCTCGCTCACTTCGAAATTCAGTATCGAACTCGAAGGTATCGAAACTTCCGTCTTACCATTTCGTCGAATAATGTCGATTACGGTGTAGAAGGACAGATCAACGAGAAAAGAATAATGACACCGACTAATGTCCCCAAATAAACGAAAAGTTGGGGAATGAGCGTTGATTTCTCTTTTGGTGTCAACCAAAATGAATAAGATTCTATCAGTCCGAACTTTCTCCTTTCGATAGATCTCAAAGGGAAGATTTGACTGAAGGAAGAGTTGCTCGTCATCTCTTTGGTGACGAAGTGGTTATCGAAGAAGAGACTGTTCCGGAATCGTACTAGGTAGATAAAAGACGCGACCATGAGGAGGACGAGTCCCAGGACGGAAACGATAGTTTTGGCTAGATCAGAGAGCCAGAAAACGTAATCGAAAACAGACTGGATTTCATTCGTAGTTTGATTCTTTATCTCTTCAAAAGAGATGGACATGTTGTAGAGTGAAGAAAGCTGCTTTTCAAACGTAGATCCGACTTTGAATTCGTCCAATAATGTGCTTAATACCGCAGGAATTAATTCGACTGATGTTACTGTCATTAAGCTCACCTAATTGAAAGTATAGAATGTGTTATTTATACTATTCTCCTTTATTTATAAATTATATGATGTTATTACTTCTTTAGCAGATGCGCAAATGTCTGATGACCACTTAACTGGGGCGCACAACGCCCCCATGTTGAAAGCGTTGCAAATTGGTTTGGCGAAGGTGATGATCGGTATGTCCAGAGCATTGAGACAGTCGTTCTTCACTTTGGACACTTGTCGGTTGCAAGTCTGACCGACTTCATTCAATTTGGAGGAACACTGATTCATGTCTTTGCTCATCTTGCTTGTTGCTGTTTCAAAGGCTTTGAAAGTATCTTCTAAAGGTTGGTTGACCACCTGAACTGCCTTCTCGACCGCTTTCACGATGCTGTTGAATTTTCTTAACAGGGGAACGAATCGATCGTGAACATCTTTGGCCGAATCGATGAATTTCTGCGAAGCTAATTTAGTCTGATTGATGGCTGACGAACTGTAGCAGTTTAAAGAGTTGGTAGTCACCCTCAAATTGTGGTCGAAATTAGCCACTGGTCCAGTCATTACCAGGCTGACTAAGAGTGTGGTTAAAAGAGCCTTGCCTTGCTTTGAGCCCATCGATGGGATGAGAAGGGCCAGTGCGCCTCTGAACGGGTACCAAAAGGCTAGTAACAAAGTGGAGACGATGGTCGCTACAGCAGCGATGATCCCGGCAATCCAGTCCTCCACATCGAACTGGTAGTCTCGCTGGTAGTGCATAATTAGGAAAACCAAAGTGCCAAATGAGAGACCCATTAGAAGGTATAGAGCGTACCCTTTGATGATGCTGTTGGTGGCCCACCATTGGGTTAATCGACGTTGCCTTTGAGGACCAGTTGTATCGTTTTTCGCTCCTGCAGGTTTTTTAACCATTTTGATGGCAACCGTTTCTTCTGGTGGTTTCTTTAGCAAAGGAGAAACAACATTCGATGGTCTTGCTGGTGCTTTTTGAGTTTGTAAATGATCAGAAGCGCCAGTTTCTGATGGTCCTACCATCATAAACACCGGCTTAGGTGGAGGATTTTTGGGTAATATAAGAGGCCGGGTGCTAGACTGCATGATGGTTGAATTCTGCTGTTTTTTTCTTGAAATACTTATGTGGATCTAAATTGTTCTGCAGTCTTTTTTATAGCAAGCGTCTCTTAGTGATAAGCAGCAGTATGCATTGTACTTTATAAATGTATTGCTTTAAAGAATTATACCCCCCCCCCCCCCCCCAATACATTCTTACACAGTTGACCGGATGTGCATAAATAAAATCGGATAAAAATAACCGGAAGTCATTGAGAAACGTGTTTACTATTTTTCCTCAAAGATAACTGAAACTTTAGGTGTGATATATTTAAAAACCTGTCTGGGATAATAGCGTTGGCGGCGGAAAACATATTTTGATAAGATTGCGAAATGTTTATAGTGCGGCCGATTAGATTTACAATAGCAAGACCATAATTGTTCGTTCTCACTCCTTGTACCTAGGTATAGGCTTAGATATTTGATATTGCTTAATTACCTGACTTCCGATTTTTTTATCTGAGTTGATATAATTTAAAATATTATTATTATTTTAGAATACGGTGTTAACGAACTTCTCCATACATGGCTAATGATTCGGTATATATTTCTGACGCCCACAAGTACATTTTCTATTCAATACATTCAATATAGAGTTTAATCGCTGAAATATATCAACAAGAATATTTTCTATAAATCTGGAATCTGATAAATAAATTTTAACACCTGAGCGACAATCACATTTTTTTGTCTAAGTATAAATAAATAAAAGACTGGTTTTCTTTCAGGAGCAGGCAAGTGCCAATCCAAAGTGTATTTTCTGTTCAACATATGTTATACCATCTCATAACATAACTAGATTCTTTTTTCTTCTTTTTTGTGAAGAAAAAAAATAATTTTTGTTGATTTTCATGACACAAATTATACAAACAATAAGTTAAGAAATAACCCAAAATGTTACAATGACATTTCTTCTTTAATTTTTTTTTTCAATTACATTTTTTTTTACAAAAATGTTCATCCACCAAATAACAAGAGCAGGAAATTATGAAGATCATTCGTGTTTAATACTATGATACTATAAGCTGTTTTGCGTTCGGGTACATCATCTTGCTGTAGATTTTGCGTATCGTCACGTCGGTAGCACCACCGTTGTGTGAAGCAACCTCTTTGATTGTCTTCTTATACTTGTCCTCTGAAGCTTGACAAGCCATATAAATAGCGGCTTGAGCAACTGCAACTATCGACTGACCAGAAGAAACAAGGTTGAGCTCCAGAGCCTTCTGAGCAATATGAGCTGCAGTCTTCTGCACTGTGAATGGTAGACCAAGATTTGAGCAGAATCGCGGTATAAAGTCAGATGCACGGATGCTGTCTAGCAAAATGTTCAATGTCTTCGTGATGTAATTCACATTGTTTCGAATGTCTGCCACACTTATTGTAACGCTCGCTCTGCTAATCTCCTCGTGGGTGCGGGACACACCTTCTTTGTTGCAGGCGATGTACAGGCAAGCGGCAGCAATGCTGTCGTGGCAGCGTCCTTTCATGAATTTTCCGTCTTGCATTTGCTTGAAATAGACCTTGGCCCTAATCACAATCCTTTCTACGAGATGGATCCGGGAGGCCATTACATCGATTTGTTTACAGAAGTTGCGCAGTGATTTCTCAGAGCAAATCGTCGTCGACATAGTTTTTTCTACTCGACTGCACTTTCTTTCTTTTACATGTGCACAAGGCTGGGCTTCCATTTTCACTTTCTTAGCAGCAGGACCTTTGGGAATAAACGGTAATGGTCGCTTAAACCCGTGGTTCGATTTCGTATCAGACTCCTCCATGGCTGGACTAGCAGTTTCTTCGATAAGCTTGCCGTTCTTTTCTTCGACTAACTTCTTGTCTCCAGTTTGATGGTCTTCGATGATCGCATTTTGTGGACGAGGGCAGACGGAATGGTCTACTCCACTCGAATCAGGAATGGCTGCACAAGGCTGGGCATCTATTTTCTCTCTCTTAGCAGCAGGATCTTTGGGAATAAATGACAATGGTCGCTTAAACCCCTGGTTCTTTTTCGGAGCAGACCCATCCATAGTTGAACGAACTGTTTCTTCGATAAGCTTGCCGTTCTTTTCTTCAACGAACTTGCTGTTCTTTTCTTTGATGACAAGAGCGATATTATGTTGCTTCGATTCCATGTTTGCTTTGCTGTAAGACTAAAGCTATGGCAGTCATATATATAGACATTTGATTGAAAAACTTCAACTGCAAAGCTATTGATTGATTCTAAACCTTACAAGGAATTCTTAAAGTATTTTTTTAAATTAAATTTTTGCTTTTCAATTTTATTATTATTTAGTATGTTTTTGATAAACTTTGTTGAAGCCATTTGTAAGTTAAACGGAACCAACAAAATTTGTACAGATTTTTTTTGGACGCGTTGTCTATCATCGAACTATAAGTTGAATCTTTCAACCTATTGCAAACATCTTCAGCATAATAAATTTAGTTTTTTTTTTATCATCAGGCCGGTTTCCTTGCTTTGTACTAGTTATGACATAATCAATCCATGGCCTCACATTTCATTCATTCCTATTTTATTTTTAGCATTTCAAAAATTCAAGATGATATATGACTTTATCAATATTAATGAAAACTAGTTAAGATCGGTTTGGATGATGGGTTCGACTTTTTTATTTTTATGACACTTTACGAAAGTTTAAAAATCCATTCATGAATTTGTGCCAAGTATGGAAATGTGTTATTTCCCGTAGGGATTCTAATCACCAGTTTCGATGCACCCATACAGGTGGCGTTGATACGGTTACATTTTTGGGGGACCCCTTTAGACTTCACTGGATCCCAACAGATGGCTTTGGGCTATTTTATATCTTTATGGCTGACCGCTGTGTGCTTCTCGTGAACGCGTGAGTGGTACCAATCGAAAGAGGAGGAAATTTCCTCCAGGATAGCCTGCTTAGATTGTTTTGCATAATTTTACCCTGGGGCCTTAAAATAATGAGGTAACGCTATCAGATGCATTGGTGGCGCCACCTGGTAACATATAAACGGCGGTAAATTTGAACATGGGATATTTAGTTGTAGGAATTTTGGTTTCGCATTCGTATTAATTATGGAAATGATAGGACGAGTTGGGTATTGATCCTCTTTATAACTAACCGTTATCAACAAAGTGTCTTGCACTGACAAACAAATTATTGGTTGAAGTCAATAAGTCAATAAGTTATTAAGTCAATAAACATACACTTGACAGGCAACAATTTACTCCAAGTTGGATTTTCTATTAAATATGACCGAGTTTTATTCATTTATAGATAAAAAGTAGCGGTAGTCAAATTACCCATTACGGAATAAAGGATGGGATATGGGCTCAATCACAACATTAGTCTTACTCTGTTATTCTCTGCAAGGAAGTCTGGTGTATAATATCGATCACATATCGACTGTAAATGACGTCCGTCGTACCCACAAAGACAGGGCTCACACGGTAAGCCACTTAAAGTACATTTTGTTTTAAATATCTATGCCAATAAACATAATTTAATATACACGATTTTGGTCTCAAATGAATGAGAATTTTCCAATTTATTCCCTTTCCTAAATGGTTATTAATTTAACCATCCTTTAAGCAGTAAATGCTTTCCGTTGTACCCACAAGTTAAATGACTCAAATCAGAACATGATAACCGAAATATGGCAAAAGAAACTTACGTGGGGACGTTCAAAGGTCGAGTGGGACCCCCGTAGGGGGGCACAGCCGACTCTTTGAAGGGACCCCTTTAAATATGTTAACCGACTTTACCAACAATGATTTTAGTTGCAGAGCAATTGATTAAACAAAATTAGCCCTATGTATTTGAATATTAAATATTTAAAAAAAATCCCTACGGGAACCTCGCATTGGACTTTAGACCAATGCCTTCAATGTGATTATGGGTAAGCTTAGATTGCATAATATACCGCACGTAATTTTCCCGTAGGGAATACTATCCACCAGTTTGGGGTAATGTATAGTTAAAAAAAGGGGGAGGGGCCGAGGAGTAAAAAAAAGGGGGAGGGGCCGAGGAGACGGAGTTGAGACGAGGCCCATTAGAAGGCCGGATTCCCAATAGATGGCGTTGATCAATCTTTTTTTTTTATGCCTGCCCGCTCTGTGCTTCCGGTGAACGCGGGAGTGGCGTCATTCGAAAGAGGAGAAAGTGTTCTTCGGTATAGCCTGCTTAGATTTTTTTGCGTAATATTACCCCGGGGCTGTAACGTGGTGACGTATTGCTGTCAGGCGGATGGCGGGTGGCGCCACCTGGTAGTAGAATCTAGGTGGCATATTTGAACAAAGGTTGCAAACAATAAAAAAATGGCAGAGGTAAATGCATATATGATATACAGTACTTACGACTCTTTGTAACAGTTTAAGTAAATTCAATAGATCTGGGTTTCTCTTTTTTCAATTATTTTGTTTGTTCATTATAGCTAACAAGGGCACTTCTTTAATTTTATTATAACAGAATTGATAATCGCACCTAACATAAATATCGATCTCAACAGTTCTGCATTAATAATCGCTTATTGTAGGTAATTAATATGATTTAAATATATTAGATATCGATTATTGGCAAATACACATAAAATTCGGTTCAGATACCGTCAAACCGGGTAATTTCGGACAAAGAAGGTAACTTCGGACAATGCGTTTTAAATGGGAATTCGTTTTTCCGGTCAACTTCGGCCCGATTTTTTCTTTTACTGCTGGCGCCTCTGATAGTTGACAAAATTCAAAGTTTTTGGTCTCATTTGAAAGCTTAGAGGTTGCCGCAACTAGGGCAGGCCTTAGTCGTCTCGATTAAATATTATTATTACGAAAAAACCTCGTTTGTCCGAAGTTAGCCGACTCTGATCGGGTAATTTCGGACGCTTTTCCAAGAATTTTTTAAAAATATGGATTCACTAAATTGAAAAATCAAGTATACCATTTTGTTCAGCTTGAAAAGATCTACAATAGGCATTTTTTACTTTTTTTAAATTTGTCTTTGGGAAGGATTTATTCCTTAAAAACTGTCAAAAAAAGGGGTCATTTTGTCCGAAGTTACCCGGTTTTACGGTAGTACAATTTTAGCATCAAGACACCGCATTTCACGCAATATTGTTGTAAATTAGTAGTCATAGTTATTAGTCATCTGTATTTCTTATATATGGACGAAATAGTATTGATACGTAATACGTTATGGATATAGATTGCAATTTGCATATTGAAAAGAGATAACAAAATGAAATTATTCCGAATAACTTGCTTCCTTAATAATACTTTTATCATTTCAGTGTCATTATGAATATGCAACAATATTCAAAGAATGCACTATTTAAGAAATCGAAATGTACGACTGTCGACTCTTCATAAAATTTTGTAGATTGTTTTAATGGATTTCATTCGACTACAAAACTATATAAATCGGAAGATGCATTATAAAGTTATTTGTCTTATATTCCACCATTTCCTTTTTCACTTCAGGCCTCTTACTAGAGATGAATGCCTTTTTACTGAGGATGATGAACGATGAATTAATGAATAAATAAATAATCATGCGGTTGCTAAAAATCCACAAAAAACCCAAAAGGTTTTTCGAAATAGTTTCAAAAGGAGTCCAACTGTTGAAAATGGGGTGCAAAAGTGACAAAAAATAATTCAAATGTACAATACAGTTAGGACTCGGTCTAGCGACCAAACTCGCTCTAACGACCGTTTTCACCGAGCACAGGGTTTTTGGCGCGTTTCAACGAATTTTACATCTTTGATTTTACTAAAGCGCCTCAAAAAACATAATTTAAAATATTTTACAACTTTTTTTTTAAAAGTTGCTAGCTTCAAAATCATGGAATGGAAATATATATAAAGTAACTACAACACGCATTAAAAAGAATTTGAAAAAAATGTTCCGAATATTTGTTAATCATAAAAAACTATTAATTGCGAAGCAAATTAAAAATACCGAAACATATCTAGATGAAACTAAAACTCAGAATGTAGCCACAGATGATTTGGTTACAGCGATAATATGTCATCAAATTATTTGGGAACTTACAAAATGTTCCATTTAATGAAGATTGGAATTAATCTCAATCATTTGATGTTCTTTTCTTAAAAACGAAGTTAAGTATCATATTCATTTTTAAAGTTTCGAGCCATATCAGCGCCAAAAAAGAGTATTTTTGTCAAAATAATAGTGGATAATTTAATAAAAAGGAAGCCTTTTCTGTCTTTTTCGCTGGAAGTATACTACGGTGAGAGAGGTCTCGTACTAGCGACCACCTTGTGTAGCGGTCGTTAGACCGAGTCCTGACTGTACTCCCAATATCCGGAAACAATACTTTTTCTCGCCATACAATACTTTGAACAATACTCCCAATATGCGGAACCAATACTTTTTCTCGCAAGACAATGTGTGAAAAATATAAAAAATCACGGGATTTCCAAGCTTCGCCCCTTACCTCATTACTTTCCCAACTCTCGTCAGTGTAATACCGTTTATTCTAGATTCTATTAATAAAACTATTTTTCGAGCCGTGAATGCGGCGCAGAGCTGATTCAATAAACTTTGTGCGTTATGCACGGCCGCTGTCTGCTTCCGGTGAACGCGGGAGTTTCGTCATTCGACCGAAAATGAGTAATGAAATCGAGGGCCCTTGGCGACGTTCAAAGGTCGGCTTTGACCCCGTAAGGGGGCAAAGCAGACTCTTTGAATGGAGCCGAGATAAAACTGACAAATATTTAACGAAAATGAGGAATGAAACAGAAGGCCCTGGCGACGTTCAAAGGTTGGGTTTGACCCCGTAAGGGGGCAAAGCCGACTCTTTGAATGGCGCAAAATAAAACCGATAGTTCTGCAGATTTAATAACAAATTATTTTTGTTTGTAAGCTAAGAGCACTATTATATCATAATGATGATAGTTTTCTTTGAGAATTGGTAATTACTCTGGCTTTATACTGAATATTATTTCAGTCCACACGGAAGGTTTAGGAAATGTCAAGATGTAATAATCGTTATGTAATAAAAGGATGAAATAATTTTAAATTTAAAATACAACAGAGAGAAAAATCCCTACGGGAAACCTTGCATTCGGTACGAATGCCTCCGAATAGCTTGTATCTAAGCAAACATTATTTTTGGCAGATGAGTTCGTGGTGGAAAGACTGAAATTCCATCACCGCCGATTAGCTCACAGTCCTCCCTTGTTGGTTGTTGCCCACGAATCACGATAAGGATTTGGCACTTTTCGTCAAAGTTGTTTTTCGTACCGCTAGATGTCACTACCAAGACAGAAACAACAAACTAGATTTACCGCTCAAATTTGAGCGTGACTTTTTCTTCTTATTTTTTATTCAAAATTCGTCCGAAAATATTTAAAAACTATTCATCAAAAGTATATTTAATTTCATTTTCAAATTCCCTTTAACTGGAACTGATTGCTCACAATTCAGCTTTTATAAATAAATCACGCGAATAAAATTAATTTTGAAATTGATTCGTTCATGAATATTCACAATATAATACATTCTGGCTTTTTTTATAAAAATACCAGTGTTTTTCGCTATCACTTAAAACCGTGATAAATTTATTTTATCATTTATACATATCACGGAAAAAAGGATAAATGATAACCTATCATTTATCACGAATTTTTACAGAGTGATATATTTATCACCCATCACCATCATTTATCACCATTTTTATCACTTGAAAAAATTGGACACGATTGGGGGATTACATGATTTTATTTTCAGTCATTTTCACAATTGTATTTTAAAAATACAATTGACTATTCTTGCGGGCTCGTCCGGGATTTGAACCCGGGACCTCTCGCACCCAAAGCGAGAATCATACCCCTAGACCAACGAGCCACACTTTTGCGCATAATCCTAGCCAGGTAGTAATTGAATGCACAGGTGTATATAATGCATAATATCTCCGTGACTGCGGAGGTGCGCCAAAAAATAAAGCTGTTGCATGTAGTTCAAAATGAAAGTGAATAATACAACTGCACAGTATAAGTATTAGATTACATTTCTTCTGGATTTATTCGATTCTCAGTTGATTCGCAGGGCTAAAACTACGTGATATAATATGCATTCCGTTACATAGTTAAAGGTCATTAATAGGATCGAGCTGTAGTGTACGTCACCAAGTGCGCACTTGAGTGAACAGAAATGTCTCTCCCCATCTTGCAATTATTCCTTGTGCCGTTATATAGTTCAGCAGAGCCGCTAATAACAATAAAATCAATTTTACCTTCCTTATTTCAGCTTTAAACTTCAAACATTCAAGATGATCACAAGCTGTATAACAATAAAAATTAGAAAATGTACGTTTCAATATTAAGTATTTCCATTTCAAGGCTAAAATTCAAATAGTTTTCATTTTGGTTGTATCTGTCGTTATTGTTCCTGCTGGGTCATCTTCGGAATTCACCGATCACGACCTGTGCAAAATGAACGAATCCCAAATCTTGAGGCACGGTTCAGCTGTAAGGCTTTATCTTCTACTTTTTCGTTGAGCTTCTTTTTTGTTGTAAATAAATGGAAATGGAATTAAACAGTTTTTGTTGACTTATGCGCAGGACCGCGCGAAAATGGATTAATACCCAAATTTCAAAAGTTGATTTCCTTGTATGTTATCATTATCTATTAGTTCTACTACCTTACTTCTGTAAAAATAGATTACTATTGAGTAGTAATAAACTGAATACATAC
Source organism: Chydorus sphaericus (assembly GCA_030141595.1). Lineage (NCBI taxonomy): Eukaryota > Metazoa > Arthropoda > Branchiopoda > Diplostraca > Chydoridae > Chydorus > Chydorus sphaericus. The sequence continues at coordinate 5,707,739 of CM057934.1, read as the reverse complement.
AGTGTCTCATCGTTGAGCGCAGATTTACCTATTTAGAAACAAATGACATTAGTTATTACTCCAATTCTGATCTTCCTGCCAAAAAGATGGAATTGAAATACGATTGCAACTTTCTCTCTTTGATACATGGTGGCCCTGAAAAGGGCCGATATAGTTAAGATAAAGGCACAAAGTGCTTAAGCTTTAGCGGGCTTGTCGGTCTTCTTAGGGAGAAGAACAGCCTGGATGTTAGGCAGGACACCACCCTGAGCGATGGTGACACCGGAGAGGAGCTTGTTCAACTCTTCGTCGTTACGGATGGCCAACTGAAGATGACGAGGGATGATGCGGGTCTTCTTGTTGTCACGGGCAGCGTTACCGGCCAACTCGAGCACTTCAGCGGCCAAGTACTCCATGACGGCGGCCAAGTAGACGGGGGCACCGGCACCGACACGGTCAGCGTATGATCCCTTGCGGAGCATACGGTGGATACGACCGACGGGGAACTGAAGTCCGGCTCTGGAAGAACGGGTCTTTGACTTTCCCTTGACTTTGCCTCCTTTACCGCGACCAGACATGATGAGTAAGTTTAAAAGTAAGTAACTGCGAAAGAACTACGTGTAGCTCTCGAACAGTAAGTGTAAACTAAACCAAGGAAAAGGTCCTTATATATAGCCCTCGACGATCAGAAAAGGAGAGCCAAAAGTAAAAACTACGAAGCTCATTGGGTAGCCAAAGCGAAGTAAAAGCCGCTTTAGCCTTTCTCCCCCTCTCTCGCCATCTGCTCACTTTGTTCGGATTTGGCTCCCCTCGTCCCCATGACGCGCTCGTCTTTTGGCTCTCTCTTTCCAACCAGAGAGGGGGACATTCAGTATAAATAGGGATTATGGAAACGCGAAGTTTTATTCGTATTCTCAATCTCGAGTTAACGAAATGCCTCCCAAAGTCAGCGGAAAAGCAGCTAAGAAGGCCGGTAAGGCTTCCAAGAACATCGCAAAGGGCGACAAGAAGAAGAAGCGGAAGAGGAAGGAGAGTTACGCCATCTACATCTACAAAGTGTTGAAGCAAGTCCACCCTGACACCGGCATCTCCTCCAAGGCCATGACCATCATGAACTCTTTTGTCAACGACATCTTCGAGCGCATCGCCGGTGAGTCCTCCCGTTTGGCCCACTACAACAAGCGATCGACCATCACGAGCCGCGAAATTCAAACGGCCGTCCGTCTCCTTCTGCCCGAGAGTTGGCCAAGCACGCCGTGTCTGAAGGCACCAAGGCCGTCACCAAGTACACCAGCACCAAGTAAATCTTCATCAGTCCCAAACTACTAAATCGGCCCTTTTCAGGGCCATCAATTTTAAAAGAAATGTAAATCCTTACTAGTAGTTCCAATGAAACCGACGACCGACTAGCGGTCAAAAGCAACCGACGATACAATTTATATACATACAATAATGACTAAACACTTGTACAGTACTCAAGTTGTACATGTACTTGTTCATCGGCATCTAGGACGCGAGCATTTTGTTTTCCTAAACACAGGTAGAAGCAAAACACATGAAATATCCTATTTGAATTTAAATTTAAAAACTTTAAATCTGTCGGTACATGAGACCTTTCTGTGAACTAAAAGTCGTCGGACAAAGAGTTGACGGGAAAAATCTTGTCGCTGAAGTGATTACGTCGAACGAGTCGAATGGCTGCCTAGCAGTACAGTTCCTTTCTCATCGTCCATTGTCAGATGCAGAACTTTATACTTAATAGTAATTAGTAAATTATTTCTACACGTCGCCAATGAGAACAAATTCAATTTTTTTTTATGCTTGAAACATTTTCTTTTTTTGCAGCTTACTTGCTAGCAGTTTGATTCACATGAACCACTGCAAAATGAACAAATATATATGAGAAAGAAATATGTCCGCATGTCATGTTTGAACAATAGTTTGCTTTAAAATAATAAATGCGAACCTTAAGATTGAATCTTCTCTTAAGATTGTTATACACTCTACAACGGTAAGCACTTTGATCTATAAAATTGCGCTGCAAATGTTATCATCTATTATTCTATCTCGTGCCTTCTAATTCAAATTCAGATGAAGAATGAGCAAAATAAGAACTCAACTTTGGCGATTTTCGAATTTGAATGGAATATATATATGCTACTTAACTTAACTACTTAACTACCGTATGTTAGATAAACTATAACTTACTTTAATTATATACCGTAAAAACTAATTAAATTCGAGGAGGCAGTAGAAAACAATACATCCAGTTAACCAGAATGCATATGACGGATTCAAAAATTAATTTAGTAAGAGTACGGTATTGAGCAATAATTGGTGTATCATACCATATGAAGATAATATCTAAAGGATAAAATATTTTCAACGGGATTCGTTATTTGGCGTATGCATAGGAAGGTATTAGTTTTATTTATTTTAAAACGTACTATAAACGCGTATTACCTACTATATGAAATTGTACAAACCATAATATTCTTAAAACAATGATAAGATAGTAAAGCGAGCTTTTCTGCTCGCGGTTAATAGTATAATTCACGCTTCGCCTGAATTAATCTTAATGAGACGTGAAGGATTTCGATTGACTTGAATGGGAATTGGGTGATTGTTTTGATGAGGGTTCTTCTGTAGGCCTATTGTCCGTCTTATTTTCCATAATGAAACTATAAATGAATTAATATACAAATATTTGTTTGTGTGGCTGATTGATATATTAAAAGCTTATGTGGTATGACTCGTAAAGAAAAATTGAAATTGTCTTTGAAATGCATTTTATGTAATATAAAAAAAATGTAATAGAGGATGTGATATGTGAAGTGCAAGGCGTCAAATCTTGAGAACTCGGAGGTTTGCATAGTTTACTATTATACATTCATGACCTATAGGATTCATGGCCTATAGGATATAGACTAGCCCAGGAACAACCGAACAAGCCAAACAGAAAAACTGAGAGTTACTTTCATATCCACCTTACACCCACAGATTATCCAACATAAAGAAATAGACTGACTAATACTCTGTAGGCTTTATGTTGCCTGATGACGAGCATTCGTAGACGTGAATGCAAAAACAACGGCTAAACTATACACGAATCCATTATCGCTGTGCGATAATTAAATTGAAACTTGAAAGTCGTGGAAACCCCCCAAAAACATTAAATATTAGTTCAGCCGAGATGTGTTTATGTATATGTCAACATGCAAGCAGACGACATTGCCCCTAGAAACGGGTCTGTCTTTTCCATGGAAGTGGAAGTTCCACGGTTGCTAGGCACTGAAATAACATGGGCTCTTATAGAAATAAAAAGGAATCGGTTAAAACTAAAGTTTTATTTATTTAAACGAAAATTCCAAAAAAACGCGCCTAGATAATTAAATTCCCTTTCGAATGAACTATAATTTAGTAAAAAGAAAAATCCCTGAAAGGCTAGAATAATCTGGAAGGAACCACATGCCTCAGGGGTCCGAAAAGTTCTGAGATGACTACTATAGGATACATGTAGAAGAAATGGATTATTAAGCTCGCTACGCTCGCAATAAAAAAATGGTTAATAACATTCTTTGTAAAAAATAGACCTACGTTCCCACTTCCCGGTATACTTTTTTCACATTAAGTACTGCGCGCCCTTCATTTTTATTTCTTGGAAATAGTGGGTCCATCATTAAGAAATATCTTTAAAGGAATATGCGACCTTATTGGGATCTTAAGAGAGAATCTAAATTCCAAACACAACGTTGTATGATCGTCGCTGCTGATGGATATTCTGATTCATTACGGTCAACTGTATGTCTGTATTTTGCTCTTTTATTAACTTTATTCGTCAGTTTAGTTTTGGTTCTTCGGCGAAGATCATCATCCATGTAATTCGACTTTTCTGTCTACCTTATCTCCAGATTTGTGTAGACTCTCCAACGGTTAAGCATTATGATTAATATAAAAATGAACTGCAAACTTTTTTTATATTAGTGATCTCTTGTTTTTTTTAATTAGATGGAAGATGAGCAAGAGAAAAAACCAACTTAGCGATTTTCAAATTCGAATTGAACCTGACGAACATCTTCAAAACGACGATGACAATAATTATTTCTAAAATGATCGAGTTTCGGGGAGAGAAAATCTTCCGAGTAGGGCTGAAAAACCAGGATGCAGTATCATATCCATTACTATCTGCATCATCAACTCTTCTTTTCATGACCATTGATCTTGCTAAATTATTGGGATTAAAAGCAGAAACTGTATAGTATAATGATCACATCTTACTTTTAGGCGAGGCATGGAAAAGATGAACTTGCTAATCCGTGAGGGCAATCTATAAATTCAACTATTTAGAGCTCGATTGGAAAGTTCTGTTACTGGAAACGAAAGCTTCAAGTTCCATGTTTACATCCCTATAGCGTTGTAGAACATTTTCAATTCAATCAAAAGGACTTCCTCATCAACGAACAGTTGTGGTTGTCCGCTAGAAATTCGTTGACTCTACTTGGAAAGAGAAAATGTGGAGTTTAACTATCTCCAAAAAGTTCACTGACGTCGAAATCCTCATCGGTGCTGATCAGTCCTTTACTGCCCACCGTTTCGACCTCTCGGTAGCCCGGAGCCCAATCTTTGCGCGATGTTCAACAGTGGGATGGCAGAGGCCAAAATCGGACAAGTTCGCATCGATGACGACGTCGACGTCAACATCGTCCGAACATTTCTAAAGTTTCTCTACGTGGGAGACTTGAAGTCTCTTGACGGGAAAGAGGAGCTTTTTGCCCTGGCCGACAGGTATCAAAAAGTGGAAACGTTGATGGGTTTATGCAGACCGACCACTAAACCACCGGCGAACATATTGACGACTTCACCAAGGCTCATTTTGCTTATTGAAATCTTCTTATTCAGAAATAAATCAAATTGACAGTGACGGTATTGGATGTTGTCTACAAATTTACTGAAAATTATAATATCTATCGTACGGGCTAGTAGAATATAGCCAAATGCTATAATTATGTTAGATACGGTAAACTTTGATTTACTTTGTGATTTTCTTAAATCATATATGAAAGATAATAAAATTGGAAGAGGCAGCATTTAGAAAACAACGCAAAGCCAGTTAATCAGAATTTGCATGGCTTAGTTTATAGATAATTGATTTAACGTCTTTTTAAAGAAAAAGTTAAGTTTGCGGAGGCTATATAAAGTTGTTTTGATTTGAAAGGGCTAGTTTAAACAGCCGAAACCAATAAAAAAATGCTGAAATACGAAAATATGTCGTTCATATTAAAGTAATTTTATCTGGTACAATATATGATAAATAAGTATTAGACATATAACTAATACAAAACTCGTGATATTTGTAGAAAAGTGTGGTGTCATTAATAAACCATTACCGTGTAGTAAATAAAAAAAAAAAGTCATAATGAATTTTTTTGCCGTTTTTATATGATATATACTCGGGTTTGATTTTTGGGAAGACATTTTCTTTTTTCATTGCAAAGCATATGTATTACCGTACTATTTACTGAAATTGGCCTTAAATCTTAACTAGCACAGTTATAATGTATTTTAAAAAATATAGAAAAAAAGAAGAAAAAGTGTATGCCAACAGCATCCCGTATTCCCAAGCGGTCACCCATCCAAGTACTAACGGGACCCGACGTAGCTTGACTTCCGGGAGCTGACGAGACCGGGTACGTTCTACGTGGTATGGCCGTTGACATACAGACGGCGCAAAAGCGGGTATATATACACCAAGAAAGCCTATTGATGCACAAAGGGCTCAGCTTCTGACTATTTTAAACTATACACTGATTGATTTTTAGAATAAAGAATTACTGTTTTCAAATGAAAAAAACACCGATGAATACGTTCGAATACCGTTTTTTAAATAAGATACCAGATATTGAAAGGGGAAAAAAGGTGATATTTGAATGCAACACGACTGGTATAAATGTTGATGTATGATTCGCTCGCACATGATGAAAAATAAAATTGATGAACAATTCGCTCAAAAAGTCCAAACACAACATGCATACATTATATTAAAGTGTAACCTCTGACTAATGCAGCATGTTAAGATAGTTGAATTTCTTTTTTCTCGTATGAACATCATACCGGCAAAAGTCAAAGAATAACTCACAGAAAAATCGCAGCTCCACAAAGCTTCACATGGAACAAGCTATGCAACATGAGAGTCCAAAAACAAATAGAGATTTTCTTTAAAGTAAAAATATGGTGGCCCTGAAAAGGGCCGATTTAGTATGAAAGTGAAAAAAAGCACAAAGAGCTTAAGCCTTGGCGGGCTTGTCGGTCTTCTTGGGAAGAAGAACGGCCTGGATGTTGGGCAGGACACCACCCTGAGCAATGGTAACACCGGAGAGGAGCTTGTTCAACTCTTCGTCGTTACGGATAGCCAACTGAAGGTGACGGGGGATGATACGGGTCTTCTTGTTGTCACGGGCAGCGTTACCGGCCAACTCGAGCACTTCAGCGGCGAGGTACTCCATGACGGCAGCCAAGTAGACGGGAGCACCGGCACCGACACGGTCAGCGTAGGATCCCTTGCGGAGCATACGGTGGATACGACCGACGGGGAACTGAAGTCCGGCCCTGGAAGAACGGGTCTTTGACTTTCCCTTGACTTTGCCTCCTTTACCGCGACCAGACATGATGAGTAAGTTTAAAAGTAAGTAACTGCGAAAGAACTACGTGTAGCTCTCGAACAGTAAGTGTAAACTAAACTAAGGAAACGGTCGTTATATATAGCCCTCGACGATCGGAAAAGGAGAGCCAAAAGTAAAAACTACGAAGCTCATTGGGTAGCCAAAGCGAAGTAAAAGCCGGTTTAGTGGGCGTGCCTTTCTCCCCTCTCCCGCTATCTGTTCCCTTTCTTCAGATTTGGCTCCCCTCGTCCCCATGACGCGCTCGTCTTTTGGCTCTCTCTTTCCAGCCAGAGAGGGGGAGATTCAGTATAAATAAGGATTACAGAACGCGAAGTTTTATTCGTATTCTCAATTTCGAGCTAACGAAATGCCTCCCAAAGTTAGTGGAAAAGCAGCCAAGAAGGCCGGAAAGGCTTCCAAGAACATCGCTAAGGGCGACAAGAAGAAGAAGCGGAAGAGGAAGGAGAGTTACGCTATCTACATCTACAAAGTGTTGAAGCAAGTCCACCCCGACACAGGCATCTCCTCCAAGGCTATGACCATCATGAACTCTTTCGTCAACGACATCTTCGAGCGCATCGCCGGTGAGTCTTCCCGTTTGGCCCACTACAACAAGCGGACGACCATCACGAGCCGCGAAATCCAAACGGCCGTCCGTCTCCTTCTGCCCGGAGAGCTCGCCAAGCACGCCGTCTCTGAAGGCACCAAGGCCGTCACCAAGTACACCAGCACCAAGTAGATTTTCTACTTCATCTTTTCGTAAACAAAACGGCCCTTATCAGGGCCACCAATTTTTATAAAGAAAAGTTATCCTAAAACGTTGTGTTAAAAAATCCCATCCTACTAATACTTATCAAGTTTGTCAATTAAAATAAATAAAATAAACGATTCGTGTATCATAACATACTATAAATTCATTAACTTTATATGATCCTTTTTTAAGTTTAAAGTATAGTGATAGTATTAAGTAATAGATAAACTTTCTTTTTGATGGACAAAAGGGGCTGGCGGGAAAATATTTGCCAGTGCCAATTTCGTTTAGTGTCTGCTTGACTAAGTTGCTGGCTTGACTAACAGATAATATGTATACTCTTACGCGATATAGGCTATCGCTGTAAGTAAACGGCAGCATCTAATCCAAACTCAGCTATAGATTGTTGTTGATTTTCATCCTTTCCTTGATTCGCATTACAATTTATATGCAATATACAAATTGAAAGAGAAAACAAAACAATGTGCGATGACGACCCCATGTGCGAATGGCCTGTGAAAGCGCTATTAAAAGACTTTAAGCCCCTAACAAATGCATATATCTTTTTACGGACAAAGAATTGGCGGGAAAGTAACGACTACATGTACTGTACACATACTCTGACACCAATCGAGAATTTTTATGTCCCATAGACAAAGAATTGGCGGGAAAATCCTCCTCAATGTTAAATATGAATGTTCTATTAAGAAAATTGACTCCATGGTTCACGAACAAAGTTTTCAATGGTATCCATATCTTCCGTCAGTTAATAATTACATAGAAACTACTTAGAATAACTTTTAAGACGCATCATGCTAACGGGCGAACAGACTGAGTGAATCCAATTTATCGCATTCATAATTATACTTTAAATATGAGCACGTTCGTTGTTTTGAGACTACTGTGTTGCAAAGTAATACTATGCAGATACAAATGTGATTGTGATGCACTTTTCTTTTTATAATTGGTGGCCCTGAAAAGGGCCGTTTTGTTTAAGTAGGTCAGATGGTAGAGGGTAGATGTTTAGCCGCCAAAGCCGTAGAGGGTACGGCCCTGACGTTTCAGAGCGTAGACGACATCCATGGCGGTGACGGTCTTCCTCTTGGCGTGTTCCGTGTAGGTCACAGCGTCACGGATGACGTTCTCGAGGAACACTTTGAGCACACCGCGAGTCTCCTCGTAGATCAGTCCGGATATACGCTTGACACCTCCACGGCGAGCAAGACGACGGATAGCCGGCTTGGTGATGCCCTGGATGTTGTCACGCAACACTTTCCGGTGACGCTTGGCGCCTCCCTTTCCGAGTCCTTTGCCTCCTTTACCGCGTCCAGTCATTGTTGAAAAATTCAAAACTTTGAAAACAAACTTGAATGCTTCCCCAACGGAAAAAATGGGCTTTTATATCCAACGAACGCCACCCTTCCTACTGTTTCATTGGTCGAGGCGAGCTGTTTGCCGCCACTCTTCGATTCCACCAATCAGACACAAAGAGAGAGGGAGATAACATTCTCTTTTCTACACCGCCACAAACTTGTCTATAAAAGCTGCCGTAAATTCCTATTTTTCCCATTCAATCGTCGTCACTCGCCATGGCCCGTACTAAGCAAACCGCTCGCAAGTCTACTGGAGGAAAGGCTCCTCGTAAGCAGCTTGCCACCAAGGCTGCCCGTAAGAGTGCCCCAGCCACCGGTGGTGTCAAGAAGCCCCATCGTTACCGGCCCGGTACCGTCGCTCTTCGTGAGATCCGTCGCTACCAAAAGTCGACTGAGCTGCTCATCCGCAAGTTGCCCTTCCAGCGCCTCGTCCGTGAAATCGCCCAGGATTTCAAGACTGATCTCCGCTTCCAGAGCTCCGCCGTGATGGCCCTTCAGGAGGCCAGCGAGGCTTACTTGGTCGGTCTGTTCGAGGACACGAACTTGTGCGCCATCCACGCCAAGCGTGTGACCATCATGCCAAAGGACATCCAACTCGCCCGCCGCATCCGTGGTGAACGCGCTTAGACATCATACAGCCTCTTTAACTAAATCGGCCCTTTTCAGGGCCACCAATCAATTTGAGGAAATGATTGCTTTAACTGTTTGTATGGTGATGTATTCTTTTGATTGATGACTGATGTATGCTTTCATTTTAAAATTAAAAATCCGTTTTTAATTTAGTAATTTTCATATATTATTTGTATTGCAGGATATATTTAGCTATCCCGGGTTGAGTTCAAGCATGATCATTTGTGCCAAATTTAAAATATAAATTATGAATGCTGAGAAATCGATGTATTGAACTTTTTGCAGTAAAGATTTTTTAAATAACTTAATGGGTATGAACTTAACAAATTCACAGCCCGAATTGTACTATCGTAAGAGTATAACGTTGCTTTAAACTGTAAGCTTGATAATTGATATGCAATACATCGATTAGAATTTCCACCTTGAGATTTTGGATAAACGTTTTGTAAGAAAAGTATGGTACGAAAAATGAATGGTTTCTCCTTTTTGCGACCCCTGTTAGTCAGGTCACATTTGATGATCAACTTTTTAAAAATATATGTGACAAAACGTTTTACTATTATAACATGAGTAGACCTAAAGGTGTTATAGCATAGCAGATCTTTTTTGCATTGCCGAATTGATTATTTTATCGTTATTTTGTAGGCCGTTAATGATGGCGGAAAGAACTGTTTTCACAAAATCGGATCTATCCATCTTGACTGACGTTCTTGCGTCAGATCCAAATGTCCAGTTTTACGATTATTCATTTGATTTAATCCGAATCGCATCTCTTTAAGTTAGCCAGCAACTAATTTTACAAAAATGTACCATAATTATATGCTACATACTATTGAATTACCTTGAATGTTGGATCGAGTTATTGAGAAAGTATATCACAACTATATACACAGTGGTGTAAGAAAAAAAGCCCTCGGGTCATATAATTTGCGTATACTTCTTCGTAACATTTAAAATCCAATATTACACGTAACAAACCATAATTATCAAACGGGACAAATTCAATAAACTGAACGACAAAAGAAATAAACGATTAATGATTCTAACATATAGAATCGTTGAAATTTGAAATGATACCGTGCTCATATTATTTTCATATTCAATTAGCATTTCCCAATGTTTCACGTGGATCATAATCATTCCAATTCTGTTGAAGTAGACCTAATTTTAGGATGTTAAAATCAGCTTTGCGCAGTGGCAATATCATAACCAATGAGGGTCTCCCGAGGTGTGATTATTGCTAGTTGAAAACTTTTACCAATACCCCGCCTTGACGATGTGAAACACCATCGACAATGGCAATTTTTGAATGCTCGAAAGAGCACCTCATATAAGTTAATTACAATATCTTAGTATATTGAATATATAGATTAGATTGCTGCCAATATAAACCAATGAAATACCTATTAAGAGAATGAGTCATAAAGCACTGTGACTTATACATCTTTGGAGTCGCTAAAATTTAAAAATGAAAAAAAGAAATAAAAAATTGTATGCCAACAGCATCCCGTATTCCCAAGCGGTCACCCATCCAAGTACTAACGGGACCCGACGTAGCTTGACTTCCGGGAGCTGACGAGACCGGGTACGTTCTACGTGGTATGGCCGTTGACACTACTGCACCAAAAAAGCGGGTATATATATAGAAAGAAAGGGGAAAAAATGTGAGATTTCGTGGTATGAACGACAAGCTATAACTTTATTTTGTATGGATAAAAAGTAATCAGAGATTTAAATGCATTTTTTAAAAGGATGTACGATTTGAAATTTGACATACTTGGCGCATGCGCTGCCAACCCTTTTGCTCTCTGTTACCATGGTAATCATTTAAGCGCTGTAAGCAAAAACAAACATTAAGCATGAGAATGAATGAATACATTCGTTAGTCACTAATTCATATTTTTGAGCTAACTATAACAGATCGTAATATTGAGTGTTTAAAAGACGTGTAAGCCTATATTTCATACATAAAATGCTCACGCTAGTGGACAGCACGGAACTGAATGTTTCAGTCCTGCCCGGCCGCTTGGTACTTTGTAAACTAGGCTCTTCAGGTGAAGATGGCACTAATAAGTTATTGGTCAGTTGTGTGGGAGCCACTAGTGCAAATAAGGTAAAATATATTGTCAAACTCTCGACAGTTCTCATTAATAGTTTTTTTTTTATTATTGTATAACATCAAAAGGTGTTTATACAACAATCAGGTCATCATCAGGAAGGGGAAATTCAGTACCTCAATATGGATCAAGAAGTTACAGCTGTCCATGACTTCAAGTCTGGAATGAGTGACCATGGATCCATAGTTTTGGGAACAATTTCTCACCTCCTCGTCTACAATATTCATGAAAATAAAACCACAATGACTAAAGAGGTATTCAGTTAATCTAATATGTGATTACTGTTACTTAATGAAAAAATGTATTTCTATAGATAGAAAATGGCGTTATTTCTATGGTAGTTGGACCTTATGGTGATGCCAATGAGATCACCATTATAGTTGGAGGAAACTGCTTCCTTCAGTGCTTCAAAATCAATGGTGATGAGCAATTTTGGAATGTTATGAGTGATCAAGTCACTGCTCTAGCCCTTGTCAGCTGTGATGGCCATAATCAAGTGATAGATTTTCCTATTTTAAACATATTTTTCAAAGCCTATAACCATCATTACTACTCTTTAGTTAGTTACAGGGACAGAGGACGGTCTATTACGCATCTTTAAAAACGATCGACTTGTGGGAGAGATGAAAGAGACGGACGCTATAACAGCTCTAATAGCCCTGTCCGATCATTGCTTCGCCTATGCTCTCGTAAACGGAACTGTCGGTGTATATCAGAAGCGCACTCGTCTCTGGAGAGTCAAAGTAATTCATTCTATACATTTTAAAATGTTAACTTGATTATGATGATATTAATTCAACGCAGTCAAAGAACCAAATAGTGGCCTTATCTGCATACGATGTGGATAATGATGGTGAGCTGGAACTCATCTGCGCTTGGAGTCATGGTCGATTTGATGCGCGTCACTGGCAGACTGGAGAAGTAGTGTTTAAAGAGAAACTGGAATTGACTGGTCCGGTAGCCAAAGAGCGGGCATCTATCGCTGCATTGGCCGTTGAAGATTGGCTCAAACTCGGACATCCTCAGCTGATTGTTTGCACTCGACTTGGTCAACGTAAATATTTAACTAAATTAGATTTTTATAACGAATTAATACTCTTCTTTTCAATCAGTGAGAAGCTATTTATCCAGTGAATTGGAGTTGAATGTAGTTGACCGGATTAAAGAGGAAGCGGAAGAGGATACTATCCGCCGACTACTCATTCACAAACAGAATCTATTAGCTCAAATAGAGCAGCTAAATGTTCGACCGACGACGTCAAAGAGCTCTTCTAAACCCATTGAATCTCAAATCCCGTAAAACTATTTCATTTTAAAACTTTGCCAGATCTGATAACGATATTTTGATTTATACAGAATCAGTAAATCTCTTTTAATGGATCTAAAGCACGACGACCACAACGTCATCTTATCTGTCCAAGTGGATTCTTCCGCTCAACGATGCGCTATCCTATCCATCGTCGTATTTGCAGAGGGAATCTTTCCCAACGGAGAAAGTCATGCAGTTCAATTAGATCCCAATACTCTTAGCGCTGAATTGGTATTACCAATTCAGCGGCACTCTTCCGTCGAGATGCACGTTCACGCTTTTATCGACTCTTCATCAGACTCTGATGTTGAATCCCTTCACGTCGTTGAATCTATCGTTCCTCTGCCCACATTTTCCCGATTCAAACCCGTTCCAGTCGTGTCTTATAAACCTCGATTTCGGGTCAAATTTAGGATCCAAGAGCGCCTTCAAAGGGTTAGATACCTTTGCTACACTTTCAATAACCTTATTCAAACTAATATTTTAATTCTTATTCTACAGATCATCTTCTGGATTGAGCAAAACTTTCTACTCTTTCCAGACTGGTCCGCCAGTCGAAGCCAAGAACCGCCAATTGAATTAGCTTTTGAGGTTCTACCAGATCGTTTTCCAGTCAAGATTACTCTGGCTAGTTTAGACGGTTGGTTGTCAATCGATTCAGAGAAGCTGGACGCTGCCGCGGAGCTCATCCAGCACTTATCCAGTTTTCTAAATGTTCAGCAACTTTCATCTGAAATAGAGGTCTCTGATGCGGCTCTAAGGGATATTGTTGAACTGACCAATTCAGTGAGAGAGTTGCAGGCCGTCCGACAACGTCTCACAGTTGATATGGCTAATCAAGTGAGCGAAGTGAGGAATCTTTTTGCGGATGCGGAAGCTGCCCGTCTTATGGGCGATACGGCGGAATTAAGGCGCTGTTACGCAGCTATGGCTGGTGGGAATAGGGATCTAGCCGGTCAACAGGGACTGCGTCAATCTAATTATTCCCAATTGATGGATTGTTTGAGGAGCGTGAATCTTCACGTTCAACACGCTGCCAGTTGTCGAGGTGATTTTTTAAAATAATTTGTTTATAAACGTTATACTAATAATTTTATATTCTATTTCAGTTGGAAAATATCAATCAGATGTGGTAATAAATATTAAATTTTTTCGTTATAAATTTAAATTTATTAAACGATTTTTTAATTAAATAGATCCAGGCTTGCAGACATGCCATAAAAGTGGAAGATTTCGACGAGTTGGTCAAAACTACTTTAAATGGTGTCGACTAAATTTAAAATAAAACAAAATGACTGGTCAAGTAACAAATACTATTATATGAAACGTGTTTTATTTCCTGGTTTTGCGTTGTTCGGCCTACTTAATATTTTTGCATAATCATGTGATTGTGCACTTTATGATGTGGTTCATTTATTTCAGTAGAATGGAAAGCTCTGTTATGTTTTCTGTCAAAGTTTTAGACTTTCTCTCGATGTCACACCAGCATCGTATAGCTCAAGTAAGGCGACATATCGAAAAGAAGGATATGAACAATATACCTACAACCGGCCAAACTGGTTTTAACGGGAAATCGACCCTTTTTTCCTATTGCTATATCTATGTACACCAGCGAGTATATAGATTTCCCCCTTTTTGTTGTTGACTTTTAGTGTTCGGCGAAGGATCATACAAAAATAGTACACCGTGGAGAAATTGTTTTTTTTATTGTTTTACGACTTACGTCCTTGAAATAGTAGTGCAAGCGATCGATCTCTCCATAATAAAATATTTTTAAAAAGTAACCTTCGATCTGCTCTCTAGTCTCTCTACAAAAACAATTTTTCACATTTATTCTACTCAAACAAAAAATTAGTTCATTTGATTCCACACTTCCACCGTTTTCACTTCCGCCGTTTATTGATAAAGTTGCTCGGAAACTGCCCGGTGCTAGTCCCACTGGAAAACGTTTACCTTAAAGGCCACTTTCAAAACAATCCGAGAAGAAGACCTTGACGTTCATTTTTCTCTCTCTCTCTCTCCTTCGAATATCTAAGCAGTATAATAGTCCTACGAAAACCAGTTTCCCTTTCATTTGTTTAAAAGGGAAAGTTTTTTCGCGTGGAACTTTTTTTTTTCTACCGAGTCATTTTCCGTCAAGCTGTCTGTAAGTGAGTTCTCTCTATTAATTTATCCAGCCCGATAAACGAAGACATTGTATTATTTTCGGATATTATCCTTTCCAGGTATGACTAAATTTGTACAAATTACGTTTTTAATACATTTGTCCTTGAAAGTCTGATGTTATTTTATGCAGAAAAGGAAACCCAACTTTAAAACTGGAGATGAATGGAGCACTTCGCTTCTTTGCCATAGCTTTTCTACTGGCACTCTGCTACCACTGGCTTGGGGAAGATGAGTGGTCAGACGTGGAGGAGGATGTCCAGGACTCTCGTGAAGATCTGATAGCCAAATTCTCCCAGAGCCTCCACCGGAAATCTGGGGAGAGGCTCATGAAGGGGGACAACGGGAACTTGAAGGCCTCAGACTTGGAAGATCTGCAAACAAGTATTTACTTTCAATCACATAAATTTGAATATACTAACCTTAAAAATTCTTTTATTAGAGCAACTACTGTTAGATGAAATTCGCCATTCGTGCCTTCCTCGGCTGGTTTGCGAACTCTTCGCTTTACCGGATAAATCTAGTTTGAGCGAATCTGAATTATCTTTGATGTCACTCATTTCGCAAACGAGTCTTGGCACCAGATCGAGCTCAACTTCAAATTATCACTTTGCCGCTCACATGGGCCGTACGTTTATACATTTAATTAAATATAATTTAAACTCTTTATTAATCTATTTATTTAAATGCAGAGCTTTTGGTTGGAATTGATGGAAACAGTTGCCAGAATTTCTATCCTGGATGCCCACTAGCAGGGCACCAAGCTCTGGCTTTGGCTAGAAAGATTAAAGTCAGGTAGCCCTCCTAAATTATGTTGTGAACAAACCTTCAACATCCCTTAATTATGAACAGTTTTGTGTGTGTTTGGGATGTAAAACTTGTATTCCGTCCGTTTAAAATTGACTTGAGCACCTTTAAGAAAAAGCAATTTTTGTTCCCCCTTGAATTCCAACAGACTCAGGTCTAGTCACATAATGTTGTATTTTGCAGCTTATTTATAAGGAAGTAAGCGTGATGATGATGATGCAAGAAAATGAGGCAACTATGACAACGTATTATACCTTTTTTCGGTTGTGGCACACGATTATTATTGCGAGCGTAGCGAGCTTAATAAGTCATTTCTTCTTCTATTCAGGGTATCTGTATCCTATAGTAGTCCTCTCAGAATTTTCTGGACCCCTGAGGCGTGTATGTGTATCCCCAATATTTTAGCCTTTCTGGGATTTTTCTTTTTACTAATCTATAGCTCATTCGAAAGGGAATTCCATTTTCTAGATACGTTTTTCGGGAATTTTCGTTAAAATAAGTAATACATTTGTAATAGCCGATTCCTTTTTGGTCCCATAACGGCCCACGCAATTTCAGTGCCTAGCAACCGTAGAACTTCCACTTCCATGGAAAAGACACCCGTTTCTAGGGGGGATGTCGTCTGCTTGCTTGTTGACATACCTATAAATCTCGACTGAACTAATAATTATATTTTGGGGGTTTCCACGACTTTCAATTTAATAATCGCACAGCGATCATGCACTCGTGTCATACCACGTAAGCTTTTACGTTTATTAATATCAATCAGCCACACAAACAAATAATTATATATCAATTCATTTATAGTTTCTTTATGGGAAATAATCGAACAATATGCCTAAAGAACAACCCTCATCATAACAATCACTTCCCAATTCCCATTCAATTCAATCGAAATCATTCACGTCTCATTAAGATTAATTCAGGCGAAGCGTGAATTATACTATTAACCGCGAGCAGAAAAGCTCGCTTTACTATCTTAATTAGAAGAGCAAATTTGTACACCCATTTTTTGAGCCTGTTTGTTTCATTTTGGAAATAAAAGTTCTAAATTTGATTACTGTAAATGTTGACTGTCTTGAAATTCTTTTAATATATTTAAGTAAAACAGGTTTAAATGGATCAATGGACTCATTTACGTCAGTCCGGTTTTCTTCTAATCGAGTTCATAAGTTTATTTCCTGCTTATAAATTAAAATTTAAATATATTTTTTAAATGTTGTGAATTAATTGCTAAGAAATTTGACTTAAGCGAGATTAGCAATATCAAATCAAGGATAATAAGCAATTTGAATTTTTATTTATTTATTTTACAAATATAAAATATCCGGTTAAAAATCACGTAGTGCCAAGTCAGAATTCATCCAGCCGGGCGAAGCGGCTCAAGGCCCCGGGCTTGTCCTCGCCCACGGCCGGTGAGAAAAAATGTTTAAAATACCGACAACACTGTTTCGATTTTTTTCAGTTTTCTTTTGATTTCACCTGGCAACGCTGTTCTTTATTGCTAGCATTTCAATGGCGGTGTTTTGCTCTCGGTTTGTGATATCGTCGTGAAGGATTCGAGAGTGTGATTGAAAGAATCCCAACATTATTTATCATTTGTTAACTACGCAACCCTTTATTTTAACTTCACCGAGAGTCTCTTTATTTGAGACTTACAATATATTCATTTCAATCGCATCTCAATAACATACTAGACATGGGTAAACGCCGTGCTAGCTCCGAATCCGGCAGTGCTTCAAGCAGCGACGATTCCGAATCTGAAAAGGTAATTCTATTTCTATTAATTCATCTGCTTTAAATATTTCATTATGTATTTGTGTGATAGGAAGCACAGGCTGTCACCCAGAAGAGGCACCGTTCCACTGCCGCTGCCCCATCATCACCCAGACCGATGGTCACTCACGATTCAGATTCAGAGACATCTGACTCTGATGCAGACTGGGGAAAATCAAAGAAGCCCAAGAAGAAGCGTGCCAAAGTGGGCAGACCAGCCAAAAAGACCTCAAGTGACAATGAAGCCCACTCTGATCCAGAAGAAGGTTTGACATTCATTTTCATTATCTCTCTTTTTATGATTGATTATATAATTTATTCATAAATTTAATTAGGTGAAGTATCTGATGATTCGAGTTCGGATAAAAGCACGCCCGTCAAGAAAGAGAGGGACAGAAGCCCATCCAGTAGCAACTACTCCAGTTCAGACTCTGATTCAGAAGAGTTTAACGACGGCTACGATGACAACTTGATGGGTGACGACCAAGATCAAGCCCGCCTCGCCTCCATGACTGAGAAGGAACGTGAAGAAGAGTTATTCAATCGTAATGAACGGCGTGAAGTCTTGAAAACCCGGTAAGAAACCAACTTAAATATCTATTCCAGTACTCTATTTACATTTTAATGTGTTTTAGGTTTGAGATTGAAAAGAAATTAAAGGCAGCCAAGCGTAAAGAGCAGCACAAAAAGTCGTCCCATCACAAGAGCCATAAAGACAGCGGCCGTAAAGACGGTGGCTTCGGTAGTGGCAGCAGCAAGCCCATGTCTACGAAGGACTGGGCCGATGCCAAAGACCTGGACAAGGATGTCAAAGAGAGGAGCAAAGAGCGCAAGAAGACGGTGGAAGAGAACAAGGGCCGAACGGATAAGAAAGCCCAGGCTATGAATGCTCTCAAAGCCCGTCGAGAAGAGAGGAAAGAGCGAGGTGAGATCCATTTTTAAACTTTAATTGTATTAAGATAGTTAATGTATTTATTTTAAAACAGAGGAGAAGGAGAAAGAGCGGATGGAGAGGGAGAGGAAAGACGATAAAGATGACGGTCTAGAGGGCGTCTCATCCGATGCTAACAAGAGGAAGCTCAAAGCTTCGGATGTCTACTCTGATGACAGTGGCTCAGACTCGGATTCCGGCTCTGATTACAGCAACCATCGCGACGGCAAGCACGGAAAGAGGCGCCAGAGCAGTTCCGGTTCTAGCGGAAGTGATTCTGAAGTAATTTCAATTTCTAAATTTATTTCTATATCTTAAACTAATTTTGTAATTTATTATAGGACAATGATGCAAAGGGTGGAGCAAGCAGCAAATCCAAGAAGCCAGTATTTGTGACAACTAAAGACCAGCTGGGCAGAATCCGGCTCTCTCGGGTTAAACTTGAAAAGTGGGTCCACGCACCATTCTTTAAGAGAGCCGTTGTGGGTTGCTTCGTCCGTATCGGCATCGGTTCTCACAACGCCCGCTCCGTCTACCGCATAGCAGAGATTGTGGACGTCTGTGAGACGGGCAAAGTTTACCAGCTGGGAACATCTAGAACGAATAAAGGACTCAAACTCCGTCACGGTGCTCAGGAGCGCGTTTTCCGCCTCGAATTCGTCAGCAATCAAGTAAATTTATTAAATTACTTTTTAATTTGTAATTTAAATTAAACTTTCTTATTATTAACAGGATTTCAGTGATTCCGAGTTTGCTAAATGGGTGGAAGATTGCGCCGTCCAAAATGCATCTCCACCAACTCTAGACGATATAGAGAAGAAGCTCCAGGACATCAAAGAAGCTACTGACTACCAGTTCAAAGAAGAGGATATTAATCAGGTTTTTAAATTATTTATGATTCATTTATTGAATTTAAAAATCTAATTTAAAAATAATTTAGATGCTGACGGAGAAGCACCGCTTCCGTAAAGCCCCCTTCAACTACGCCATGCGCAAAACCCAGCTGATGAAAGAGAGAGAAATGGCGAACAACAGGAACGACGAAGAAGAGGCCGAGAGGCTCACCAAAGAATTAGCCGAATTGGAAGAACGGGCTGATATGCTCAGCAAGCGCCCTCGATCTCAGACCATGTCCACCATCTCCTTCATCAACGAGCGCAATCGTAAGCAGAACGTCGAGAGAGCCGAAGAGGCCATCATGGAAGAGATCAGGGCCAGTGGTGGACAGAAATCTGATGATCCCTTCACTCGGCGGAGCACGAAGCCGAGGATGAATCACAAGCCGGTCAACCCGGGAGAGGCCGCTGCCGAGACTGCCAAAATGCCGCCACCCGGCTCCTTGGGCCTGCCAGTAGATAGCAAGGGTACCGGCAAGGATAAGGCCACTACACCTGTTGCACCCGGTCCACCTAAACCTAAAACAAATGACCTCTTCTCAGCGCATGATTTCGACATCAAGATCGAATTTGATGTACCTCTACCTTGTGAGTCATCATTTTTGTAATTTTTTATATTTGAAATTTTAATTTATTTATTTTAAAATTGCAGCTCAACCTGTGGCAGTCACACCTAAACCGGTATCGAACGTTAAAGAAGCCCCTCGCCGCTCTCTAAATCTCGAAGATTACAAGAAGAAACGTGGATTGATTTAGATTAAAAGAGCCCCTTGCGTTTTTATTCCTTGCTAGTTGACTAGCTATTAAGTGCAAGGCGTAAAAATAGTTGAAAAAGACGGGTTTTCCTTTTCGTCGTCAGTGATCGTTGAAATTCTGACAATAAAAACTCCTACGTTAATAACGATTTCACCCCCTCCTTTAACTGCATTTTGAAAACTGAGAGAGAGAGAAGTTGTTTGACAGCATAATATGTGTGTGTGTGCACAATATTGATTATTATATAAATAATCCAGAAAAAAAGTTCACGACAGTTGAGTTATTGTATTGTAGATGATGATGATTGTCATGTGCCGTAGCAGGGCGTGTTGTTCTGCGCCGTCATGAGGTCGTCGATCGAGATTGAAACTATGTATTTGCCTGGCACCATTGCCAATCCCAATACACGTGGATCTTCCACAGCATTTTCTGCCAATAAAAAGTTGAAAAAAATTATTATTTCTGTGTGTTCTGTACTGTTATTTAAATTGATTAAATACAACTTGTAAAATTTATTTGGAAATATTTAGTTTTCTATTTAAGAATAAATTGATTTAATTTATTAGCAGGCCTAATAAGGCCTGCATAGTAGAAGCTATGTATTAAATGGGGAAACAGCCAGCTGATAATCTGTGTACAACTTGAGCACCAGAGCGAGTGATGGGGAAGTTTTCATTCAAATTTACTGTCCAAATAAATTTTATAGGGGAAATTATAAATTATACCTTCAGGAGGAGGATACTCGTAACATGAGCCTAGGATGATGTTGCAATCACGATCAGTGCACAAGAATTGACCGATTAAAGTGCGGCCGTCTTCAATCTCGATTTTCATGCAGGAGTTGAGCCATGATTCAAGCTTGAGCCTTCCAGGCGATTTCACCTTCTTGGGAGAATAAATTTGATTATAAATTTTACAAGAGGATGAAGATAGAATGTAGTGAAACAAACCTTGGTGCTGAGATCTTTGTTATCTTTTAAAGATTCTTGAGTAATGTCAACCATTCCTAGGTTATTTTCTTCTGTGGATGACAACGCCCGGTCCTCCATTTTTTGTTTACTTTTTTGCACGAGCTCCAGAAATGGCATCTAGCGGTCGATTTAACAAGCCCAAATGAAAACAAACATTCGTGATTCTAGAATTCGTCTGCTAGAGTTTGACGTTCAGTTGAAAATCGAACGAGTTGAGAAAAGGTGGGGCGTGAATTTTATTTTCTAATTAGTTTAAAGTTTAATGGAAATAAAACTATTCTCATTTTAAGTGGTACAGATTATCGTTCTTAAATGAAATTTATCGTTTTTTCTAGAGGCATAATACGTCCTGTCGAACGTCGGTGGAACACCTGTCAAGTCCGAGTCAGGGAAGCCTCCTTCATCAACTTAAAGAAATGAAGTTTACACCTTTAATTAGTGGCATTCAGAAAATGGCTCTTTATGAAACCAAAGCGGTACAATAATACTTTTAATTTATTTTTAATGCACATTCTTATTTTATTTATTTTAGAGAATCTTCTTGGTTGGGTCCAACAACACTCAGACCAAATTCAGGATCTTGAAAATTGATCGTACTGAGCCCAGAGCTTTGGTGGTCATAGATGATCATGTGGAGTACTGCCACCAGGAAATCAGGGATCTGCTCAGCATGATTGACATGGGAAACAGACCCAGGCAGAGGAACAATCTGGGCTTCTCTAAAACAGTCTCTGCCTTTGGAATTGCTGGTAAAATAAAAATCTTATTCCTTACTATTCTAACTAATTTATTAATCATTGAATTTTATTTCAGGTTTTGTCAGATTTTTAGAAGGATACTACATTGTCCTCATTACTAAAAGGAGGAGAATTGCTGTGATTGGATACCACACAATATACAAGATTGAGGACACCACCATGGTCTACATTCCAAATGAAACTGTTAGAATCCATCATCCAGATGAAGCCAGATATGTCAAACTCTTCCAGAGTGTGGATCTCTCTTCCAATTTTTATTTCAGGTATATTAGCTCCATTCCATGTTTTTCGTTTAAATACTAATATTTTCTTTCTCAAACAGTTATAGCTACGATTTGTCCCACACTCTTCAATACAATCTAACGCCTCCCAAAGAAATTCGGCCCTCTTTCGAAGGAGTTCCTAGAGAAACTGATCTAGTCTACGGTGCCGAGCCAGCTGGAAGTAAAAAGAGCTCCACTGTCCTCGGAGTAAAAGCCCACCCGAATTACAAATTCGTCTGGAACTCTTTTTTGCTCAAACCGGTGGAGAGCATCTTCCATTCTGATTGGATTCTCTTCGTCATACACGGCTTCGTTGGACAGTCCAATATCAGTCTCTATGGCAAGTCAATGTACTTGACTCTCATCGCCCGACGTTCAAATAAATTTGCTGGAACAAGATTCCTCAAACGAGGAGCTAACTACGAGGTAAATCAATACTCTCTTTGCCTATTTAAACTTTTCTAAATTATTTAAAATTCAGGGAGACGTTGCCAATGAAGTTGAGACGGAGCAGATGGTCCACGACGCATCGGTTAGCGGGTTCGATCAAGGTCGGTACACTTCGTACGTCCAGTTGAGAGGATCAGTGCCAACTCACTGGAGCCAGGATGTGGCTAAAATGGTGCCTAAACCGACGATATCTCTCGATCTATCCGACGCTTTTTCTCAGACTGCTGGTGAGTTTTAAATTGAGTTTGAAAAGTTGAAATAGTTTAATGATAATTTATAATTACAGCGGAGCACTTTAACCAACTTCTTCGACGATACGGATCGCCCATAATGGTGCTGAATCTAGTCAAGAAGAGGGAGAAGAAGAGGCACGAAAGCCTACTAACAGAAGAGTATCTCAAAGACGTCAGTTATCTCAACCAATTCCTTCCGCCGGCTCACCAAATTCAGTACATCGGCTTCGATATGGCTCGTTTAAATAAGCTGTAATTTGAAAAATTGACCTAAATCTATTTACATTTCTAATTAAATTGAAATTTATTAAATAGGAAAGAGGCGAACGTGATGAATAGATTGGCAGATATCGCTTCGATCGCTGTGAGCCGGACGGGTATCTTCCGCTCGTTCCCACCGCTCTCTTCTCACCGGCTTTGGCCTACCCATTCCCGGCACGAAGAAGAGATGGAAGAAACTTTTAGAAACTGCCAACAGCAGTTGCGTAATTCTGGATTAGATGGAAATTCTCGTAGACAAGTTGGTGTCACTCGAGTCAACTGCGTCGACTGTCTTGATAGGACCAATACGGCCCAATTCGCCCTAGGCCGTTGTGCTCTTGCCTATCAGGTAATAATTCAAATTGATTACATTTTTAGTTCAATTTTAATTATAAATTTTTGGTTAGCTCTACGCTTTGGGAGTTTTGGCGACGCCTCATATTGAATTCGATTCAGATTGTGTGAGGATGCTGGAAGAGTTGTACGAGGATCACGGAGATACATTAGCTTTGCAGTACGGCGGGTCTCAGCTGGTCCATCGTATTAAAAGTTACCGCCGGATCGCACCGTGGACTTCGCAAGGAAATGATATTATGCAGACTCTCAGTCGATATTATTCTAACACTTTTTCCGGTATATTTTTATACAATTAATTACTTTCTAAAATGAATTGCTAATTTTTAAAATTCTATAGATGCTGATAAGCAGAATGCAATCAATCTCTTTCTGGGAGTATTCAATCCGATGGAGTCACGAATACCCATCTGGGAGCAACAGACTGATGCACAACTTCATCGTGGAAATCCATTTAACTTAAAGTATTTCTAATATTTATTATTATTGTATAAGAAGCTAATTAATTTTTAATTAAATTTAGGATGGCGATGAGTTATACTCAATGGTGGGATGCCAATATGTTGCGCTACCTGCCGCTACCTTACGACGAAGTCATCAAATCTTGTTCTACAATCGTGCCCGTCAATGCGCTCGACGTAACCGTGGACGGCTATTATGAATTCTACCGCCCATTCGAATTTAGTATCGTCTCGGATCTCTTTGCTGTCACAATCTCTCACTCTGTTAGGTAATTTATTCTCCTTTTACCAATCAATTCAGAGATTAACTTTAATTTTTTAATATTTATTAGGGATTTTATGCCTAATTTTGGGACGGATTCCTCTCCATTCGCCGTCCGAGTCCGTCCCGGAAAACGTAGGGAAGAGTTGAGCTCTAAGAAAGCGCTTGCTCTCCGCAATCCCTCACTCACCGGGCACAGTTCCACGAGCAGCACTGCGTCTGGAACGAGTACAGAATCCGAAGACTCTTCTGAAGATGAAATTAGTTTGAATAAGCCGCCATCTATCAAGGATAGCAAGACATCAAGTCCGACTTCGACGGCTACGAACACGGACCAATTAACTTACGCCCGCCTCCTACCATCTATGCACAAAGTTTACGGAATGGACGTTCATGAACCGGCCAGGAATGACGTCAATCTCTACCGGCGTTACGCAGGGATGGCCGGCTCTAATCTACCGTCATCATCGCCACCTGAAGGCCAGACGCCAACGACGTACAAGCGGCTCTTGCTCGCCCAGCAGTCGGCTTTTACGGTGGACAATACCATCCAGATTACGACTCCGTTTGTGGCCAAGACTTCGCTGGATGTGTACGTCAATTACTTTCTGAAAGGTCGGCGTGGAAGGCTCACACCGAATCCGAGTGATTTGAATCTGTACCATAGATATGCTGCTGGGTCATCGTGATTTACTGTACTGTTAATAATCTTATGAAGAATTATACATAAAAATATACGTTGGCAGTTTAAAATAGAGTTTGTAATAGTTCTAACAGCAAAAACAAATTAAAAATTACGTTGTGAGTTGAATAAAATATTATTCGAATGATCGCATTGACTTAAATGTTGCCAGGGTTATCATACACTAGATTGAAGCGGGGGAAAAAAAATCATTGCGCCGTAACTCACGCATGTTTTAAAAGATGTTAATCCATAAAATTATGAAAGCAACTTGAATTTTCGTTACATTCTTTGGATTATTAGGCTGAACATTAAAAAAAATATAGATTAATAAAAAGAAAAGTATACTCTCGTAGGCGTGTCGATTAATATTGCCATACCTTCTTTATTATGTCAGACAAGAAGATTGGATCTGTTATCATCATCATACTTGAGCAATTATTTCATCTGGACATCTTAAATGATGAGTCAAATCGCATCTGACTGCGCTCGCAGTCTTATTCGGGCGCATTATTTTGAGTGTTGGCGGATGATTGATTAACCGGTGTATTGATTATCTCGTAATGAAAACGAGGAAGAATGTTAAAGTAGCATTTAAATATAGATATAGTCTCTTTGATTTGTACCAAGCAGAGAAATCGGATTTCCTTGCCTCCTTGCGGATCACGAAGAATATTTATTGTTCATAACTTTTAAAGACAAAATTTAAAAACTGTTGTTTACCTCATTGGATCTTGGTATATTACTTAAATTAATTTGTAAACAAATGAAAAGAAAAGTAAAATGTTCTCGTTACAATTACTGCCCTTTTAATAAAAAAAAAATATTTCTCTTACCGTAGGTCGGTAGGGGGGGAATGATAAATGAAAGATTATTACTAGTTCCTAAGCACTGCTGTCAGATGTTAGTAAAGATAAAGAAAAAGGCGAATTTTTATCCAATTCTTACTAATTTCACGATAAAGTACAATAAACGTGACAGGCGGGATGTCACGTTATGTTTAAGCGTTACTTACGTTATGTCATCACACAATTACTATACAGAAATCTAAAAAGCAGATTTTTAATATAGAATTAACCAGATTTTTAAAATTTTCGTTTCAAACTGGAGATGATGACATTAGTAAAATATTCTGTACATCCACCATGACTGGATGCTGATGGAATAACACAGAAATACTACCCGTCAGGGATTTGAACCCTAGTCTCCCGCGTGACATGCGGGATACTAACCACTATATACTAACGAGGACTGAATACGCATACAAAAAGCACATAATATTAAATATAATATTAAATGCACATAACATTAATGTAACATAATTTTTATGTAACATAATATCATGGACATAATATTAAAGGCTCAATTAGCAGAATATGAAGTTCTTTAAAAACTTATGAAAAAGTGCCTCTAGACTTACATATTTTATAGTAGGCACCATGGTAGGCACCAAAATCAAATTTCTTGATGGGTTAGCTCGATTCGCCCTAATAGACCATTGCACTTTTGCTTCTATTAGGTAATTCAAACAGATTATCGATTTGAAGTCAAACACTTTTTCTGGAATATTTTCACATCTATCAGATAAATATCCGATTTGAAGCCACACACTTTTTCCGGAATATTTTCACATCTATCTTCTAAATTAAATTGATGGTTTATTTTATTGATAATGATAATCAGAATGCAAGAGGAAACAATTATTCTAAGTATCGTTTTGACTTTATATACTGTGACTTTATTCCGCTGCCACGATTTCCATCGCTTACACGACTTCCACCTCCCGGCCTCCGTTTTACAGCACAGCATCGGGTGGTATAACCATGTTCTTTCCCAGTCAGCAATCAAAATCAATGATCCTTACTGTAATGACTATTATAAGTAAGGAAGTAATAGATATAGTTTATAATTTTCTAATATCGCGCAAGTATTTTCATATATTATACACTTTTTAACACCTCTCAAAAACCTTTATACAAAAATTCACATGTGTACTTTGTATTTTTTTTTACATTGCGGTAAGAATATATAGGTAATATCATAGCGCGACTTGAGTTGGCTTTCCTCGTTTTCTTCTTATTCCCGTTGAAAAAGCACCAAGTTTTTTCCCCTTTCAGTAACTCTCGCTTCGCCCCTTGAAAAGAATAAAATCGAGCCATAATCGTACCTGAACAAACATTTTCCATTCAGAAACATTAATTAAAGATGCATAATATTAAAAGTCTTAAGTCTGATACTGTTCCAAACTTTGTCCAAGCTTTAACGAATGAAATAAGAAATTTTGATTTACAACAAGCAAATACGTTCACAGGGTTTTCACTCGTTACGTCAGCATTTTTTTACAACTTCCTACAGTACATGTGTTTAAAAATTCATCATTGATGTCGTTCTCTCAATAATTTAAGACGTATATTACTTGACGGCAGTACTATAACTTGCTACGCTGCTCGGCACTGCTAGGAAGGACTTAAACCTAAATCACTGCTAACATTTTTTAACATCCTGGTTGAAGAGTAGTATTGGTAACAGGAATTTTTTTTTATTTATTTATCCTAGTTATATAAACATATATATCAACCAGGTTGGCCGAGTGGTTAAGGCGCCAGACTTAAGATCTGGTCTTCTAAGGGAGTCGTGGGTTCGAACCCCACACCTGGTATCCGTTGGAATTAAAAATCTAAAGTTTTTGTTCTTTCTCATTATTCAATCCCTGAAATGTTTTTGTTGATCTATCATTATAGTCATTACCTACAACCAGAGTTTAGGAAACAGTTTGCCAATCTTTGACCGAGATGTAATAATATTTTAGACATCGACATATGCTTTCGATGATAAACATTATTGAAACTCTTATAATTTTGTCATAGACTAACATAGGAAATCACCTTTAGAAAGAAGGCACGACAAAAACAAAATCCATTGCGGTATTGTGAAATGGAAGTCTCCAAAGATAGTTGGCGTATTATCTACTGCTGCTTTCCCAGATCGGAAAATATTGTCCTATTGACCGACTGTATTTCAGGTTGCGTTGACACGATTCATTTTTGTTTTGAAACTTAATTAAACGTCAATTACTGTCAGTATAGGCTCTAATTTATGGGAAACCACAGTAAGCGAATCAATCAATATCCAGCTTTGTTAATATAATTGGATGGTGTGAAAATCAACCAGCGCAACTTAAAAAATTAAGATAGAAGCTGCCAAATATTTAGCTATTGATGTTTAATGTGTTTACCTTATTGTTTGGACGATATGACGATGTGCAACCACTCGGATTCTGGTGTTTGCTGACCTTTTTTCGATAAGTTCTGATGAAATTTCAACATACGTAGATAACATTTATTGCTAAGAAAATGTTAGATTTTGATCATACTACTTTATGTGCAAATTTTCATTGAGTTGGCTTTCCTCCTAAAACCATAGTTTCTTTTCTTTCAGTTACTCTCGTCGCACCCCTTGAAAAGCGCAACAACGAACCATTATCCAATAATCGTGAGAACGAATTTTAATTTGTGATTCAAGGAAGTGTGCTTCTATTTTCCTCAGGTAAAGTCTTTCACTCATAGAGTCAGCTGGTGAGCTGGCATCCATTAAAACTTTTTGTTTTTGCAAAGCATTTTTTTCAAAATTCAACTTTGAAAAAATATTCCTTTCTCTGAATTTCAGACGTATATTTCTTGACCCGCGTGAATAGTAATAACTTGCTACGCTGCAAGGCCCTAGCTCCTAGACAGAACTTTACTAGAACTTATGATCCAGGTTGAAGAGTAGTATTGGTGACAGGACAAAATATAATATAATTATATTAATCCCATTCTAACCAGGTTGGCCGAGTGGTTAAGGCGCCAGACTTAAGATCTGGTCTCTCAAGGGAGTCGTGGGTTCGAACCCCACACCTGGTAATGGTCACACAATCTGTTTTTTTTTTAAAGAAAGAACTCATTTGGTTTGTTTTACTATTCAAATATTTTAAAAGTTTTAAAAATATTGTATGCGTGCATATTGTTGTTAAGAAATTATAGTGCTTGCGGCCTATTGAATTGTTCAGCCAATTACATAACTTGAAAGTTGCTGAAATAATGTTTCAAACCACTGAAAACCATCTGTTGGGCATACTTATTAAAATTGTATAAAAATACAGACGCAGAAGGGTGCTGTGATGAGCAGAACTTGGTCAACTTTATTCATTCTAGAATCGAATCGATGCTCCTTGAGGCAAAATCGTTCTCTATTACCCAGCACCTCTCTTAACATGAAAATACGCCAAAATTTATTGTTCAGAGCAGTAATAAAATAAGTGGTCATCAAAAACTAAAAGAGGAATTAAGAAAAAAAAATTGTTTTATTATGCGTATTATCACATAGGCTTCATTTGCTTGGCTTTGTCGACGTGAATAACCTACAAAAAGAGACATTAATTATGCAAGATATACAGTTTTTACAATTAAGGTAAATGTAGAAATCAAAAAATCTTAAAATGCTCGTGTATCATCCAATCGAAAATGAAATATACGATCCATTTCATATTTTTTTTTGCGGGAGGCTGACACGGTGTTGCCATTCGTATTTCTCATTTCTTTTGTTGCAAAAAAATCATTCCTAATATCGTAATTCATGCTATGATAGCCAACTAAACTTCAGGAACTGTTGGGACCAGCACCACCAATTTTTAAATTCAAGCGTTCAAGACAGGCCCAGTAAAAAATAAAATTTACATATTATCCTTTTTTTATTTTATTTTTCAAATTTCAAGTCTCGTTTCCCGTAGTTACCGCTTCGACTTCCCTAAGTGGCCAAGTTTCTTCTGCTATAAATTTGCACACAAGAAGAAAAACACGTGCTGAAACTCCACAAATAAAGCCCACTGTCAAAATAATATTAATCCAATATCATAAAGATTTTCTTGAGACACATACTATTTTTTTTTTAATCTTTGAGGATATGAACATGGCATCTTCCACTGGAGCTGCACATAATGTGAATAATGGCCAGAGAAGCCAATTTAAAATTCCTTATTTAGACAGAGGAAAGTACCTGTTGCAGTCAGGGCTTTATGCTGATTGTGAGTTCTTAGTTGGTGATGGAACTCATAAAGAGGTAAATATTCAATAAATATTAGTTCTCTTCTAAATTTAGATATTTATTTGTCTGTAATTATTGATATTTTTCTCTATATAGGTTATCAAGGCTCACAAAATCTTTCTGTCCCTGAGCAGTCCGGTATTTGATGCCATGTTCTTTGGAAAGATGACTCAAGCAGCTCTTGGTGCTGGCAACAAAAATCACACATCTTCACCACATGAGCCCATCGCTGTCACAGACCTGACACCAACATCCTTCAACCCTGTAAGCACAGTATAGCTATAAGATATCTTTGAGATAGTTTCAAGTGTTGTTACTATCTTTTGACCTTTTCTCTTATAATATATTCTTAAGATATCCATAAGATATCTTATTTTTGTCGCTAAGTTATTGGTCTAGAGAAAAGTCATAGCTAACTTAAATAGCATTTGAATGTCTCAAAGATATCTCATTATATTGACATAAATCTTAATTTCTCTCAGATATTTCAAGTTATTTTTCAAAAAAATAAAAATAAAAATAAATTCGTGTATACTAGTACGGCTTACAATATAAATACATGTTTGCTGCCAATTATCGTACACCGGCCATAGCTGGGTTGATGAAGCGCCTGGCATCTCATGCCGAAGGTTAATGGTTCGAATCTCACTGCCGGTATAGTATTTCTGTGAAAATGAGCATGGTGTCGTGCACGGTAGTGAGACAGGGAGTGCGGAGAGGGAAGAAATTTTAATTTTTTAATTTTTTTTTTATTGATTTTAATTTTAAATTATCAAGAGATCTTCAAGTTATCTTATAAGCCACCATATAGACTGTCAATTAGTTATTCATGAGATAACTATGCAATATCTTAAGATTAAAATCCAGTCCAATTCAATTCATCAATAAGATATCTTACAGATATACTCTGCTTACAGGGAAAAAACTTTTGCAGTAAGTCATAATAATGTATATTATATATTTTTTCACTGTCAGCTCAATAATATTTTTAAAATGTGATATTATAGGCACATCTACACAGACAGTGTGGATCTCCAATCTGTAGACCAAGCCTTGGGCCTCTGCTACGCTGCCCAGAAGTATGATTTGCCTGATCTAGTTGCAGAATGTCTGCAATATGTGGATGACAATCTCACTCCGGAGTGCACCATCAAAGTTTTGGAATTTACAAACCTCTTTGATGAGGATGGAAATCTTAAAGTAAATTTTAATTTAATAAAATTTATTCAATTGAATTTTAATCGACAATTATATTTTCAAGGAAAAGTGCTTCTCTCTCCTTCGTGAGCGTCCGCTGGATTGCTTGGCTCCCTCGGATTTTGAAGATGCCCAGCAATCCACGGTGTTGGCTATCGTGAAAGAAGAGGGCCTCAACATCCGGGAGCTGGAGCTGTTCGATGCGGTCAAGCGCTGGGCCAAGCACCAGTGCACTCAAACGGACCTAGAAGTCATTGGCCCAAATCTGCGTCTGGTATAATAATTAATAGTAGCCTATACACCTAAAATAGTTTATTATCAAATTTTACTACTCAGGTACTGAAAGAAATTATTAAAGAAATCCGCTTCTTAGCCATGACGTCCGAAGAATTTGCGTCATCACCAGTTCATTCGGGTATTTTGACCGAAAATGAATGGGCGGCTATATTCGTTCATTTGAACAATCCAGACAGCAGTCGACCCATGCCGATCTATTTCTCAACTAGTAGAAACCAAAGACAGAGCAGTAGCGTAGTCGTCTCTAAGTCTGTCTTGAGCAGCAATCTTTACTGCCTTCGCGAAGTCCAGAATGAGACGCGAGTCCTCTTAGAGCCGTCTGTCGACTACTCAACTAGACTCGGTGTCGACAAGGACGTCATGGTTACCGGAATCATCTTAGCGGATACAAATTTGTCCAAGTATGTGGCTATATGCCAATATAGGACTCACCATAAACTAGTTAAAAGTGTAATTAATTAATTATTTTTTATATAGTAAACAAAAGTTTGGTTACCAACATATGGAACTTGTCTGCACTGTGTATGCCACGCGTGGATATTATGAATTGATTGAGGGATCTGCCAAAATCACTAAACCGATGAATCAACGCTCAATTTCATTTAGTCCTACTTTCGATCGTCCTCTACATTTGCAACGGAATATATCGTATCGGATCTGCATCAGTGTCAGTCGACGTGCTTATTTCCTTTCAGGTGTGAAACTTTAGTGCTCAATTTTTGAATATAATTTATAAAAAAAAAAATTTACTTGCTTAGGAGCGACTTCAGATTATGTTTATAGTCATGGAGTTTACTTCCTTTTTGATCCTGACGATGAAGATCGGGACGGCGTGATCCGCGGTCTCATCTTCACTCCTTGCTGATCGAATGAAACGCTGAAACAAAGCGAAGGTCTAAACGGAAATTCAAATTGCCATTCTACCGTTTTCTTTGTTAAATAACTCAGAGTCTGGCAGCTGTGAAGTAAAATAAAATCTGCAAAAGTGTGATTCTTCTTGGATTCATAAATTTGGTTAATTACATTTTTACAGCTAGCACAGAGTTGCCATAGTGTTCAAATTGACAGTACGATTGCGCATTTTAATTTGTGCTGATTTTTGTAATTTGTAGGCTAACTAGATAGGAATTTATTTCAATTTAATATATTCTTCCAAGAGCTTGGTAGGCAGATATAGCCGTATAGCGCCGCAGTGGTCAACGGAACTGCGGAACGGAGCGTGACTAACCGCCGGAATATGGAACTGCTACGCAGCGACGATGTTCTTTCTTTCCTTAAAGCAACTTCAAATTTCAATTTAAATACTGTAAACTATTTTCAAATTTAAGCCACCTGTATGCTTCCTTCTACTATCATCGCAATCAAATAAGGCGGTGATAATAAAGTAATCAAATTGATTTAGTTTTGCCAATATGTGGATTTCTCCCTTCTGCCACATTTGTTTTTATGCTGCTGTAATTTACTGCCCATGTGAAAAATTATGAACTATATAATTATGAGCTATAGAAGTATAGATAATAATGATTTAAAAAATTTAAATTTGGCAGTGTCACGATTTATTAGAGCCGACTGGTTTCATCATTTCTTACCGCACAGCGGTTCGGCAGGGATAAGTAGCGGTCAACCAACGGCGGGATTACCGCAATATGCCGCAGCAGCACAGAAATCATATTTAAAACTTTATTTACAAATATTGACGGAACATATTAGATAATGAATAATTCAATAGAATAACAAAAGTAAAAAAAATAAAAACTTTTAAAAAATTGGCAGAGGTGGCGCTTTCAGTCCATTTACATAGTCTGCTACTCGGTGCTGCTTTTGAAACATGTGTTCAATCACGATATAAACATAGCAAGTGTTGTCCAGCTATTGTCAAATGTTGTTTTGATCGGGAAGGATAATAAATTATTAATTATACTTGAGAATGAACACTATAACTGGGCCAATAATTGGCGAAGTCAGCCAAGATTGGCAGACTAGCAAATCCACTAATGCAGAGCGCGAGCCAAATACCTGTTAATGACGGGCCTCTATGCCGACTGTCAGTTCTTGGTTGGTGGCAATGGAAGTGATCAGGAGGTAAATATAAATTATTTTCACTATCATATAATTAAAATATCTCTTATTATTTTATTTCAACAGGTCATTAACGCTCATAAGCTTTATCTGGCCCAGAGCAGTCCTGTTTTTGAAGCCATGCTCTTTGGCAAGATGACAGAAGAAGCTGCCACGAATGAGCTGATCTCTATCCCGGACTTGACACCATCCTCTTTCAAAGATCTTCTTCAGTGAGTACTTATTATTATTATAATACTGTAGCAAATTGATTGTTATTACTAATTTAATTTGAATTTTTTGTGTTTCAGGTATATCTATACTGACAGTTTAGATCTACAGTCAATGGAGCAAGCTATGGGCCTCTGCTATGCAGCCCAAAAGTACATTCTGCCACATCTGGTAGCCAAATGTTCCAGCTACATGATGATGAACCTCTGTCCAGAATATACATGCAGAGTACTGGAATTTACCAATATTTTTGAAGATGAAAATTTAAAAGTATTTATCACCATATTTTTTAAAAATTAAGCTTTCTTATTCATTTTTAAAAATTAATTCATGTAAATTAGGAAAAGTGCCTGTCTTTGCTTCGAGAGAAGACGGTAGAGTCCTTTGCTCCTTTGGATTTCGAAGAGCTGTCCGAATCAACGTTGTTATCTATCGGGAAGGAAGAGGCGCTGAACATCACCGAGTTGGAGCTGTTCGATGCGGTACTCCGTTGGGTCAGATATCAGTGCGCTCAGATAGACTTGGAGATCAACGGAACCAATATGCGTCAGGTATAATTTGTAACTTATTTAGTAAATTAGTTTTCTAAAGGTTTTGTGGGTAACAATTTCAGATGCTGGGCAAAATAATTGGTGATATCCGATTTTTGGCAATGAAACCAGAAGAGTTTGCGTCTTCACCTGCACTCTCAGGGATCCTCGCCCAAGAAGAAAGCTTCGCTATCTTGATGAATTTGAATAATCCGGGCAGTTTGCCAATGCCGCTTCATCTATCCTCTTGTAGAAATCAACGAAGCGCTTTTCCCTTTCGACCCGAGAATGGAGGACGATCGACGACAACTGATGGAATTTACTGTCTCCGTCAGATCGAGAATGAGGCTCTTATTTTAAAAGAACCTGTTGCTAACTTTTTAGATACTGCGTTTAAGGCCGACAAAGAAATCGTGATAAAAGGATTCGTCATCGCTGGAATGGTCTTAGCTGAGTATGTAAGATTTTTTAAAAATAACAAACTATAAAATAAATCATATTTCATATTGATTATAAAGTCAACAGATGCTTAATGGACAGGACATTTTACTCGAGTGCCATTTGTTTCATGTGGCTGGTCCTAAACTGGGATCTGCCAGAGTCTCTCAACTTTTACCTCGTCATGTGACGCCCATCACGTTAGAGCCAGTTTTCAACTCTCCTGTTCGCTTGGAGTCGAATCGTTGGTATGTCGTGAGGATGTCTGTATCTCAACGTGCTCATTTTATCCTAGGTAAAGCCTGATTCACATAAATTTTTTAAATAGCTTTTTTCTATTATTACTATTACATTTTTGTTTTGCTTAGGAATGGCTTCTACTGTATCTTGTCAAGGAGTCAACTTTGCTTTTTCTTCTAGTAGTTTAGTTCGCGGCTTGATTTTCAATTTGTGCTAGCGGTATAAAATTGAAGGAAAAGAGCTATGCCAATCTGAATTCATCCTTTTTTCCAACCTACCATTTCTCATTAAAAGATTTTGTAACTAAGATTTTGTTTGCGTGAATTAAACCATTTTTTTTTTCACTTTTGTAACAGTCTTCTGGGTTTCCAGAAGCATTATTTTACTTGCATTTCTCTTCTTAAATAATTTAGTAATGGGAGAGATAGGTGTATTTGTTAAACAGAAACAAGAAACTAGTTATCAAATATTATGTACGACGAACGAAAGTTCGATTTGAATTGGAACCTGTTTACATTTTTACTTAGGGCTGGCTGTCACAGTGTTGCCGTTTTATTTATATTTAACAAAATAATCGGGCCGGAAAGGTAGGGCCGGAAGCCCGGAACGTCGGTAACTCGTTTTTATTGTTATAAATATTACACGAAAACAGCGATTTGTATCCATGAATATAGAAGTAAAGAAGTAGCGTCCTCCGTGAGAGTAAGAAGTAGTTAGCGTCGTATCATTTAGCAAGACTATTACGGTCAAACGGCAATTTAAATTTGAAAATTGAGCGTACAGTCACAAAGCGCCTCTACTTAGCCAATAAAGTTGAGAAGTAATAATAACAAATTGTGCATTTCACGATTTATGAACTGTGTAATTATGAGCCATACATAATAATGATTAAAACATATAAATTTGGCAGTGTCATGATTGATTAGAGTTGGCTGGTTTCATCATTTCTTCTGCCAGAGATAAGCGCCAAACGACGACAGCATCCCGCATTAATTTGAACAGCGCATAACCACTAGAAGCCTGCAGCAAAGACAGGGAGATCATCTGATACCACTCGGTGCTCCTAAAGAGTAGAATCAGCTGTAATAAAACCAGTGTCAACTGGAACACCAGCAGGCCGATTTGGAATAAAGCCGCATTTATAAACAGCGCCTACAATGATAAATAATTAAGCAATACAATCATAATATTGAAGTCTAATTATTTAATTACATAAAATCGCTCGTGATGAATTGATCCAGGCTCTGCTGAATTTACATCACTCCTAGCTCTATAGATCTCATTATCGGAGCGAACTAGAGCTCCCTGCTTCCAAATAGTATTTGGGCACCATCTAAAATTAAATAAAATAAATTCTAAAATAAACTCAGAACTATTTTTAAATAATTATTACTCGACGTATTGCAAGTTGGATTGTGAGCTATCCGTTCCAACGTGATCCCAGTATCCCAAATGACGTGC
The DNA here is from genome assembly GCA_030141595.1 of Chydorus sphaericus. Taxonomy (NCBI): domain Eukaryota; kingdom Metazoa; phylum Arthropoda; class Branchiopoda; order Diplostraca; family Chydoridae; genus Chydorus; species Chydorus sphaericus. Next base: position 5,671,363 of record CM057934.1, on the reverse strand, counting down.
GGAACTGTGCAGAACGTCGCAATATTTAGAAGGAAATGCGTGAACAGCGTTCAGAGTCAAACTGCCCGCCCAGACCAGCAGAAAGTGCTGAATAACGACGTAGAAATCGAAATGGACAAAAGTCTGTAAGATAAAAAAGAGAGATATTAAAATTTCCTTCATAAATATATTTGATTATATATTTACCTGAGCAATGCAGCAAGGTAGTAAAGCGCAAACAACAGCAATCGTGTGCGAATGGAATAGAACATTCCTCAGTCGATGATTAAAATCCTGTTTATACATTAAAATACTTTAAATTCTACATAATTTTATAAATAAAATTTAATTACCTGTCTAAGCCATTCGACTTCTTGTCGAACTAAAACTGGATCGCTGGAACATTTGTGTTTCACATTGAGTGAAGTGTGCAGCGATGAGTGCGTTACGTGCAGAGATTCATCTCTCTCCGGCACCAATTCCACATAACTCTTTAAATCTTCTTGGTACGTCGTCGTCATCACAAACGTCCTGTATAAATAAGTAAGTATTTTTTTAAATTATGCTTACTAATAATATTAATTATATTTAAAAATACGGGTAGAGAAGGCAGCTCATTCTGTAGGTCCGATTGGCTTTGAAAAAAGATTCCTCCTCACTGACTTCCTCAGAGGCGATGAGTGAGATGCAGTAGAAGTGAGCAAAGCCAAGGCAAGCCAGAGTGACAATCTGAGAATAGTACTGGGTCCTCTGCTGCCAGGACATTGGGAAAGTGTGCACGATGAGGGTCTTGAAGCAGGCCCACAACCAGCGGGTTCCAATCAGGGTCAGAACATAGCCAATAATGTAGGGATTCACGAGGTAGAATTTCTGTAAATACAAAAAATATCATTTTAATAATTACAGATATTTATTTAATTGATTTTAGAAATTGTACCACTGCATTTTGCTCGTAGGACTGGGGGAGCCACCAGACCGTCCTGTAGAGGTGAAGCAGCTGCAGAAAGAAAGCTGCTAAAGAGTAGAAGAGTATGACGCTCTCGAAAATCAAATCGTGATCTGTAGAGGCATATGAGATGGATATATGCCTTGGAGTAGTCAGGGTAAACTGATGTTGAGTGGTACACTGCTCTTTGTTGATTTCGCCGGCCGATTTTGGGTTTAGAGTGGAGGTGGATGTGGTGGACGCCATCACATTCCTCTTCTCTACACTAGTCCTTCGCATAGAGCGCATTATTTCACTTTTATTACGACATAAAACGAATGAGAATGAAATGCTTTCTGTTACGATCGATTCGGGAATCGCCACATCAATAACATAGAGAATGACTAGAAGGAGCTTAGACGAGCGCACCCTCCTGTACAAAAAGTCAGTACGGTTATAGGAGACAAGTACAGGGGATTGACCACTAGATGGCTCTTTTGTACGGAGTCAAAGAAATACACAGTCTCTTATGGACAATACATAATAGATTTCACTTTTTAGAGCAAAAACTATTAATTTACTGCAGATTTCATGATAATATCACCAGAATAGGTTTTTAATATAACTTGAATTGTAAACGCATAAATTTTCTTTAAATTAAGTGTTGAATTAAAATTTTCTGATTTCACCGGCGACGGCGGTTGGTCTTGCGGTCGTAAGTCCACTGAACTTCCGTTTAAGGAGAAGGGGAAAGCCGCTGACAAGTTTTTGTAATATTTATGAGCTCAGACTGATTAAATATGAGAAAAAATGTTTTAGTCCACATAAATGGGAGTAATCATGTACCATTATTGTGTAGTTGTCATAATATTTTAATTTTTCATTTTTATCGGTATATCCCCTTTGGGTGATCGGCAGTTCGGTGGGCTGAGGACCGGCAAAGCAACAGCCGCCGCCGCTCAAAAATGAAATTCGTAAAATAGCTTTTTAAAAAGCATTTTTTGGGGTCACAATTCACACGTATAGAATTATTGAGATGAGAAGAACTTTTCGTAAAACAATTTCTTTGAAATATGGAGCAGATAAAAAGTTTTGCTCTAAAAACTAAAAAATGATGTATTTTTCCCGTAAGACTCAACGTGTTTCTTGGACTTCCAAGAAATGAGCCATCTAGCGGTCAATTTTGAACCAATCTCCTATAAATGAACCGGGTTTTCCGGCTCGTCTAAGCTCCTTCTAGTCATTCTCTATGTCAATAATATAGCAGACGACAAAGCAGCTGACTTCATTTGTTTTTCTATTTTTGTGCTACTAGCGCCACCCTATGATGGACATTACCTACTCCTGTTGCTTTTCTGACATAATGAGAATAATATTTAGCGGTAAAATCTGTAAAAGGAGATAGAGTTTCAAGAATTCCTTGATGCAAACTTGAGTAGAATACGTTTACGACTTGCTTCAGGGATTTATTTGATGGCCTTGGCCCTTGGTCGTCCTGCTGCCCATCTACTCTTCTCCCCTCGACGCTTTCAGTCGCTTCAGATTTACAGACACAAAAAGATGGTATACATATTTCTAATTACTTCAAAATCTACCCTCTTTCTTATTTAATTATTTTTCTTGGTCTAGGCTGCTGGTGGAAAATTAACTGAGGATGAAAGGTCCACTCAGCTGAAATCACTTTTGGATGGAGGCTGGACTATGGTGGAAAATAGGGATGCCATCTACAAAGAATTCATGTTTTCTAACTTTAATGAGGTATTCCAATTTCCGTCTTCATTTATTCACTTCAAGTTTTTAATTAAGAAATGTTTTAATTTAGGCCTGGGGCTTTATGAGCAGGATTGCCCTTCAAGCAGAGAAGATGGACCACCACCCGGAATGGTTCAATGTGTACAACAAGGTTCAGATCACACTTTCATCTCACGATGTTGCTGGACTCAGCCAGAGGGATGTCAAACTTGCCAACTTTATTGAAAAAGCCAAATCAGCCTAGATTACCATTCATCTAGAATAGTAGTTGTTAAGTAGATAAATGTCTCATTAAATTGGTGTTCCTTGTATTTCCTCTGAACATTCTTCAATAATAACAGATCTTATTATTATTAAAATTATTGATATAACTACATACAACAGCAGATGGCCAACCCTTTTTTTTTTTTAAATTAAACCTGTAAAATTTATATTCACGAAAAAGATATTGTATCGAGTTTGAGCAAGAATATCGTAATCCAACCATTGTGAATTCTGAAAAATTTTGAACACGATATTTTTCAGAAAGAAATCAGCATCGATTGCGACTTAGAAAATAATATGATTTCACCATATTCCTTGGATGGATGGATTTGTATTCATTTCGACGAGCTTAACATATTTTAATTTATACCCGTCTCTCTCCCCTTTTCTACCTGTATCTTCCCAAAGAAAATTCCTTCTCCATACATTCTCAATATATAAAAAAATTAAATTGTGTATTTTCCAGAAGATTTTTTTATCGATTTAATAAAGGGGGATCTTCCACCTGCTTGGACATACGCTAATTGCTCACTAAACAAACTGTTGCACATGGAGCCACTCAGCCACGCAGAAGAACCCCTGAATAACGATCGAATCATACTAGTATGTTGTTCTAAAAGGTATTGCGGAATCCATAGAAATTAGCGCATAGATGAAACGATCACGGATATGTTAAATTTTTAAACGAGTCGTTAAAGTGAACCTTTTTCACAACTATAATTCTGACAATTTATATAACCAGATTACCTTGTGCAATACTGCAATGTGAATAGTGATAGAATGACGTTGCATAGTTATTATTTCGTTTCACGAAATAAATTGATTTATGCGTCTGTAGTTTTTTTTCTTTGCTTATCAAAACACATGCCTGACGGAAAGCGAAATCAATATATTTATGTTTGATAGTTGATGGTGATTAAGATTTTTTCGAAAAAAAACTGCAAATATCAAAGATTGCACGGTATTAAAAGATATGACGACTTGTTTCTTTTATAATATTATTATAAATTGTATTGTCGGTGTAAGTCTGTATTATATACAGACTTTCAACGAGGATTATGCGGCTCGTTGGTCTAGGGCTATGATTCTCGCTTTCGGTGCGAGAGGTCCCGGGTTCAGAACACGGACGAGCCCTGCCTCAAAGTTGTTTTGCTTTTGCATCTGTCAGAGGCTAATCGTCGCATGACAATAAACAAGTTCTGGCTTAAATCCAAAAGGCCAGTGAGAAAAAAATCACTGCATCAATTCATCGCCAGTCTTTAATTACATCTAGAGTACCGCCAGAAAAAGGAACGATAACAAAAAACTTAATAATATTTGATAAAAGAATGGAGTAGTTAAATTTAACCCGAATATAACTAAAAGTTATTTTGCAATATCGTATAGTGGGATTTGAAACTCTAAAATATTTGTAGCATTTTTGAAATTGGCGAAAAACTAGCGCATGGTGAATTAGGGTTTGGTTAAGGAGATATATGGGGATAATTACTAGCTCTTGAATGTTCTATCATTTTATATGTTTTAATTGAAAGTTCAACACTATCGCACTTTAAATGATGGTTATGAACAATGTCTATGTGGTATTAAAAAACGCGGTACAAATTACTAGGCGTTACTATAGTAATTTGTACAACAATTAAGAAGTAAAGTTATTGCATACAAATCTTCCTTTCTTTCAGCTACATGTAACGTTACTCGCGTTATAGTAACCTAGGTAGCTCATGACGTCAATAATTTTACATTAAAATGTGTAATACTACTCATGTAGAAAACCGGTACTAAACTAATAAAGAAATACAACAAATATATATGTTTTAAAATATTTAAACATGGAACATTGGCACAACAATGTCAAGTAAAATGTAGAAAAGCGCATCATCGTACAACCTAACCTAACAGATAGATAAGTAAATTATTATATACGGTCAAATAAAGCGTCTATATGCGATTTGCAACGGACGATTCAACATTTATTTAGCACCTTTTATCTACCTTTTGAATTCAGTAAATAACATGACATCTTTCATTTATTTTTAAAACACATGACTATTGACTTAAATAGCAAAATATATTGTTTCAATTTGATGTACTAATTAATTAGAGTAGGAGAAACTCAATCAGAAATATACTTTTCTCGTTGCATAATTCTTCCCATTTTCTATCAATTCAATTCCTATATATACATTCCATCACTGCGTACATCAGCATCATATTAGTAATTAATGATGAATCAAAAAAACGTCCCTTTACATAAAAGCACTTTAGCGATACAACTGACGTACCCTAAGACCCGAAGTACCAATTGGACATAATAATCAAACCAATGAAAAAGACAAAATTTAGCAAAATAAAGATAAATTATTGTAATATTTAGTTTTGTGACCGTTATGTACAATCTAATTTACTTTAATGGAAACAGCCGCTATCGCTATAAACAAAAGGGATCAGACACGAAACATCCATAGCACAAATAACTACATCCAAACTCTTTCATTTTTTTCGTCTGATTATTGATATAGACAAACAATCTATCCCTCATCCTTTGTTTCTATTCATTTCAATCAAAATCCCTCAATTGTCGTTGAGGTTAACTCAGACGAAGTCTGAGTTATACTATTAACCGTGAGCAGAAAAGGTCGCTTTACTATCTTATGTAAATATTTAAATGTTTTTATACACCCACGTAAACTTTGAGTATAGCTACGAAAAAAAGTTCGATAACATGATGAGAAGTTGACTTTATGGTACCACTCCGACAGAAAAGATGAGCGTATATAGGAAAACAACACAATAAGAACTATTTTCTTGTTAAAAGTTTTTCCTCGGTTTATATTTACCTGTTTGTTAAATTTGTGTTAAATGAATAGGCTAATTCATTTGTTGCGTTCCAACAAAACGAAACAAAAACCGTGATGTGTATTTTTTTAGTGGATTAAAAAATAAATGTTGTATCGTAAGAACGGTCAATTTTAAATACAGCTTTTTTGTGTGCGTGTATGTGTGACCTTTAATACCTCTTTTTTAAAATATGCATTATACAATAACAAATGTCCATAACCATTTCATTTATTTCCCCAATCGTTTCAATCATTCGACAATCATTGTAATAGTATACATATTTTCAATTTAAGAAGATCAATAAACAAAGACCCCCACACCTTGTTCACTATACATAATCATACACGTATTATTAGCTAAGTTTTTACTTGATTAATAAGAAGTTATATATATAATATAGTAATATATAGCTTACTAATATAAGTATGATATACTCAATCAAATTCATTAAATTAAATTTTGTTGTTCTATTAGGAAGCCCGTAAACTGGGCCCACCATGCGGCGCCGTTGACAACATACCCAATAATAGTGTCACCTCTATTTAATTTTATGATTACTGAAACAGAACAGAACGTTTGTGCTTTCAAAGCATTGCAAAGCGAACTGCCCACTTCAGTATTTGTGTTTTTACGGAGATAAACCCACATATCCTTATCGGTGATAACCTTATTCACGTTCAGTTGAAAAGAGTAAATTCCATCTACTGGAGCGGTGAAAAATCCATTAGTACCCAATGCACCCCCAATGTTTGCTGTGATGGTTGTAAACGAGAGTTGGCCTATTGTTTCTCGGAGCAAATTCCTTGCGAAGAAATACACTCCTGAATCTGTTTTAAGGTCGTTGTATCCAATGGCTGTCTCGTAACCTATGCGTATAAGTGCAAGTCTTATCGTTAATAAGTGAGAGATTTTTGGATGATTCATGGTTGCCTATTACCTGCAGTTCCGGACGTTTTGCTAAAATCACAATACACCGTTTTGACTTGGGAGCTTGCCTTGATCATGTAGAAGCCGCTCTGGGTGTGTCCCATTGTTTTATAATTGGCGCAAGAGCTTGGTTGAGCTCCGGCCACCGGTTTCGGAGGCGTAATTGCGATTACTGATGTTTTAAGATCTGAAAAAATTTAGTAGTAATCAATTTATTTCCAGTATACGTAAATTTTGCATAAAATAAATATAAATCATTACCATTCACATCCCGGTTAGTAGTGGTCAACTTGGTATCGAGCGCTGCAAATAATAATAAAAACAATAAAAAATGTTCTCAAGTAAAGTTTAAATGACCAACCTTTAACTTCATTTTGAAGGGCAACAAGTATTTCAATCGATGGTTTGTCAGAGAGTGTTCTGAAGTTAACACCCATGGAGAGGACGGCCGTGTGGTAGCTGACTCGCAAGGTCCTATCCTCGTACGTCTGCGTGTCCCGCAGCGTGTTTAGATTGACTCTGGCCAGCGACATCGACTTTGGAGTGAATTTCTCTCCCTCCCATTGGACGCTGTCTTTACTCTCTTCCCACAACTTGTCAATGTCCTCTTTCGACATGCTCCCAGTCCTGGAAAAGTCCATATTGACTTTCGCAGAATAGCTCCCTTTGACTAAACCAGCTACGTCAACCGATCCCGACAATTCGAGGTCAAATTTGTTGGTGTCGCTAAAAGAAGTCGCCATCTTCCTCTGCACCTCCGAGTCCTGCTTGCTGTACAATTCGCTCCACGTCTTGGTCGTCTTGTCCGGTCGATAGTTATCGTCATTCCAGAAGACCGACTCCCACATCCCATCGCTTTGGTCTTTGATGGTGGTTCGCGAAGAGATGAGCATTTCTTTAAGCATGTTGTAAATCTGGGCCTCTGGTGGGGGATACGACATCCGAGTCATCGAAAGAGTCGATCAGGACGTTCGTGGAAGATTCTGCGATAAGTCTTTTCTCATCTGAGGCCGTGAGCAAGGCTTCCGGAGCATCGGTAAATCGCTGCTCGAGCTTTGCCGCCATTTCGCCCGCCATGATGTTCTCCACGCGAATTTTGGTTTCTCTTCGTTGACTCCTTTTAGCCGACTGGCTGAAGAAGATCTTCAGATTAGAGAACTGCTCCGGAGTGGTCCTCATGTCGTCGGCCAGTTCGTTGCACTCGCTCATCGTAAAGCAGATGATGCGGAACCAGATCCACTGGTGGAACTGGTACGGAGTCCAGTCCTTGATCAAGTAGTAGTCGCTGCTTGAAGAGCTGGAACTAAGAATCAACTTATCGAAGGGTATGATTTCCACCTGTGATGCAATATTCAATGGGATTATACGAAACTAATCGACGAATTTTAATTTTCCATTTCATATACAATCAATACACAATCAATACAACTTACTTGCTTTCGCTTGATGGTCTGGTTGGTGAAATCGCTTATGTACTTGACAATTTCATTTTCGATGTTTTCGTTCCACATCTCTACACGGAATCGCATTTCTGGCTCCCGAGTGACATTGTTATATGAGCTGTAGGCACTGGCGTGATCCAGCAGGACGATTGGAGCGTAAAAGTAGCGCTTCAGACCTTTAAACAAAGGTAGGTCGTTGGTGGCGTGCTCATAGATGTTGATGCGGTAAGTTTGGTAAGGCATCGAAGCCATGGCATTCGATTCAATTTGAAGTCGTTGCCAGGAGGACGATTCGTCTGACTGGCCAGGATTATCACCTTATTTAGGAATTGTAAAAAATCGCTTAAACCATACGGAAATGCATTTAAAAATGGCGAAAACTTGCAAACAAAAAATAGAATCATCAAGGTCGGAGATTTTTTTTCTCCTATCATACACCAGAATCGCAAGGGAAAATAATTTCTCATGTCTTCAAATCTGTTCTCAAATACTTTTGTCTAACTTTCTCAAAAGTCGGTTTTTAGCGAAAATTACGTTTAATAAAAAAACAATGCGTAATGAACTATAGTGCAATAAAAAACAGTATACTTGTGTCATTAGATGTTGCTGCTGCTGTCGTCAATAGTGGTACTGCAACGGTTAGCAGAAAAGCTATCGCCAGAATGACTTGGCCTAACTTAAGATGGTTCTGAAACTACGCAAATAGCAGTCAGAACATGATTTAACTTTTTAAAATAAATTTATTTCGTGTGCTCTTAATAAATCAATAGGAAATAAAAACTTACAATCATCTTGACTCGAAGTAATAAAGTTGGTTGACTGAATAGGCTAAGCTTCTAGAGGTGTTTTGGAAGAAGAACTGGTGATTTGCAGACTTCTCGCTCTGCCTTTGTATACAAAACAGCGATATGTTAAATGGCCGAGTTTTATAATCCATAAATACTCTAATTAAAGCATTATCACTTTTTATATTTTAATCGGAGAAAATATTTATTGCTACACTCAATGCTAATTGTGTCTACGGCCAGTAATCCTATAGGTAGGCCTAATATGTTAACAGAAGGTTTTCTCATTGTCGGCCGTTTATGAGTCCAATTTAAATGTATAGGCATAATCCAGCCAAAGCAGCCGCATCGTGCATACATCATGGTCCATATTATCACAGTTTCCCTTATAACTTTTATTATTTACCGCGTGATAGCTATAATTTATATATGCTGCAACGGGGTAGTTGCCTTGAAAAAAATCCACTGCCTAAATCGCCATTTTCTTCTGATTCAGAATATGTATAGTTTTATTACTTTTTGTTACGTTTAAGGCGCGAAAATAATTTTTATTCAACTTTTCCTTAAGGTGTTCAGGTCAATCTACCAAAATAAATTATGCAAAATTGTGAATTGATTACAGTGCAATTTTATTTTGTTTAAAGGAAAAAACATGTATGAAGGTGCAATGGCATAGATTCAATCATTACAACTTATTAGTTCAAAAATGACACAATCCGAATCTAAAAAGGTCACTCAGAAACCCTGTATGGAAATAAGGAAGAAGAGCCAGAAGATGAAAGAAATGATCGCATCTTGGGAGAATAAATTAACCAACCAGAGTCCGAAAAACCATCAGGACTCGTCGACGGTTTTCTCTGAACCTTCAGGACCAACGAGCATCCCTCCTGTGAAAGCCTCCTTGCACGAACGAAGACTTAAGATTGACAAGAAAATAAAGCCACTGGACATCGATCCTCCCATCAGCAGTTTCAAAGCGATTTCAGAGGGCTTTTTGGTTGATATTTTCACGGACGGACGGCAACGGACGATTCAACATTTTCATTTTGACCGAATAAAAACGTTTGGGTTACTCCTAGCTGGTTCATAATCAATAATTAGGTCTATGTACTGTTTCGTCCTCCATGTATATTCTTAACGTAATTATCAACAAAAAATTTTGATTAAACTATATAACATACCGCAGATATTCAGCCATTCCCGCTGCATTAAATTAAAAGTAAAAAATCCATTTAAAAAGTTGTTATTGTATTAAGATTACGATTTTTGTTTTTTTATAATCTCGACTTTGATGAAAAACGCCTAGTGGGGAAATCAAAATGGGCGATCTTCATCGTTTGCGATCGGTCAAATTGTTGATTTTTAAGATAAACACATTTTAAAATTCGTAACTTTTGAGGTTCATTTTCTGTTTTTTTCCTGTGCTTTATTTATTTTATTTGTGTGTTTTTAAGTGATCGTGGTTATGGTTGGAAACGACACTTGATTTTGTTGGAAATTTAAGGAATCAATTTTGAATGATAGTATCGTAATAAAAATCAGTCACTCGCGTTCCAAAGAAAGCTCCAGTAGTGTAGAAATGTCAGTGCAGAAGAAGCTAAGCGAGGCTGAGTTTCGCAAATTGCAGATCAAGAAAGAGACAACAATTAAGAAGAATGCTCAGAAAGAGGAGCGCAAGAGGCGCGCAAAAGAGATTGCAGAACAGGGAGGGGATCGGGTTGAAATGATCAGTTGGCCCCCATCACTTGAAATCTTTCCCAAATTCTCGATACCATTCCCTTCGATGCCCGACATCTGCTTCGTCGACAGGAAGCAGAACGTTGGTAGCTGAAGAAACTGAAGTAGCTGTGAAGCGAGGTTCTCCGACCAGTGAGGCTCCTCCTGCCAAGCGGATGAAAATAGAAGCCGAAGAGAAGGGAAAAGCTCAGGCTACGAACACTGAAGTGGTCAATACGAAAGAGATCAGGGATTTAAAGCGACCCTCTCCGACCATCGAAGCACCTTTTGCCAAGCGGGCGAAAGTAGAAACTAACGAGGAAAAGAAAGCTTCGGATGCAGTCAAAGCTCGTCGAGAAGATGAAATGGCGGTTGAGGAAGCTCACGTCACCGCTGTAATGCGCAAAATAGAGCTCCTAGTTGAGAGAGATATGGCTCTGTATAGAAACGATGTGAGTGAAAGCAAAAGACTCAACAAGGAATTGGCAGACCTAGAGGAATTAGGGCGCATTGAAGATGAGCTCAGGAAGCGAACTTTATACCTAATATCAGTGGCATACAAATCAGCAGCTCCTTAGCAAGTGAGCGCAATAGGAAGTTGATCGAAGGAATGAAAATCAAAGAGGCTACCAGCATGATGGAAAAGATGCGGATCAGTGGTGGACAGATATCGAACTATGATCCTTTCAATCGACGGAGTGTAAGACCGAATAAAATAGAAATGGGAAAGCGGATCATCAAAGTAAAGGTTACTACAGTTGAAACGGCTGAAATGGCGGCTCAAGATCCCGTAGGCCTTGAAGCAGAGATCAGGCTTCGATTCCTCTGATCCTCCATGCTGTGGGTTAAATCGTGTTCCAGTTCCTGTTGTCCTTCCAGCAGAGATCATCGAGGAGGAGGCTACGATTCCTATGGTTATCGATACTGTACCTCTGCACGACTTTATCTCTGAGAACTCAGACCACGACAGCTTTATGGACGTGCCTCTAGTTAGTGATTTTCCTTTAAGTGGAACCCTCTCCGATCTTTTCTCAATGCATGGCGTTACAATCGACGAATCATGGCGTGATTTCGACATCATCGAGTTGGGCTTTGAATAAATAGTATATCATGAAAAGTGAAAACAAAAATTTGTGCTTTCTTTTTGTATTTTGTTTTGTATAAATATCATTTTTGTTCTAACGTAAAATAAAATTTGGTTGGTTAACTCTCGTAACAGTATAGTGATTATTGCCTATAAACTCATTTCAAATATAGATGGAAGTCGGATTTTTTTAATTTATAAAATTCTCGCCGTCGATAGTCTGCGATATCTTTCATGAAAACGAAGGAAAACTGAGAAAAACGGCGAGTTTTACAGAAAAATAAATTAAAAATGTAGTAAATGAAAAAAAAATTGATGTAATTAAAATAAAACCTGTGTGAAAACCATAAAATTTGGATATTTTTCATATTTGAATGTTTGAATTGCCTAAACTTCAAGTGTATAACTACAGCGATCGCAAGAGGGTCTTTTGATTGAAATGTTTTCCCTAAAACCGTCACAACCTATATAGATCTCTCATCGAACCATCGAATGATACAACTTCATCGGCCTGGCTTCGAATTCAAATATCAAAACTAAAGATCGATCAACTAAAGCCTATAATGGTGCAAGATGTCGACGATCTGGTAGATGTCAAAAAGGCGATGTCGTCGAACAGAGCAAACATGAAATACCATCCGAATCCTCTTCAGAGATACCACCTTTCGATGATTTGGAATAGTTAATTATAATTATTTTGGGCAAAAAATCTTTGACACTCAAGAGCATTAATCGCGAAAGATGGGTGAGAGCTTTGATTGGAAAATGATGTATTGGGACCTTTACAGCAGCCCGGATGATGAAGAGTTATTGAGTTATACTTCGCAACTTTACCGATCAAGAGCTCGTGATAAAAAAAAAGAACCAGACACTAATCACGAGAAGAATAAAATAATTTTTATTATTTGTTTTCTTCATCGGTATTGCATGAAGTATATATAAGTAGGACTTACATTGCATTAAGATAAGTAAGGCAAACACTTTGAGGATTCGCCATCAGGTTAGAACCAATTAGTTTTTAGATTTGCAGTTCAACTCTTTTTTACTAAAGTTTATATAAGTAAGGTCCCAGAGTAAGATGAAGAAGGAAAGCAAACATGGACTCGAAAGAACTTATTACCACTATTTGCATCAAAGAAGAGCTTATCGAAGAAATTGTTCGTTCAACTATGGATGGGTCTGCTCCGAAAAAGAATAACCAGGGGTTAAAACGACGATTGCCGTTCATTCCCAATGATCCTGCTGCTAAGAAAGTGAAAATAGAAGCCCAGCCCTGTGTTGAAGTAAAACAAGAAATACAACCAGATGTTCCTGATTCGAGGGGTGGAGTAGACTATTCCGTCTGCCCCCATCCAGAAAATGCGATCGACGAAGACTATCAAACTGGAGACAGGGTTTGCTTAGAGTGCGGAACCGTCGTTGAAGACAGGATCGTCATTGCAAGAGCTCCGTATAAGAAATCCAACAACGATGAAAAAGCTAATCCCGGTCCATCTCGTGGTGGTTGCGCTAAGAATACTTCTTCCTATGGATATGGTATGATGACGACGACGATTCCTTCCGAGAAAGCACTGTGGAAGGCCTACAAGCAAATCGATGAAATGGGCGCCCGGATCAAACTCGTCCCTAGCATTGAAAATAGGGCCAAGGACTATTTCAAGCAAATGCACGACGGAAAATCCATCAAGGGACGCTGCCACGATGTCATTGCTGCTACCTGCCTGTACATCGCCTGCAACAAAGAAGGTGCGCCCCGTACTCACGAGGAGATAAACGAGGCGAGTGGTACAAGTGTGGCAGAAATTCGAAAAAATGTGAATCTCGTCACGAAGACATTGAATATTTCCCTAGACAGCATCAGTGCATCTGACTTTATACCGCGATTTTGCTCAAATCTTGGTCTACCATCCACAGTGCAGAAGGCTGCAGCTCATATTGCTCAGAAGGCTCGGAAGCTCAACATTGTTTCTACTGGTCGGTCGATAGTTGCAGTTGCTGGAGCCGCTATTTATATGGCTTGTCAAGCTTCAGAGGACAAGTATAAGAGGACGCTGAAAGAGGTTGCTGAACGCATCGCTGGTACCACCGACGTGACGATACGTGGCATCTACAATACGTTACTGTCGTACCAAAACGTAGAAAAGCTTTTCCCCAGCGATTTCCGTTTCATCACTCCCATCAACCGACCGCCAAAAAAGTAAACACACACGATCTTCATTTTCTTTCCTGTGTTTATTTCTCTGTTTTTTGAACAAATGTGAAAAAATTAATTTAAAAATTTGGTCTTTACATATTTTTATAAAGTGAGCTGTGAGCCATATAAACTGATGTAATCAAATAATACAAAAATTACTTTCTTCTTCAAAAAGAAAAAAAAATTATTTAATACCTCCTTTTATATCATTTGTTTTCAATTCGGAAAATATAATTTGCATTGGCGTTTACCATGTCACACCCAAACCATTTTTTTTTTACATTTTCTATTTATTTTTCAAAACAATAATATTCAACAATATTTAAAGTTCAGCTTACTTATTATAATTCCATGAATGGTTTCAAGTTCACGGTATTTAAAAAATAATCAAATAAGATTAAGCAATGTGAATAAATAAAAACCAGGTCGAAGAGGAAAAAACAAATAGAGTCCGATAGGCCTCTATAGTTAGTGATGTTTCTATTAGTGGAGCCTTGTTCGAGCTTCTCTCAGTTGGTTACATTCAATTCAACAGCTCACTGAATGACTTCGATATCATCGAGACCGACATTGGTTTAAGTGCATCTTGAGAGAGCAAATAAAAATGTGCGTTAAAAAAAAACTTAGATCTAAAATAAAATGTGGATAGACGTTTGCCTTCTCCTACCTAAAAAGTCAGCTCAAAATCAGCTTCGTTTTATCGATTTCAATAATATAAAAATATGAAAACATCATTCTTCAGATTTTTCTGACAATATGATCGAGAACATGCGAAAATTACTAAACCAGATTTATTTATTTAAATGGTGAACTAATACAAATATTTGTTTGAAATATATCGTGATAAAATGCAAAATAAATTAATTCAATTGCAATTTTACTTTGTGGTCAGAAAAATTTACATAAGGAGGTGTCGTACTATTAATTAAAGATACTACTTAAAGAATGATGCAATTTGATTCTAGTAAGCTCACTCAAGAAACCTCGGCCGAGTTGAATCACACATTATCCCAGTCCGGATCGAGCAGCCCATTACCACCCGACTCTGATTCTTTTTGGTCCCAGTTTGACGATCGTTTACAAAAGCTTAAGAATCCTCAACCGATCAGCTCGCAAGAACCGCCACTATGCCCATCGATAACCTGTTGGGATAACTCAACTCCGGTCGCCATCGAATCGACAAATGATGTGTGCACCGCCGAATATTCATTGGAGTGCGAGTCGCAGAGCTCCTCACTGACCAGATCTCAATCGTTTCATTCTTGTTCATCTTTTGGATCGTCAGGCTTGAGCAAGCAGAAATTAGCATCACCGACTTGTGACGAGTCTTCTACGACGATCAAGTTGAGCAGTAGCAGAAATTCGTCGTCTGAATCGTCTTCAACGATCATCGACGCTTGTGGAAAACGACTTGAATCGAAGGTCTGTAACACTCCGGAAAAGAGGGAGGATTGGAGCCATGACTGCTCTGACGATGATTACGAATTCCACTGTGTTGCTCAACCGGTCAAAAGGACCCCGTCGATTGGAAAGATTAATAATAAGACAAAGGGATGTGAGCAACGTTTGCCTTGGAATTACGGAGTTGCTGGGAAGCAGAAAAAAATCTCGATTCAGCTCAAAACAGCCGAAAAGAAAAAGCCAATCATTCAAGTTACAAAACCAATTAGGATACCCGTGCCTCCCGCTGTGAATCATAAACAGAAAACGAGTGGTTCTAATTCGCAGTTCAAACCTCTTCCAGGAACTAAAAAGGATTACTCAAAGATCCGAAGCAAAGTAGACACTTCGTGTCCGAAAAGTTTCTGTCCTCGGTCGACTTTGATGTGTTTCATGAAAAAATAAGAGAAAAATTAGAAATTAAAATTGTCTGGTAATATATATTGAATTAGGTTAATGCATGAAAAAAATATCTTATACATCAAAATGATCCGAACTGTTTGAAATCTATAAAAATTTTGATTTTTTCATGTATGGATATTTTTATAAACATACAAAAACTTTGAGTATAGCTACGATAATGATATAAGCTCGATTATATGGTGATGAGAAGTTTACCTTGTATCCGAACTTTATATCGTCCGACTACGACAAATAAGATGAGCGTACGAAAACAACACAATAAGAATTCCTTTATAATTAAATTTTTTCTCTGTTTACATTTACATGTTTGTATAATTTAAGAATGAATAATTCAATTTGGCGCGTTCCAATAACATGGCGAAACAAAAACCGTTGAGGCCCGTATTTATAAGAAGTAAGAACGACCAGCTTTAAAATAGTATTACAGCTTAATTGTGTGTTAGTATTTGTAACTTTAAATACCTCTTTTTAAAATATGTATTATACAATTACAAATGGTAATATTTATCATTTATTTATTTTCTAGTTCGTTTCAATCAATTGAATACAGGTATTTTTCGAATTAATAAAAACAATAAACAAATAAGACAACTACACTGTGTTTACCATATACATACACGTAAGGTTGTACTTGATTCATATAAAGTTTTATACATAACATAGTAATATACAGCTTACTTGTACTCGGATATGCTCAATCAAATTCCGTTAAATCAAATTTTGTTGTTCAATTAGGAAACCCGGAAAAGGAGTATATCGTGCAGGTTCGGTCGTTACAAACCCATTAATAGAGTCACCTTGATTTAATTTTAGGATTACTGAAACAGCACAGAAAAGGGGTTCGTGAAATGTAGTGCAAAACGAACTGCCCACTTCTGTATTCGTGTTTTACGGAGGGTTGCCCACATTCCCTTAGGGGTGTTGACCTTGTTCACGTTCAGTTGAAACGAATAAATACTGACAGGAGCAGTGAAAGTCCCATTAGTTCCCAATCCACCCCCCAATATTCATTGGGATGGGATGTCTGTAAATGATAGTTGGTCGAGTGTTTCTCGGGGCAAACTCCTTGCGAAGAAATACACTCCTGAATTTGTTTTAAGGTCGTTGTATCCAACTGATGTCTCGTAACCTATGCGTATCAATCAGCAAGTGCAAGCCTTATCGTTAATAAGTGAGAGATTTTTGGATTATTTATGATTGCCTATTGTCTGCAGTTCCGGACGTTTTGCTAAAATCACAATACACCGTTTTGATTTGGGAGCCTGCTTTGATCATGTAGAAGCCGCTCTGTGTATGTCCAATTGTTTTGTAATTGGCGCAAGAGCTTGGTTGAGCTCCGGCCACCGGTTTCGGAGGCGTAATTGCGATTACTGATGTTTAAGGTCTGAAAAAATTCAGTAGTAATCAATTTATTTCCAGTATACGTAAATTTTGCATAAAATAAATATAAATTATTACCATTCAAATCCCGGTTGGTGCTGGTCATTTTGGTATCGAGCGCTGTGAATATATTTAAAAAGTAATAATAATAATGTAAAAATATTGATAAACGTGTAAACTAGCTGCCCCATTACTTTACTTTTAAATTATATTCCATCAAAATCTACTATATACAGTATTACCAGAGTTAGCTACAGAAAGTGCTCTATTAAGCCAGGTTAGGCAATATAATAAGGCCAATTGAAGTTTGGTCTTTTTTTGTCATTTTAAAACAGAAGTAGGCAACACAAAATGCTTTCCAAGACAGTATATTCTTAAATATTTTTTTCGACTCAACGGCTCTCGCTGAAGCGCTGCTCGAGCGTTACCGCCATTTCGCCCGCCATAATGTTCTCTACGCGAATTTTGGTCTCTCTTCGTTGACTCCTTTTAGCCGACTGGCTGAAGAAGGTCTTCAGATTGGAGAACTGCTCCAGAGTGGTTCTCATGTCGTCGGCCAGTTCGTTGCATTCGGTCATCGTGAAGCAGATAATGCGGAACCAGATCCACTGGTGGAACTGGTACGGGGTCCAGTCCTTGATCAAGTAGTAGTCGCTGCTTGAAGAGCCGGAACTAAGAATCAACTTATCGAAGGGTATGAATCGTATGATTTCTACCTGATGCAGTATTCAACGGGATTATACGAAACTATTCGATGAATCTTAATTTTCGATTTCATATGGTATACGATAACTGAATTGCTTTCGCTTGATGGTCTGGTTGGTGAAATCGCTGACGCACTTGACGATTTCATTTTCGATATTCTCATTCCACATCTCTACACGGAATCGCATTTCTGGCTCCCGAGTGACATTGTTAAACGAGCTGTAAACACTGGCGTGATCCAGCAGGACGATTGGAGCGTAAAAGTAGCGCTTCAGGCCTTTAAACAAAGGTAAGTCGTTGGTGGCGTGCTCGTAGATGTTGATGCGGTAAGTTTGGTAAGGCATCGAGGCCATAGCGTTCGATTCGATTTGAAGTCGTTGCCAGGAGGAAGATTCGTCTGACTGGCCAGGATTATCACCTTATTTATAAATTTAAATATCGCTTAAACTATATGGAAAAGCATATGAAAATGGTGGAAACTGGCAAAAAAATTAGAATCATCAAGGTCGGAGTATGTTTTTGTCTCTTATCTAAATCCAGAATAGTCTAGAATCAGAAAAAAATGTCTCATGACTTAGTGCCAATTTACCAATATACTTTGTCTAACTTTCTCCAAAGTCGGTTTTAGCGAATATTACGTTTAGTAAACAACAATGCGTAATGAACTATAGTGTAATAAAAAAGTTTATACTTGTATCGTTAGATGTTGCATTGCTTGCTGCTGCTGTCGTCAGCAGTGGTACTGCAACGGTTAGCAGAAAAGCTATCGCCAGAACGACTTGGCCTAACTTAAGATGGTTCTGAAATTATGCAAATAGCAGTCAGAACATTATTCAACTTTTTAAAAATTAATTGATTTCGTGTAATCTAAAATTAAGTGGGGAATAAAAACTTACATTCATCTTTGCTCAAAGCAATAAAGTTGGTTGACTGAATAGGCTAGAAGCTTCTAGAAGTGTTGTGGAAGAAGAACTGATGATTTGCAGACTTCTCGCTCAGCCTTTTTATACAAAAAGCGATATGTTACATGGCCGAGTTTTATAATCCATAAATACTCTAATAAATAGCATTATGACTTTTTTATTTTATTTTAATCGGGGCAATTATGTATTGCTAAACGCTATGCCAATCGTGTGTAGGGGCAGTAATCGTATAGGTAGTAATGGTAGTATGTTAACAGAAGTTTTCCTTATTGTCGGATTGGTTGCAAACAGGAATTGATAATCCGTTTATGAGTTCAATTTATGTATAGGAATAAACCAGCCAATAAAGCAGCCACATCATGCGCATACATTATGGCTTTTATTAACAGTTTTCTTTATAACTTTGATTATTTGCCGCGTGATAGCTATAATTTATGTATGCTGCAATTGATAAGGTATATTCAGGTCAGTCTACCAAAATAAAATTATAGAAAATTGTGAATTGATTACAGTGCAATTTTATTTTGTTGAAAGGAAAAGCATGTAAGAAGGCATAATCCCATACCTTGAGTCAATACAACGTAGCTCGAAAATGACACAATCCGAATCTAAAAATGTCACTCATAAATCCAGTATGGAAATAAGGAAGAAGAGCCAGAAGATGAAAGAAATGATCGCATCTTGGGAGAATAAATTAACCTACAAGAGTCCGAAAAACCATCAGGACTCGTCGACGGTTTTCTCTGAACCTTCAGGACCATCGAACATCCCTCCTGTGAAAGCCTCCTTGCACGAACGAAGACTTAAGACTGACAAGAAAATAAAACCACTGGACATCGATCCTTCCATCAACAGTTTCAAAGCGATTCCAGAGGGCTTTTTGGTTGATATTTCCACGCAAAATCCGTCTCAGACAGATATATCCTTCTTTGAACTATCAGCTGATACACCACCGTCGGCCTGGTTCCGAATCCAAGAATGGATTGACCAGCTTGGACCTCAAATGGACCTGGCGGTAGATGCTGAAAAGGCAATGCCGTCGAACAGCAATAACGAACAGCCCGAATCATCTTCAGAGATACAACCTTTCGATGATTTTGAAGCTCATTTGAATTACTACGGGCAAAAGATCATCGACGCTCGGGAAAATGGACAAGACAAGAAAGGCATTTCTCTAAAGACAGAAAATAAATTTGATTGGAAAAACATGTATTGGAACCTTTACAGCGGCTCTGATGATGACGATGAGTTCCACTATGCACCTCCACTGGTCACGAATAGAACAAGGAATTTAGAACGTCCTCCGTGGAGCTATGGCGCTAGAAACTCGATGGAATCTGAGATTCATCCCGGATCAGTAAAATTTTTGATGGATCGATTAATCAAAACTCAAAAGAAACAGTTTTTCATTCAAGCTTCCAAGCCACCTAGGATTTCTGTTCCTCTCGTTGTAAAGGAAGGCGAGCAAAAAAATCGTCCCATTACGTCTTTCAAATCTCTTTCAGGAATAAAACAGTTTATCTCCAACATTAGCAACAAACGACGAAATAAGTAGGCTCATCATTGTGCTCATATACGACGACGAATTGGAGGAAAAGTGAAGATATATCTAAAAGATACAAGTTTATACATATGTTATTAATTACTTTAATGAGTTTCATATTACAAAAGAAATTTAAAAGAAATAAAGTTTGTTGAAATGGTTTGAAAAACGGAAGAAATTTTTTTTAAAATTATCTACCAATGGTCTATGCTCTGTGTAAGATTACATATCGAATGATGATTCCTTTATTCTTTATTTTATATTTGTTTTTTCTTATATCTCGTATTGTGGTATTGGTGAATATTGCTATTCCTTTTTTCACAAACGACACATCAAGGAGGTGAAGGAGCTTTAATTTAATAATCATGCAACTTTATATAATGTTGGATCTTCGTTTAATAACTTTCAATCGTTGTGATGAACAAAATTCAAATTAATAAATAGAAAGAAAAAGAAAAGAAAATTGATTAAGAAGCAAATATGTTATGTTGAAGCTCCGGTAAGAACATAGCAGGGAATTAAGTGGGTAAAAAAAGCAAAAGTCAAAAATCAGACTTGTGTTGAAGAACTACAAGAAAACGAGCCTGGTTTGAAAAGCTGCAAGTGCATTGCGGCTGTCCTCACCCAGTGCAGCTGGTATCATCGAAGATTATCGAGCCATAGATTGGATTTGTACAGCAGAGTATATGGTGTCGTCGTGGGTTATCGATACTTTCCTATGTGAGAGCCGAATGGAGAACGTTCGATAACCAAGAAGGCAATCCCGATCCATCTCATGTTGGTGGCGCTGATGAGAACCCTTTATGGAACAGATCTATCCACAAGAATCAAACCAGGGAAAGATGATTCCAAACATTCAAACCAAAAAATTATGCCGAATCCTTCGGCGGATCGTGTACTGTCTAGGGCCATCTACAAAGAAATGGAAAACATAGCAGATCGAATCCATCTCGTCGGATCAATTGTGGATAGGGCAAATATTCTCTTGAATAAGGTAAAAGATAGAAGATTGCTGATAGGGTGCAGCGACAATGCCGCTGTTTGTTCATATCATATCGAAAGAGTGGCGAAGAGGGAGTTTCTCATACCACCAATGCTACCAAGAAGACTTGTCGATCCATCGAAGACGATCGAACACGAAAAGTATTTTCAAGAATTAACAGAATGTTCAATACTACTACATATAACTACTAGTTTTTCAAAAAGAAAACCATTCTTTAATCATTGTTGCCAATTTGGCTGTATCATTCTGCATATTCGAGCAATTAATCAAACGTCGGCTATAGAAAGACAAGAATTAACAGAATGTTCAATACTACTATTTAAAAAAGAATTTTTGTAGCCTTTATTGGCCAGTAGTATTCCAAGCTTTATAAAAGTAAGAGCTTCTATTACAAAAGGCAGACTTGAAATTACGCTATGCCGTTCTGTGCCGTTTTCTATTTTCTACTAGTGTAATTACATAACTTTCATACATTGAAAAATATGCTGTACACCATACAAGTAACGACTATCCTATAGCTAATACATTTCATGAATAATTGCATAATTGCATTTGCAGCATATTGTACTTTTCTTTTGGATATTTTTTTTATGAATAAGAAAGAAAACTAAAAAAACTAAGAAAAACATCCAGCTCTTTTGGAGGGATCGCTCGAGATAGCTTCCAGTTTTAAACTTTTTTAAATTGCCATTAATACACTTTTACGACGCTGTCTCACGATGGACGTTGATTTTTTCCCCTACATTGATGGATATAAATTGCTGCTGTTCGTGTTATGTGTGAAATAAACAGCGCGATCGTTTTTTAAATTATGAACACAGTGGCAACACTTAGCCAAACACCAGTAAAAAAAGTAAACAAACTCAAATTCAAATCAAATTTCCGTCCGTCGTAAACATTTGACATTTATGATAAATTTCTATTTTTTCCTCTATATAACTCTCTAATTTCCAAAATATTTTAGAAGAGAAATGCAAGTCGAATAATCCTTAAGGAATTCAAAACACTTTAAAAAAATAAAAAGGTGAAAAGAAAAAAAATTTATTAATTCACTTCACAAAAATCTTAGTTACAAAATCATAGGATGGCAAATGGTACTCAGGTTGGTATAGCTCTTTAACCCCAATTTTATTCCGCTAGCACAAATTGAAAATAAAACCGCGTACCAGACCGCTCCCTCCAATAGAAGAAAAAGTAAAGTTAACTCCTTGACAAGATGCAGTCAAACCCATTCCTGAGCCAAAAACAGTTATTCAAAAAGTGACAATTGGAAAAACAACAAATATAGAAGTTAAATGTAACTGAGCTTTACCTGTGATGAAGTGAGCACGTTGAGAGATGGAAACGCTAATGAAATACCAACGCTTCGGCTGCAAGTGAACAGAACAGTTGAAAACTGGTTCTAATAAAATTGGCGTCACAAGACGAGTCAAGGGTTGAGAGACTATGGCGGATGCCAATGTAGAACCATAACGGTCCAACAATTCCCAATCGATTACAATGTTAGACTGCCCATTAAACTCCTGTTGACTTTATAATTAATATGAATGATATGTTAATATTTAATTATCAAAAATAATTGTTAAAAAAAGCTCACACACTCGGCTATGACCATCCCTACCAATACAAAGCCCCTGAAGATGATGGCTCGGTCGACTTGAAATGAGGACATATCGTCGAAAACATGTTCTTTCAAAATAAGAGCCTCATTCTTGACATCACGGAGGCAGTAAATTCCATCATTTATCGTCGAACGTCCTCCATTCATGGGACGGGAAAGACAATCGCTCCTTTGATTACTACAAGAGGACAAATGGAGCGGCATTGGCAAACTGCCAGGATTATTCACATTCATGAAGATAGCGAAGCATTCTTCTTGAGTGAGGATCCCTGAAAGTGAGGGCGTAGAGGCAAACTCTTCTGATTTCATTGCCAAGAAACGAATTTCATTCATTATCTCGCCCAGCATCTGTGATTATTATCCATATGAAATCTTTAAAACGTGAAATCGTTTAGCAAGTAAAAGATTATACCTGACGCATTTTGAGTCCGTTGATCTCTAAGTCTCTCTGGCCGCATTGATACCTGGCCCAATGGGCGACCGCATTGAACAGCTCCAACTCCCGAATGTTGAGCACTTCCTCTTTCACGATGAACAATACCGTTGATTTGGACAATTCTTCGAAATTCGGTGGAGCCAAGGACTCTGCCGTCTTCTCTCGTAACATAGATATACACTTTGCCTAATTTATTACATAATAAAATATGGGTTAAAAAAGAGATTCTTAAAAATTTGTTTACAAATAATACTTTGAGAGTGTCATTTTCAAAAAGATTTGTAAATTCCAGAACCCTACATGAATACTCTGGACCAAGGTTGGTCATCATGAACTGAAAACATTTGGCTACCAGATCTGGCAGAATGTACTTCTTGGCTGCGTAGCAGAGGCCCATAGCTTGGTCCATTGACTGAAGATCCACAACATCAGTATAGACATACCTATACCACAAAAAAATCCTCATTAACTGTTAATAAGTAATCATTATTTAAAAGTATAATAACAAGGAATATTCACTGTAGAAGATGTTTGAAAGAGGATGGTGTCAAGTCCGGGATAGAAATCAGCTCATTCGTGACAACTCCTTCTGTCATCTGGCCAAAGAGCATATGGCTTCAAATACCGGACTGCTCATTCCCAGGAGGGTTTTGTTGGCTTTAATGACCTGTAGAAATTATATAATAGGTGATAGTGTTATGTAATATTTGATTTAGAGGAATTGATATACCTCTTGGTTGCTTCCATTAGCACCAACAAGGAACTGACAGTCAGCAAAGAGGCCTGTTTTCAACAGATGTTTGGCTCGCTCTGCAATGGTGGTTTTGCTAGTCTGCCAATCTTGGCTGACTTCACTAACTGTTTGCCCACTTGAAATGCTCATTCTCAAGTATTATTATTCTTCCCAATCAAGATAATGTTTGACAATGGTTGGACAATACTTGTTATGCTTGTATCAGGATCAAAACACGTGTTTTAAAAAAATCAGAAGCATGAGTAGCAGACTATGTATTTGTGCTGAAAGCGCCATCTCTATAAAAAAAATATGTTTTATTTTTATTGTTAAGTCATTGAATTATTCATGTTCCATCAATATTTGATTCGAGTTTTAAGATGACTTCTCTGCCAATATAGCTGTGCGCTAGCTGGACGCGCTGTACTGCTAGTCACGCTCAATCCCGCTTGAGGTTGGCCGCTAGTCCGCTACCCGCCCTGCGGAAGCGCAATTACCGGAGCGCAATTACAAAAAGCAATGCAGATAACAACTAATTTGCTTTTTACGATGAAATTGTGCGTATAGGTATCCGTGGTTCCATCGGATTGAATACTCCCAAAAACTGGTTAATTGCATTCTACTTAACTTATAAGAATTTATATATATTAATAAAATTGTGATTCAATTTTGAAGATCATGAAAACTATAAGACTTAATTTTTTTTATTCGGACTTCTGCGTATATTATTCGTTATTAACTTAGAAAGAAACAGAAGAAACCAAGAAAGAAAACCGAGCCTTGGAGGGATCGCTCGTGATTGCCACTAAATTAAAACCTTTTTTTTTTAATTTATATTTTAAAAAATTATGTATCGTGTATAAAGCTAATGGCCACTAAATGGTGTTACCGGTGAACCGACATGCCCACTTGAACGCTATTTATATCTCGCTATAAAACATTTTTAATCTGTCGTGAATATTTGAAAACCAGTTCCTTTTTTCTATGTGACAAATAAGTATTTCTATTTCATTTCTAAATTATTATTAAAAAGTAAAGCAAGTCAAATGAATCCTTCCGGAAATCCAAATGACAAACCAATTGGTTTAATTCACGCAAAACAAAATCTTAGCTACAAAATCGTAGAATGAGAGATTATAGAATGGACAAAAGGAATTCAGATTGGCATAGCTCTTTCTCCCAATTTTATTCCGCTAGGCCAAATTGAAAATGAAATCGCGTACTAAACCGCTCCCTTCATTTGAAGAGAAAGTAAACTTGACTCCTTGACAAGTTGCAGTTGAAGCCATTCCTGCGAGCCAAAATAATTATTCAAATTAAGAGACAATTAAAAAAAATGTTTAAGTTTAATGTAAAATTAGCTTTACCTGTGAGAAAGGTAGCACGTTAATAGACAGAAACTCCTGTGCCTTTATGCCTATGCGCTAGTAAGGGGCGCTTAACCGCTGATCCCACGCTGGCCGGCCGGCTGCTAGTCCGCTACTCGCTTATAATAGATGTCCGATGTCCCTGCCGAAGCGCGTTGCCATTATATATAACGGCCGGCGACTGATGTTCTGTACAATGTATTGCCGTACGGGCAATGGGTGGCAACTGGTAAGGATGTTGCGCATCATGAGAAATTATCTTACTCTGGGAATTTTATTGCTATTAAGTTTATATAAATTAATTATTTTATATAATTCTGTCTACAAAACAGTTGCAATAATTAGTTTGAATAGTCTTTTAAAGTTGTTCTTGTTTTAATCAGTTAAATTATTACATTCATTCATTCAATAAGACAATTAAATATCTTAGAGGATCAATGAATCAATCATTTAAGAAATTCAAGTTTAGTTTAATGTATTATCAGTAGACACATAACCATTTTAATACAACATATTTAATAATGACACTCACTAAGCACAAAAGCTATAATAGGAAAAGAAAATACTCGTTCACAATGTGATATAACCAAATTAGAAAAGAAAAGTCAGGGAGGACGTAGAAATTAGACACTTACATCAAAACATGTTTTAACGAAATCTTGGCTCACTTAAAAAAGAAGCGCAAGATAATCATTTAAAAAGAGGAATGTTGCATATATGGATTTCACACACAAATCAAAACATCAATGAAAGAGTATTTCCAAGGCACCTTCTAGGTCGAGGGAAACAATTAAGTTCTTCTAGATCAAGAGAGAGAGCAGCACTTTGTAGCCAGTAGGGGACATAGAAAGTGACACTATAAACTCATTTTTATACAAAACATTTAAATCAAGACACACTTTTAAAAAAAGGAAAATACAAATTATAACAAAAATCGAAGCAGCTTTACATCGCCACTTGAAACTGTCAAGTGCAAACCCAAGAAAACATTTCATATCAAGTTTTGCACTTTGATGTGTCGAGGGGCGAATAATAACTGTCGGTTATTAATAAACATATTTTATAACGCAATAACTATATCTTTGGCAGTTTGGTAAATTAATTTTCTATATTACTAAAATCAAGGAGAGATGTGATTGAAATTATTATTAGCAGCTCGAGCAGCGGCTGCTGCCGCAGAGGTCGAACCTGGAGGACGTCCCCGCCTCAATCCGGATCCAGTGACGGGCAAGATGTTTAACAAGTTCGCTGGAACACCGTTGCCGTCAGTACAGGCCCCTCTTTCCCGACGGTGAACTTTCAAGTGCTTCGATAAATGATCGGAGCGTGAAAAGCGCTTGGTGCACACCGGGCAACCGTAAGGTTTCACGCCCGAATGCGACCTCTTATGTCGGGCTAATTCGTCCGATCGTGAAAAACGCCATCCGCAGCCTAATTATCAATTAAAAAATTAGACGAAATTCTATTAAAGATGATTAAAATCAAGTTTTATTACCTGTCCAAGTGCAAGCGAATGGTTTCTCGCCAGTGTGTCTCCTCAAATGCGCTTTCAAATGGGAAGATTTTGCGTAAAGTTTCTGACAATTTGCATAAGTGCAGGGGAAGATCTTGTCCTCTTCTTTAATCACTACTGAATTGGTAGATTTAGTCGGACTCATCTTGTTATTAGCAGCAGTATTCTGCTTGTTGAGTAGACGAGGCTGGATTAAGAGGGATCGACCTCCGCTGGATCGACCGGCAGATTTGTTCACAATCGGCTGTTGAATCTGCTGCTGTTGCTGCTGCTGTTGACCTTCTAGGACCGACATGGTGGGATAGTAGCGCTTTGGTTGGTTATCGAAATCAAGCATCTGGAACGGCAACATGAGCGGATCCTATTGAATAAATAAATCATTAATTATTTAGTCATTTAAATTGAGTAATTATTATATAAATTATTACGTGATATTCAGGAGGGTTTTGATTAGGATGTGCCCAGCAATCGACGAGTTGCTGTTGCTGCTGCTGTTCTGGATAATTCCAGCAGTGATCCACAGGAGTAGATGGTGGTCCGATAGGCAAAACTTCCGAAGATAAAAAAGTATCTTGCGGATTTAGAATCAAATTGTCCAGCAGTGGCAATTCCGGAGAGTCCAGTAGATAATCGAAATAGATATCATCGTTATCCGTCTCTTGACAACCCATATTGAGATCTCCAACTTGGGTGAATGACGGGTTACTGTCGTCCGAATGATTTCCACTCGATCCTGATTTCAATATTAAAATTAGTTTATTAATTAAAGAGAAATATTTAAATCAAAATTTACCTGGACTGGAAGAAGTGTAACTGCTATTCATAACAGTTTGGCAAGACGGATCCTGATGATGGTGATGCTGATGAGTCACCATAGCAGTGGCGTAGTAGTCGCTGAACCAATTCTCTTCTTGGCCGGAGCGATCCTCCCATCCAGTAGCTGCTGGATCCCAGCAATCGGCCGGGCAATTCAGCATCGGATCCGTAAAGTTCATTTGATCAAATGATGATTCACAATGAGGCATAACGTCCACCATTTTCTTGTCTAAAAAACAAAATAATAAAAATGTTAAACACGTCATCAACTATTCGAGAGATGCTGTTCGACTGACCACTGGCTAACCACTCGAAAAAAGATGATAAAAAAGCAAACGGAAGTTGACAGAGAGAGACAAAAGAAGAGAGGAAAATTCTCTTCTTATCAAGTTGTAAAGGATGTTGAAGAGCGACAAACAAAAATATAATAAATTCGGACCGAGTTTCAAGTCCAACTGATGGGTACAAATGAAATGTAAACCCCTTTTTACATGGTTGGTGTGTGCCAGGTTGTACAACCCTCTCTAACTATTCCGTCGGGACTGATCGAATTACACACAAACACGTGTTAAACACAGACTGGAATCCATCAGCACAGATGACAGATAACAAATATATAAATTTTAATCCACTTACATTTGAGTTGTTAAATAGAAAAAAACCGGTGTTATCTTGGTTGAAAAAAGGGTTGCTGATTAGTAGCAGTTTTTTTTAGAGGGGAGATAGAGACAAGTTCAGTGTCATCCTGGTAGCAGTAGACTGATGATACATTTCAACTTGACTTTTTCTTTTATATGTTGAAAAGA
This sequence comes from Chydorus sphaericus, assembly GCA_030141595.1. NCBI lineage: Eukaryota > Metazoa > Arthropoda > Branchiopoda > Diplostraca > Chydoridae > Chydorus > Chydorus sphaericus. The sequence goes on along the minus strand of CM057934.1, from coordinate 5,642,748 downwards.
GAGAAAAGGGTCGAACGAGGTCGTAAAGAAGCACCTCAAGGCAAAGTGCCGTCATAGGCTGCTTTTACCCGACGGTCGTCATTCCGTATAGAACTTATTGCCTTTGTAGCGTATACAAGCATACCGAAAGTTGCAGCAGCTTTTGTCTTGTGTGCCGAGATCCCCCCTACCGGCCGCTTTTACAGTAGCTTTGTCGTACCAGTCAGGTCTAAAAGTGCCTGCAGTCTAGCTACAGGCAAGTTCGGACCGATCCTATCCGACAAAGCTAAAATAAAAGTGGCCTGTAAGGTGGCACTGCACATAGCAGACGAATGCTGCTGCAAATTTGGATTGAGAGGTACGATCCAAAGTCGATAAATTCTATTGAACAAGATACATATATGCTGCTAAGAAGAAGAGAGTATAACAGAGGTCACTTTGAAAGTTGAGCAGTGCTATTGACTTTACGGGGAAAGTCTGATGTATGCTTTCCTACTAAAATATTGCGCAAGACGTGTGTTTTAATAGTTTCCGAGAAGATATGTTCATTGATCACTTATATAATTTCAAATTTTCAATTGAGAAACGAATTAGAACAATAATAATGAAGAGGAAATCTGATGGTAGATATTCTTTCGTACTCGACAGGGAATATTTATTATTTAAGTATTTTGTTGTTACATAATAAGCTTTACTGATAATATGTAAGAATTCGATTAAAAATTCTTTAACTCGTTATAGAATAAGTAATATTTGAAGTGTAAACAAAGCGAAAAAAAAATTGCTAAATATTTCTAAATTTGATATTGTTGCATATCATTCTATACTAATTAGTTTATATTACATAACAAACAAATGTTATTTACTAGATAAACTCTTCAGCATAATAGTATTTCGTCTGATTGAGCAAATTTTCCTTTTCTGAATTTTCAGTCAAATGAAATTTGAGAATAAAATTCGAAATGACGTCGTTGTACATTTCCGCGGGAATTTTTTTCTTCTTTCTTTTTCAAGTGATGAAAACAAGAAAAAAAAATTCTTGGAACTCGATTAGGTCTCTAAACTTTTTAAAAAGATAAGAAAAATTTAAGAGTTGGCCACTGTCTCCATAGGAAAAAGCGGAAGGTTAATCTAGTTCAAAGAACTGGGCCATTGAACTCTGACCTATACAAAGAATTGGTAAAGTTCTATGATTCTTTGAAAGTGACCGTCAAAAAAATATATATGTATTTATTAAACGTAAACATAGTTGTGTTTTCAACTTTGACCCGCTTTCGAATATTACATATTGGATCACGCAAACGCGGGATACGTGATACCCACGTCAACTCGTCGTTTTATTTGATGGATCGGCTTTTTTTTTTTTTTTTTTTTTTTAGAAAACCGACTCTTTTCTTTTGACATTTTTTGTAATATGATATGTTAAGGGAATGTTTCTCTTTTTTTTGTATACCGACGTAATTCGAGATGGACCTAGCGGTATACGGCGTACTTTTCTAAAATCTAATTATTACACATATATATATTTTTTAAACATAAAAATTGTAATTAAAACATTTTTACCGGAAAGGATTAAAACTGCGTCATATCTGCCAGAGTGACCGGATCATATATGATACATGTTTTGGGTTTTTTAAAGCTAGTAGATATTACTTCATCCATTTCCAAGTAAATAAAAAAATAAAATATATCACCAAGGGCATTGGAATGAATGTGTCGCAATTTCGATTAAAAGTGTCATTCAAACGGGGTATCGATTTCCGCGCTCTCAATATGCGATGATGCCACTTTTATTTACTAATCTATTTTTATTGAAATATATCTCCCAAAAATATCTAAATTTAAATAGAAAATAAATCTATTCTTTTTAAAACAGATTCAATTTTAAAATTAATTTTAAAAGAGTCGAAAAAATTAAGTTTGGTGCTACTGCATCTCATTCTGACAGATATCTAGTCATAACAGAAAAAATGGCGTCCAGATCGGAAGGAGAATTACCTTCATCTTCTGATGACAGTAGCCGAGATTCTTCTTCTTCAGACGAAGAACAAGTTGACAAAAAACCGACAGAATCCGCACTCAAATTCAAGAATGACGGCAGTTTTCTCGAAATGTTTAAAAAGATGCAAGAAGGAAAAAAGGAGGAACCCTATTCCAAGGAATCTGCTGAGCGTTTGATGACGAAAGAAGCTTCTCCGAGCAGCAGTGAGCACAACAAAGTGACGAAACCTTTGGAGACGACGAAAAAACCGGGGCTCATGTCCATCGTAAGTTTTGTGCTCCCATCAAAGTTTAATGTCATCCCCACCGGGAAGTGAAAAGCAAAAACAAAAAAGCTCACGAGAAGTAGACGATGCTAATGGGGGAGGTGTCTCTTCTTCTTGCTTTTTTTCTTACCCGATCACAGGTGGGCAAGCGGCGTGGAGGTAAAGTCCTACCCACTGGGGTGGTGAAGAAGCAGAAACGTCCAGAAGATGAGGAAGACCAGGGTGTAAGTTTAATCACTCAATTTTATTTTATTATAATAGATTCTAATTAAATACTTTTTTAAATAGGAGAAGAAGGATGCCTGGTCCCAGTACATGAGTGAAGTTAAAAAGTACAAGGAGAGGCTCGGTGATGAGGAGGACAAGAACAGGCCCCTTGTCAAATAATAAGATATTTCACTTTCCATTTCATGATTCTTTGTGTCAATTTTTTTCTTTCTCAATTGATTAAATTAAACAAGAAATTTTCTTCAAATTTTCATTTAAAATTTTTAGGAGCAAAAAATAATAATAAATATTTTAGGTAAATTAAAGCAAGAGTAAAACATATATAATAGACTTTAAAAATATAATTAAATTTAAATAAATTAGAAAATTTTTTAATTTACACAAAAACGCAGGCAACTTGTATTGATCTTTTGTTTATCGCTATTTACCCCACGAGAAAAAAAAATCATTTTCTACACAATTAACAAAAGGCCCCTCCAAAACATGATTTAACATTTGTGTGACTCGTATCAAAAAGGGGCAATTGAAAGGAGAAATAATTGGTCAAAACTAGAAAAAAAAACTAATACAACAAAATCTACTACGGGACAGAGGGTAACGTAACACCCAATTTCTGAGCCACTTTCACCTGGGCCAAAGCCGCATCCTTCAGCGAAAATAAATGTGCAATTTCAACTTCAGTTTTAGAAAGAGGAATAGCAAGATCAAACAGCTCAATAGCCCTTTTCAGATTGCCTCGCTGAACTTCGATCGTTCCGAGCGTCTCGTAAGCGAACTCGCACTTGTCGTCCATCTGGATGGCCTTCTCAATCAGTCGGACGGCCTCATCGACTTTGCCCTCCCACTGGAGCTGTAGGAGGCCCCGGTGAACGTAGGCAGTCGCGTTCGTCGGATCCGCCTGTAAGGCTCTGCTGAAATAGTCGTCTGCTTTCTTGAACTCTTGCTGATCACTCAAAACCTTTTAAATAAAAATTTAAATAAATAAATAAAAATCTAAAAAAAATTGAAAAAATAAAAATCTTAAATAAATTCTTTTAAAATTTGAATAAAAATAAATTTTAGATAATGAAATTTTAAAAATTACCTGAGCGAAAAGGAGATAACACTCAGGGCATTGTGGGAATCGTTTGATAGCGGCCTCAAAGGCCTGCATAGAAGCAGCCACCAGCTGTGCGTCAGATAAGGAAACAGCCAGTCTGTAATCCGTGTACAACTTTTGCACAAGAGCGATAGGAAAGTTGTCATTCAAATTAACCGCCTTCTCAAAATCAGCCATGGCCTCTGCCACTTGATCCAGCAGCATGTACACCTGGCCTCGGTGGTGATAGACGTCGGCGTTGTTGGCGCCGAGCTCAGCGGCCATCATCAAGTCGTGAAGGCTCTCATCAGGAGCGCCCAGTTGCATACGAAGAGTAGCTCTCTTAATAAGAGCGTTTACTCGGATTTTATCGTCTGCTTGGGTGTCGTCGAAGACGGATGTCAAGTCCTCGACGGCTTTGACGTAGTTGCCCATCAGAGAGTGGAAAGTTCCGCGAAGGAGCTGAGCTAATCGCTTCAGCTCAACGCTCGAATCAGAGTCTAGGTCTTGGGTGCATGTATCGATGATGGAGTTGTAATTCTTCTCTTTGAGGCAGGTTAGGATTTTGAAGAATCCGCTCTCAGCTGGAAGCTTAAAAAAAGAAGAAATGATTCACTAATTTTAATCAATTTAATTTCTGAAAAAAAGAGTTTTCAAAAACTGAGAAAAATGATACATTAAAAGAAGAAAGTTTTTGAATCGAATCTAAAATTTAGGGTAAATTTTTGATTCTTCAAAGAGATTTTTCAAAAAAGTAAAAAATAGATCATTAAAAAACCTAAAAAATAAATAAATATATCAACGGATATAAAAATAAATCCTTATTAATAATATTTTAAAAATAATAGTAACAATGTTAGCTTTATCCATTATATAACAAAAAGGTAAAATAATTATGTAAAAATAAAATTTTAATCAAACCTAAAATTCAAGATAAATTGGGTTCACGATTTTTTAAATTACGAAAACTAAACATTAAAACCTGGAAATAATGCTTTAAAAATGGTAATAAGAATCATACTTTATCCATTTCCGATTGATCTTTAAGCATGTTGAAAACTGGATCCTCGCAAAAAGAGCCCATAAAGGTGTTGACGAAGTGGTGTGATGGAATGACGGGCTGTCGCTTAGATAAGGCCTCTTGGGCGTGTTCCTTGCCTTTAAAAAAGAGTTTTATTCGCACTTTTTTAAAAATAATCCAATAATAATAAATAAGAAAACCTAGTTCTTTCAAAATTCGATCAGCCATCTGAAGGGAAGAAGGATTCTGGAAGGCTTCTAAAATGCAAACGGCCGTTATGTCCTCTAGACTAGATTCCAGCTGTTTAGTCACCTCATAAGCCTTAAATACAAATTTAATTTTAATAATCATTAAATAGTTTTAAAATAAAATCATACTTTGGCTCTCCTGTGCAATGCTTTCACATATTTTGTGTTGAATTTAAGAGCTTCTGTGCAATCTTTAATCACAGCTTCATGATTTTTCTGTCAAAAATAAATTTTAAAAAAAAATTGAAATTAAGTTAACTAATATATTTTTAAGGGTTTTACCAATTGTTCATAGGCAGCAGCTCTGTTCTGATGAAAAGTGGAGAGGTCCTGCTCCTTGTTTGGAGGGCAAACTTCAATCGCCTACAGAAAAATAGATTTTAAAATTATTTAAATTCAACTAAAAGTGAGATTTAAGTTACCTGCTGGTAGCTCTTGATGGCTTCAGCATATCGCCCATCTTTGAACTGCTTGTTTCCCCTGTTTTTGTGGGTCTGTGCAGCTTTGTAGGGGTCCTCCTCCACAACTTCGCTGATGACAGCAGCAGCAGCAGTACCGTTGCTGGTCACCGGCTGACTCTCTTTAAATAAATCTGGCCCAGCCTCTTTCTTTACATTCTTCTGGGCAGTTTTTTCCTGTTTGGTGACGTTTGAAGCCTTTGCCGGTTGCTTCGGTCGAGATCTGTAGTACCAAATGCCTAGACCTATTGCGACAGGGGCTCCAATGGCGAGGGCTATCTGCCATTTTGGAAGGGAGAGACCGGTGGAATCACTCGCACGTGCTGATGCCGACATCTTTCACGTTTTTTACTATAACGTGTTGTTTTCTCTCTCTTTTCTTTTACTCGAGTCTTTTACACTCACGAGGGAGAGCTGAGCCAGCATGAAAAACGAGACGATAGGAGACGACCTTCAACGTTGGGAATGTTCCAACGAGTGTTTAAATCGAGCGCTAGATGTCATTTAGTGGAAAACCAAAAAAGTTTCGTCTGCTTGTTTACATTTTAAATTGGCAAAATGCAAAATTTTTTTTCACGAATTTCGCAATTGAAATTGAATAAGGGCGGAACGTTTTGTGTAACTAAAGACTCATTGAGAGCTCAGAAATAGATATAGAAGATTAATTGCAGTAGAAATATAGGAACTTGTTTAATGGAATTTCAAACTGTCCTTGACAATTTTTCCTCATAAGGTATGATTAAGTCCACACCTGGTCCGCGCACGCGTCATAGTCAACGGTGATACTAGATAAATTCATCGCTTCCTGAATTCCAAATGATACATTAAAAAAAACCTAACTTTCAACACGTGCTTTGAATACAATAAACAATAAATTAAAACTCAATCACAATAAATAACGACCAGCGACCCTTTTGTAATGTATCATATAACATAATACAAGTCAGTTTTTCTATCATAATCATCCATCACATCTACAACATAATTCAATAATGGCACTCATCATCAGCATGATATGATTGATTCTTTCAATAGTTATATATAGAACCTCTCTAGTAAAACAATATAATATATAATTCTTTTCTTTCTCTTAGAATATATTTTAGTTTATAATTTCCTCTTTGTAGAAGTCCCTCGACTTCGCTTCACCGCCGGAACTGAGATGGAGCTCGTATCCGTTTTTACATCGAAATCTTCGCTAACGGAGTGCTCTTCACTATCATCGGCACTGCCACTCTCTGAGCTTATGAACCTTATAATTTTAAAAACGAATAAATCAGGCAAAAAATATTGATTCAAAAGAGCTTATTACTAACTATACATATTTTCGTTTAAAAATAGAACGGAACGTTAATCATATATAATTATGAATGTACAATGTTTGGGTTAGGTACCTGTAGGGTTTTTCATCTCCCCTGATATCGCAGATCACATTTGTAAGGGCCATTATGTAATTTTTGGCCAAAGTGAGAGTCTCAATTTTGGATAATTTTCGTTCAACTTGAATATGAGGTATTACAGATCTTAATTCCTAATAAAATTATATTTTAATTTAAAGAATTTTAGAGGTATTTAGAAAAGTAGAAAATACCTCGAAGGCGGCATTGAGGCCGTGCATTCGAAGTCTCTCCCGCTCGTTACTTTCCAGCCGGCGTAGATTTCGTTCCCTGGCCGACATTCCAGTTCTCTTGCGTTTCGGGAGGTCTTCTGTGATGTTGTTATTGTTATTTCCAGCGGCGATGGATTCTTCTTCTTCCTCCTCTTCTTCCTCTTCTTCTTCGTTCTCTACTGATATCTGGCAATGCTGCATTGAGCTCTCGTTTGAACAGTCCGACAAATCACTTGTCACTACATAAAAAAAATATTTGTAATTTCAATAGTAAATCAAAAGTCTTTTAACTTAATATACCTCTTTGCTTATTTCCAGTGAGACGTGATGAACCGGTCATTTTCGTCTTTTTCATTGGCCGGTGTTGCCGGATGAAGCGCTCGTCGTCAGCCCAAGTTGAGGTCCCATCGTCGCTCTCAACATTCACGAAATCATCGCCCATCACGTCGACCATTCTCTGTTGTTTTTTTTTTCAAATAAAATTGTTTATAGGACTGGTATCTTATCTTTTAACCAGTTTTCTAGAATAACTCATCACTATTCAGCCTCCAATTTTAATGAGGCTATGGAGGACAAACTGGAAGCCTCTCTTTTGTGACAAAGATGGATGCTAAATTACAATACTACTCTTTCAAGGCATATCAAAGGTGATGGTGATGGTGAAAATCTTGTCAAACGAATTTGAGCGGAACATGAAGCCGGTTAGAAAGTCGATGGAAAACGGGTCACTTACATTATTTCTTTCTTATTTTTTCTCTTTTTACCTGCATTTCTTATAGTATATATATATTGGGCGTGGTACCCATCTTTTCAGAGCCTGAAGGGCTAGTATACATCACTTACATTATATACATATTACTAGTATTTTTACCAATTTCATCACGAGAAGGAAACCAGTTTGAGTAACCTTTTTTTTTTATTTAGTAGAGCGTTTCCTACTTATACCTAGTCATACTAGAAATCCGTTGTTTCAAACATAAATTATTGGACCGGGAAGAGTCGGAATATATATAATTATATATTCTCTAAATAGCAAGACAGTCTCGCGTGCTATTTGTTATTGGTTATTTTCGCAAGAATTGCACGTCTCATCTGAATACGAAACTGTTGTAATATTAGATGTAAGAAACAAACAAACATCAGAATGTATTATTAATGTGCAAATAAATCAGCAGGACCACTTGTCAACATGAATTATTATGAAAGCAAAGAAAATTATAGCTTCATTTATATCTTTTATGATATAACTCAATTAAAAAGTAATAATGTATAAAAAAAACTTTAAATACCGTGAGTGCTGCGCGCTGCAATTCCTTTCGGGAGAGCAACTGCTCCGCGCCGAACGCGTGAAAATCGGGAAGTAAACTAAAACTTGATTCACCAAGTGCTGGATCAGCCGGTTCGTTCGGGAGTCCAAGAGAAAGGAGGTCGCGCCTCAAACTGCATAGAATATAACAAGAGAGAGAGAATGGATAGTTTTATATATTTTCTTTCTTTTCTCTCTTTCTCTGCTGCTGCTCGAATTTCTTGTTATGCAGATGTATACGAGATCTCTTTATTTATGCTCAGAAACTAAATGTCACCTGACATTAAGCTATCTTTTTTCACAGATACCTGCATACGTGATTTGATTCCCTAACAAAACTTCAACGGGTCTTTAATCATAATCATGTTAGGGGAAAAAAAGCCCCTAGAGATGTTTAGCCCATAAGTGCGGCACTTTTTATAATAAATATCGGTCATGAATTCCTTCGGGGGCCAACACCTGCTGACGTCATCAAGGAAGTAATGCAGAGCAGAAGAAAAAAAAACAGCTAGCTAGCTAGTAGTCTATATATATATAAATAAAAAAAATTTGAATGACCTCCTAAGTCACGATCTTGTAGCTAGAGGCCATCAAGACGAAAGTCAGTACCAACAGAAAAGCCATGCTGCTGCATGCTGCTGCTGGCCATCTATAGAGCGATGGATCGCCTGATAGTAAAAGTTGTCTGCTTCAAAGTCTTCTAGCATACCTTCCCCAGAAAAACCAGTTTCAATACATATTTTTTTTTCTTCTTTGTGTGTTTCTAGACATTATTTTAATTTGAATTAAAATCTTTTCTGAGAATTTTTTATGAAATATTCATGCAAAGAAAATCTATTGACAGTTGATAAAAGGTGGAACCAGCGAATGTTTTAGAAATAAGAATGATGGCGCTTGTTAAAATGCAAGGGAAAGTTGCTGGCCGAATGTGTCACTCTTGTTTTCGCATCAGAAAAAAATGAGATGCTAATCAATAGCATAACACACACAATAACGCGCGTGAATAATAAATCGTTTTGTTTTATGTATTGTAAACATTGTAGTGTGTGAAAAGGAAATTTCGATCAGGATGTGAATTCTTCGCTTCAATAAAGCCAAGCCTTTATTCTAAAGAAAAAAATGCAAGCATCATAAACCAGTTACTGACGGTGGTCCCTTAAGAGATCCAAATCAATTTTTTTAATAAGCAAATTTTGGGCGTGTGCCTTTTTTTTTATAGTATTATCAAAATATGAATCGATAATATATAATATAAGCCAATGTGCTGGACAATATATCCAGTGGCTCTATAATGCATAATACAAATACTAGGAAATGGCCTGTTAATTATGTGACGAATACATTCGGTTGTCTAGTCACGAAATTACAGCTTTTCTTCGTGAAATTGGGCGTAGCCCAAATCGTTCAGAGAGAGAGAGAAAAAAGGAGACATTATTATACACAAAAACTAGTTTTTCTTCATGTAACTGAAAAAAGAATAAGCATCTGAATAATTATCTCTACACACTATTTTGTATGCGTTTCTCGCATTGGATTGTAGAGTTGGTCCAAATGCATAAGTTTATTAATTAAAGTTTATATGAAATGCGTTGAATTCTGATATAATTAATCTCACATTTCCCTATATGACGATATAACGGTTATCATTATTGTATATATGTAGAAATATATACAGAAAGGCATTTTGTAAATAATGAATAACAAGGAAAAAGAAAAAAAAAATCTTCAGGTGTTGGTTGAATAATACAGGCGAGGAGGCGGGCATATATACATAACCCTAGCGGGAGTCCCGGGCGCGCCCGGTGCTGCGCTGCTATAACATCCTCCACAACTAGTTGGGCTAGTGAGCTCCATGAGCGAACATGGTCCCACTAGGTGATGCCTTGTTATTTATTCATAATTCACGTCATCAAAAACACACACATATTACATTTTTTTCGAGGGATTGTGAATGTGGTGTAAAAACTCTATACTTAGCATCAGCTGAAACACCGGTAAAACATTAAGGTTTTATGACTTAATAGATTTATAACACTTTTAAATGTAATTGAGTGACAATTCACAGAGTTATGGCCTACCCATTAGTTTTTTATGGTTCTAATTAACTTTTTTTAATAGACGAAATTTGTAATTATATTCCACGTAGTTCGTCAAGTATAACGAAGTAAAAAAAAAAGTTGCTTTACATTATTCTTAAAAAAAGAAGAGGAAGATTCAAGGAGGGTCTTAGGAACAATCATTGGAAATCCAGTCTAGCGTGACAGAAAGAAAAGCATCAGGGTTTGCTCCAGCAGAGAAGCAGTCAAACTAGTCTTCAAGGTTCACTTTGGGCTTCTCTCTTCTTCTTTTTTTCTTATAACTTTAGAAGAAGAAAAATGTCGCATCATTCTCCTTCTTTGTTAATTATTCTGGTTTACCTGCTTATCGAAACGAGAAGCATCGTTTTTTTTTTGTTTTGTTGTTGTTTATAGGGAAAAGACTTTTCTAGATGTTTATAATTTATTCGTGATTGGACTAGAAACATCTATTTCGATCCCTGTTTTTATAAAAGTGGACTTTCGTGCTTTCTATCATTTAAAAAACCGTTAAGCCAGTCGGTTATATTTTTCTTAATTTCAAAAACTACCTGTTTGATGTTCTATAAGAGTTCATTTACCTTAATTGAAAGCAGCACAATTACTCAGCAGGCGATTCTTTTACTAAACTCATCAGCTGCGCCCTTCAGGCTCCGTTCGTTCACAATAAAAACAACTTTAATCTCTTTCTTAATAGCATTTTCCGAAATGAGAATCGAATAAAGTGCAGGATTATTGTGAAATGAACCGATAAAGACTGATCAGAGAAAAAAAAGGAGCTGCAGCCAGCAAAACAAAACAAAGAAGTAAAAAGAGATATTTCTGTACTTTGGTGGCCCTCCCTGGCTAGAGGCACAATTCGTGACTGAAAGGATATATCAGAAAGGAATGGCTTTAGAAAACCGCATAGCTTCTATCTATGTATATATATAAATATTCCAGGAAAAAAAAGAGCGCATTATTATTTCCTAGCTGCAATCATCATTTCAAAAATGTTGATTCTATTCATTAATATAAACTCTTGCGTCCGCTTTTTTTTCAAGAAAAACAAATGAGTAAGTATATAGTATTAAAATAATAATAAATTATATAGCCTACCGGTATTACTTTTCGGGATTTAGTGGAACTGTGGGGAGCTCTTATGTTCTCATTGCCATTGACATATCCTACTGGCCTGCTAAGTCCCAAGAAGTGCTACTGAATTTTGGCAATCAAGCATGCATACTGATGTACAGCGTACCTTTAGTTCCCTTTTTTCTCTGTCACCTGTTGTTGTGTAGCTATAGAGCTCTAGATATCAGCTGAATAAACACGCTTTTTTCCCTCTCTTTTCCTCTGAGCTATAGCAGCTGTATAATAAATTTATATATACCATACCACCGGTTGTGGTTTAAATCAATATAGAAATGTCATGATGGTGTTGAGGTCTTATTATTATTTTTTTTGTTCATGTCGATTGAAAAGGATGAATATGTATGAGAAGAAAAGACGTTGTGCATGATGCGCTCTGGGGTTTTTCGGTGGCATCTGTGCCTCTCAAGATTCAGTTTTAAAAATGCAATGCCCTGAGAAATCCCAGAATGATCCATCACTTGCAATTAGTTATTATGGCGCTCTATTGTAATCAATTTTATCTTGTAATATGCAAAACATATTTAGGTGTACATCCCCATCAATGTAATATACGACCGACTTCATGTCATCATTACTGGTAGGTAATTAGTCATCTAAATCCACAATAATTCTATAATACTATTAATTAATCTTATAAACAAATTTTATAATTTGTTTCCGAGCTAATGGCAACGCTGTCTCTTATTTAAAAACCAAAATTGACAGGTAAGAAGCAATGATTTATTGATGACCGGCCCAATCACGTTTACTACCTGACAAATGACAGTCATATTGTCTATTAAAATGGAATATAAAATTGCCGACAGTCAATACTAATCTAGTTGATGATGATGGACAGTGCGTACTATAATTTGATTGGTGTCTATCGTTCTATCCTGTCACATTTTTTTAATGCAATAAAGCAATGCAACAGATAATTATGGAAATTCTTTGGTTGATTTAAATATTTGTTGGTTGGACCCATTGTTTTCTAACTTTCTTTTCATTAAGATACTGAAAAGGAAAATAAATTAACTAAATATCTTATCTTACAAATGTTTTTAATTTGCCGGGAAAAATAACCAAAAGATACAATAAGATACTTTTTACTTTTTTTGTGGTTAGCATTGCATGGTGTTATTAAAACGTGACAATATTGTAGTTTAGTTAATTTGCATTGCAGTATATATAGGTGTGTCGAATGGCTAAAGTGCGATTTGAAATTTGGCAGTGACTGCGAGTCTTTATTTTAACTTCTAAAATTCTTAAAAAGCGTCGTTACTAGAACATGTCACATTTGCATTGCAGTACATAGGTGTGTCGAATGGCTAAAGTGCGATTTGACATGATTCGGAAGTGACCGAGTCTTTTAGACTCCAGAAATTTTCAAATATAAAATATCGTTGTTATACTAGAATATGTCGCATATTCAAATTTTGAAGAATATCGGCAAATTAATTTTTGAAATCGATTCATCTGGAGGCAAGAAATCAACGAGGAAAGGAAATAATAATCATTTAATAATATCCGTCCGTAAAAAAGGTAGAAAGCACTGATTGGAACACTTTTTTATAAGAAAATTTATGATATATTATTAATATTCTCTATACCGCAATTCTTTAAAAAAAAGTTTCGATGTATTCCGGTGTGCTGCTGGATTTTTCTCTGATTAATTTAATATACCTTCATTACTATTTATAAAAAAATTTACTCTTAATTTTTTTTTTTATTCTTGGGACTTTTTTCATTTCCTTTAAAAACAGTATTATCATCTTTGGATATATTCTTATTTTATCATATGAAATACAAATAAATGTCTTAAATGTGTTTATAATTTATTCTTTAAAAATATATAAAAAGATAATATAAGGATCGGAACAGTTCGGAATCAGATTTACCGTCTTAAGTTCTTAAAGATGGTAAGGCAGGGTAAAATTTCGAAAAAAGAGGGGCTAAAGTCGGCCACTACTTAAAAAATGAGTCGCACATTTAAGTGGCTACGACGTTCGGTTGGTTATCATTGCAGGGCATCGCAATTGCGTGCTGTAAGCAATTAAAAATGCAGGCGTACTGTACATTGATGGGCCGTATAAGTTCATTCAATTTAATCATAATGTCAATCAAAAGTTGTGTAGGTTAGCTATTCAAACCGCCGTTCCATTTTACGCTTCTCACTAAGAGATATACCTTGAAAGTATACAACAGAGACGACTCAGAAGTCCTTCAACGCAATTTACAATCTAGATGTTGGCATATAGACTGCCTCATATAATAGTAATGACTTATACTATATATACGCTTGCTGCACGCCCTACTTGCATATCCGAAGAAATATATAGCGGCCCGCATTCCTTTATTAGGGTAGCACATTTACTATTCCATCATAACTTTGATTAAACTTTCAAAATACCTCGAACTGTTAAGTACATCTAACAAAGAGGGAGGGGGAGGAGTTATCTATTGGCAACGATCACTTATTCTAGCGAAAAGTAATAAAAACAGCTTAATAAAACAAACTGCTATTAAAAATATGGCAATATTTACGCAAGTTTGATCGACAGTTTTCATCGACAGCCAGTTACTCGCTAAAAAGTCTTAACTTAAAAATGCAAGACATAGTACAAGAATTTTTCGAGTGCATTTCAAAGACAATTGCCTTAAAAATGAAAACAATAACTGATGTCTTTGAAATGCACTTGAAACATACAGTATCTCTTACATTTTTAAGTAAAGAGTTTTTAGCGAGTACTATACGATACGATAATTCCAAGATGATCCATCACTTGCAATTAATCTATTTAATCGATTTTATTGCGTGTATCAATGTAATGTGAGAATAGGTCTGATGTAAGGCAGGTAATGCTATTATGCATAATAATTCCTTTTAATTAAGATTATGAAATATCCGAGGGTGTAATTTCTCTCCACAGTTGATATTCGGACAAGCGTTTACTATAATGGTGATTCCCAAAAACACGAACGTATAAAAATAATAGAAATCTTTTTATTGTTTTTCTTTTTATGAACAGACGACGGGACGAGTAGGTATGCGTATAATGGCAACACTATAATGGCAGCATTCACAGGCGTAAATTGATGGATAATTACGAATGATTGATTAATGAATGGCACATTCCAGTTGCGATCGTATCAAATTCACATCGGCCGACAATGCTCGTGTTTTGCTAAAAACTCACAATTTAGCCAGCAGGTTTAACGGAAAATCAGTTAAGATTTTGATCAAAACGATGATGATAAAACCTAACATTATAGCTTCTGGCATTGACGTAATTTTATCCTAGTTTTATAATTAAACGTGGTATTAGGGTTTTATACTTGTCGTATCCCACGTGTGTCTCACACCAATGCAACAAGTCAGATTCAAAGGTTGTAATAAGTTCTAGATAAAATAGAATGAAAAACCAATTAAGCCGTACTGCGTAACTAATTTATGAAACCATAATGATTGTTAAAACTGCAATAGAAAGGGCACTCGTTTTTCACTATGTTTTACTTTGGGATATGCCACGGGCCAAGAGATACACCATGCGAATAGGTTAGATTAAGCTATAGTATTTCAGTTATTTATTAGATTTTTCCTACAGTATTTAAATTGGGAAAATGTAGAAGAAAAAATGGTTCTATTGTGCACTATTACTTTGGTACTGTACAATAGTTTCAATATATTATGACGGGCAACATCGAAATTCATTTTCTTTTTTCTTTTCTTTTTTATTATTTGCTTCTCATTGAAGTCCATCATTTTACATACTTTTAAAAATATTTTTTTGGAATACAAATAGACGGAGTATGGTATGAGTATTAGAGGACAAATTACCTAAAGATTCATAAATATAACGTACAAGGATCAACCCCGCTGTAAAGTTTCAATTTGGACCATCATACATATTTCGGATTCTTGGAAATGAGTTGCAAACCTGAGCAGTTACATCCAGTTTGTGAGTATCATAGGGGATTGCTCGTTTTAAGTAAGTCAAATATGTAAGAACCCCAATTAACGAATCCGTATCCGTCAGGTTATTTTACTGCTACATATATACACCGCCATTTTGAAAATGAGTTTACCCTAAGTATAGGACTCGATTAAATGTAATCGAATTTACACTCCCAATATTTATATTACATTAGCATAAAATGTTAGTGCATAAGATTGTATTTTACACAATCATTAATAGGACTGTGCCAAATGTATTAACATGCAAAACCACACGACAAAAATGGCTTTTGTGGGGTATTGGACTGTAAGTTAACTTGTTCGATTCAATCTTCTACTGTCACTCATTAGATAAATATTTTATTTGTTCAGAGTTCACAACGGAGACGACTCAGTATAGGCTTTCTACGTAAAGATCTGGGGTAATGGAACAATTTTGTCCGCATATAGATTGCCTCATAATAATATTCGTATTCATTCATTATAACGAATGTAGTTTATATGCTATGAAATACTTAATGTATCTTGCATACGGAAAAGTAGCACTGCGCTCCTTTATTGGCATGCCACATTTATTATTCCATCATACCTTTGATTAATCTTCAACAACATACTTCGGACTGTACTGTACAACAAACAAGAAGGGGGGAGGTATCTAATAGCAACGATATGGCTCCGATAGTTCCATTCCGAATACTGATACATATCGATTATGGACACTATATGAACTATGTATGAGCAACAAAAAGTCCTTTTTTATGACCACTGGATGCACGTCTATTATATAGAAGTTATAGATGATAGCGTACGGACGATTCCACTAGGCTTTATTGTAAATAAATAATAAGGATTTTCATCCAGCGCAGCATTGTGTGCCACTTCGACGCTGCATATCAGCTATACACTTCTCTCCGCGTATTTCTAATAGAAAGGCGACAACGCGGTCACTGTTTCGTATTAGTCGCTGTCCGACGTCCGACTGCAATTTTGCCGCAACAATAGTCATCATGAATACGACTTATTTTGTGAACAAAACAACTTTGGAACAAGGGAAGGCTTTGTTGAATTCCAAACACTTAATCATCGGAACACTCAATGTATTAAATTATTTTAAAATATATTCCATAAAATGCAAATTTATTTGTTATTTTTAAAATAAATTATTTGTATGGGGGTCTTGAATTGTTTTTAAATTAGCCAGTATTAATATACAAATTTAACAAAACAGTTTCCGTTATTCTTATAGTTACCACCCTACGTCTCCTACACAAATGTATCGATCAATGGAACGATCAATGATGTGAGCGGTTACGTCTACCAAATTGTCCTCTATCTGGCTGCTAAATATCAGTTCAAGTATTATAGCTATGCTGTTGTTGAGCGAATTCATTATTTATCTGCTTATACATTTGATTATGTGTCCAGATTTGAGTACGTCCAGCCTGTTGATAGAGCTTACGGGGCTTTTGTCAATGGCTCTTGGAATGGTCTTATAGGAATGCTTCATCGAAATGTGAGTACACACTACTGTATGATTATGACCAAAAAGTGCTAAAATAATAACAGTTTTACAATATATGAAATTTATATTTTATGATGATTATTATTATATTGTGACAGGAATTGGACCTGGTTGCAGCATGTTTATCCGTCACATATCCTCGCAGTCAAGTGGTTGATTTTAGTCTCGAGTTCGACGATGATCCAATCAGCTTACTCATTCCATATCCTTCACAAGACAGTACGATCGATGGGATCACTAGACCTTTTCAAGCCGAGGTTAGCTTGTTGATAAAAAAGATCGAGTATATGAATTGTGTTAATGACTTGGTGCTAACGTGTGCTGATATACTTATAAAGTAAAGCACATTATTAACAGCATTACACGAGTCGTAAATATATATAATATAGGAATTAATTAATATTCATATAATAGGTATGGCTTTCCATTGGGATAAGTATTGTTGCAATAGTCTCCGTTCTCTGGAAGATCTTCTCTGTGGAGTTTTCTACGTTCAAAAGAATAAAAGAAACAAATTCTTTACTCGGCAGCTTATGGTCTCTACTCCATTTCAACCAAATTGGTATAAAGTTTTTACCAAGTGAAAATAAGTAATTAAATTCACTTTCTGTGCGGTGATTTTATAGAAAGCCAAAAAGTAAGCAGCAGCCAATCGAGGGCACCTGTTTACTTGCTGCTCTGGGTTTGGTGCCTAGCAATGATCGTACTCGTCAATTCATACTCTTCAACTTTGACATCTTACTTGATGGCCCCACGTTACCGTCCGATGATAACTCTGTTGACGACATTGCTTCTATCCAGAGGCCCATTTTCATGGTTCAAAAGTACACATCCTTCGACACTGCTCTATTAGTATAATAGTCAAAACAAACAAAAAGACAGTATAAATATACGTTTTTAAATGGATAACACTCATTGATTATTGTAGAACACTGCCAAGAGCGAGTCGTTGGCTCTGTCAAAAATTGGAGACTCGTTGAGGGAGCACCCAGAACTGAGGATAAGCCCATCAGAAGTTAAAAACGTTGTCGATTTGATCCTCAAATTTAGAAGGTCTTACACGACAGAAAAGGCTGTTCTTTTATCAATGATCGAACGGGATTTCAAAGACACTGGACAATGTCGCCTTTACCTAGCCCAAGAACCATGGGATACTGCTAGATTGGCGTTCGCATTACCAAATCAAGCCCTCTAACCTTAATTTTCAGTAATGAGTAAGTAGCACAAAGTCTCATCAACCATGACAAACTTGCTGTTATGTTAATCAAATACATTTTTATAGAATGGTCCGACTTAGAGAAACAGGCATGTTGGATTATTGGCATCGTCGCACTTGGCCCCGACCGAATCGATGCAACGAGCCACTAACAACGAAGATTAAAAAATCACAAGAAATTAACTTTGAATTACGTATCAAGTATTTTCTTATTCTTGGGTTGTGGCATTTCTGCTTCTCTATTAGCATTTATTGCTGAATTTATTATTGCAAAGATTTGTCGTCGATGACTAATTTGCAATCTTGGTTTTAGTACTATATGCACAAAATTTGGGTACAGGTGAAGTACTTTTGTGCTTTCATTTGAGTCAACGCACTTTTTTCGTAGTATATATTTAGTTGACTATGGAAAAAGAAGTTACATAATGTAATAATGTAATCGATCGCCGAAGGTCTTTATTGATTTTTGCTCTTTAGTCTTGAACGTTAACATATATCAGGCAACGATGTAAGATTTAATGTTTTCATTACATTGGTTGAAAGGTTTCGCTCGAGGATTCACATAAATTATTGAACAATTGAACAATGTTATACTGTATTCTTCATCTTTTACATGCGCAAATACATCAGTACAAGAATATCTATTGTATATTACCAAATATATCACAGCAGTGGCCTAGTGTGTATTTGGATTGGGACTCTTTGTTAATTACTATTACGTATATGTTATGATGACTTTCATTGTATTTCATATCATCCATTTTGATTGAATCTGCATAATAAAGTAATACAATATCTTTCTTTATTGAACAAGAAAACAAGTTATTTGTTTGCATGGAAGAGGATAAAGAGGAAGGAAAATAATACGTCCATCGTGCACAACCTGCGGTTTTCGTTGTGTGCTTCGACTGTTATTTTGGTTAGGACTAATAAACTAATACATGAGGGGGAGGGGGGATAGTACTGGATTGAAACATTCAACCACTAGAACGCTGAAAATAAATTAATTCAATTTGGTTAGCTTATTTTATACATATCAAATTTCAGAGGAGGGTTCTCATTTTACTGTAGGTTAATATTGAGATATATATTGTACCCCATTTTTATTTGATTGGTATGACATACCTTTTACGGTCTTCATTAGGATATTATACTTGCTAATCAAAGTTCAACTAGTATGGTACCCAACGCATTAGCCAACGAAAGTCCTATACAATGCCCGGTACTGTACACAAACCCTTTAAATTAAGAATAGTTAGTAAGCTTTTTAACTTTTTTTACCAACCTGATTTTTACACTGATGGGGTAGTAGGGGAATCAACTTTTAATATAATAATGCTCTAGTTTAAAAATTTTATATAAAAGAGAGTGGGTGAAATTGACCTAAGATCTGATGGACGATGAGTATTAGTGATTTTAATGCTTACATATAGCAATCATTAGCATCCGCATACATATTTTATTTATTTCGGTTTTAGAAATGACTTTGTAAACTGAAATTTAAAACGTACTAAACAGAAATTATTAAACGTCAGAATAATTGATTTCGATAGCCACGCAATTCATGCAACATTTTTAAAAAAAGATTTCTTGCAGTTATACATCGATTTTCAACAGAAGTTATGTTATAACTATACCTAAACCACTAAATGTTTTAATAATTCTTACGGCGTGCCCACCGACAATTTATGTAGTTAATAAAACCATTTAAAAAAACCGCGATATATTCATTCTATGGATGGGAATGATTGCGGTAAGAAATTAAACTCAATTCTGTAGCAATTAAGATCAATTCAAAATTCGCAACGAAATTAGTTCTTTAGCCATTTAATCATAGATGCACCCGGTAAACATGCAAGGTTTCCATATATGGTGATTGTTTATGAGGCCTATACTACGTGTATTAGGTATGTACCATTTGGTTGCCATATAGATTATTGCCTCGTATAAATGCAATGAATGCGACTTACTACTTGCTGCAGTGCTGCACGTCTTATTCGAAAAGTACTTCCCGTACATCAAATATAGCTTGGCGCAAGCTTACCGCAAGCAGAGAGATTTTTCTACTTGCAGCGTGCACTTCCTTTCAAATCGCAAGCTATTTAGTCACTCATTCAACCTTACTCTTTCATAACTTGAACTAGCTTGCTCTCTGCAACTTGTTAGATAGTTAACTCGGCCATACTGAAATCCTGCTAGAGCTAGCTTTAGTCAAGCTTGATTTTATCACCTAATCCAGCTAGAATCCCGCTAGCTACTCGCTTATGCCTATATTGCATAATAAATATGACATTTAAAATCAGATTTCTATTTAAAATAAATAAAGAAATTAACAATTCAATAAACTGAGTAAAACTTTTATTATGAAATCTTTATTGTCAACCCGTCTGTGATTCAAATAACGTTAGTAAATAATCTTGGATAACGAAAGAATAAGAATAATAAGCCAAAGTTTATAATAGTAAAACATATTGTAGATCAGGCGGTTCCAAGTTTCTTAAATCTTCTTCGCTGATAGAGCAGTGTTTGACATTCCGTAGCCATCTTTACCTTGAGGGATCTATTTTGAAAAGTAAAACAAGACTATAATAAATATTTTATTATTTTTTGTAATTTAGTTTAAAAATTGAATTAAAATGTTACCGATAATGGTTTGATGGATGTAGTTCTCGGGGAATTCTTTCTTTCCAGATGAGTCCAGGATGCTCGGAAGGCTTGACCGATCTTAGCTTTAACTTGGAGCTCTTTGAACTCATCCACCTAAAAAGAATTTTGTAAATACATAAAAAAAAAATTTAAAGATTGAAAACATGAAAAGTCCCATAAAAATTCAATATATACAAAGTTAAGGCATTACTTTTTAATTACAAATCATTTTAAAATTAAAATTAATGAATTAATCAGAAATCAAATGGAAAAATGAAAAAAGTACACCCAAATTAAATGTAAATAGAAGCCTTATTTTTTTATTATTACTTGATTTGAAGTTCTCTGGGATGGGAGCGATGAGCTGATTCGCCTACCTTTCTTTCAACTGTTGACATTTCTAAGGCCTTTCTACGGAGTTGATACTCATTATCTATGCTCACAATGAAACTAGATTAGTTCAGGGAGAAAATAATTTCAAATTTATCTATTGTAAAGGTGCAACATACCAGAGATCATAATTAGTTGTCCACCTTGTGTGACACAATCAGAGGAGGGGCACGATAGATCATAAATGGTAAGGCCTGTAAGGCACACAGGCACAATGCTGCTTCTACTGCAACTGTAAGACCGAATATAAAAAATATATATTTTACATTATAAAAACTCAAAGAGAACCAGATATTATGATATTATCAGCTGTTATTACCAGATAGTCAGCTGACTGTGAGGCGATATCCAAGACTTTTCCAGAATAAAACTATTGTCACCATCCTCGAACAAGGGAACTGGAGTGAAAATGGCACTCAAGTTAACTGCTGCAAGTTCTTCATAAGCGAAATCAAATAGCCCACTAATTCTGAGCTCAGTACACCAATTATCCATTCTATAATGACAACTTTAAAAAAAAAATCAGTAAATTACAAAGCTGGTAGAGTAAAATTTATGAGAAATATGTAAACAAAACTAACCTGTTACAAGACATTGAACGCTGAACGTGATGCATAAGACTCTTCTAAAACTGGCGACTGATAGTTTTAAAGTTTTTACTTGGGATAAAATAATTTTTAAATTAAAATTACCTCTAATTCTTCTCGGAGGACTTATGTGTCACATACTCGCATGCATTTCCTATAAAGTTTTGGCGGGATCCGTCTGCTGCTGCACAAAGAAAGCGCGGTTGATTTATTCCGCGCAATATTTAGTCGCATCAAATCAGCAGGATGCAAATAATATTACCACCCAATGTATTGCGGAATGTTTTCGAATGGGAATGAGACAGCAACCTTTCAATCAAAAACTGATATTTATTTCCAACATTAATGTGTTTCTAGAGATTTCAAATTAAATTATGAACATATAGCTGCATGGTAAAAATAACTAATCTACTAAAGGTAGCTCTTGCTGGCGAACGAGAAAAAAAATGCTGCTGATTTTGATAATTAAATTATTCAAGAGCAGAAAAAATTCGAGTTAGAAAGCGTTTTATTTAAAAATACTTGCGTTTTGGTTTTAGTTTTGGGTTTAAAAACCCGTTGCGTACATCTTTATACTGCGATTCATCAGGAAGTTAATTTTTTTTAATTTTCAAGAAGGCTAATTTATGAGTTTCATTATTTTTATTGTAAAGCAGATCCTTCATTATTTTCCACCTTTTTTTCATTTCATTTTACATTTTTAAAATTTTTTTTCTATTTCTCTTCAACACCATTTAAGTGGAGACCTATGTGAAAAACATTTTATATGATTTCATTCTAAATCAGTCTGACGAATCAGCATTCAGCTCCAAGTTCTTAAAATCCCGTTCGCTTAGTTTAAATCGACAAAAAATAGCGGCAGTTGGTAAAGGGAGATCTAATTATTTTCACATTTTTCTTTAGCCTCTAAGGTCAATATTCTTCATAGTTAATGAGATTTTCTTGTCACTGATGAGCCTTGGGGGCATACATCACTGATGTGAATGAGTTGATGTACGCAAATGAAAACTTATCAATAAGTGTAATAAAATGTTAAAGTAATGAAAAGAATAAGTATGTTACAATCAAATGTTTTGCAACAAGACTAAGATTTTAAAATATATATCCTCCCTTATTTCTTTATATCGCCAACATTGTCGAAACTGATAAAATATAGCCTACAACTAGTCAAAAAAGGTATAATGCCGTTTATTATATAATATTATATATATTATTATTATAATTTGCTGATTACCGGGAGAGCTATTTATATGGCTTATGCTATTTGAATTCGACCTGCAATTCATTATACCTTATGATAAGTTTATTACGTTCAAATTCACATATATTCTTTTCTACTCGTAATGATTTTCATATTATATTATATATGCGTACTCATTTCCGTTTTATAATGTTAATTTATTACTAAGAGATTAGCTTTTACAAGCTTGGTCTTTTCGTGGTTGCAAGAATCCAGCTAATGCAAGCACGTTTAAAATCTACCTTTACTATTTGCAAACTACGCGCAAGCAAGCGCGCGCTTGTTTAGCGCAGCTTTGAAACCAAGTTAAAATGCAAGTATACGAAAGCTTTCTGCAAGGTTAGCAAAAAGAGTCAAGCATGTTGTTCTTTACGGGAATTTAGCATGGTTTTATTTACATTACCCTTAATTGTTAATAATTGATGTTGATTAAATTAATTCCCCTCGAAAGAGAGTTGGGCCGAACTCGGAGGTAGTGCAATACCGAGTCAACCCGTGGCGAAGGCCGTGCAAGCACGACACATCCGCCTGGTTCCAAAAATCAGTTCAACTTTGTTGGATCTAATAGATCCATACCAGAAGTTAAGCTGATAAGAACAGATACTACACTTTGATCTTAGCCAAAAGGCCGAGAAGCGATAAATAGTAAATCATTTCCGGCTCTACTTGAACGGTGGTTGGTCACAAAGCATGGACAGGTGTAAAAAAAGTCATAAAAAATCCTTTTTTCGCTTAGAAGCGTCCAATTTCCGTCAAACACATGGCGCTTCAATCGTAAATAATATTTTCATAAAGCTCGTTTCTTTTATTTGTCCTCAATTTTTTTGTTGACATGTCAACGAAGATAACCAGTTCACTCTGCAACTTGAAAAAATTAATAATTTAGGAGGGTGAGTAAATCGGCTCTTTTAATCTCACCTGTTTGATTTTTCCCTTCTGCACTTGAGGCGTGCCTCCAGGCATTAGGATACATATAATCTTTTCAGGTAGACTTCGAAAAGACATTGGGGCAACCAAACATTGTCCAGAACCATATACATAGGTCCTCGGTAGTATAGTGGTGAGTATCCCTGCCTGTCACGCAGGAGACCGGGGTTCGATTCCCCGCCGGGGAGGATTCCATTTTATAAATATGTTTTTGTAATAACAAAAATCTCCTATTCCTTTGATGCTTGTTTTTAAAAAAAGATGCCCCGAGTGAGGTTCGAACTCACGACCTCGAGATTATGAGACTCGCGCGCTGCCTACTGCGCTATCGAGGCTTACTTTTCTGTATTATTTTCACGTACTCTTAATACATAGCTACCACAACTCTCAATTACAATGAAGAGAAGCAGTATTTCTTTTCAAAAATCGCCAATTCTGAGTAATACACAAGTTCAACATCTGAGACAAAGGGGATGTAGCTCAGATGGTAGAGTATTCGCTTAGCATGCGAAGGGTACAGGGATCGATACCCTGCTTCTCCATTTGTAAGACATGGAAATTTTTTTCTGTAAATTAAAAACAAACTGTTTCATAATCCACGCTAAGGCACTTGATTTTACCGATCGTGACAGGACTCGAACCTGCAATTTTCGGATCCGAAGTCCGAGGCCTTATCCATTAGGCCACACGACCACATTAACATGTTTTAACTTCAAATATAGAGCTTTTGCGAAAATTACGTTCACAATATATCGGTTTATTCTAAAAAATGGATAAACTGTGTGCAATATTAACAGCAAAAATTTGATTGCATCGACCGGGAATCGAACCCGGGCCGCCCACGTGGCAGGCGAGCATTCTACCACTGAACCATCGATGCTTATTACCCAAAACATATTGTCGTCAACAGTTGCATGTAATGTAACGTTCAACAAAACAACCTGAATTGACGCACTTGCACCGGTTTTTATTTTTTGTTCATTAGAAATATTAAAAGTCAACAAACGTTTCTTTAATTACTTCTTATTTCACACTATATTTAGTATAATTTCATGCATTTTCAACGAAACAATTCGAACTTGTATTGAAGATTTAAAAATATATATATATTTTATACTATTTTTACTTACCGCTTATTCCATTGTAAAATTTTACTACGAATGGAAATAACAGATTTTAAAATATTTCGAAAGCGCACTAAGGTTATCAAATTTAACACAACCAATTCAATTTGTTGGATAACCAAATAAAACGTGAATTACAATGGTGTAGACAAAATAAATGTGAAGAAATGGTAATCCCTGTAAAATGGCTACTGAGAGATCGTTCCAAAATGAAATTTCTAGGAATAACGTCCTTGGTTATTTTCAACGAGTAATTAAGTAAAATCAAAACTTCGTTCAATTATAAAGCAATATCTGCCCAGCATGGTCTTTGATCGTGTGGCAACCGTCTCCCCTTTTATATTGTTATCTTTCCTTTGATTGTTGGTATAACGTTCCTCTTGTTCCTTGCTCGGTAACCATTTAATAAATCATGTTAGTTCGTGTTTAAGCCACACATTTTTTCAGCTCACTAGCTTTCAATTATGGGTACCCATTATAGGGATTCAAAAAGAAATCAATATCCTAGTACCCATGATTTAAACTAGGGAATTATTATACTTGATTTGATTATAATAGATTTATTGGACAGTGGAGTGTGAAGGTAGTGTGGCCGAGTGGTCTAAGGCGATGGTTTTAGGCACCATTCTCTTCGGAGGCAAGAGTTCGAATCTCTTCACTATCACGTTTGAGAAGTAAATTTTGCATAAGTAAAATCATTTATAATAGTGTTTTGTTAAAAAAGTAATCTATTATTGAAATACACCCGATGTATACAAATTAGTTGACATCCACATTGGAATCAGACGAACCGTTGATAGCTCAGCTGGTAGAGCGGTGGACTGTAGTAGTGGTAAAGGTATCCATAGGTCGCTGGTTCAATTCCGGCTCGACGGAAAATATTTTGGCCTTTCGTAAATAGGTGAGTAAGAACGCGTCTTTAGAACATGTATGGAACTTTTAAAAGAAAGCATCAAACGAGAGATAGTCTTAAACATATCCGCAGTAAAGTAGTGCCTGGCTAGCTCAGTCGGTAGAGCATGAGACTCTTAATCTCAGGGTCGTGGGTTCGAGCCCCACGTTGGGCGCATTTTGACTACATTTCTATCAATGCACGTTTAAAAATGTTCTCAGACTTGTGCAAAGAAATTTTGAAATAACATTTCATAAATTTGGCAAAGATGATCAAACTTCAATAAAACATTCAAAGAATTTAAACATTTATTAAACATATAATTCATTTAAAGAGACACATGAACAAATATAGCTCATCTGGGAGAGCGTTAGACTGAAGATCTAAGGGTCCCTTGTTCGAGCTCTGATTTGGCAATCCTAGTTTTGTCAAAAATGTATTAATGTATTTTAAAATATTAAAAAATTACGCCCCTGGGTGGGCTCGAACCACCAGCCTTCCGGTTTCAGTCGCTAATTTGTATAACAGCCGAACGCGCTAGCCAATTGCGCCACAGAGGCTCTGTGAGAGAATCGATTAAATCAATACACAATATTTTGTGTTTCGGAATCTATGTGTTAGCAGAACTACAAAATTGGTTCAAGATAATTGGATTTCTAAAGAAACATGTGTTTATATGGCGCCAAAATCAGTGGTGCTGGTTTCTAAATCGTTGGTGGTGTACTTTCTATGTAATTTAGCATGGTTTTATTTACATTACCCTTAATTGTTAATAATTGATGTTGATTAAATTAATTCCCCTCGAAAGAGAGTTGGGCCGAACTCGGAGGTAGTGCAATACCGAGTCAACCCGTGGCGAAGGCCGTGCAAGCACGACACATCCGCCTGGTTCCAAAAATCAGTTCAACTTTGTTGGATCTAATAGATCCATACCAGAAGTTAAGCTGATAAGAACAGATACTACACTTTGATCTTAGCCAAAAGGCCGAGAAGCGATAAATAGTAAATCATTTCCGGCTCTACTTGAACGGTGGTTGGTCACAAAGCATGGACAGGTGTAAAAAAAGTCATAAAAAATCCTTTTTTCGCTTAGAAGCGTCCAATTTCCGTCAAACACATGGCGCTTCAATCGTAAATAATATTTTCATAAAGCTCGTTTCTTTTATTTGTCCTCAATTTTTTTGTTGACATGTCAACGAAGATAACCAGTTCACTCTGCAACTTGAAAAAATTAATAATTTAGGAGGGTGAGTAAATCGGCTCTTTTAATCTCACCTGTTTGATTTTTCCCTTCTGCACTTGAGGCGTGCCTCCAGGCATTAGGATACATATAATCTTTTCAGGTAGACTTCGAAAAGACATTGGGGCAACCAAACATTGTCCAGAACCATATACATAGGTCCTCGGTAGTATAGTGGTGAGTATCCCTGCCTGTCACGCAGGAGACCGGGGTTCGATTCCCCGCCGGGGAGGATTCCATTTTATAAATATGTTTTTGTAATAACAAAAATCTCCTATTCCTTTGATGCTTGTTTTTAAAAAAAGATGCCCCGAGTGAGGTTCGAACTCACGACCTCGAGATTATGAGACTCGCGCGCTGCCTACTGCGCTATCGAGGCTTACTTTTCTGTATTATTTTCACGTACTCTTAATACATAGCTACCACAACTCTCAATTACAATGAAGAGAAGCAGTATTTCTTTTCAAAAATCGCCAATTCTGAGTAATACACAAGTTCAACATCTGAGACAAAGGGGATGTAGCTCAGATGGTAGAGTATTCGCTTAGCATGCGAAGGGTACAGGGATCGATACCCTGCTTCTCCATTTGTAAGACATGGAAATTTTTTTCTGTAAATTAAAAACAAACTGTTTCATAATCCACGCTAAGGCACTTGATTTTACCGATCGTGACAGGACTCGAACCTGCAATTTTCGGATCCGAAGTCCGAGGCCTTATCCATTAGGCCACACGACCACATTAACATGTTTTAACTTCAAATATAGAGCTTTTGCGAAAATTACGTTCACAATATATCGGTTTATTCTAAAAAATGGATAAACTGTGTGCAATATTAACAGCAAAAATTTGATTGCATCGACCGGGAATCGAACCCGGGCCGCCCACGTGGCAGGCGAGCATTCTACCACTGAACCATCGATGCTTATTACCCAAAACATATTGTCGTCAACAGTTGCATGTAATGTAACGTTCAACAAAACAACCTGAATTGACGCACTTGCACCGGTTTTTATTTTTTTGTTCATTAGAAATATTAAAAGTCAACAAACGTTTCTTTAATTACTTCTTATTTCACACTATATTTAGTATAATTTCATGCATTTTCAACGAAACAATTCGAACTTGTATTGAAGATTTAAAAATATATATATATTTTATACTATTTTTACTTACCGCTTATTCCATTGTAAAATTTTACTACGAATGGAAATAACAGATTTTAAAATATTTCGAAAGCGCACTAAGGTTATCAAATTTAACACAACCAATTCAATTTGTTGGATAACCAAATAAAACGTGAATTACAATGGTGTAGACAAAATAAATGTGAAGAAATGGTAATCCCTGTAAAATGGCTACTGAGAGATCGTTCCAAAATGAAATTTCTAGGAATAACGTCCTTGGTTATTTTCAACGAGTAATTAAGTAAAATCAAAACTTCGTTCAATTATAAAGCAATATCTGCCCAGCATGGTCTTTGATCGTGTGGCAACCGTCTCCCCTTTTATATTGTTATCTTTCCTTTGATTGTTGGTATAACGTTCCTCTTGTTCCTTGCTCGGTAACCATTTAATAAATCATGTTAGTTCGTGTTTAAGCCACACATTTTTTCAGCTCACTAGCTTTCAATTATGGGTACCCATTATAGGGATTCAAAAAGAAATCAATATCCTAGTACCCATGATTTAAACTAGGGAATTATTATACTTGATTTGATTATAATAGATTTATTGGACAGTGGAGTGTGAAGGTAGTGTGGCCGAGTGGTCTAAGGCGATGGTTTTAGGCACCATTCTCTTCGGAGGCAAGAGTTCGAATCTCTTCACTATCACGTTTGAGAAGTAAATTTTGCATAAGTAAAATCATTTATAATAGTGTTTTGTTAAAAAAGTAATCTATTATTGAAATACACCCGATGTATACAAATTAGTTGACATCCACATTGGAATCAGACGAACCGTTGATAGCTCAGCTGGTAGAGCGGTGGACTGTAGTAGTGGTAAAGGTATCCATAGGTCGCTGGTTCAATTCCGGCTCGACGGAAAATATTTTGGCCTTTCGTAAATAGGTGAGTAAGAACGCGTCTTTAGAACATGTATGGAACTTTTAAAAGAAAGCATCAAACGAGAGATAGTCTTAAACATATCCGCAGTAAAGTAGTGCCTGGCTAGCTCAGTCGGTAGAGCATGAGACTCTTAATCTCAGGGTCGTGGGTTCGAGCCCCACGTTGGGCGCATTTTGACTACATTTCTATCAATGCACGTTTAAAATGTTCTCAGACTTGTGCAAAGAAATTTTGAAATAACATTTCATAAATTTGGCAAAGATGATCAAACTTCAATAAAACATTCAAAGAATTTAAACATTTATTAAACATATAATTCACTTAAAGAGACACATGAACAAATATAGCTCATCTGGGAGAGCGTTAGACTGAAGATCTAAGGGTCCCTTGTTCGAGCTCTGATTTGGCAATCCTAGTTTTGTCAAAAATGTATTAATGTATTTTAAAATATTAAAAAATTACGCCCCTGGGTGGGCTCGAACCACCAGCCTTCCGGTTTCAGTCGCTAATTTGTATAACAGCCGAACGCGCTAGCCAATTGCGCCACAGAGGCTCTGTGAGAGAATCGATTAAATCAATACACAATATTTTGTGTTTCGGAATCTATGTGTTAGCAGAACTACAAAATTGGTTCAAGATAATTGGATTTCTAAAGAAACATGTGTTTATATGGCGCCAAAATCAGTGGTGCTGGTTTCTAAATCGTTGGTGGTGTACTTTCTATGTAATTTAGCATGGTTTTATTTACATTACCCTTAATTGTTAATAATTGATGTTGATTAAATTAATTCCCCTCGAAAGAGAGTTGGGCCGAACTCGGAGGTAGTGCAATACCGAGTCAACCCGTGGCGAAGGCCGTGCAAGCACGACACATCCGCCTGGTTCCAAAAAATCAGTTCAACTTTGTTGGATCTAATAGATCCATACCAGAAGTTAAGCTGATAAGAACAGATACTACACTTTGATCTTAGCCAAAAGGCCGAGAAGCGATAAATAGTAAATCATTTCCGGCTCTACTTGAACGGTGGTTGGTCACAAAGCATGGACAGGTGTAAAAAAAGTCATAAAAAATCCTTTTTTCGCTTAGAAGCGTCCAATTTCCGTCAAACACATGGCGCTTCAATCGTAAATAATATTTTCATAAAGCTCGTTTCTTTTATTTGTCCTCAATTTTTTTGTTGACATGTCAACGAAGATAACCAGTTCACTCTGCAACTTGAAAAAATTAATAATTTAGGAGGGTGAGTAAATCGGCTCTTTTAATCTCACCTGTTTGATTTTTCCCTTCTGCACTTGAGGCGTGCCTCCAGGCATTAGGATACATATAATCTTTTCAGGTAGACTTCGAAAAGACATTGGGGCAACCAAACATTGTCCAGAACCATATACATAGGTCCTCGGTAGTATAGTGGTGAGTATCCCTGCCTGTCACGCAGGAGACCGGGGTTCGATTCCCCGCCGGGGAGGATTCCATTTTATAAATATGTTTTTGTAATAACAAAAATCTCCTAGTCCTTTGATGCTTGTTTTTAAAAAAAGATGCCCCGAGTGAGGTTCGAACTCACGACCTCGAGATTATGAGACTCGCGCGCTGCCTACTGCGCTATCGAGGCTTACTTTTCTGTATTATTTTCACGTACTCTTAATACATAGCTACCACAACTCTCAATTACAATGAAGAGAAGCAGTATTTCTTTTCAAAAATCGCCAATTCTGAGTAATACACAAGTTCAACATCTGAGACAAAGGGGATGTAGCTCAGATGGTAGAGTATTCGCTTAGCATGCGAAGGGTACAGGGATCGATACCCTGCTTCTCCATTTGTAAGACATGGAAATTTTTTTCTGTAAATTAAAAACAAACTGTTTCATAATCCACGCTAAGGCACTTGATTTTACCGATCGTGACAGGACTCGAACCTGCAATTTTCGGATCCGAAGTCCGAGGCCTTATCCATTAGGCCACACGACCACATTAACATGTTTTAACTTCAAATATAGAGCTTTTGCGAAAATTACGTTCACAATATATCGGTTTATTCTAAAAAATGGATAAACTGTGTGCAATATTAACAGCAAAAATTTGATTGCATCGACCGGGAATCGAACCCGGGCCGCCCACGTGGCAGGCGAGCATTCTACCACTGAACCATCGATGCTTATTACCCAAAACATATTGTCGTCAACAGTTGCATGTAATGTAACGTTCAACAAAACAACCTGAATTGACGCACTTGCACCGGTTTTTATTTTTTTGTTCATTAGAAATATTAAAAGTCAACAAACGTTTCTTTAATTACTTCTTATTTCACACTATATTTAGTATAATTTCATGCATTTTCAACGAAACAATTCGAACTTGTATTGAAGATTTAAAAATATATATATATTTTATACTATTTTTACTTACCGCTTATTCCATTGTAAAATTTTACTACGAATGGAAATAACAGATTTTAAAATATTTCGAAAGCGCACTAAGGTTATCAAATTTAACACAACCAATTCAATTTGTTGGATAACCAAATAAAACGTGAATTACAATGGTGTAGACAAAATAAATGTGAAGAAATGGTAATCCCTGTAAAATGGCTACTGAGAGATCGTTCCAAAATGAAATTTCTAGGAATAACGTCCTTGGTTATTTTCAACGAGTAATTAAGTAAAATCAAAACTTCGTTCAATTATAAAGCAATATCTGCCCAGCATGGTCTTTGATCGTGTGGCAACCGTCTCCCCTTTTATATTGTTATCTTTCCTTTGATTGTTGGTATAACGTTCCTCTTGTTCCTTGCTCGGTAACCATTTAATAAATCATGTTAGTTCGTGTTTAAGCCACACATTTTTTCAGCTCACTAGCTTTCAATTATGGGTACCCATTATAGGGATTCAAAAAGAAATCAATATCCTAGTACCCATGATTTAAACTAGGGAATTATTATACTTGATTTGATTATAATAGATTTATTGGACAGTGGAGTGTGAAGGTAGTGTGGCCGAGTGGTCTAAGGCGATGGTTTTAGGCACCATTCTCTTCGGAGGCAAGAGTTCGAATCTCTTCACTATCACGTTTGAGAAGTAAATTTTGCATAAGTAAAATCATTTATAATAGTGTTTTGTTAAAAAAGTAATCTATTATTGAAATACACCCGATGTATACAAATTAGTTGACATCCACATTGGAATCAGACGAACCGTTGATAGCTCAGCTGGTAGAGCGGTGGACTGTAGTAGTGGTAAAGGTATCCATAGGTCGCTGGTTCAATTCCGGCTCGACGGAAAATATTTTGGCCTTTCGTAAATAGGTGAGTAAGAACGCGTCTTTAGAACATGTATGGAACTTTTAAAAGAAAGCATCAAACGAGAGATAGTCTTAAACATATCCGCAGTAAAGTAGTGCCTGGCTAGCTCAGTCGGTAGAGCATGAGACTCTTAATCTCAGGGTCGTGGGTTCGAGCCCCACGTTGGGCGCATTTTGACTACATTTCTATCAATGCACGTTTAAAATGTTCTCAGACTTGTGCAAAGAAATTTTGAAATAACATTTCATAAATTTGGCAAAGATGATCAAACTTCAATAAAACATTCAAAGAATTTAAACATTTATTAAACATATAATTCACTTAAAGAGACACATGAACAAATATAGCTCATCTGGGAGAGCGTTAGACTGAAGATCTAAGGGTCCCTTGTTCGAGCTCTGATTTGGCAATCCTAGTTTTGTCAAAAATGTATTAATGTATTTTAAAATATTAAAAAATTACGCCCCTGGGTGGGCTCGAACCACCAGCCTTCCGGTTTCAGTCGCTAATTTGTATAACAGCCGAACGCGCTAGCCAATTGCGCCACAGAGGCTCTGTGAGAGAATCGATTAAATCAATACACAATATTTTGTGTTTCGGAATCTATGTGTTAGCAGAACTACAAAATTGGTTCAAGATAATTGGATTTCTAAAGAAACATGTGTTTATATGGCGCCAAAATCAGTGGTGCTGGTTTCTAAATCGTTGGTGGTGTACTTTCTATGTAATTTAGCATGGTTTTATTTACATTACCCTTAATTGTTAATAATTGATGTTGATTAAATTAATTCCCCTCGAAAGAGAGTTGGGCCGAACTCGGAGGTAGTGCAATACCGAGTCAACCCGTGGCGAAGGCCGTGCAAGCACGACACATCCGCCTGGTTCCAAAAATCAGTTCAACTTTGTTGGATCTAATAGATCCATACCAGAAGTTAAGCTGATAAGAACAGATACTACACTTTGATCTTAGCCAAAAGGCCGAGAAGCGATAAATAGTAAATCATTTCCGGCTCTACTTGAACGGTGGTTGGTCACAAAGCATGGACAGGTGTAAAAAAAGTCATAAAAAATCCTTTTTTCGCTTAGAAGCGTCCAATTTCCGTCAAACACATGGCGCTTCAATCGTAAATAATATTTTCATAAAGCTCGTTTCTTTTATTTGTCCTCAATTTTTTTGTTGACATGTCAACGAAGATAACCAGTTCACTCTGCAACTTGAAAAAATTAATAATTTAGGAGGGTGAGTAAATCGGCTCTTTTAATCTCACCTGTTTGATTTTTCCCTTCTGCACTTGAGGCGTGCCTCCAGGCATTAGGATACATATAATCTTTTCAGGTAGACTTCGAAAAGACATTGGGGCAACCAAACATTGTCCAGAACCATATACATAGGTCCTCGGTAGTATAGTGGTGAGTATCCCTGCCTGTCACGCAGGAGACCGGGGTTCGATTCCCCGCCGGGGAGGATTCCATTTTATAAATATGTTTTTGTAATAACAAAAATCTCCTATTCCTTTGATGCTTGTTTTTAAAAAAAGATGCCCCGAGTGAGGTTCGAACTCACGACCTCGAGATTATGAGACTCGCGCGCTGCCTACTGCGCTATCGAGGCTTACTTTTCTGTATTATTTTCACGTACTCTTAATACATAGCTACCACAACTCTCAATTACAATGAAGAGAAGCAGTATTTCTTTTCAAAAATCGCCAATTCTGAGTAATACACAAGTTCAACATCTGAGAGAAAGGGGATGTAGCTCAGATGGTAGAGTATTCGCTTAGCATGCGAAGGGTACAGGGATCGATACCCTGCTTCTCCATTTGTAAGACATGGAAATTTTTTTCTGTAAATTAAAAACAAACTGTTTCATAATCCACGCTAAGGCACTTGATTTTACCGATCGTGACAGGACTCGAACCTGCAATTTTCGGATCCGAAGTCCGAGGCCTTATCCATTAGGCCACACGACCACATTAACATGTTTTAACTTCAAATATAGAGCTTTTGCGAAAATTACGTTCACAATATATCGGTTTATTCTAAAAAATGGATAAACTGTGTGCAATATTAACAGCAAAAATTTGATTGCATCGACCGGGAATCGAACCCGGGCCGCCCACGTGGCAGGCGAGCATTCTACCACTGAACCATCGATGCTTATTACCCAAAACATATTGTCGTCAACAGTTGCATGTAATGTAACGTTCAACAAAACAACCTGAATTGACGCACTTGCACCGGTTTTTATTTTTTGTTCATTAGAAATATTAAAAGTCAACAAACGTTTCTTTAATTACTTCTTATTTCACACTATATTTAGTATAATTTCATGCATTTTCAACGAAACAAATTTTTTTCTGGGTAGTAGACATTAGAACTTTTCGACATTAGATCTTTTTGTATTTGGACATCAAATCTTTTGATTTAAGACATTTTGACATTCGATTTAGGCTCTTTGGACCCTTTTAGTTGGATTCTCAGTCTTGTTACTTAAAAAAAATTAAGATTTCAGGTCGAAATACTGCTAGTTCTTGTGACGTATAGTTCTTGTGTCACTTCCCTCTTATACCGTATTAATTTTTTATTTTTCCTTTCTATATGATTAAAATAAGTTATTTCTTGACCAAATAAGATCGGTAATAGTAGTCAACATTCTAATTTAAATTTTAACGTGCATATTATCTCTGGTTCGTCATCTAATTAAATAAATATATATATTAGCCGAATTTATTCATTTAAATTTATATTATTATTTTATTTTTAATTTCGTTTTAAAAAGTTTTATTAATGAACAGTTAGTTGAATTTTTTTTATATTACCTCGTTTTTTCCCTTAAGTTGCATTAAACAAACCTTTTAAGATCACACATTCACACTTTTATTTTTAATACTAAAACACTGTTGCTCCAAGAGTAGCAATCGGTTCTGCAATTCATTCTACTTTAGCTCGTCATCCATTGGATTTTTATGAATTATAGAAGTACTGGAAAGCATTTCGATTATGTAAAGAAAGCGCTTAAATGATCGTTAATTTATGAATACACATTAAAAGGTTAGATTTTTAAACTTTTCAATAATATACGCAGGATTCTAATGGAAGAAGTGCAAAGTTGATTTATTTAAAATGTTTTAATAAGAGCTTTGATACTGGATGCTTGCAAAGCTCCTTAAATAATGTCACGAATATAAAAAGATGTGTTTTACGGAAATCATTTAGAATTATAAGCGGTTTTATGTTGAAGTCTTTCCGAGAGATTCCCTTGGGTCTCTCGCCCTATTTTCTGATAAAGATCCTTAATAAATAAATGTTGCGTGACCTCGATTACGTACAGGAATGCCGGCTCTCTCTTCACCCTACGAGCGGTCAAGCGAGGCCGGCAGTCCTCCTTTATAATCTGGCCGTTTGGCCTTCTACAAATACACTCTTTCGGGCTTACTTCTTGAGTATAGTCGTTGTAATTTTACTCATCTCAGGATCGAACGAAAGTTCACGAGTCATCCAGTTTGACTCGTGATGTAATTAATAAATTAAGTCATTTGTTATTAACTAAATTCTATGAATATATGATGCCTTCAGTGAAGTTAAAATTGCTGACGCTTTTGTACTTTTTTGACTATAAGGAGAGTGAAATGTACGATATTATATATCGAAAAATCTGTATTTTTTAAAATAGTACGTACAATATGTGCAATATTAATGATTATTAGAATTTTTTACTTATTTGAAATAATGCAGTCTTACAAACTACCAAACGCACATCAATCAGTGACCAAATAACGATTTATTTTATTTCGGCCCATGAACATGGGTTATTCAAAGTATACAGTTTATTCTATACTATCGTATTATACTTGTATTGTCTAATATAAATTATAAAACTGAAAAAGTGTTATTCAATTTCACTCAAAAGAAGACGAATGAACTGAAAAGAAAAACAGTACAGCAAATAAATAATTCTGTAAATTTTTAAATTACATTTTTGTAAGGTCATAGGCAAAAATGATCTAATTAGAATTATCTTCGCGATGATTGGGAGATAACCGTAACCTTTTTCGTGTCTGAATTGTTTTACATATAATTTACAGTCTCTTTTGCATACGAACACGTGAATATTCATCATTTTAATCTATTTCTTTAACAATAAAAAAAATGTACACATCACTAGAATACAGATACACACAAGATAGCGTGGAATTGATTTCTTTTCTCTGTAAGGTTATACAAATGGGAGAGAAAAAGAAATAAACTAGTATTTTTAGCAAAACTACTTTTAAACTAGTAATTCTAGCAAAACATAATGGGATAATTAGAAAGTTAAAGATTTTTAAATTATAATAGAACAAGCCTGGTTGACTAAGGAAAAGGGACACATCCTGGAAAGTTTGGAGGTTACCAGGGATCGCAGAAATGGTATTCCACAGTTCGACTTCATTATGTAATCCAGTCAATGTGTCAGAGTTCAAGAGAGAGCGAAATTAAATTACTTACGAAACAATTTATTCCATATAAATATAAACAATTTGATACTATATCCCACACTAAGTATATAGCAGCCACACTGACAAATTATCAGTTTGTTTATAGAGGGATATAGACCGATTCAAACAAAAAATTAATTTAAATCAAAATTGGTTAGATTATATAAATAAGTAACAGATAAAAACTCACTGCTTAAAAAATTTACCTAAACAATACCTAAAAATTATAATAAAAAATATTTAGGCGAAAAAGTACCTAATCTCAAGAAATGTCTATTTATTTATTGTTATCAGTATAAGGGATATATATTTTTTTTCCCTATACAGTTACAGTATATATAATATATAGGGAAAACATTAATGCGGGAAAGGGAAATCATGGCACAAAGCTAGCTAAACGTAATTTGCAATAATTTTCTACCAAATTCACTTTGAAAATGCCTCCATTTTTCAAGTGTTTTTGAAAAAAACACTCATTTCCCGATGTTTGGCTTAGACCAAATACCATGTGTAAACACACGCACAAAAACCAAGTTTATTTAGCCAGGAAAAATGATTATTGATTTCATTGGCAAGTTAAATTCGTTTTGGTGTCAGGTGTCAGTAAAACATTATGTGTATAATAGATTAAGTTATTGAACTTTATATAGTTAACTATTGAATTTACTGAAAGAAAGTACACTGATATACTGGAAGAGTCGACAACTGAAAGTAGATGATGAGGTGAGCTAATGGAAAGTAGACTAAACATGGATTATGTGGTTGACGTGAAGAGAGCGGAATACAAAGCGATGCTCAAACGGTTAATATTGTAATGATGTAGTAATTGTATGGTATTTATTGATTAAGCATCAACAATATTGTACTAATTGTTTTTTTATAACGTTTATTATAAATGCCCTCAAAATATTAGACTGGTTATATTTACTAAGATTTGTCTTGCGAATTCCACTAAATCTGTAAGCATGTTTGCTTTGGGATATCAATTTGGCTTTTTCAAGACAACAACAAAATTAATGGTATAAATGAATGTTACGAATACAATTGGAATTATGTTTTTGTGTGGAACGGTGTGATGGCGTCATATTTGTTTATTGAATATGCAATTTTTAAAACTTCTAGATAACATATTCTATAAATGAAAATGCGAAATATGAAGATAACAGCTTACAACTTATGAACATAGATTCAAATTTTCAAGATATGAACAATAAACTAAAACCATTTAAACCTCGAGCTTGCTTGAAGAACCCCACCAAGGGTGTCGACAAACTACCCGTTTTCGGGGGGGCATACTAGCGCAACTACAAAACACAAAAGTGTGGCTCTTTGGGAAATGCTGCTTGAGCTTAGTAAAGAGATGGAGAACAATACCAAGTCGGAGAATTTTAATTCCTCCCTGATATATATGAAATTTAAGTTTTCGAGTGTTTTTTAGTGCTTTAGGAACCAATCAAGTGAATCGTACATAGTCATCGTTTGGGGCAGGGAATTTCAGCATTATTGCTAAAAAATAGAAAATAATTAATAATAAGCATGGCACTGTATGTGTGTTAGTAAACAGTCTTACCAAATCTCCCTTAAATTGTTTCAGCGTTATTTTGTAGATATATGTAGGAGATTTTTCCCAAGTTCTTTGGAGCTTGGCGATAGCTCTTTTTTTTGTATGGGGAGGACGAGTTTGGATTTTTGAAAAGCTGAATGTCCACTGCTTCCGATGAGGCATAGCGTGTGAGACGCGAATATTATGTTCTGCGGTAGAATGATTGGTGGTGGAGCTTAGGAGGACTGGAGGAGACTAAGCTGGCTCTACGTCTTATAGATGCCTGGCTAAGACTAAAGAAGGAGAAGTGCTCGACCATGACTTTTATACAGACAGGCCGAGCTTACAGGAAGTGAGGAGAAGAACATCTGTTTCTTGACATGAATTATTACATAACCATTACTTCCAATAGGCTTAGCAGCTGAAAGCAATCTTTCCCCTTCTTCTCTTATTACAGTTATGGGGGAGGTCCTCTTTCATGAGAGAGTAACCGGGGAGCTATGTCTAAACTCCGTCCCCTCTAGTCAGATGATGAATGGCTCGCGGGTGTCCACACGTGAGCTATGCATAATCACTCAAATAACCTAAGTGCGGCAATATTGATCTTCAACCATGCTTAGGGGGACGCAGTTTTCACCACATAAACAAACGACAACCCGTCTAGTCTTGCCTTCTCCATTGGGTCAATTGTGTTTCTGTTTGTTCACTCTGCAAACTCTCGGTAAATTGTTGCCCGTATTCTCGATGGAGGCTCGGATACATCTTCCCTTAATTGGGGCAAGAATGAACTTGGCTTATGTTTACCTTTCTTAGCTTGCACTCCTGCATTATACTTGGCCAACTCTTCAGGGAGGTAGTTCTAAAATAGTGTGAAGGGTTCTAGTTCAACACCCAACCACTTTATAGATAAAGAATCGAATATGTATCTTGTACTATGTATTAAACTGGTAAACGAAATCAGACAAACGAACTCTATGGGGATCGCAACAATAGCAACAGATTTTAATATGTGAAATTCTAATGACAGTCCGTTTCCGGTCGTAAAATTGTTTATTTGACTTAATTAAAATAACTTGTTGTGTTTAAAGAAATCACATTTTTTTGTTTGATTATGCTAGGATAACGATAATTAATTTTATGTAAATGAAATGATCAAACGTTAAGTTTAGAAAACCACACGAGGAAAATAGCAGAAGGGTCCATAAGAAATAAATTATACTAAAATGTATTTTTCCCGCCATTTCCTGAAATTCTAATAAATTAATGAATAAAATATTCTACGTCGAAATGATGATCGGACCCAAAAGGAAAATTTTCACTTTTTCTGATCTACAGAAATATATTCATTATTTAAAAAAGGGATATCAATTAAAATACCAAATTAAGGGATAGCCTATGGCGGAAAACGCTCATTATAAAAATGATGGTCATATAATTTTTTTAAACGGTCATTCGAATTTTGTTAGCTCGTCTGGTTTTTAAAATAAATAATTTGATTATTTCATTTGTATCCTATAAATAATATTTAAAAATATCACCATAATAGCATAAGATGTTATTTATTGAACCTTGGAAGATATTTTAATTTTAATTTAAAAGTTAAAATTTCCGGAAAGGGATTGCCAATGTATTTTTCACACAGAAGAAATAATCGAACTCAAAGTAAAAATATGCCTCTTGCTTCATGTTCAACAGAAATATTTTCAACGTTACATATGAAGAATATTGACCGTTTCTGCTTTTCGAACCGTAACTGGTTGTCGAAACTAACGAAGATGCTGTACCGTTGGCCTACTGGAAAACTTTTATCGCCCATTAATTCTCTTTATCCACCCTAATCGTTGGACCTTAGCTGTTTTGCTTGCTTTAAATCCTGCGATGGTAAAGAACGAAGAAATCTACATATTAAGAGATTCGTTTTTTGGCCAAACACAACGCTTAAAGTGATTCCTTTTCTAATAAATATGCGTTATAGTCCTGGGTCACAGAGTAATGGGTTCATGTCATTGATTGAATTTTTTTATTTAATTTTTTTGAATTCAAAAATCGTGGTGAATTTCAAAGCCGTTCTAGCAAATAATACGAATTTGTTAGGTAGATTATAAGTTTAAAGCATTCTAACACATCTTTTAAAGATCATCTTTAAAAATACTTTACCGTGGGTGAGTTTACTATTTAATTTAGCCTCAGTTAAAAAATTGATAATGCGAAATATTTTTTATTAGTTAAAAAAATATCCAGTCCAGCAAACCTATGTTTTTCTACACTTTTTGTGTTTAAAAACAATGTTTTTTTCAGAATTATGGGGCAACTGGAGAGGTCTTTTTTATTTTCCTTGGCCATTAGGTCAATATTTTACAACTCCTGTAGTGGTCCAAGAAAGAAGGTAAATAATATGATAATTGATGAATTATCTTAAAAAATAATATGTTCTCTGTCAATTGGTGGCCATGGTCTACACCACAGGTTAAAAGCCCAAAATACTGAATAGATTTTGGACGTCACAATTCTTGAGAAATGGATTGATGCAAACACATCGACCATACGCTGCTAATATCCTTTCAAACTCAAGGGATCTTAGCATCGGTGTATTCAAGAGAAGGATTCTGACCACTGGGTGTCGTATATTGTTGTATGATCATCTCTCCAACATACGGTAAGCAATTAATCAAAATGAATATTATTTAATAAATAGTTAACAATGATATCTGTCGTAATTTTTTTAAATAGACGCCTACAGCGTCGGCTTTAGTGTGGAAAAACGTCCGGAGAAGTCTTCCACTGGGACATGACTTGTTTTCATACGAGAGATGCCAGAAAGAAAACAGAAAATTTTTAATTCATAAAAAAAATCTTTTAACAAGTAGATGTAGATTTTAAAATTTGAAGAATTAAAAACCGTTTTGCTTGATTTATAGTAATATTTGACAAGAATTCGCAACTAGTACAAATTGACTGTGATTTATTTGTATACTTCGGTTGCCAAGATTAGATACATATTTTAGGCTAAATTTAGGATTTCAAATAAAAAAAAATTAAGATTTAAATTAAGGCTTTCAAATTTATGTTAAAATTAATAATTGATAATATATTATAGATATCCGTAAAAACTGCTTTTTGACAATGCAAGGCCTGCATTACCCCTTTCCCCACGGCTGCCGCAGGGATCAAATTTCCTGTAGCAGAAGTTTCAGTAATTACACTAGAGTGAATAAGGAAGAGATAAATGATTCGAAGACAAAGAAGACGCTGCATAAAAGAGATAGAAAATTACAGTTTAATTAATTTTATTATTTTCGATATCTCATAATAAATACTATTGGTTCGGCCACTCGATCAATTTTTCGGTATGGGATAATCAGATGATAAAATATAAAACGGTGCTGCCGAATGTTTTCAATTTTTCACATTTATTTGATCAGATAATTAAGATTCAGGATAAAATAGAATAAATAGAGGATGGAAAGATATGGAAAATGAGAAAGGTTTCCGTCTTTCTGAATAGCAGTTGGAAGTATGGTAGGACTCAAAATGGAGGTTTGTCTTATGGAAGTACCAAG